>CM025851.1:27678935-28346102 GCA_003952965.2 Morella rubra
CAACAAGTTTTAATAATTTTAAAAATAGATCTCGTGCGTTACACATAAAAAGTCTAGTTAGAACAGGGGCTAATTCTGGATAAACACAACACGTACAGCGAGGGAGTAGCGACTCTCAATTCTTATGTTTTTCCTGTGAGGGCGAGAGTTACAGATTTTGAGTACATGCATTGGATTAGGGGCCTTTAGAGAACAAGGAACCTTATAAAGGCTTACATGTAAGACTAGGATCGAGTTTTATCCGAAATTCGACCGGGAATCGGAGAAAAAGAATTGAACCCTATATGGTACCCCCGAATAATTGACAGATAGTGCGAGTTATCTTATCTTGATTGCAGAATTCTCATATGCATTGGAAAGTGGGAACTTGAGAACGACAATTATATTTCTCCATAAAAGGAAAAATAAATAAAGAACAGAGCACTAGTGGTCCATATATATACCAAGGTTGGGTTTGAAACCTTCACTATAGTGTAAGTGAAAGCCCTAAAAGATTGAGGATCTGGCCGCCAGTGAGCCATACAACTAAAGGTATTGTTTCCCTCAATGAAGAGATGTTAACGAGTATCTTCAAGAAGCACGACGCAAATGGAGATGGCAAACTTTCGTGGGATGAGGTGCAGGCAGCCTTCAAAGAACTTGGCGCAACTTGGCCTTGGTTCAGAACTGAGCAAGGGTTCCGTCATGCTGATACTGATGAAAATGGCGATATCAATATTGAAGAGGAGTTGAATCTCCTCGTTAACTACGCACTAAAATGCAACTATACAACCAAGGAGTCCTAGGAGTTAAATTTGCTCCGAAGACAAAATAAGAGTGCTGTTATCTTGTATTATGTGTAACTCTTTTCCTTTTACGGCCCCGCTCTTTTGCCATAGATAATGATAAGAATCTCAGTGGCAGTACTTTCGTAAGGAAAACCCAAATCTTTCTAATCTCTCTATTCCTCAGGGTCGTTTGGGAAATTGTTAATTTCCAGGAAATACTCCCAGGGACATTCGTCTTAATGGGCACACGATAACAGAACAATAAAAAATGCTGATCTTGGGGTTATTTTCGGAATAGCAACTAACTGCGAAAGAAGTACCCATGTTTTTGAAGAAATGTACATTTTCAAACTTTTATCTGATGAGAAGAAATTTTGATATCGAACCAAATGGAGTTTAAATAGTTTGATATCGAAAACATTAGATTAATTATAAGGTTCAAAATCAGGAATTTTTTACAAAAATTAAATCGTTGTTATAATAAATAAAATATATAATTGAAATGAAGTATGAAATATACAATCTAATCAAATCTCCGTTGGGGCATCAAATATGCTGTGAGCTACCTTACGTGTTAATCTATCATTTGCTCATACATATCTTTTTGCATTTACTATAGCCTCTGTTATTGCTCTTATTGTTGTTTTTGCTACTGCTCCTTCATACGCTCCTGTTGCTCTCACATCATTCTCTCTGTTTTCGCTTGCTTGGAAGCTAGCTTATCATAATATTTCTCCCTAGCCCTCATCTTTTTTATCTCCAATCTAGCCTCCTCCAACCAGCGTGCCAGATCTACAAATGACATGGAAGACGATGATTCAATTGGCTGTATTGAACGACCTTAATCACACACGTAACTCGGTTTGGTCTCCAGGGCTTTGGTGAAAATCTGTAATTCTGCTTATTACCTCCTTGTAAACTCATACTCTAACTGTAGCACCTCTATCTTTTTTTTTTTTTACAAAATAAAAAGAATAAAATAAATTAATATATAAAATATTAAATTTTACAAATACGTAATATAACTTTACTAGTTACAAAATTTTGTCTCAAACTTTCAGTAACACGTTTTTAGCGAAGTTTGCAAATGCCGGCATAGCTGTTTCAGGAAAAGATTCACCAGAGTTTGTCAAAACAAACGCTGTTCCTTTCCAGGAAAATTGAAGGAATTTGAATCGTGGGGTATTGTTCCTTTCCAAGAAAATTGAAGGAATCTGTTTCCGAGGCACAGTAAAATATCTCGAATCCCTGCATAATCGTATCTTATCGAGTACTAGCAGTGCCTTACTTGACCATCCCATCGCCAACGGATCGAATCTTGTATGTGGTCCGCAAGCCAAAGAATTACTTGAAAAGTTGCAGATCTACACTTTCAGTTACACCATTAGGGCGGATTCGTCCTTATCCACGATCCAAGGCTATGTTAGGATGTCATAATCTTTCCCATTAAACCACACGTTTTTCATTAGGAACATCAAGCCCAGTTATGTCCTAATGTTACGATCCAAGAGCTATGTTAGGTATTCTTTCGGCATGCCACCAACCAACGTATTAGTCATGTCTACGCTTTGACCTTAAATTACAAACAATTTAATAGTTAGAAGGTTTAACTTCTCTTATAAATTATTATACGTATCAGAAACAATCTTCACCCCTGAGGAGAAGCAGCTTTGAAAACTCTTACTTCATTCTGATGCAGCATGACATGAATTCCAAACAAATTAACAGTGGCAGCTCTGGTTCGTCCCGACAAAAACAATGAACCTCCAAAAAAAAAAAAACATGACATACACCTACATCCACGTAGTTATGATGGAATAGTAGAAAGGAAGCACGCACGTCATAGGGTATTCTGGGAGGCGCAGTCACGCAAATGAAATGGTATCCAGTTTACTCCACTGCTCGATACTCTCTTCCTTTTGACGCTTTAGCCAGACCCAATTAAAGTTTATTCCTTCTATCCACTAAATAAAATTGCTTTGGCAGATACGTTAATTTTTGGGCCAAGGCTCGGATGTGCGCAGGAAAAGGCAAAAGGGTAGCTTTTGAGGATTGGTCCAGGATCAGATTCTCGTTCATTTCTAGTGGTGTATAATTGTTCAACCATCAATAACAAAGTATTCATTTTTTTATAAAAAAAGGATAAGAGAGAGAAAGGGCCATGTGCTCCTGTATTCATGGGTATTCCGTAAATATTCCATTACAAAAATGAGTATCCAAGCTGGCGGCACCGGCCTCCTCCCTCTCTAGTCACCAAGTGGTCTTTTGGGCCCTACCGCTTGGCATAAAAGGACGTAGAATAAAGTGATGAGTAAGATGTAACAGTACCCAAATCTCATTCATGAAGTGCAAATGACCAGAATAAGTGATTGTTGAAGCCCCTGGCCAAATTGTCTCCAAGATAATGCGTGGGGAATTAGTAAATTCCACACTCAACGTCCCTACAATTGAGGAGCGCCTAAACTTGTTGGTCCCTACTCCCCTTTCCTATCCTAGAGAGGGTCTAGTAGGTGTTTTCAACTTTTAAATGCATGATGAAGACGGCAGTAGGGTTGTAGCCGAGTTGGTACAATTTACTAATTCACTAACTTTGATGTGAGGAATTCGAGTCAAGACATAAGTTGAAATCGTTTACAAAAGTAAAACCTAACGTTAGGCCTACTAGATGAGATTATGACTTGCGGGTGGTCTTGTTGGTGCTATGGTAACGAGCTTGCCTAGTGGACACTAGCTAGGGCTCAAACTAGACATTCAGCTGCATGATGCTCTTATGGTCACGTTCAGGAAGGGTTACTGTCCTAGTTGCTACGTCCCCTTTTACTTGAAAAAAAAAAAAAGCGTGACACATAATGTTACTTTCGCTCATTCCAATTCCATAAACTATATAAAGTCTAGTTAGAACAAGGGCTAATTTTGCATAAACACAACACGTACGGCTAGGGCGAAGCGACTCTCAATTTTTACTTGCATTCTTAGAAATCAAACATTTGGATTTCCTCGTGTTCAGGGCTGGGTGAGTTAATTAATGATGTTATTTCATTATTTTGCATGCAGAGTGAGAGGTTAGATGATCTGGTTCACAAATCAGTAAGTTTCAGTTATTTGGGCCCGCCCCCCCCTTCCTTATAATTTAGCTATGACAGCGTCCCGGGCTGTAGGCGTACTTCAGCTCGTGGAAAATAATTTGGTATGGCATGTAGTTGTGAGTTCACTGACGTTGTGTTCCTCTCAATCCCAGTGACCCTGAATATTGTTTTCCTTCATTAGGTACACACACTTGTTGCTGGTTCTGATGGCTGTTAGAAGCCTAGGAAAATATTGTGGTTCGTGTAAAAGATAACAAATGATCCTTACGGGGCAGTTTGTAAACCCTATGAATTTCATATCATATCAAATTATTTTTCCATGGATTTGGTTATTTCCGCACCTGTTTGATCTTGCTCTTTCATGTCAGCTAGCGTGAATGGTATTTATTTGAAATATCTTACGTTCTCAGACCTTATAACCCAAGTAGTTTCCTTTTGTCATCCAGACTAAGGTTCTCGACTTGAATCTTCTTACTATTATTTTTCTCTTTTTTACAATTTACACACCCAAATTACTAAATTTAACACATTGTTCACTGAACTCCCAATATATTTCCACTGTATACGCTCTCTTCCATTTAAAATATTGATAATTTGATTTGGAATGTATCCATGTTAAAAAAAAAAAAAAAAAGATATAAGTTACAAAACAAAACAAAAAAAGTTTAAAAGTTTGAAGTGTAACTTCATCGTATAATTAAATTATTATACTTATCAGAAACCGTCTTCACCCCTAAAGAGAAGCAGCTCCAAAAACCCTTACATGCATCATTCTGATGCAATTACGTGATGCCACCCTCCGAAGATGGCAACGACGAAAGAGGGCTCTTCGTCACTTCTTAAGACTCGGATAACGTAAGCAGAAATGGCATCTAATCACAAGCTGTCTGCCAGTCATCAACGTGGGTTCTCCGATGCTTTCCTAATAATTGCATAAAAGCTGCATCAATCAGGTGACTCATGAAGTGATCCAACCGGCCAATTAGCCAGATCGAATAATTTGTCCATTAATGTGGGATACCATAAATTGAAAAAAAGAAAAGAGTAGTGAACAAGGAATAATACAATAGAAATTAACATGGAATAATACGATACAAAAAACACGACATGATACACGGACATGCATCCACTTTACTACTTCACTGTTTGATCTCTTCCTTTTGACGCTTTAGCCAAACCCAATTATTCCTTCTATCCACCATGCATCATCCGCGAATAATGTCTTTGGCAGATATATCGCGTTTTTGTGTCAAAGCTCGTACGTACGTGCTCGTGAGGAAAAGGCAAAAGGGACGTAGCTTTTAAGGATTGGTCCAGGATTAGATTCTCGTTGAAGTGGGGTGTTTAATTAATGTTCAACCTTCAATGATTCGGAAGACTAGCTCATCAAAACATTTGGACTGGGAAATTAATTAAAACAAGTATTTATTTTTTTAAGTGCAAATTAAATTATCACACTTTTCTCATTATCCCTAAACTATCACTCGTTGCAACTTAGTTAGTAAATCATGTCGTTGTTGAGGTTCTATCCCTCAACAGATTTGAGGCCTCAATTTGACTGGAATCCATTCCCTGTGGCCCTCAATACACATTAAAAGACCGTTTTGCTCTCATAAAATGAGAAGAAAATAAAACTCAAGCTATTGGCAGACCCTCAACAAACGTTTTGAAGACGTCATCATTTTCGTTCAAATCCGATTTGCCTGTGAGAAATCTAGAGGGTGAATGAAAACCCGCAACGCATATTGCATGAGGGAGCACGATTTTATCAATTTCAGTAAGAAGAGCAAGAAGAAGGAGGTTGAAGAAACAAAAGGCTGCGTACCCTTTGAATCGGGTTTCCTATGTGTGCCCTCAGCTTCTCTTGCACAGAATAGAATTCTTGCGTGCGAATCGAATCTGAACGAAAATGATGAAGGCTTCAGAACATGTGTTGAGGGTCTTCGGGTAGCTTGCGTTTATATGTAGATATATAAACATGTTGCTTCTCTCTTAACAATTTGATTTAAATTAATGCATGTAACTAATAGTTGTAAATCAGAAATGTGTACTCCTGCAGTACATATGAAATATAGTGGCTGGAATCGTGGATTTGATCAGGATCTATCAACTTGTGATTATTTATTGATTCCCCGGCCGCTATTTATTTCTCTTGTATATATATACTTATAATTAATAATCGAATAAAGAAGTACACTTGCTACAAATTATGATACCCGTATAAAGACGTCGAATAAAGTGATGAGTAAGCTGTAATATACCAGATCTCTAGCTATATAAATCATTGCGACTCCCTAAGCTCATTTATGAGGTGCAGACGACCAGAGTGAGTTGAGGACAAAGTCCTTGTAGAAGCCAGTGCCAAAGTCTCCAACATATATAATGTCGAGGATTGAGCTATCGACGAAAAATGATCACCCAAATCCGGCCGTTACCTATACTAGGGATGATCTAGTAGGTGTTTTCAACCGTCACGACAAAAATAAAGATGGAAGGCTATCAATAAGCGAGCTGAAGGAGGCATTCGAACAGATTGGATCGAGGTGGCCTCTGATGAGAGCTTTTCTGGAACTCCTCCATTCTGATGAGAACCACAATGGGTTCATTGACAAAGAGGAGTTTGGAAAGCTTATCGATCATGTCCTGAAAAACTTTGGGAAAAAAAAGAAGACTATGTCCTGAAAAACAATTACTGTCGGTGAAATATTAATGTTCTCTTTGTAATATATGTTGCCGACAAGTTAATTCTCTGCTAAAAGCTAAATATGTGAGCGTAGGTGTCCTTTTATTTTCTTCTTTTGTTTCTTTTGTGTCGGGGCATGTCTGCGAGCCTATTTGTAAGTCAATCTGTTCGATCGCCGCTGTTTATGTGTGATGTAATGAAGGCTGCTGGAAACCAGTGATCCTGTTCACTTGGAGGCCGGCCCCTTTATCGAAATATATATATATATATATCTATATATACACACGTACATGTGAAGCTGTCAAGCTGTCTTAGGGGATAAAAAAAAAAAACGTCATAAAATCTCTCAGAATCTCCGACCAAAAAGATGACAATAAGAATTGTATAAACACTTCGGGGGATGGCCTAAAGGCTATATATATGGCGTTGAGCCAAACAGCAGTACCTCGGGTTCGTCCAAAAAAGCAGAGCCACATGCGCCACGTTTACTAAAGCAACATATATAGATAGAGGACGCAGCCTCCTGTGGATTCTGATTCGCCCACATCCAAATTAATCCACTCGAGCTTGCCGCATCATGGCACCCATCAACTATACCAAAATAACATATATAGAATTCGATCTACAACAGAATATCAATAATTATTTCGTGAGGTGCAGTTTTATATTATTACCTACTGTTCCCTGTTCAACATTTAGACGCTTTGGATCGAAGATCACACAAAG
Source organism: Morella rubra (assembly GCA_003952965.2). Taxonomy (NCBI): domain Eukaryota; kingdom Viridiplantae; phylum Streptophyta; class Magnoliopsida; order Fagales; family Myricaceae; genus Morella; species Morella rubra. Next base: position 27,686,198 of record CM025851.1, read on the forward strand.
TCGTATATTCGATCTACAACCTAATCTAATTTCCGTTGGGCACAGCTGCCTTACGTGTTAATCTATCATCTGCTCATGCATATCTTTTTGCATTTGCTGTAGCCTCTATTATTGCTCCTATTGTTGTTTCTGCTACTGCTCCTTCATACGCTCATGCTGCTCTCACATCGTTCTCTCTATTTTTGCCTGCTTGGAAGTTCGCTTATCATAATCTTTGCACTGAGCCCTCATCTTCTTTATCTTCAATCTAGCCTCTCTAATTACCAGGCCAGATCTACAAAGAAGACGATAATCCAATTGGCTGTATTAAACGACCTAAATCACACATGTAACTCGGTTTGGCCCCTAAGGTTTCGGTGAAAATCTGTAATTCTATGTATTACCGCCATTCAAAGTCGTACTCTAATTGTGGCACTTTTATCTTTCTTTCTTTTTTTTTTACAAATTAAAAAGAATAAAATAAATTAATATATAAAATATTGAATTTTACAAATACTTAATATAACTTTCTTACTTACGAAATTTTTCTCAAACTTTCACTAACATGTTTTTACGAAGTTTGCAAATGCTGGCATATAGCTGTGCCAGTAAAAGGTTCGCCAGAGTTTGTCAAAACAAATGCTGTTCCTTTCCAGGAAAATTGAAGGAATTCGAATCGTGGGGTACTGTTCCTTTTCAAGAAAATTGAAGGAATATGTTTCCCGAGGCATAAGTAAATCTCGCGTATCCCTGCATTATGTTATCTTATCTAGTACTGGACTGCCTGACCCGACCATCCCATCTCCAAGGGATCGAGTCATGTATGTCGTCCGCAAGCCAAAGTATTACTTGATGTAAGAAATAAAAAATTTTAAAATTAGAAAAAATTTAAATTGCGATAAGCGAGACAAGATTTTAAGTGGTTCGATCATTAACCTACTTTCACTGTTGGAAGGCCCAACTGGGCATTCGGTTTTCTCACTTATATTCAAAAGGTTACATTAAGGCTTTATTTATAAGTCATTGGTTTCAATTGCCTGCATTGCTTTAGCAATGTGGGACTTTACATTTTCAGCACTCCCCCACAAACTCAAGGTGGATCCACCTTGAGTTTGACTTACAAAACAAGGAAAATAAAGTCATCGGAAAGTCATCGGAGATTCTCCAGACTAAAGCAAGATGGTCGCCGGGCTCTACCGGATGGTTGCCGGACTTTGCTGGATGGTCGACGGATCGTGCCGCTTCGATACCATGTAAGAAATAAAAAAAAAATTAAACTGAGATAAGTAAGACAAGATTTTAAGTGGTTCGGTCATTGACCTACTTCCACTGTTGGAAGGCCCAACTGGACATTCGGTTTTCTCACTTATATTCAAAAGGTTACATTGAGGCTTTTTTTATAAGCCATTGGTTTCAATTGTCTGCATTGTTTAGCAATGTGGGACTTTACATTTCCAGCACTCCCCCACAAACTCAAGGTGGACCACCTTGAGTTTGGACTTACAGAACAAGGAAAATAAAGTCATCGGAAAGTCGTCGGAGATTCTCCAGACTAAAGCCGGATGGTCGCCGGCTCTACCGAACAGTTGCCGGACTCTGCTGGATGGTCGACGGATCGTGCCGCTCCGATAACATGTAAGAAATAACAAATTTTAAACTTTAAAAAATTTAAACTGAGATAAGTAAGACAAGATTTTAAGTGGTTCGGTCATTGACCTACATCCATTGTTGGAAGGCCCAACTGGACATTTGGTTTCTCACTTATATTCAAAAGGTTACATTGAGGCTTTATTTATAAGCCATTGGTTTCAATTGCCCACATTGCTTTAGCAATGTGGGACTTTACATTTTCAACACTTGAAAAGTTGCAGACTCTACAGTTTCAGTTACACCATTATGACAGGTTCGTCCTCATCCATGATCCAAGCCTATGTTAAGGTGTCACAATCTTTCACATTAAAACCTGACGTGCCTTCATTAGAATCATCAAGCCCACATTAGTTGTTACCAAGTAGCTTTAATACTATTAATTATAACTAGTGGAAGAATAGCACTAGGCATGTATGCTCTGGGACATTAAAAATATTGGTCGTAATTGCTTTTGAAGTTCTTTAGAATCATTATAAAGCCTAGTTAAACCTGATAAGGTCTCAATGTTAAGACTTTACACCTATAGAACTCATCCCTCAATATTCTATGTTGGATTCGGGGTTATCATAAAAACAATTACAATATAAAAAAAAAGATGTCTTCTTTTGAGTGGCTTATGCAGCTCCACCAAGCGCTCTGAGTTATTCTTGATCGGATGTTTTCTGTATATATGCAATATGTTTCATGTAAAGGTAATGATTCCAACCTTCAAGATATATTGGAGTTGTTTGATCTATTGACGTGTCCGGGCCCATTATATCAGCTTGAGATGTAATTTATAGGTACGTAGATTGTAAAAGCATGAATCCCGATATTCATAGTCCCAAATTGGAGAAACAGTAGTTCCATTTAGTGTACACTACAAAAAAATTAACTTTAGTGACAAAATTTTTTGTCACTAAAAGTCAATATTTCGTCACTAAAAGAATTAGTGATGAAATATTTTCGTCACGAGCTCCGTCAGCGAATGAGCGTCACGAAATGTATTTCGTGACGAAATCCGAATTTCGTCACGAAAAGTTTTTAGTGACGGATATTTTTCGTCACTAAATATACTGATCGATCGGTAATTTTCACGATCGGTTGTTGAAACGAAGTGATGGATCGATTGGGAAGCCGATCGATCGGTACATATTGACGATCGATCGGTTACGTTTGGTGATTGATCGACACATTTAAACATCGCATGGTAAGAAATATACGATCGATCGATTCAGCAACGACGATCGATCACTAAAGTATCCCAATCGATCGTTATGCCATGGAGATCGGTCGTTGAATTCAGTGATGTAACATTGATTTATGAACCGATCATCGGTAGTATTGGACGATCGATCGGTTGAACAACAAACGATCAATCGCTGAATATGCCGATCGATCAGTGGTGAGAGAATGGTTTTTTTTTTTTAAAAAAAATAATAATAGAAAATATTATATAACACGTACATTTTATAATAATAATACAATACTCACATTAATAAATATCAATAATAACATAAGTGATCCATAATTAAATCGAAAATAATATCGTAATAATACATAATTAAAAAGTTATTACAATATACATGCATCTACCTTTTTGAACCCCCAAACTGGCTGAATAGTCGCTTTGACATGTCGCTCATTTTCTTCTCCATTACAGAGGACATTTTCTTCTCTAGTTCCTTCGATATTTCTGCCCGTAAGCGCTCTTGCTCCTTTCGCATGCGCTCTTGTTCCAGTTGTATGCGCTCCTCGTGCTCTACTCGCATGCGCTCTTGCTCCCTTTTCATGCGCTCCAACCGATGCGCTCCTGCTCCACCCGCTGCTCTTCACGGTGGTCCCTCAGCGTGGCCTCCATCTCAGCTTGCTTCTTCGCAAATTCTTGCAAGTCTTTTTCTCTAGCAGCTCTCATCACCTCTATCTCATCCCTTGCCTTTGCTAGCTGGTGCTGTAGATCAGAAGACTGTGTAGTCAAAGTTGATGAAGGCGGAGGCTTAACCGCCCGTCCTAATCCCCGAACATATCCCGACTTCTTGCCCAATATCTCGGAATATACTTCAATTTCGGTATAAGTCTTCCCTTCTAAATCACACTTACGCTGGAAGGCATCCATCCGTTCCTGAAAAAATGACAATAATTACCAGAAACATTAAAGTAGATAAACTATACATAAATTACATAAAGTAGATTAAATGAAAGCGACTTACATAAATTTCTCTCGCTCCTTCCGAGGTCCAAATCCCATCTTTGTTTGTATAATTCTTTTTATATAGCTCTGCAGGATTGATATTGCCGCTTTCTTGATTTTTCTACATGACAATAGCATAAAGTTATTGACAAACAATATCAATAAAGTCTAAGATTTAGTTGTTAACTTACCATGCAAGCTCGTGTGCGCTGGAACGAGCGCGAACCAGCAGCGTGGTTCACAGTCAACTTTGATCTATTCTTCTTATTTTGCTCGCTTCGTTTCTGCGATATTTTAAGTAATTAAATATAAAAAGAATGTAATATTTAAGCAACGGTTTTTGTAATCACGTACCATAAATGCTTCGCTGGTGAACAGATCGCATAACTCCTTCCACTGTTCTTCTGTGTATCAGGATGCGGCTTCAGCAACGCCGCCTCTTTACTCGGGAACTTCTTAAAATACGCATGCATTCGGTTGCGGTGCATTCGACGTGCCGTCATCATTGTCTCGACCACCGTCCTCACGTCCTCATGACGGGTGTAGTCAAGGTCGAACTGGTCCTGCATAAGTACCAAAACATACAATATTACAATGATAAACGAAATGCGTCCACCAAAAATTTATGTTTACGAATTTAATCATACCAACACCCGATCCATAATGTACTCCTTCACTTCTGTAGGAACATCGACCCACTTGTTAACTGAGATCGGAATCAACCCTCGGACCAACATTCCAATCTTCGTCGATAGAATGGCAGCAGTGGAAGACACTCCTCCACACTCTCCCTCCGGGATATGCACCGATAGTTTCCAGACCTGGACCCGGACCCAAGACTCTTCTCCAAACTGACTCCACGTGTCCTACCTCGCCCACGTTTAGAAGCTGATGTCGCTACATAAAATAAAATTAACAAAGTTAGTCGGTCGGTTAACTTAAGGAAATTGAAATATAACTTAGAATAATTTCTTACATGCACAACTACTAGGACAAGCTGGCGTGCCTTGACTCATGCCTTCATTCACTCTCGGAGAAGGAGCGCTCAGTGTAGGACTCGGGATCGGACTCATACTATGCAACTGTCCAGAAGTAACTGAAGGAAATTCTCGTCCACGCTTCATTTCACCGTAGAAGCTGTGACATAACAAAATAAACGATAAAGATATGGTAAACGAGACAGTAACAGTAAAAATTGTTCAGCAAACATCAACATTAGAAAGAAAAATATACATGAAAGAAATTATTAATCAGAATCTGATTCTTGCGCGTTATCGCCCGATGCCTCATTCTCAGTAGAGTTGCTATCACTTTCGAACGAATCTTTGTCCCCACTTTCTTCGGTATTCTCTTCAAATTCTGCTTCATCCCCCTCTGAAACATCGTTACTATCTATACGTCTTTTTTTCCGCCGATCAATTGCCTCAGAAGCTTGGATAACGTTTGGCGTAACGTCATCCCTCCGTAGTGGATTAAGATTAAACTGTCGGAAGTCTATAAACAAGTCAATGGCATCGTCCTCTTGATACGCTTCATTCGCGATAGCTGCTCCCGATTCAATGTTTACATCAACTTCACCATCCGGAATGTCATATGCATTTCTACATGACAACTTCTGCACGACTCGCCATGTAGGTCCATGCAGATTATCAACTAGATAAAACACTTGACTTGCTTGATTAGCCAAAACAAATGGATCTTCTAAGTACCACAGTCGGGAAGTGTTTATGCTATTAAAGTTCTCGTCGATACAAATTCCACAGTGATCATCGACCCTTTTTTCCTTATGCATCTCATGTCAATTGCTACATCTTTTGTGGTAAACAAACGTTTAAGTCTAGGGATTAAAGGGAAATGACGCAACACTTTTCTGGAATTCGATTGTGCAAATCATTTTCGAATTTCCACCGAGACACCCCACATATCGGACATCTGTCTAACTCACTGTTTTCCTTCCAAAACAACACACAATCATTTTGACATGCATGGATTTTATAACTAAACCCAAGATCCTTTCGCAATTGTTTCGCCTCGTAATACGATCCGGTAACGTCTCCCCCTCTGGCAATGCCTCCTTAATCAATTGTAATACATATCAAATGCCTTAACCGACAACTTATTCTCCGACTTCACGTACAACAACCGAACTGTAAATGACAACTTACTAAACTTGGTACATCCAGGATACAATTCATGTTCTGCCTCTTCCCATAATTTATTAAGTGGTGTCGAAGCCTCCGGTCCCCAAGTGGGGGTTTCCTTAATATTAGGGTTCTCCGTTTCAACCCTTGCCGCCCCACCATCTAATCCGGCACGAACATCGGTAACATTTCCTCTATTCTATCAGAGTTATCTCCCTCTAAATCATCATCACTATATGGTAAGCTCGCACCGGACTCTTGACTCTTGAAGTAAGTTGAATACCCTCCCCGTGAAACACCCATGACTTATAGCTCACATCAAACCCATTAATGTATATATGATCTTCCATTTTATCCAACACTTGAAACACTACATTTCTGCACTTCCGACACGGACATCTGATCTGACCCCGAGAGTCTACACAACAAGCAGCCATACCGACAAACCCACGACCCCCTCAATACTTTTCACCAAACCGATTTTTCTCGTAAACCCAACTTTTATCCATCGCCACCAATCTAAAAAATACACAAATTAAGTAATTCATAAACACCCAATCATTGTAACTTGACTTTAAACCCAGCTGATAGGTCCTATCCCATTCAAGATTGTGCATTTGGAGTTGAACATCAGTTCAACTTGTGTCCATCCATACCTCGAAAAAAATTCGGCAGCATCTCCCCCAGTCCCCAAATACACGCACCAGCGTTGGAGGCAAACGTCATCAACGATAGTTGTATGACGTCATACACCAATGCTAGTAGTATACCCAGAAGACAAAAGGTAGATGATACCGAATTTCCTCCAAGACAGGACAGGACACAAGTACCGAACTCGTCCAACCACGAATACACAATCTCAAACTGTCCATATTGTGGACAATTCAAGGGTTATTACGCGATAAACGCATATTTATCGCGTCTTAACCCTTGAACGGGTCTACGGGTACACACATTTTATCCCAAAAATAAACTCAAACATAACAAGTCAAAAACACTCCAATATTCATCCTCCATGCTTCTCAAACTCATAATTTATTTCCAGAACTCAAGCACTTCAATAATCAAACATTAAATATAAAGCTCAAACATTATACATGTATCACTATAAAAAAAACACTCAATCATCCTCTTCTCAAACTTCATGATTCATTTCAGAACTCAAGCACTTCAATAATTAAATATGAGAATATAATAAATGCTATACAAGGTCAATAACTTGCAATCTGCCCTAACCAGCGATCGATCGTTGTTATATTGACGATCGATCGAATGTCAATACCGATCGATCGTCATTATATAGACGATCGATCGGTGAACCTCCATCTAACACACGATCGATCGTCAGAATCTGGTGATCGATCGTGAGTAACCCAGATCGACAAAACAGCTTGCCAGCCTCCCACACACTCAAATCCACGCCCAAAACACTCACAAATCATTCTCATGCAATACTAATTCTAATATACATATTAAAAACACTCTAAGAAGCTCTAATCAACACAAATCCAATCCACAACACCCACGAATAGAAAAATAAAAATAACACCAAATAACCAACGAAATCAATTCAAAATCGTAGTGTAGGTTGAGGATATTACCTTTTGCACGAAATGTAGACCAAAACGAACTAGATTCACACCAAAATCTCACAAATGTCGCCCAAATTTTTCAACACTCACCCGGTTAAAAAACCAATGAATTTGAGCTTGGGCTTAACCTTAAGGACTTCTAAACACTCTCACAACTAAAATGACGGTATTTAGACAAAATTAAAGAGAAAAATGGCTCCTTCCGCGAGTCTCTAGTTTCTCTTGCTGTGGGTGTGTTTTTGCTCCACCCACGACTTTAGAGCATCCTCGGATTTCAAGCGCGATAAACACCGATCGATCGGTAATATTACCGATCGATCCAACCATAAAATTCCGCCCAGATTTTAGATCGATCGCGAGAATAAAAACGCCCGTATGAAGACCCAAAATTAACGATCCATTGGTACCAAAATATTAAACGACACCGTTATGTACCGATCGATCGCCAATAATGCGATCGATCGGTAAACCTAATTATTAGAAAATAGTTTTTAGCCTAACAAATGACTTAATTATTAAAATTAATTTACTTATAATATCATATTAATGCGTATCTCATACAATAAATTATAATCATGTGTTAAATAAGCGTTATGTCACTAATTTCAAATATCTTAATACCTCACTCATACTAACACAAACAAAATGCATCTATGTTGCAACATGTATAACTTATAAATGCTTTCTTAAAAATTAATGATATGTACTTGATATGTTTTTTTGTAATCTAAATACATCCTAACATACTTTGTTAATATATATTTCTATGTTTCTAATCATTTAAACTCACATTATTTAAAAAAAATGAGGGTTACATTAAAAACTAATGTAGCGATCGATCGGTTAGTGCACCCAAACGACGACGGATAACACCGATGGATCGGTGTGCACTTACCGATCGATCAGTGTATTTAGTTGCAAAACAGAAAAAATAAAAAACGATTTCTTGTTAAATTCTTTATATTAGTTATTTGATAAACCACTTATTTCGTTATTTTTGCCGACCAAAGGGTATATTGGTCATTTTACTTATATAAGTGTCGATAAAGAAATACAAATAGAAAAACACGTACATAGTAATCAAAGTTTCTTCTGCATATCCACAGATATTCCAGAAATGTCTCAAATACGTAAATAAAAAACCAAATCCAAATAAACACAAATGTCTCAAACAGATAAATAAAACCATAAATCAAAATGTATGTCCCAAATAGATATAAAAAATAACATAAAACTCATCAACGTCGAACAGCATCACGGAAAGTGGCCACGTCATCAGGAATATCTCCGGGAATCCTCTGTGGATCTGCCTCCATCTTGAAATCATCCAGAGTCTTTTTAATTTCTTCCAGCTGCTCGTTGACGTCCGCCATATGAGCCACGACCGACTTGTTGCGCAGCATTGTCACAGTGCACTCCCCATCGAAGGCGGTCCGGAGCTCCTTCAGCTGCTCCTCCATAACTGCATCCGCCTCTCAACAGGCTGTAGAGTGGCCTTCATAGTCGCGCCGACACGGCTGTCGAAGTCCGCAAATAGCTGGGCCATCCCATGGAGGAGGCACTGCAGGTGCTCCCGTCTCCATAGGTGCCTCTGACGCTGATGTCGAAGGCCGTGATGCCTCCTCTACGAGCGAACCGTCGAGTCAATGCCCCCTCCTGGCCCCGGCTCCTGGACAGAGTGAACTTGTTCAGCGCACTCTTAACCTCCTTACGTGTATCCGAGGCAGCGATCACGACTCCCCGAGAAATGAGGAACTGAGTCAGAAACACGCCGTATGGGAGGCTATATTCCTTAATTTCCCAAGCCTCATCCATAATCACCTCGAACATGTACAACGGAAAATCTATCCGCGTCTGCTGACCCAATAAGAGCATGCACTGAGCTCTCGTGAACGGACACTCGGTGGAATGAGTTCTGCCATCGACGTTCGGCGTCCAGATAAGGTGCAAAATCCGCCAAAACTCACTGAACTCACTCTGCTTAATTATGCTGCCCACCACTGCAGAGGTCTTCCCAGTCATCAGCGTCCACAAATCCTGCTCTGATGTCCTCTGTTCATCATTCAGGGGTACCGCCGGGAAACAGGGGCTCTCGGGCCGGGGGCAGTTTAAGAAATCGGCAATGACGTCTGCCGAGAATAAGAACTGCACGCCTCGCACCTCTAGCTGCACCTCAGGTGCTCTATCGACCGAGACGAGTGCACAGAAGAAATCTTGCACAACTGCGTCCACGCAAAACCCCTCAGTCCACGAGAGCTGATGAATAAACCCTTGGTACTCAAAGAGCTGGTAGAGGGAGTGCTCCTCGTACAATAACTGGTCAAAATCAGAGAGCGTCACAGGACGCTCTTTGGCCACTGGCCGCCCCCTCAGGTACTCCATTCGCCTCTCCAAGGTCATCATTGGATCAGCGACTTCTTGCTCTTGGGACGACGATCCCGTCCCGGTTCTCGTTGTGCGTGCACGCTTAACTCCTGACATTTTATGTATACTGCAAAAGTTGTATATAAATATGTGTTAATAAGCAATCACAATAACGTATTACTTAAAAAAAAAGTAATCACAATCACGTAATTATTAATGAAGTTGAAACAAACATGCCGATCGATCACTAAATTTGCCGATTGATCACTAAATGTGCCGATCGATCACTAAATATGAGATCGATCATTTCTAAATGTTACGATCGATCACTAATATACCGATCGATCACTAAATGGCGATCGATCAATTCATTTCACCGATCGAACGCTATCGGTTAAAAGACGCGTTTCAGTGCACAGACGATCGATCGTCCATGCAACCAAACGCACAGTATCACTAAGGGATCGATCGCCACTTAATCAAAACGATACACTTCACATTGTAGCTTACCGATCGATCGCTTAGGTGTAAGCGATCGATCGGATCGATCGTCTATATAAACGATCGATCGCTCATGAATTGAAACGCACAGTTTCGAGGAGACGATCGATCGCTCCGTACAAAATTCAGCGATCGATCGGTGAATTTAACCGATCGATCGCCAATTGATCGATCGTTACGGAACAAATACACACAGGTGTTCCAATACCCCAAAACAGGCCCAAAATCACCCAAAATTGATCCCATAATACTCCTAAACTCTTAAAACATGCATCAACAATAAAATAAATATATTTTCCGGTCCTAAATGAATGATATAGCAAATTAGAAAACGTAAACTAAAAATTCCTACTGAACAACCACTTAATATTGCTTAAAAAATAATATAAGTACGTACCTTTGACGTAGAAGACAATGACGGATGATTCCACGCTTTTGAAAGACAATGCAGCACGAAATGGCTCCTTGCACTTTGAGAGGATTCGAGAGATTTTGTGGAGAGATAACCGGTAAAATGACTTCGGCGGTTTCATATAATCGTTTGTGACGATCGATCGGTAGTTACTTACCGATCGATCGCTATTTTCTAACACGTGGCGTCTTCCCATTCGTTGAACGACGATTCGAAAAATTGACGGTTACGCTTACCGATCGATCGTCATATATTGACGATCGATCGTCCTTTTGTATTTGCAGACGGTTACGATACCGACCGATCGTTAATGTTACCGATCGATCGGTGGGTGACGAAACTTTCCGTCACCAAAAGATTAACTTTTAGTCACAAATAAAACTTTTAGTGACGAAATTGGTGACGAAAAGTAATTTCGTCACGAAAAAAACCTTTTTTGTGACGAAAATAGCATTTTGTCACTAAAAATTGACTTTTAGTGACGAAATTCAATTCGTCACCTAAAATTTCGTTACTAAAAGTCAATTTTCTAGTAGTGGTATCAAGAAAGAAACAACAAGAGCTAGCAAGCGTCAAGGTGCTACAGATTTGTAAACAGGTCCGCATGCGATAAAACATATGCATGGCCGCCGTCCAGAGTAGAAGTTGGAAGAATCTCAACATATATATATTGATGATAATCCTCAAGTAGTACAAGGCCTATCTAATCTCCAAGGTGAGGATCCTCTGCAATTCTTTGTTTGAATTGTACGGTGCAATTTAGAGAGAGACGGACATTAGAGGTGAATCTCACACCATTTAATGCTGCACATATAAAGTTTCGGACAACATTGATCCTACAATGAGGATCACCTCTTGTGCGTGTCTCTCTTCGAATTACACCATGCAATTTAAGTAGAAAATTGCAGAAGATCCTGATCCTTAGTCCCAATGCTTGAGTAGTCCAAAAACCACAGTACTACTAAAGCATCTAAACTTTGTTTGCCTTTGTGACTTGCATGCCAACACATGAGTTTCATGTAATGCATGTCTAAATTTTTTTAGAATAAAAAAACAAAAAACTGCCCCAACTAAAGATCAGTTTCGGTCCATTTTCAGAAAATATGACATTAATAAAGATATATAGTTGTCTCCTTATAAATACTACCATGGAGGGGCGGTCGTAGCCTCCATCACGCTATATAATTTAGATAAAAGGGTTAATTACAAATTTTCCCCTCAAACTATCATTCAATTTTCAAATAACCGCCAGTACAAAATTTAACTCGTTGCAACTTGTCTCCACAAACTGTAGTTCTCATTGCGATTTCATCCTTCAACTTGCTGAATTTGTTATATCGAACGGTTTTTGTCCCACGTAAAGGACACGTGACATTCTCCTTATTTGAAAAGACAAATTTGACGAGCTCGATTCTAAGTGAGTCATCTTTTTTTTTTTAATAAAAAAATTTCAGCTAACTATATATTATTTTTTGGCTCTACAAATTGCTAGAAGCACTGTAGAAGACCAGGGAGGACTCAAACAGGGTAAAATTTGAGAAGAAGAGATTCAGATGGTTTAGAGAGGCCTAACTTCCAAAGTGTACACCATATAAAACTTAATGGGCTACATCTTTATTTTTTAACTTGATATATAACTTTGGACAAAGGAAAATATATTAATTTATAGGACTCAAAATATACAAGCAACCATTGGCGGATCTATGGGGGCCAATCGGGCCCTGGCCCCAGTTGGCCAATGTAAAACGTTTGAAATTTTTTTAAAAAAAAACTAATCTACCAGACTTGCCCCCTTTAAGGCCCAGCCCCAGAGTTTGAAGAGCAGAGGGGGATTTTGGGCGATTGTTTTTCATGTAAAAGGGAGGAATATATATATATATATATATATTTAAAGGAAAATGTTTATGGGTTTGCAAATGAAATCGCTACTACTTGTGGTTCTTTTATTTCCAAGTGAAACTTTGCTCATTCTGTTTATGTTGTCAAGTATCTATCAACTTCTCTATTCTCTTCAAGTTTTTTTTTTGTGTGTCAAATTTTCATTAATTGTTTACAATTTGTGCATATTCTCCACCTATTTTTGACTCTCACATCTAAATGACATATTTATGTGGTGTTTGAGTGTCAAAATTATCTATCAACTTCTATATTCACTTCAAGTTTTATTTTATTTTATTTTTGCATCAAATTTTCATTTTTTTTAATTTTTGTTTTTAAATCAAAACAATAGCTAGTTATTGACTATTTATTGACAAATCAAAACAATTCTTTCCGTATAGCACAAAGAATCTCATGAATTTTCCACTCCATACGTCTTGGGAACAAGTTAATCGCTTGTATCATGATAGACAAGTCTTCCTCCAAAAGGATGTTAGAAAATCCTTTCTCATGAGCTTCTAAGATACCAAACAGTGCTGCTTCAACTTCAACTACAATTGGATCTAATTGGTCTAGCTTAAGAGTTGCAGTACCATAAAAAAGCCCTTGATGGTCACGAAACATAGCTGCTACAATGGAAAATGAATCTTGAATTGTAGCATCTATTTTGATCTTAATAGATGGGAAAGGAGAAAACTATTGAGAATGAAGTCATTTAATTGCAACGTTTTTAGAAGATGTAGACCGGTAGGATCCAATTGCTACCTCTCAGTCTTAACAATTAGTATGTAACGCGTATTTCAATATTTTTAATGTTTTTTAATTTTAACTCTAAGACACTTTTTTGCATTACATAGGATAATTTTTTTTTTTTGTCATTTCGCCTTAAGAGTCGGCTCCCCTTCAAATTCAATCTTGATTCCGCCACTGCAAGCAACACACTTTACAATCCATGCGGGATATGTATAATATATATTAATCTAATTATAATAGTTAAAAGGGATTTGGGGGCAATATCCTGAATAATATGTAGACAAGAGTCTTATTCGAATATTGATGTTGACAACAAAATGCATACATGTCAGCAGGGATATTGAAGTTAGAAAATTATCTTTAAAAGTTGCAAATTTTTGTTCTGGGTCTTGTAGAGGGTGTTTTGGAAAGGCCTCTAGGAATGATTATTTTTAAGGCCTGCTTGAGACGTCAAAGAGAGTGAGGCCCGGTAATAAATTAAGTCATAGAAATCCAGGAGTTCTAAAACTACTTGTCCAGGCCATCAAAGTACTCGTCAACGAACGTTGGGTATATCGTATATGCACTTATTTAAAATATAATTTTGATAAAAAAAATGCTTGCATTTTCTTCCTATTATTATTATTTCTTTAGAATTTAAACTCCAAATTACCAAATTTAACACATTAAATTTAAACGTTAAGATTTAGATGCGAAGTTGATCACTAATGATAATATCATAACACGAAGACAAGTTACGCATTTATTGATTATTTGAATTGGAATGTACCAGATTGAGAAATTAAGATATAAATTACAAAAAAAAATTATATGTAGTTAAAAGGTTTAAATTAAGTGTAACTTCATCGTAAAATTAAATTATTATACGTATCAGAAACCATCTTCACCCCTAAAGAGAAACAGCTCCAAAAACCCTTACATCATTCTGATGCAATTACGTGATGCCACCCTTCGAATTTGGCAATGACGCAGGAGGGCTCTTCGTCACTTCTAAAGATTCGGATAACGTAAGCAGAAATAGCATCTAAGTACAAGGGGTCTGCCACTCATCCACATGGGTTCTACCATGCTTTCCTAATATAATTGCATAAAAGCTGCATCAATCAGATGACTCATGAAGTGATCCAACCGGCCAATCAGCCAATTCGAATAATTTCTCCATTAACATGGGATACAATGCATACTTTGTAAAAAGAAAAGATTAGTGAAGAAGGAATAATACAATACAAATTAACAGTGGCAGCTCACGCGGGCTCGCCACAACAGAGACACTAAACCTCCAAAAAACCATAAAAAAACACGACATTCACATGCATCCACTTTTCTCCACTGTTCGATCTCTTCCTTTTGACGCTATAGCCAAATCTAAAGTTTATTCCTTCTATCCACCATGCATCGACCTTGAACAATGTCTTTGGCAGATATATCATTTTTGGGCCAATGCTCGGATATGCTCAGGAAAAGGCAACAGGCCCGATTTTTAGTGGTGTTCTTTAAAACAAGCACGCATGGTATCCCACGTTAATGGAGAATTCGTGCAAGATTTGATTCTAGTTCATTTCTTGTGGTGTTTAATGGCCTTCAATGATTCCGGGGACTGGTCCCTCAAAACGTTTTTGGACTGGGAAATTAAAAAAAGTGTATACATTTTATTTTTTTTAATAAAAAGAATAAGAGAGATAAAGGTTATGTTATCCTATTCATGGAGATTCCAAATGTATTCTGTTACCAAAATGAGTAACCAAGGGCGCACGGCACCCTCGTCCCCCTCTAATCACCCCAAGTATAAGAACAACAATGGGCTCATTGATAAAGAGGAGTTTGAAAATTTAATCGATCATGTCCTGAAACACAAATACCCAGTTCACGGTTAGATCTTCTGATCGTACATCTACTGCATATCGGTGAATAATGTTCTCCTTGCAATATATGTGAACAAGACAATTCTCTGCTAAAAGCTAAATATATGAGCGTACGTGGTCCTTTGATTTTCTTCTTTTGTGTCGGGGCATATGTCTGTGAGCCTATTTGTAAGTCGATCTTTTCGATCGCCGCTGTTTATGTGTGATGTAATGAAGGCTACTGGAAGCCAGTGATCCTGGTCACTGGCCGGTCCCTTTATTGTGAAGCTGTCATTGGGTAAGGTACGTACTGTCTATAAAACACACACACACACACACACACATATATATATATATATATTGTTGATTAAAAGAAAAAGAAAAAGAAAAAAAATATATATATATCGTGTGAGCTCTGGCAGCTAGCAAGCTAGGTTGAGGATAGAAGCAAGCCGGCATCCCCTTCGGCAATTTCAAAACCGTGCTCCCTCTAGGTTTTGTGAAACTTCGACTGAAGGCAATGTTTCCCTTCCTTAATGACCCGTTGTTATGCTGTTGTTCACTTGAATGCACAAAGTATAAAAACAAAGATAGATTGATGCTAATCTTGAGTTATGGGATCCATTGATACTTAAACTTGCAGCGGAAAACTTTAAAGAATTGACAGAGATAATCATTCTACAGAGAAAGTGTTTTTTATGCGTGAATTATGAGATGGGGTCTCTCAAGCATTATTTATACACTTTTCTTCATAGACCAACAGTCACAACTCTTCATAATAGTCACAACTCTTTATGAATTATCATTAACCAAAAGACATGTCTCCTCCCATCAAGGAATTAAATAAAAATTAATTCTTTTAAGCCTATTAAATCCAAATTTTATATCAAGACCCTTAAGCTCAAAGCCCAAATG
Organism: Morella rubra; assembly: GCA_003952965.2. Classification (NCBI taxonomy): domain Eukaryota; kingdom Viridiplantae; phylum Streptophyta; class Magnoliopsida; order Fagales; family Myricaceae; genus Morella; species Morella rubra. The sequence goes on from CM025851.1 coordinate 27,702,394, forward strand.
CACATGTCAAATGTGGTCCACATATGGTCCACTTAAAGTATCTCTAACATTCTTCCACTTGGACCATATTGACAAGAAAAGAAAAACAATTTTTTATTTATTATAACATATTATATGTATATATGGCAATTGGACTTGGAAAATGTTAGAAAATATATGCGTGCAACTTATTAAAATTATTCTTGATAGTATAGGTTTAACTTTATATTTGACTACTTAAGAAAGATAATATGAACCATGGTGGAAATATACCAATTGATGACATAACTCCTTCCATGATCACAGTATCACCCAACTTTCATAATCAAATCTTTATTGGATCATTTTTCTATATAAATTGATTAATTCTTATAAAATCTATGTGTTGGTCAAAATATCTACTACTAACATATTCAAAAGCATAATAAGCAGATAATAAATGTGATATAACGACATCAAATGATGTTTCCAAAATGTGCACAATTTGTACAACTAATAGTATATCATAATAGACTCATACGATCTACATGACTACTATACAATCCCAGAGAAAAGCCTTAGACGAAAGATTTCCAATCATAAGCACTATATTGAGGTCTTCCAACGGAACTTTTGTATTCATCACATTTTTCTTTTACGACAAGGTATCTTACTTGTGCTTATTACCGTTTGATACCTTTCCATTATTTATTAAGGAAACTGCAACTGAATTATCACAAAACATCTTTATGGGACTTGAAATTGAGTCTACAATGTTGAGTCCTGTAAGAAAATTCCTCAACCATATTGCTTGTGTAACAGCCTCATAGCATGCCACTAATTCAGCCTCCATAGTAGAAGCTCTAGTTAATTTTCGGTTTTATAATTTTCCCAGAGATTGCACTACCACCAAGTCAGAATCTGTATATCCAACCACTTCTAGAGAATCGGATTTGTGTATGTAAGCGTATAATCTTGTGTCCCTTGAAGATACCTTAAGTACCTTTTTCACAGCTCTCCAGTGATCCAAACCTGGATCACTTTTAAATCTTCCTGATACTCCAACACATGTGCAATATCTCGTCTCATACAAATTTGAGCATACATCAAAGTAAGTGCAGGACTAGGTTTGGATTTTTTCATACCATAGCTGTCTAACATTTTCTTAATATATGCTCTTTGAGATAGATGGATTATTCCATTAGATCTATTTATGTGAACCTCTATACCAATTACATACGAGGTGTCACCCATATCTTTCATATCTAAATGATTGGAGAGAAACTGATTAGTCTCGCTAAGCAATGAAAAATCACTACTTGCAAGCAAGATGTCATCTACATATAAAACCATAAAAATAAATCGGCTCCCATTGACTATAAGACATATGCACGATCAATAACATCTTCTACAAAACCATATGAAGAAATTATATTGTTGAATTTAAGATACCATTGGTGGGAGGATTGTTTAAGTCTGTATATAGATTTATTTATCTTGCAAATAAGATGACTTTGTTCTTCTGAAACAAATCCCTTAGGTTGTTTAATAGACACGTCCTCTTCTTAGTCACTATTCAGAACAGTGACTCTCACGTCCATCTGGTGAAGCTCTAAGTCAAAATGAGCCACCAAAGTTATAATTATTCTTAAAGAATCCTTCTTTGAGATAGGAGAAAATGTCTCAAGATAATCAATGTCTTCTTTTTTAGTAAACTGTTTGGCAACAAGTCTAGCCATATGTCATTTTCTTTTTTCTTGGAGTCGCGTTTGGTCTTGTAGACCCATTTACAACTAACAACTATAGCTCCAGGTGGTAGGTCAACCAAATTCCAAACATTTTTTTTTTGGCCATTGAGTTCATCTCTTCCTTCATTGCATCATACCATTTTGAAGAATTAAAACTGTTCATAGCTTGTGAGAAAGTGATAGGATCATTATCTTATCCAATATCATAATCAGACTCTTGAAGGTACACAATACAATCAGTTGGAATTGGAGATTTTCTAACCCTTGATGACCTCCTTAACTACTGTAGGTGGAGATTGAACAAGATTCTTAGTGACAACTAGCTCAATCGCAGATGGTATATTTATAAATAGCAGACTCGATCCTCAATTGATTTATTACTAATACTAATTAAAGGAATCATTGGCCGCTTATTTAGATCTTGCACAATATCCGGATATTAATTTTCTTTAAAATTTATTTCTCAATGCCTTACACTCTCACTTATTAGATCATTTTCAAGAAGCTTTGTGTTCTTGGTCTTAACAATTCGCAAAGAATGATTAGGACAACAAAATCTGTATCCCTTAGAAATTTCTAGATAGCTAATAAAATAGCCACCTATAGTTCGAGGGTCCAACTTTCTCTCTTATGGGTTGTACACCCTGGCTTCTACATTGCAACCCCAAATGTGTAAATGGCCTAAATTAGGTTTTCTACCTGTTCATAATTCAAAGGGTGTTTTAGGGACAACCTTAGTAGGAACCTCGTTCAAGATATATACAACAGTTTTTAATGCATCAGCCCACAGAGAAATTTGGAGACTGGAGTAACTAATTATACTCCTAACCATATCGATTAATGTTCTAGCAAATGGACCAAATTGTTGTCCTAATTCAGTGTACCTACCATAATATCCACCACCTCTATCAGATCTTACAACGTTCATCTTTTTATCAAGATGTAATTCTACCTACGTCTTAAAACTTTTAAAAATATCCAAAGCTTGAGCTTTCTCAGACAGTAGGTAAATATATGTATAACGTGAGTAATCATCCATAAAAGTGATGAAATATTTATGGCCAGTAAAACATGGGGTCGAAAATGGCCCATAAATATCTATATGTTTTAGATCCAATACACTTGTACTTCTTATGGCACTTTTCTTAAACTTGTTACTCTGTTTACCCTTTATAAAGTCAATACAAGTCTCAAAATCAGAAAAATCAAGAGTGGGTAAGATACCATCATTTACCAAACTCTTAATTCTTCTTATGGAGATGTGCCCTATTCTCCTATGCCATAAGAGAAAGCAGTTTTCATTCAAAATGCCACTTTTTGTCTACAGTAATTGACTGGATGTAAAGATAAAAGAGATAATTCAAAAGATGTATCCAGTTCTAGTTTAAATAAATCATCTTCTAAAATACCTTTTTCCAATTAGAATGTCGTTCAAGTATATTTTTACAAAAGCAAGTTTCAAAACCTAACTTCAAGGATAAATGGAGCGATAGGAGTATCCCAAATAAAGATGAAAAGAATTTTAAGCTAACTTTCAAGTACAACAGTCTCATGGAAAACATGCATTTATTTTTGGCACATGTATACTTGTTATTCATTATCATGCTTCAAGTCATGCATATTTCAATTCATTAACCATCGATTACTTAGTCATTCGACTTATACTATTTTTAACTGTATCATTCCAGATGATGCCATAGGTAAAGAAAATTATGAAAAAACCCTGTATATGAGGAGGGGCCGATGAGGGCGCCTCTCCTGATTTGTAGTACATGTAGACATCTACTTTTTGGAAAACTTATGTGAACCACCCTGGTGTTGTTATCGTGGCCTGTTCAGGCTACGAAACCAACTTAAGGCTTTTGTATGAATTGAACTAAGTAACTTATATTTTGAACTATGATGTACTCCTAAGTTATTTCTTTAGTTATTGTTTGAGACGTACATATTCATACGCTATCTAAGAACGCGTGCGGATCTACGTGTCAGCTAGTAATAAGAAAATAATTTTTGAGTAGTATTTTCAGAACCTGAAGGCGACTTATATTTTCTAAATTAATAATTATAAAAAAGATTCGCTGCAAGATTAAGTGAAGTGCGCTCGGGCGATTGTCATAGTGAGCACTTACGGCTTTCATTAGCCCAATTCAAACTAGCGTTCAGGGTGTGATAGTTTTGAAACACAACACATGTTACCATTCAAATCACATACAATATAGATTTTTAGTTTTGGCTGCGGGTTATTTTGTAGTTTTCAAGTAGTGTTTTAAGATATGAGTTATGGAACAATTGCTATTTTTTAAAATAATATTTTCAACTTTTATCTCAGAAAGGGTCTTATATTGAACCAAACATGCATAGCGTTTAAATCTTTTGGTCAAGCCTCTACTACAAGGCATCAGCTGTAAGTTGTACATTCAACACATTCATAGACACTCATTTTTTTTTTGTCTTATTTTGTTTTCAATCCTAACAGAATAACTCAATGACACATTGATCGGTCATGAGGACTATATTGAAAAATCTGGTTTAGACCCTATTAACACCTAGAGGGGGTGAATAGGTGTTTCCCATCTATTTAAAAATTAATAACAATTTTAGAAGAAGTCCTAAAATTTTTGAGTCTAAATCTGAATAATCAATAAAAAAAAATATGCAGTGGAATAATAAAAAGATATCAATCACATAAGACATGGATTCTGTTGTCGAAGTGGAAAACTTTTGATCTTACTTTTGAAGGAAAAACCAGTACTCTATATATTAATAGAGTTGGTTGAGTTCTATTTTTAAAAAAAAAATTCCAAAGGGAAAAAATATTTCAAAATTCAAATTTTGAAATAGTTTCGAAATTTTCTCAGAGACTTTGCTTCACCAGCTCCTTATTTTTAGATCTTTATGTCCTTTTCGTTTCAAACACTCCTTAATCTCTTGAACACTTTGACCAAACTTAAATTACAACTCAATTTGAATTTAACATCTGTTACAGAATTATGCCAACATTAAAACACTAACATATACGATTCCAGTCTATCAACTTCCTCAAAAAGAAATTAATGGATCATTCGGCCCCCACTAATCGCGGATTCTTATTCAAACTAGACTTTAATTTCCACTAAGTACTTAAACTTCTATGCAATATGCCTTTATGAGTGCTCCAAAGAATTTGAATCATGATGGTACAGTTCCTTTCCAGGAAATTTGAAGGAATCTATTATCAAGTAAATTAAGGCAGTGCCTAACCATACCATTGCCGAGGGATTGATTGATGTATGTGGGTCCACAAGCCAAAAGAAACACTTAAAAGTTGCATATATGTAGATGCAACACTATCGGCTTCACCACTAGCCTAGATTCATCCTCATGCATATCCAAGGCTAACTAGCAAGAATTTTTTGTGTTTTGGACCTAAAAAGATTACATTATATAAAGAAGATATCTTGTTCTATCAGTGGCTTATGGCACCACTCCATCTCGCTCTCTGAGTACTTATTCATGTCCGATATAATTTTCCGTTATGTATGCCATATGTTTCGGCCAAAAAGGTGATGAATATATATGATCCCAACCATCAAGGTATGGATTTGTTTGATCTAGCTACATATATTGACGTATCCGAACTGTTTTTATAGACCACCCAACATTTCTTAGTTTGGCATTTCAGCTAAACGTCACGATGATTCCAACCTTCCAAAATACGGAATTGCTTTTATCCATACTTTTTCAAAATCTGCCTCAGAACCAATAAGTCATGAGTGCCACTTGTCTACTTAAAAATGAGGATCCTCTAATTTTAATTCCTTGTTAGCAAGTGCTGTTAAGGGGTTTGACGAGAAGTGAACGGAATGGCTTATTTTTTTATGAGAACTCAACTTCAGAGATCTATTTGTTGAAAATGGTACCTTGGGGCATATTTGTAACATTGTGATACCTCAAGGGCCCTGCATGCAATTATGCCTTAAAATAAGAGCTACCAAGAGATTCCAAAAATCGTTCTGTGTTAAGACATAGAATGGCCCTCGAGACAAGTTGGAAGATTTCCCCATGATGTTGCACTACAAGAATTTTGATTTTAAGTGACAATTATGGGTGACAAAATGCACAAAAGATAAACTTATTGTGACGCATATTTCGTCACTAAAAAAAAATAAAATATATTAAGATAATTTTGGTGATGAAAATGGTCGTCACAAGAAGAATTTTTGTCACCTTGCCCTTAGATCACTTAATTAGACAATGGATCGCACAAAATTAAAAATTAAATAAAAACATTTGTTGATTTTGTGACAGTCTTTCTTACACTCTCTTTTGCCGAGTACTCTACCTCTCATCTTCTCACACTCTCTCTTGCGAATCTGTCCAAGCCCAAATCCCTTTCTCTCACTCTCGCCGAGTAGACTGCCATTGGCTGTCGGACCAGTAGTCGCCTCACGATCTCCCTCTGTAGCACCCTAGATTTTCTTATTAATAAATATTTTTATTGAATTTCGAATTTCGAATTATTTGAAAAAGTTATCCTGTTTTAAAAGTGTTTAAAGTTTGAAATATTTATTTGATTTGAATAGGTTATCTTTCCAAAAGTGTTTGAAATTTGAAGAAGAGATGTTTTATCTTTATCTCCTTAGATTTTAATGTTTTGAATTTAAATACTTCAAGATATGTCTGAACTTTAAAATGATAACAACTCAATCTTATCATCTCTTCAAACATAGAGTCCTTTAAATAGGGTTGCAATCTAGTCTTTTATAAATCCTTTGTTAGTCTCTATGATGCGTATTGATTGGGAGAATGAGAGTGTTTATAGTACAATATGTTATGTATTTTCAGACCTTGAGGCCCAGAATTCAAAGTTACAGCAATTGGTACAGTGAGTGCGCAAGGAGTCTTCAAACTGCACAATCTTGTCACGGAGGTAAATGTGACCCATAGTTATTGCGAAAGGGATTTTCTACAGTATTATTACGAAAGATAAAAGTTATTTTACAGTTATAGTTATACGGTTATTTGAATTGAGATTTATAATTTTCTATTGATTTTTACTTCTTCAATGTGACTCATGAAGTGCACCTTAGTATAATGATTTTGCTTACCGATTAGTCAAACTCACCCCTTATTTGTTTTCTCCTTTTCAGATGATATTTAGGAGCATACCGAGCATCATGTTAAATGGCGCTAGGTGGATAGCTGAGAGAAGCCTTACAATTTTAGTTAAACCGAGTGTTTTATTTATAATTTTTCACTTTTTAAAGAGTTTTAAACAGAGTATTTTTATTCATTTGTTTTCCAGTTCTAAATGTGAGTTTGTTATCAAGATTTTTTATTTTGTGATGGCTGATTTCTATCCCTTAGTTTTTGCCAATTTTCACTGATTTTACGCATAGAAGTAACCCCTAACCGCCAAGGTTTGGGACATTACGAAATAGTATTAGAGCTACCAGGTTCTTAGATTTTGTACACAATAAGAAAGAGATTTGTTTGAAGGTATATGATCTAATTAATTTTATTGAGGGTAGGATTAGGTAGAATAGATTGATTTCTTGAGTATTGTTTTCTAGATTTTGATATTGATCATGGTTTAGCCTTGATGTTGGATGAGCTTAGGTTTTAGGCTTGAATCACATATTGGAGAAATTGTGAGATTATTAGTTGAATGATCAGAGTCTGCAATGGAAGTATGTATTCATTTGGTTGGTTTTATGGAGTTATTCTTTGGGTCATGTGCGCCAAGTTTCGCAGACAAAATTTCTTTTAAGGAGAGGAGATTGTAGCACCCCGGATTTTCTTATTAATATGTTAAGATTTTGATGAGTGACATTTTGTCATTATTCTAACGATCGATAATTGTAAATATTGATAATTTGATTTGGAATATATCTTGATTGAGAAATTAAGATATAACTTTAAAAAAAATAATAGCTAAAAGGTTTAAAGTGTAACTTCATCGTTTAATTAAGTTATTATATGTATCAGAAACCATGCTTATATGCATCTTCACCCCTAAAGAGAAGCGGTTCTGAAAACCCTTACATCCATCATTCTGATGCAATTACATACTGATGCCATCCTCTGAAGTTCGTTACTAATCCCCATGGGTAGTTCAAAGCTTTCCTAATAAGCATATATAAAACCTACATCAATCAGGTGACTCATGAAGTGATCCATTCGGCCAATTAGCCAGATCGAATACTTTCTCTAGTAATGTGGGATACCATAAATTGAAAAAAAAAAAAAAGGAGGAATGAGTAATACAATACAAATTAATAGTGCCAGCTCTGACTCCTCCCAACAGAGCAACAATGAACCTCCAAAATAAAAAAGCACGACATACATATATATGCATCCACATAGTAAAGGAAATAGAAACTTGAAAGGAATTAGCACACACGTCGTAGGGTATTCTGGGAGGTGCAGTCACACAGTGATATCTATTTTACGCACTCCACTGTTTGATCTCTTCCTTTAGACGCTTTGACAAACCCAAAGTTTATTCCATGTATCGTTTTTGCACCAAAGCTCGTACGTGCTCAGGAAAAGGCATTAGGGACGTAGCCTTTGAGGAACTGGTCCATGATTAGATTCTCATTGAAGTGTGTTTAATTGTACAACCTTCAATGATTCGGAAGACCGGCTCTCCAAAACATTTGGACTGGGAAATTAAAACAAGCATTTATTTTTTTAGGAGCAAATTACAAAAACTCCACAAATTATTAGTTACTATTTTCTCATTACCCTTAAAATATCACTCGTTGCAATTCAGTTCATAAATTATGTCGTCGTTGTGGTTCTATCCCTTAATACACGCTAAAAGATCGTTTTTCCCCATAAACTGGAAAGAAAATGAAACTCAATCTACTTGAAGACACTCAAAGCACGTTTTGAAGCCTTCTTCATTTTTGTTTAGATCCATTCACTACTAGAAAATTGACTTTTAGTGACGAAATTTCGGTGACGAATTGAATTTCGTCACTAAAAGTCAATTTTTAGTGACAAAATGCTATTTTTGTCACAAAAAAGGTTTTTTCGTGACGAAATTACTTTTCGTCACCAATTTCGTCACTAAAAGTTTTATTTGTAACGAAATAAAATTGTTGTCACTAAAAGTTAATCTTTTGGTGACGGAAAGTTTCGTCACCCACCGATCGATCGGTAATATATTACCGATCGGTCGGTATCGTAACCATCTGCAAATACGAAAGGACGATCGATCGTCAATATATGACGATCGATCGGTAAGCGTAACCGTCAATTTTTTCGAATCGCCGTTCAACGAATGGGAAGACGCCACGTGTTAGAAAATAGCGATCGATCGGTAAGTAACTACCGATCGATCGTCACAAACGATTATATGAAACCGCCGAAGTCATTTTCACCGGTTATCTCTCCACAAAATCTCTCGAATCCTCTCAAAGTGCAAGGAGCCATTTCGTGCTGCATTGTCTTTCAAAAGCGTGGAATCATCCGTCATTGTCTTCTACGTCAAAGGTACGTACTTATATTATTTTTTAAGCAATATTAAGTGGTTGTTCAGTAGGAATTTTTAGTTTACGTTTTCTAATTTGCTATATCATTCATTTAGGACCGGAAAATATATTTATTTTATTGTTGATGCATGTTTTAAGAGTTTAGGAGTATTATGGGATCAATTTTGGGTGATTTTGGGCCTGTTTTGGGGTTTTGGAACGCCTGTGTGTATTTGTTCCCGTAACGATCGATCGCCTAAATTGGCGATCGATCGTGTAAGTGGTAGGTCAAATGATCGATCGGTTAAATTCACCGATCGATCGCTGAATTTGGTACGGAGCGATCGATGCTTTAGTCGATCGTCTCCTCGAAACTGTGCGTTTCAATTCATGAGCGATCGATCGTTATTAGGATCGATCGCTTACACCTAAGCGATCGATCGGTAAGCTACAATGTGAAGCGTACCGTTTTGATTAAGTGCGATCGATCCTTTAGTGATACTGTGCGTTTGGTTGCATGGACGATCGATCGTCTGTGCACTGAAACGCGTCTTTTAACCGATAGCGTTCGATCGGTGAAATGAATTGATCGATCGCCATTTTGTGATCAATCGGTATATTTAGTGATCGATCGTAACATTTAGAAACGATCGATCATCATATTTAGTGATCGATCGTCACATTTAGTGATCGATCGGCATGTTTGTTTCAACTTCATTAATAATTACGTGATTGTGATTACTTTTTTTTTAAAGTAATACGTTATTGTGATTGCTTATTAACACATATTTATATACAACTTTTGCAGTATACATAAAATGTCAGGAGTTAAGCGTGCACGCACAACGAGAACCGGGACGGGATCGTCGTCCCAAGAGCAAGAAGTCGCTGATCCAATGATGACCTTGGAGAGGCGAATGGAGTACCTGAGGGGGCGGCCAGTGGCCAAAGAGCGTCCTGTGACGCTCTCTGATTTTGACCAGTTATTGTACGAGGAGCACTCCCTCTACCAGCTCTTCGAGTACCAAGGGTTTATTCATCAGCTCTCGTGGACTGAGGGGTTTTGCGTGGACGCAGTTGTGCAAGATTTCTTCTGTGCACTCGTCTCAGTCGATAGAGCACCTGAGGTGCAGCTAGAGGTGCGAGGCGTGCAGTTCTTATTCTCGGCAGACGTCATTGCCGATTTCTTAAACTGCCCCCGGCCCGAGAGCCCCTGTTTCCCGGCGGTACCCCTGAATGATGAACAGAGGACATCAGAGCAGGATTTGTGGACGCTGATGACTGGGAAGACCTCTGCAGTGGTGGGCAGCATAATTAAGCAGAGTGAGTTCAGTGAGTTTTGGCGGATTTTGCACCTTATCTGGACGCCGAACGTCGATGGCAGAACTCATTCCACCGAGTGTCCGTTCACGAGAGCTCAGTGCATGCTCTTATTGGGTCAGCAGACGCGGATAGATTTTTCGTTGTACATGTTCGAGGTGATTATGGATGAGGCTTGGGAAATTAAGGAATATAGCCTCCCATACGGCGTGTTTCTGACTCAGTTCCTCATTTCTCGGGGAGTCGTGATCGCTGCCTCGGATACACGTAAGGAGGTTAAGAGTGCGCTGAACAAGTTCACTCTGTCCAGGAGCCGGGGCCAGGAGGGGGCATTGACTCGACGGTTCGCTCGTAGAGCAGCGGCCGTAGAGGAGGCATCACGGCCTTCGACATCAGCGTCAGAGGCACCTATGGAGACGGGAGCACCTACAGTGCCTCCTCCATGGGTGGCCCAGCTATTTGCGGACTTCGACAGCCGTGTCGGCGCGACTATGAAGGCCACTCTACAGCCTGTTGAGAGGCGGATGCAGTCAATGGAGGAGCAGCTGAAGGAGCTCCGGACCGCCTTCGATGGGGAGTGCACTGTGACAATGCTGCGCAACAAGTCGGTCGTGGCTCATATGGCGGACGTCAACGAGCAGCTGGAAGAAATTAAAAAGACTCTGGATGATTTCAAGATGGAGGCAGATCCACAGAGGATTCCCGGAGATATTCCTGATGACGTGGCCACTTTCCGTGATGCTGTTCGACGTTGATGAGTTTTGATGTTATTTTATTATATCTATTTGGGACATACATTTTGATTTATGGTTTTATTTATCTGTTTGAGACATTTGTGTTTATTTGGATTTGGTTTTTTTATTTACGTATTTGAGACATTTCTGGAATATCTGTGGATATGCAGAAGAAACTTTGATTACTATTACGTGTTTTTCTATTTGTATTTCTTTATCGACACTTATATAAGTAAAATGACCAATATACCCTTTGGTCGGCAAAAATAACGAAATAAGTGGTTTATCAAATAACTAATATAAAGAATTTAACAAGAAATCGTTTTTTATTTTTATTTTGCAACTAAATACACTGATCGATCGGTAAGTGCACACCGATCCATCGGTGTTATCCGTCGTCGTTTGGGTGCACTAACCGATCGATCGTATATACGCCGATCGATCGCTACATTAGTTTTTAATGTAACCCTCATTTTTTTTAAATAATGTGAGTTTAAATGATTAGAAACATAGAAATATATATTAACAAAGTATGTTAGGATGTATTTAGATTACAAAAAAACATATCAAGTACATATCATTAATTTTTAAGAAAGCATTTATAAGTTATACATGTTGCAACATAGATGCATTTTGTTTGTGTTAGTATGAGTGAGGTATTAAGATATTTGAAATTAGTGACATAACGCTTATTTAACACATGATTATAATTTATCAGTATGAGGTACGCATTAATATGATATTATAAGTAAATTAATTTTAATAATTAAGTCATTTGTTAGGCTAAAAACTATTTTCTAATAATTAGGTTTACCGATCGATCGCATTATTGGCGATCGATCGGTACATAACGGTGTCGTTTAATATTTTGGTACCAATGGATCGTTAATTTTGGGTCTTCATTTTGATCGGCATCGAACTTCCGATTTGTTTACGTGACAAAAATCTACATACCGTCATTTTAGTTGTGAGAGTGTTTAGAAGTCTTTAAGGTTAAGCCCAAGCTCAAATTCATTGGTTTTTTAACCGGGTGAGTGTTGAAAAATTTGGGCGACATTTGTGAGATTTTGGTGTGAATCTAGTTCGTTTTGGTCTACATTTCGTGCAAAAGGTAATATCCTCAACCTACACTACGATTTTTGATTGATTTCGTTGGTTATTTGGTGTTATTTTTATTTTTCTATTCGTGGGTGTTGTGGATTGGATTTGTGTTGATTAGAGCTTCTTAGAGTGTTTTTAATATGTATATTAGAATTAGTATTGCATGAGAATGATTTGTGAGTGTTTTGGGCGTGGATTTGAGTGTGTGGGAGGCTGGCAAGCTGTTTTGTCGATCTGGGTTACTCACGATCGATCACCAGATTCTGACGATCGATCGTGTGTTAGATGGAGGTTCACCGATCGATCGTCTATATAATGACGATCGATCGGTATTGACATACGATCGATCGTCATTATAACAACGATCGATCGCTGGTTAGGGCAGATTGCAAGTTATTGACCTATTCTCATATTTAATTATTGAAGTGCTTGAGTTCTAAAAATGAATCATGAAGTTTGAGAAGCCTGGAGGATGATATTGGAGTGTTTTTGACTTGTTATGTTTGAGTTTATTTTTGGGATAAAATGTGTGTACCCGTAGACCCGTTCAAGGGTTAGACACGATAAATATGCGTTTATCTGTAATAACCTTGAATTGTCCACAATATGGACAGTTTGAGATTGTGTATTCGTGGTTGGACGAGTTCGGTACTTGTGTCCTGTCCTGTCTTGGAGGAAATTTGGTATCATCTACCTTTTGTCTTCTGGGTATACTACTAGCATTGGTGTATGACGTCATACAACTATCGTTGATGACGTTTGCCTCCAACGCTGGTGCGTGTATTTGGGGACTGGGGGGAGATGCTGCCGAATTTTTTTCGAGGTATGGATGGACACAAGTTGAACTGATGTTCAACTCCAAATGCACAATCTTGAATGGGATAGGACCTATCAGCTGGGTTTAAAGTCAAGTTACAATGATTGGGTGTTTATGAATTACTTAATTTGTGTATTTTTTAGATTGGTGGCGATGGATAAAAGTTGGGTTTACGAGAAAAATCGGTTTGGTGAAAAGTATTGGAGGGGGTCCGTGGGTTTGTCGATGGCGGCTTGTTGTGTAGACTCTCGGGGTCAGATCAGATGTCCGTGTCGAAGTGCAGAAATGTAGTGTTTCAAGTGTTGGATAAAATGGAAGATCATGCAAGGTCTACTGCATTTTTGCACATGTTACCATTATCTGGTCCTATCGAATTATATATTGACTTGTTTATAGACTTTGTGACGTTACACCAAACGTTATCCAAGCTTCTGAGGCAATTGATCGGCGGAAAAAAAGACGTATAGATAGTAACGATGTTTCAGAGGGGGATGAAGCAGAATTTGAAGAGAATACCGAAGAAAGTGGGGACAAAGATTCGTTCGAAAGTGATAGCAACTCTACTGAGAATGAGGCATCGGGCGATAACGCGCAAGAATCAGATTCTGATTAATAATTTCTTTCATGTATATTTTTCTTTCTAATGTTGATGTTTGCTGAACAATTTTTACTGTTATGTCTCGTTTACCATATCTTTATCGTTTATTTTGTTATGTCACAGCTTCTACTGAAATGAAGCGTGGACGAGAATTTCCTTCAGTTACTTCTGGACAGTTGCATAGTATGAGTCCGATCCCGAGTCCTACACTGAGCGCTCCTTCTCCGAGAGTGAATGAAGGCATGAGTCAAGGCACGCCAGCTTGTCCTAGTAGTTGTGCATGTAAGAAATTATTCTAAGTTATATTTCAATTTCCTTAAGTTAACCGACCGACTAACTTTGTTAATTTTATTTTATGTAGCGACATCAGCTTCTAAACGTGGGCGAGGTAGGACACGTGGGTCAGTTTGGAGAAGAGTCTTGGGTCCGGGTCCAGGTCTGGGAAACTATCGGTGCATATCCCGGAGGGAGAGTGTGGAGGAGTGTCTTCCACTGCTGCCACTCTATCGACGAAGATTGGAATGTTGGTCCGAGGGTTGATTCCGATCTCAGTTAACAAGTGGGTCGATGTTCCTACAGAAGTGAAGGAGTACATTATGGATCGGGTGTTGGTATGATTAAATTCGTAAACATAGAATTTTTGGTGGACGCATTTCGTTTATCATTGTAATATTGTATGTTTTGGTACTTATGCAGGACCACTTCGACCTTGACTACACCCGTCATGAGGACGTGAGGACGGTGGTCGAGACAATGATGACGGCACGTCGAACGCACCGCAACCGAATGCATGCGTATTTTAAGAAGTTCCCGAGTAAAGAGGCGGCGTTGCTGAAGCCGCACCTGATACCACAGAAGAACAGTGGAAGGAGTTATGCGATCTGTTCACCAGCAAAGCATTTATGGTACGTGATTACAAAAACTATTGCTTAAATATTACATTCTTTTTATATTTAATTACTTAAAATATCGCAGAAATGAAGCGAGCAAAATAAGAAGAATAGATCAAAGTTGACTGTGAACCACGCTGCTGGTTCGCGCTCGTTCCAGCGCACACGAGCTTGCATGGTAAGTTAACAACTAAATCTTAGACTTTATTGATATTGTTTGTCAATAACTTTATGCTATTGTCATGTAGAAAAATCAAGAAAGCGGCAATATCAATCCTGCAGAGCTATATAAAAAGAATTATACAAACAAAGATGGGATTTGGACCTCGGAAGGAGCGAGAGAAATTTATGTAAGTCGCTTTCATTTCAATCTACTTTATGTAATTTATGTATAGTTTATCTACTTTAATGTTTCTGGTAATTATTGTCATTTTTTCAGGAACGGATGGATGCCTTCCAGCGTAAGTGTGATTTAGAAGGGAAGACTTATACCGAAATTGAAGTATATTCCGAGATATTGGGCAAGAAGTCGGGATATGTTCGGGGATTAGGACGGGCGGTTAAGCCTCCGCCTTCATCAACTTTGACTACACAGTCTTCTGATCTACAGCACCAGCTAGCAAAGGCAAGGGATGAGATAGAGGCAATGAGAGCTGCTAGAGAAAAAGACTTGCAAGAATTTGCGAAGAAGCAAGCTGAGATGGAGGCCACGCTGAGGGACCACCGTGAGGAGCAGCGGGTGGAGCAGGAGCGCATCCGGTTGGAGCAGGAGGAGCGCATGCAAATGGAACAAGAGCGCATGCGAAAGGAGCAAGAGCGCTTACGGGCAGAAATATCGAAGGAACTGGAGAAGAAAATGTCCTCTGTAATGGAGAAGAAAATGAGCGACATGTCAAAGCGACTATTCAGCCAGTTTGGGGGTTCAAAAAGGTAGATGCATGTATATTGTAATAACTTTTTAATTATGTATTATTACGATATTATTTTCGATTTAATTATGGATCACTATATGTTATTATTGATGTTTATTAATGTGAGTATTGTATTATTATTATAAAATGTACGTGTTATATAATATTTTCTATTATTATTGTTTTTTTTAAAAAAAAAACCATTCTCTCACCACTGATCGATCGGCATATTCAGCGATTGATCGTTTGTTGTTCAACCGATCGATCGTCCAATACTACCGATTGATCGGTTCATAAATCAATGTTACATCACTGAATTCAACGACCGATCGTCCATGGCATAACGATCGATCGTGATACTTTAGTGATCGATCGCTTATATAAAGCGTCCGATCGTCGTTGCTGAATGATCGATCGTTGCTTAAGCGATCGATCGTTGTTGCTTAAGCGATCGATCGTATATTTCTTATGTGCGATCGTTTAAATGTGTCGATCAATCACTAGAACGTAACCGATCGATCGGCTTCCCAATTGATCCATCACTTCGTTTTCAACGACCGATCGTGAAAATTACCGATCGATCAGTATATTTAGTGACGAAAAATATCCGTCACTAAAAACTTTTCGTGACGAAATTCGAATTTCGTCACGAAATACATTTCGTGACGCTCATTCGCTGACGGAGCTCGTGACGAAAATATTTCGTCACTAATTCTTTTAGTGACGAAATATTGACTTTTAGTGACAAAAATTTTGTCACTAAAAGTCAATTTTTTTGTAGTGATTCGTCGTTATTGATAATTTGAATTGGAATGTATACAGATTGAGAAATTAAGATATAAATTACAAAAAATTTAATAGTTAAAACGTTTCAAGTGTAACTTCATCGTGTAATTAAATTATTATATGAATCAGAAACCATCTTTAACCCGAAAGAGAAGCAGCTCTGAAAACCCTTGCATCATTTTGATGCAATTACGTGATGTCACCCTCTGAATTTGGCAAACATGCAAGAGGGCTCTTTGTCACTTCTAAAGACTCGGATAACATAAGAAGAAATGGCATCCAATTACAAGCGGTCTGCCACTCATCCACAAGGGTTCTTCGATGCTTCCCGAATAATTTCATAAAAGTTGCATCAACCAAGTAACTCATGAAGTGATCCAACCAGCCAATTAGCCAGGTGGAATAATTTCTCCATTAACGTGGGATACCACGCATAAATTGTAAAAAGAAAAGATTAGTGAAGAAGGAATATACAATACAAATTAACAGTGGCAGCTCGTCACGACAGAAATAATGAACCTCCAAAAAAAAAACATGACATTCAAATGCATCCACTTTGCTCCACCGTTCGATCTCTTCCTTTTGACGCTATAGCCAAATCCAAAGTTTATTCCTTCTACCCAGAATGTATCGAACCCCAAATAATGTCTTCGGCAAATATATCGTTTTTGGGCCAAAGCTCGGATATGCTCAGGAAAAGGCAATAGGCCTGCTTTTTAGTGGTGTTTAAAACAAGTATGCTTGGTATCCCACGTGAATGGAGAATTGGTCCAAGATTTGATTCTCGTTCATTTCTAGTGGTCTTTAATGGTTCAACCTTCTATGATTCCGGAGACCGGTCCCTCAAAACGTTTTTGGACTGGGAAATTAAAACAAGTATTCATTTTTCTTTTTTATTAAAAGGAATAAGAGAGATAAAGGGTTATGTTCTCCTATTCATGTAGATTCCATAAGTATTCCACTACCAAAATGAGTAACCAAGGGCAGCACCCTCGTCCCCCTCTAATCACCCCAAGTGGTATTTTTTTGGTCCCTATAACTTTCGCCATGCACCAAGCAAATTCCAACTTTGGAGTGATAATTAATATCAAATGTTGAGGAGGTGGTACTTAGGTACCATTGCAACCAATATCTCTTGTGGCCCATTATCAAGTTCATTGGGTCACGTTTCATACACACACACACACACACACACACATATATATAAATTTAAACAAGTTCTTTATCTCTTACCAATTTGATAGAAATTAATGTGTCTAATATTTGTAAATTAACTAGAAATAATGTAGTGGGTGGAATCGTCGATTTGAGAGGATCGTATCAACCTGTGATTATTTAATAATTCCCAGCTATATAAAACACGTAGAATAAAGTGATGAGTAAGATGTAACAGTACCCAGGTCTCTAGCTATATAAATCATTGCAACTCCCAAATCTCATTCATGAGGTGCAAACGACCAGAGTAAGTCATTGTTGAAGCCCCTAGCCAAATTGTCTCTAAGACAATGAGTGGGGAATTAGTAAATTCGACACTCAACGTCCCGATCGACAATGGAGGAGTGCCTTAAATTTGGTTGTCCCTACTCCCCTTTCCTATACTAGAGAGGATCTAGTAGGCGTTTTCAACCATCGCAAAAAAAATAAAGATGGAATCATGGAAGACTGTCATGAATAAGAGAGCTGAAGGCTGCATTTGGATAGGCTGGATCGAGGCGTAAAAAATAAATTAAAAATTAGGGAGTTTTATTTGGTTTTTTGGTTTTTTATCCATAAATACAAGGCTTGCTACAATATTGTTCCCCTTTAAACTTACCATCTTTTAGTTCACGACGTTAACTAAAGTTCGATGCGGTTTTAACATAGTGCTTAGATCTCAATTAAATGAGGTGGCGTGCATCTAATGAAAAGTTGGAGCCAACAGGGAGCGTTTGATCCGGAACAGAGCCTTTTCCGACTTTTAAATGCATGATGCAGAGGCCAGTAGGGTTGTAGCCTAGTTGGTACCACCTACTAATTCACAAGCTCTAATGTGAGGAATTCGAGTCAAGACATAAGTTGAAATCGTTTGCGAAAATTAAACCTAACCTTGGGCCTAGTGGATGAGATTATGACTTCTCGGTGGTATTGTTGGAGCTATGGTGACGGGCTTTCCTAGTGTACAATAGCTATGGCTCAAACCGGACATTCATCTATAGGGTGATCCTATAGTCACGTCTAGGAAGGATTGCTACTCTGGTTGCTCCATCACTTTTTGCTTTAAAAAAAAAACATGACGTATACTATTACATTTGCTTATTCCAATTCCATGAACTATATAAAGTCTGGTTAGAACAATGGCTAATTTTGGATAAACACAACGCATACAAAGAGGGTGAAGTGACTCTCAATTCTTTTGTTTTTCGGTGAGTGCGACTCTCAATTCTTATGGTTTTCGGTGAGTGTGAGATAGGGATGGCTCCAGCAATAGGCAGGGTAGGCGTTTGCTTAAAGCCCCCAAATTAGGGAGGCCTCCAATTAAAAAAGTTCTTTAATAGGTATATTTAAAAAATATTTAATGATAAGGCCTCAAAAATTTAAAGTGAAAGCTATTTGTATAGAATTTTAGTTAATTAAATTTTATTCTATAAAGAGGCCAATTAAATCTCCTTTATTGAAGGAACCATTAACTCTTAACCCGTTTATAAAGTCTCTTGCATCAATCAACCAGTCTCTTTATTTTAAAGATATTAATTGCAAATTGATTCAAACAAAATTTCATAAAATCAATATCCTATAAAATCTCCTTAAGATTAGTTGGCAATTGATTCGAGAAATCCTATAAAATCTCACACATAATTCATTAAATTTTTTTTACCATTACTTGACAAACAAAAATAATTCCTATCAGTTTGTACCATCTAATCTATTTATTGTTTTATTCTAAACTTTTAATCTTATGTTTTATTTCTTGTAGTTATCATTCTTTGTATCCTGTTTTTGGTTTTTTATTTAATTTGAAAAAGTTAAAATCTTTGGATGAGAATGACTTCAAAAAATATTGGCTTGTACTTAAAAATGTTTTAAAACAGGAAGATCAAGTTGGTATTAATGGCTTAGATTTGTTTTCACAATTGAAATTGTTGAAAAAGAGATTTTAAAAATAGAGACTTACACTCCAATTGAAACATTAAACCATATAAAAAGATTAGACTCTTTTCCAAATGCAAGTATGCTTATAGAAATATTATTGACAATACATGTTGCTTCTGCAAAAGAAGTTTTAAAAACAAAAACTAATAAAATCCTACTTAAGAGCAACTATGAGTCAAGAAAGATTAAATGAATTAGCCATGTTATCAATTGAAAATGATATATTAACAAATTTAGAACATAAAAGATTTGATAAGTAATTGTGCATCTTAAAAAGCTAGAAAAATATGTTTTAACTAAATTTTTATTAATAATTTATATTATAAAATGACTCACTTTGAAGTTTCGCCTAAGGCCACAATTACCTTACAACCTCCCCTGGTGCGAGTTATCTTATCTTGATTGCAGAATTCTCATATATACATTGGCAAGAGGGAACTTGAGAACGACAATTTCACCATAAAAGGAAAAATAAAGGAGTAAAGTCATAATTAGCCCCATAAGTATGAGTAAAAATCAAATTGGTACCCCTAATTATCAATTTAGTGATTTGAGACCCATAACTTTTGAAAATCATCAATTCTAGTCCCCTGTCTAAATTAGGCGTTAAATCTGACGGAAATCATCCAAAATGACTAAAAATGCCCCTCCAAGACTAAATTTTAAAAAATAAATAAAAATAATAAATATATTATTGAAATAGAGTTTCAATAGTTTTATTTAAAAAATATTACTTTTTAAAAAACAATTTATTTTTTATTTTTAATGAATTTTTTAGTAATTTTATCTTGGAGGGGCATTTTGGTCATTTTGCATGATTTTCCGTTGGATTTAACACCCAATTTAGACGGAAGGCTAGAATTGATGATTTTCAAAAGTTATGGGTCTCAAATCGCTGAATTGATAATTAGGGGTACCGATTTGATTTTTGTTCATACTTATGGGGCTAACTATGACTTTACCCCCAAAATAAATTAAAGAACAGTGCGCTAGAGGTCCATATATATACCAAGGTTGGGTTTGAAACCTTCACTATAGTGTAAGTGAAAGCCCTAAAAGAATGGATAGGGTCGCGCTGCTGCTTGTTGAAGCTCAGCCTCCTGCATCAGTGGCATCTTCCTCAGCGTCATTAGCAATGTGTCATAACACGTCCTCTGCTGAGTCACACATACCAGAATAGATTTCTGTTATGAAAAGATTCTGTACGTGTCCATATTATTTATGTTATGAAAAGTCTGTACGTATACGCGTCCATATATATGCACAACCAGGATGATATTCCTTGGTTGTTAGTGTTGCACAGTGGGTTATATATTCCCCTGTATGAACGAGTAAAATTGAAATGAAGAAGATTGTATTGTGGCCTATTGGTTTGTTATTTCTTTGAATACTTTTTCAGTTTCTCAAGGTATTTTTCATCATCGAAGTTGTCCTCACATGCATCAACAAAATGTCACCATTGAAAGAAAGCATCGCCACATTGTGAAATCTGACCTTGCTCTTTTACTCACGCTGCCATGCCTCAACTTTTTTGGGCAGATGCTTTTCTCACCGCTGTCTGTTTAATTAATAGGCTTCCCAGTCCTGTCATTCAAAATCAGTCTCCTTTTTTCATCTCTTTCACAAGCATCCTGACTACACCTTTTTACGTGTCTTTGGCTCTGCCTGTTATCCCCATTTTCACCCCTACAACCATAATAAGCTTGACCTTTTGTCCAAACTGTGCGTCTTCATTGGTTATAGTTCTGCCCACAAAGGCTATTTGTGCTATCATGCTCCCTCATCACTGGTTTATATCTCCTGCAATGTTTTATTTGATGAGTGCCTTTTCCCTTTTTAAACCTCACCCCCTGCGGCGCCTTTATCTTTTTCTGCACCTTCTACTTTTCTGTCTCTTCCTTTGTCTTTACAGGTGCCTTTGGTTCCTACTGCAGCGACACCTAGCATGCCAGCTCCAACGACACCTTTCTTTTGCCCAACAGATTCTATTTCGGTCCCACCAACGCACTCTTTGCCCACCAGCTCATACCAACGCACCTACTTGCCACCCAATACTGCCTCTCCACCTTTACCTCCGGATATTCACCCTATGCCTATCTCTCCTAATATTGTCTCTTACCCTTTGGATAGCCCTCTCCCTTGGTCCCCACTACACCTACTAAGCCTCCACGTTATCCTACAAGACTTCAGCAGGCTAAAGTCCTTACTGATGGGACCATTCACTGGCCTCCACCGAGCTCACATGCTACCTTGGTTACCACGAGTCCCCTTGAGCTTACTTCGGTCACCGAGGCATTAAAACATGCTGACTAGCGTCCGGCACTGCAAGCTGAATTCCAGGCCCTTTTACAAACTCAGACTTGGCAACTTGTTCCACCCTCTCCTTCTCAAAATGTTCTCATGTGTAAGTGGGTTTTTCGAACAAAACATTTGTCTGATGGTTCCGTTCAACGTAAAAAGGCTCGTCTGGTGGCTAAAGAATTTCATCAGCGACATGGTTTGGATTATACTGAAACCTTCAATCTTGTTGTAAGAACCTCTACGGTTCAGTTGGTTCTTTCTCTTGCTGTCAAGGCTGGGTGGCATCTAGATCAATTGGATATTCAGAATGCATTTTTATTTTTTTGAGGAGGTGTTCATGCATCAACCCCCTGGTTTTGTGCATCCTGATCATCCTATGTTCGTTTGCAAGCTTCATAATTCCTTGTATGGTTTAAAACAGGTGCCCAGAGCTTGGCTCTCTAAGCTTAGTGCCAAGTTGCTTGATCTTGGCTTCACTGCCTCCAAAGCCAAATCCTTTCTTTTTATGTATATCTGTTCATCTCTTTCAATTTATTTTTTGGTTTATGTGGATGACATAGTCATCACTGGATCTGACCCTAAAACAATCCATTCTCTTATTTCCGCTCTTGGTGCTTCTTTCCCTTTCAAAGACCTCAGCAAGCTTCACTACTTTCTTGGGGTGGAAGTCCACCATCTTCAGTCTAGCCTTTTACTTTCTCAACGGAAGTATATTGAAGACTTATTGCATAAGACGCACATGCATTTATCCAAGCCTATTCAGATTCCCATGGCCACTACTGAGCCCCTTTCGGCTCATGATGGGGCTACTTTTGAAGATCCTACCATACCAAAGTGTTGTAGGTAGTCTTCAGTATCTCTCCTTTACGCGTCCTAATCTTGCGTATGCTGTGAATAGAGTCTGTCAGTATATGCATGCCCCCCAGGTGCCTCATTGGCAAGCTATTAAGAGAATTCCTCGATATTTGCGACATACTCTGCACTTTGGGCTATTTTTTTCCCCGATCTTCCTCTTCTGTATTGGCTGCTTACTCTGATGTTGACTGGGCTGGATGCCCTGATGATTGACGGTCCGCTGGTGGTTTATGTGTTTATCTTGGCTTTCATTTGATTTGATGGAGTTCTAGCAAGCAACCGACGATTGCTCGCTCCAGCATTGAGACTGAGTACAAGGCTGTGGCTAACGCTACTTGTGAGCTTTTATGGATCCAATCTCTCTTTCGATATTTAGGTGTTCCTTTCACTGCTCCCCCTGTTCTTTGGTGTGATAATCTGGGTGCCACATATCTCTCTGCAAATCCTGTCCTTCATTCTCGCACTAAGCATGTGGATGTGGATTTTCACTTTGTCCGCTATCGAGTGGCCTCTCGTTCTTTGGTCGTTTCCTTTGTTTCCAGCAAAGATCAACTGGCTGATATCCTTACAAAGCCCCTATCTGTCTCCTGGTTCACGTCTCTTCGTACGAGCCTCTCGGTCCTTTCCCTCCTGCTTGGCTCGCGGGGGGATGTTGAAGCTCAGTCTCTTGCATCAGTGGCATCTTCCTCAGCGTCATTAGCAAAGTGTCATAACACGTCCTCTGCTGAGTCACACATTCTAGAATAGATTTATGTTATGAAAAGATTTTGTACGTGTCCATATTATTTCTGTTATGAAAAGTCTGTACGTATACGCGTCCATATATCTACACAACCAGGATGATATTCCTTGGTTGTTAGCGTTGCACAGTGGGTTATATATTCCCCTGTATGAACGAGTAAAATTCAATGAAGAAGATTGTATTGTGGCCTATCGGTTTGTTATTTCTTCACTGCTGAAGCAAACATTTAAAGGTACAGTTCCCCTCAATGAAGAGATGTTGAAGAGTATCTTCATAAAGCACGACGCAGATGGAGATGTTAAACTTTCGTGGGATAAGCTGAAGGCAGCCTTCCGTGAACTTGGCACAATTTGGCCTTGGTTCAGAACTGAGCAAGGGTTCCGTCATGCTGATGTTGATAAAAATGGCTGTATCAATATGCAAGGGGAGTTGAATCACCTCGTTAAATACGCTATAAAATGCAACTATATTACCGAGGGTGTATAGTCATGCTGTAAACTAGTTAAATTTGCTTCGAAGATAATAAGAGTACTGTTATCTTTGTATTATGTGTAATTCTTTTCCTTTTACGGTGCTGCTCTTTTGCCAAAGATAATGATAAGGATCTCAAAGGCACTTCCGTAAGGAAAACCCAAATCGTTCTAATCTCTGATCTATTCCTCACGGTCGTTTGGGAAATTGTTAATTTCCTAGGAAATACTCCCAGGGACATTCGTCTTAATGGGCACACATAAAAGAACAATAAAAAAAATGTTGATCAGGGGTTATTTTCAGAATAGCAACTAAATTCAAAGTTTTATCTGATCAGAAGAGATTTTGATAACGAACTGAATGGAGTTTAAATAGTTTGATATCGAAAACATTAGATTAGTTATAAGGTACAAAATTAGAAATTTTTTACAAATATTAAATCGTTATAATAATAAATAAAATATATAATCAAAATCAAGTGTGAAATAGACAATCAAATCAATTTTCCGTTGGGCATCAAATGTGTTGTGAGCTGCCTTATGTGTTAATCTAATATCATTTGCTCATGCATATCTTTTTGCATTTGCTATAGTCTCTGTTATTGCTCCTATTGTTGTTTCCGCTATTGCTCCTTCGTACGCTCCTGCTGCTCTCTCATCGTTCTCTCTATTTTGGCCTGCTTGGAAGCTAGCTTATCATAATTTTTCTACCTAGCCCTCATCTTCTTTATCTCCAATCTTTCTCCAATCACTGCACCAGATCTACCAATGACATGGAAGATGATGATCCAATTGGCTGTATTGAACGACCTAAATCACGCACGTAACTCGGTTTTGAACTGTAAGAGGGAGTTCGGATGGGTACATAGTGGTTCGAACGCTTATGAAATTTTGGCGGCATAAATTCCCTCGAATACTAATACACGTATGCGTCCAAATAGTATTCAAGCATATGAAAGTGACAGAATCGCAGACTGGAGGAAAAACGAAAAACCAAAGTAAACGAGAGATTTGAGCACGAGGAGAAGCGGAGAGCTGATTTTGAGCATCCAATCTCATTGAAGAGGGTGTGAAAGGAGCATCTCTTTTAGAATTTGAAATTGGATTGCATTTGAGGTTAGTGGTTTTTAAATTGAATTGTTTTAGGTTGAAAAGCATGTATTTTAATATACGAAAGCTTGTGTTTTTCGAAATTTTAGGGTCTAAAATGATAGTAATGGAGTTTGGGGTTGGTTGTGATGTGTTTATATTGAAGTGTTTGTGATTTGGGTTGATTTTGATAAGATTTTGGGCTGAAAATAGAGTCTGTGCATCGAACAACTGTCTTGTTCTACAATCGCAGTCCGGACAGTTGGTGTACCGTCTGAACTCTATTTTTCCTTCGGACCTTTTGCAAAAGGCATCCGAACGTTTATATGTATGGTTCGGACGGTTATGTTACGTCCAAACGTAGTTGTTGTTATGTCATGCATTCATTTAGTAGCCTTAGACCCTGTTTAAGAATTACATGAAGTTCGGATAACGAACTCGATGTAATTCTTGAATTGTCCACGTTATGGACAGTTTGAGTTTACAATATACGTAATGTGCGTAATTGTATCTGCTATTGTGACAGATGTGTTTAGAAATTTCGATGCAAATCTCCTTTTGTCTTTCGGATACACATTCAACATTGAGCTTGTACACTTGCCTTCAATGGTGGGTGTTTATGCTCAATGTTGTAGGCGTGTATCTGGAGACTGAGGGGAAATGCTGTCAAAATTTCTAAAGCATCAGTTCAATTACATGCAGTACTGATATTGTAAACTTGAATGGGATAGGACCTATCACCCGGAGAAATGGAGTTGAGTGTGAATGTCATCATTGTTTGCATTATTGTTTATATTTTCGTCTTTGAAGGAACAATATGGATAAAAGCTGGATTTATGAGGCTGATAGACTTAAAAGTGTAAAGTATAGTGATGGTGTTCGGATTTTATGAGTGTTGCCCGTAGTTATGCAGATAGTCGTGGAATGATAAGATGTCCATGTAAGAGATGTAAGAATGTGTTGTTCAAACATGTAGACGAGATGGAGGATCATTTATTCATAATTGGGTTTGACCAGAGTTACACTCATTGGGTATTTCACGGAGAGTCAATTCAGAAGTTCCTAACCGGTAGTGACTTTAGAACCTGAACCTAGAAGTGAGGACTCTGAGGGAAACATAAATGATGATATGAGAGACATGTTAGAAGATTTTGAGGCGGGAGTAGAGGTTGATGAGAATGCTGGTGAAAATATTCCGGGTCCTGAAACAGTCGAGTCTGGGTCTGGAGACGGGTTTTCCGCATATACTAAGTTATGGGCGGATGCTGAGCGAGAGTTGTATCCCGGGTGTAAGAAGTACTCGAAGTTGTCTTTCGTTGTTAGGTTACTTCATGTGAAGTCAGAGAATAATTTGACTGTAAAGGCGTTTGAAGATGTGTTAGGTTTGATAAAAGATGCGCTGCCGGAGGGGGAGACACTTCCTAATCTTATTATGAGGCGAGAAAGTTAAGAAAGAATTTAGGATTTAGCTACGATAACATACATGCGTGCTTAAATGACTGTGTACTATTTTGGAAGGAGCACAACGAGTTACAAGAGTGTCTGGTGTGTGGGGAATCGAGGTGGAAGTACAGTCAGAATAGCAAATCAAAGGTTCCTCAAAAAGTGCTGCGACATTTTCCCTTGAAACCGAGGTTGCAGAGATTGTTTCTATCAAGGCAAATGGCAACGATATGCGGTGGCACCAAGAGAAGCGTGTGGTTGAAGATGGGGTGATGAGGCATCCTGCAGACTCTGGTATGGAAGGACCTCGATAAGAATATGAATGGTTTGGTCGGGAATCTCGTAACGTCCGTTGGGTTTGGCATCTGATGGGTTCAATCCATTTGGCAACATGAGCTTATCGTATAGTATATGGCCAGTGGTACTAATTCCATACAATTTGCCGCCATGGAAATGTATGAAGGATTCAAGTTTTATGCTGTCGTTGCTTATTCCTGGTCCAAGAAGTCCTGGGAATGATATCGACGTCTACTTGCAGCCATTGGTAGATGAGTTGAAGGACTTGTGGGAAAATGGAATGCAAACGTACGACGCGGCTGTGTCAAGTTCATTTAAGTTACATGCTGCTTTGCTTTGGACAATAAATGACTTCCCGCTTATGGTAATCTCTCGGTTGGAGTACGAAAGGACGGTTAGCATGCCTTAATTGCAATGCGAACACAACGTCATTTTGGTTGAAACATGGGGGGAAACATTATTTTTTGGGACATCGCCGGTATTTGCCCGTGACGCATGGTGGAGGCATGATGTCGACATATTTAATGGAAAAAAGAGTTTAGAGCAGCGCCTGAAGAAGTCACTGGAGAGGAGATACTTCAACAACTTGAATCGGTACCGTTATGTTCGTTTGGGAAGACTCAGAAGAAGAGAAAACGGGCTGACATTGAGTTAAGTTGGACAAAGCGCAGCATATTCTTTGAGTTGCCGTACTGGTCAGATTTGAAACTTCGACATAATTTGGACGTCATGCACATAGAGAAGAATATTTGTGACAATGTGTTGGAACTTTGATGAACGTCGATGGTAAGACGAAGGACAATTCTAGTGCTCGGGGACTTGGCATTAATGGGCATTAAAAAGGACTTGCATTTGCAAGTTCGGGGTCAGCAGGAGGTGATGCCTCAAGCATTATTTACTTTAACGAAGGATGAACGTAAGAAGTGTTGTGAATGGCTGAAGGGTGTTAAGTTTCCGGATGGATACGCCTCTAACATATCCCGATGCGTGAATATAAAAGAAGGGAAAATAATGGGTATGAAGAGTCACGACTCACACGTCTTGTTGCAGCGACTGTTACCGGCAATGATACACGGGTTGTTAGGAAACGAAGTATGTACAGCATTGACTGAGTTGAGCTTATTCTTCAGAGACTTGTGCTCAAGAACAATACGTTTAGACGTTGTGGACAGTTAGAGAAGGACATCGGAATGATTCTTTGCAAGTTGGAACATTATTCCCTCCATCATTTTTTACTATTATGGTTCATTTAGCTGTTCATTTACCTCGGGAGGTGAAACTTGGGGTCCAGTTCAATTTCGGTGGATGTATCCAATGGAGAGGTATATGGGGAAGATGAAGCATTTCGTTAAGAACAGGGCACGGTGTGAGGGCTCCATAGCAGAGAATTATGTGTTAAATGAATGTCTAACTTTTTGCTCAATGTATCTTGGTACGGTTGAGACGAGATTTAATAGAAAAGACCGGAATTATGCCGACATGGATGATCGAAGTTGTCATTTTTCTGTGTTTACTCAAAGTGTTCGACCGCTGGGAGCTGGTAGGGGTCAAGATTTGAATAGAAAGGAATTTACAAAAGCACAGTGGTATGTACTCAACAACTGTTCAGAAATCAGCCAACATATAGAGTAAGCACAAATAAGAATATTTGCTCACTTAAACACTTATCAGTTCATTATATTTTAATTTATTATAAAATATCTTATTTCTTTATAGCGAGCACTTGGAAGAGATGAGAAGGGAATCACCAATAAATGTTGATAGGAGGCACGAAGAAGAATTTCCGTTATGGTTTAGAAATCGGGTATTTATTTAATTTTTTCCTATTATATGTTTAATTTTAAGTGATTATTTTTTTAGTCAAAGTTAACACGTGTTTACTATTTTAGATTCAAACTATGCGCAATGAAAATCCGGGTCGGTGTCGGATGATTTGTATGCATTAGCATCCGGTCCGGATCAACGGGCACTTTGTTATTCTGGGTGTGTAGTGAATGGAGTTAGGTTTCACACGGTCTTTCGTGAACAGTTTCGTAACACTCAGAATAGTGGTGTGGTTGTTCCGGGGGACCATGATGGGGAAGATGTTGATTTTTACGGTCAGGTCGTGGATATTTATGCGTTGCGTTATTTGCGGGAAATTTAGTTTATTTACTAAAATGTGACTGGTTTGACTTGAGTACTCAAAACTTAGGTCTTGATAAAAGTGGTCGGTTTGTTAGTATTAACACATCCCGAAGTGGTACAAAGACGACCCGTTCGTGCTAGCTTCTCAGGGGAATCAAGTTTTTATATCGATGATATCAAGTTGGGCGGTCACTGGAAGATTGTTCAAAAGATTACCCAGAAACACGTATGATATTCCACATATTGAGGAGGAAGCTAGTGAAGATGGAGAAGGACCGTCGAACCGTGAAGCATACCAGGAGAATGAGTCTATTGAGCTTTTTGTGGACTTTAGCTCCTTTGACATGATCCCGTTGACTAGAAATGACGTCGAGGCTTATGTGCCGGTAACCGATAAGAGCGTCAACAACAACGTGAAGTAGAAGGAACCGATGATTCTTCGGAATCGTTCAGTGAAGATTGTAGTGATTCTGAAGAATATGACTCCGAGGACTAAAGTAACTTTATCGTTTCAATTTACTTTGCGTTCTATTTTATATTCATTTTGAGCAACATGTTCATTGTGTTTTTTTCTCTAATATTGATTTATTTGGTTACAGGACGACGTCATGCCAGCGGGAGGGAAACGTCTTCGGTGCGATTCATCAGTTCGAGCTGAGAGTAGTCCCGGTACACTAGCAGTGTCGGGTCCTTCACTTAGGGATAGAAACGAATTACCGTCCCCTACACAGCCAGTCCAGTAGGCACCCAAAGTAGTTGTGCGTGTAAGTATCTTACCCTCAATCGAAATTAAATATTATGACTTTTAAATTTCTATGCTTAACTGAATTTTAAATTTATTGTTCTTCATTTGTAGCGACGTCCGGAATCAGACACGTTCGAGGTAGTACGCGTGGGATTGCCTTACTCAAGGCTCGCACCGGAGGAAAGCTGACTGTCCATATCCCTGATGGACGTACGGGCGGTGATGACAAGGCGTCCTCAATGCTCTCGAGTCATATTGGTGCGCTCGTTCGACAACATGTCCCATTTGATACGAGTAAGTGGAAGGAGGTCCCCGAAGGAGTTAAATCGTATGTGATGAACCGAGTGTTGGTAAGTATAATTTTTAAATTTTAATTGTTTAAACTTTTTTGCGTTTCTAACTGTTATATATGTTAAGGATGACTTCCAACTAGATTACGACCGAGCTGAGGATCGGTTCACTGTGACGTCTACGATGAACACAGCGTACAGGACGCACAAAAATAGAATGTTCCAGCATTACTCGGTGTTCAATTCCAAAGAAGAGGCGTTAGAACACCCGTATCCCGATATGAACAAGGAAGAATGGACTCGTGTTTGTGATTTATTCGCGAGCGAGGAATTTCAGGTTAAACATTTTTATTCCATCCTGAACGTTTATTTTATTTTATTATTAATTGTGGTAACAACTGTAAATGTACAATGCAGAGGAGGAGTGCAATCAACAAGGAGAATAGAGCTAAGCTGAAGATTGTACACACATCGGAGCGAGGTCTTTCCAACCGCGAGAGCGTTGTTAGTAAGTAATAAATTTAATTTTTTTATTATTTATTATTTAAATAAATGACTTAGGTATTTTAATATGCACGTTTTATATTTCTTTTGGTGTACAGAAAAATCCAGAATCTGATGAGATTAGTCTGCGTTGCTTTATAAAAAGACGCATACTAATAAGGATGGCATGTGGACATCAGAAGATGCACGAGAAAATTTTGTAAGTTGTAACATTAGATTTAATGATGCATTCGTGTGCGTTTATGTTTCATATGTGCTAGTTTTTATTTTTTTTCTAATTTTGTAGGAAAAAATGGAGCGTTACAGTTGCAGTACGAGTCAGAGGGAAAGTCATACACCGAAGTGGAGATTTTTGTTGAGGTGTTGGGGACGAAAGCGGGTTACGTGCGAGGTTTAGGCTGTTCAGTACGGTCTGTTGGATCATCTTCATCAGTATCGTCCGTTGATTTGTCCCGAAGTTGGAGGAGGCCAGATTACAGATTGAGAGATGAGGGCTAGACAGTTGGAATATGAAGCGCTTCTTGTCAAACGGTCAGATATGGAGCAGACAATGTGAGAGCATGCAGATGATGGAGGAGCAGCAACGGAAGAAAGACGAAGAGCACCGGAAGATGATGGAGGAGCAGCAAAGGAACCTAGTGGAACAACAAGAACGGAGGATGCAACTAATGGCGGAGCAGATGCGTGAGCAGCTGGTGGAGCAGATCAGACAGCTGCAATCTCGTTCGACACCCAAACGAAAATTTGGGTAGATTTATATATTTTTACTACTTTCTTAGTACTTATCGATTACCTATTTTATTTACTTTTAATAACGATTGCATATTTATAGATATTTTATTATTTAATGAGCATTGAATATCTTTTTATTTATATTATTTGTAAATTATTTTTAAAATTTTAATTAAATTAATTGAATAACAAGAAAACGTTCGAACGGTATGAGTGGAAGTCCGAACGGTTAATTGGCGTTGATAACGTGCGCACGCTTAAAATTCCGTCTGCACACATCACGTCAAATTAGTCCGTCCGAATGGTTGTTTTCGCGTGCAAACGATCTTTTATCAAAAAACGTGCGCATGCTAAAACTAAACGTTCGAACGTGTTCAACAGAACAAGCGTCCGAACTTATGTCATAGTTCGAACAAATTTGGAGGATGACAAATAAAAATTTCGTCATAAATGAAACAACGGTGCGGACGTCTTTACTAGGTCGGACGATGTCTGTACGTGCGGACGATGTTGTATACCCGTGCGCACGGATTGTAGTTGACGAAATTCATTTCGTCACCGGGGAATAACCATTCTCATTAACCGTCCGAACATATTTAGAGTACGTTCGCACAGCTCATGCGAACGGTTGAATTGTACTGGCATGACGATTTTCAATTTCGTCGCTATGAAAAAAACCGTTCGGACGGTGTGGAAAACGTCCGAACGGTTTCAAGCGACAAACGTCAAAATCGTCACCCAAAACTTTGGCTGACGGGCTTTAGGTGACAAACGAGTGACAACTCAGTTTTGTCACCCAAAACATTAGGTGACGAATTTTGTACTTTGGGTGACAAATTTTTTTGTCACCCAAAGTCTTTTTTCTTGTAGTGTCCACACTTGATTGAACGAACATGTACCAAGTTTTTGCGATGACGACATGTTGTCGCAGATCTTTATATTCAGCGACGATGTAAAGATGTCGTTGCTAAGAAACCCCGTTCGATCGGAAGTACGTGTTTGATCGAAATTTCTAATTTTGCGACGACACTTTTTCGTCACGGAAAAACTCTAACCAATTAACAACTAAATTATTTGCAACGGATTTGGGTAATTGTTGCTGAAATTACGTTCGAACGGTTTTGTATTCTTCGATCAGGTTTTCGTACACTTTTTGATTATTTGAATGGCTGTTGCAGCTGTGCGAACGAGATACTCCATTCGAACGGTGTTTTTGGCGATGACATTTTCTCTTCGTCGCGGAAAATAATTCGTGTTCTTAGTTAGCAACGAAAACTCGATTTGGTCGCTGAAAAGTTATTTTCAGCGACAAACAGTGTTTCGCCACTGATACTTTCGTCCCTGAAAGTAAAATCTGTTGTGGTGAGTATTGAAGAAGGAATAATTTCATACAAATTAACAGTCGCAGCTCCGGCTCGTCCCAACGGAAATAATGAACCTCCAAAAAAAAAACACGACTTACACATGCATCCACGTAGCTATACAGGAATAGTAAAAAGGAAGCACGCACGTTATAGGGTATTCTGGGAGGCGCAGTCACGCAAATGCAATGATATCCAGTTTACTCCACTATTCGATCTCTTACTTTTGACGCTTTAGCCAAACCCAATTAATGTTTATTCCTTCTATCCATGCCACCATCGTCCGCGAATAAAATTGCTTTGGCAGATACGTCGTTTTTGGGCCAAAGCTCGGATGTGCTCAGGAAAAGGCAACAGGGTACGTAGCTTTTGTGGATTGGTCCAGGATAAGATTCTCATTCCTTTCTAGTGGTGTATAATTGTTCCACCTTCAATGATTCTGAAGACCAGCCCCTCAAAACGTTTGGACTGGCAAATTAAAACAAGTATTAATTTTTTTAATAAAAAGGATAAGAGAGAGAAAGGGCCATGTGCCCCTATATTCATGGGGATTCCGTAAATATTCCATTACAAAAATGAGTATCCAAGCTGGCGGCACCGGCCTCCTCCCTCTGTAGTCACCAAGTGGTCTTTTGGGCCCTACCACTTGCCACCAAGCAAATTCCTTCTTTTTAGTGATAATTATCAAATGTTGTGGAGGGTAGTAATTAGGTACCATTACAACCAATACAAACATGTTGCTTCTCTCTTAGCAATTTGATAGAAATTAGTCATGTGACTAATATTTGTAACCCAGAAATGTGTACTGATCATGCAGTAACAAATATAGTGGCTGGAATAGTCGACTTGAGGATCGTATCAACTTGTGATTATCTACTAATTCGAAGGTATTTATTTTTCTTGTATATATTATATACTTATAATTAATACTCGCATTTGAGAATAAAGACACTTGCTACAAAGTAATATACCGGGTATAACGACGTAGAATAAAGTGATGAGAAAGCTGTAACAGTACCCAGGTCTCTAGCTATATATATCCTTGCGACTCCCTAAGCTCATTGATGAGGTGCAAACGACCAGAGTGAGTTGAGGACAATTCATTGTGGAAGCCAGTGCGAAAATCTCCAACATAATGTCGCGGGTTGCGGTATTCAACGTCGCCAAAGATGACCCTAAATCTGTTGGTCCCGTTCCCTACACTAGAGAGGCTCTAGTAGGTGTTTTCAACAGTCAAAACAAAAACAAAGTTGGGAAGCTGTCAAAAAGCGAGCTGAAGGAAGCATTCGAAGAGATTGGATCGAAGTGGCCTGAGATGAGAGCTTCTCTGGAACTCCACCATGCTGATAAGATCCACAATGGGCTCATTGATAAGAGGAGTTTGATAAGTTAATCGATCATGTCCTGAAACACAAATACCGATTTCATGGTTAGATCTTCTGATCTTACATCTACTACATGTCGGTGAATAATGTTCTCCTTGTAATATATGTGAACAAGATAATTCTCTGCTAAAAGCTAAATGTGTGAGCGTACGTGGTCTTTTGATTTTCTTCTTTTGTGTCGGGGCATATGTCTGTGAGCCTATTTGTAAGTCGATATTTTCGATCGCCGCTGTTTATGTGTGATGTGATGAAGGCTGCTGGAAGCCAGTGATCCTGGTCACTGGCCGGCCCCTTTATCGTGAAGGTGTCTCTGGGTAAGGTACGTATTTTGTACTTTATTACTGTCTATAAAACATATATATATATAGTATTGTTGATTAAAAGAAAAAGAATATATATATAGTGTGAGCTCTGGCAGCTAGCTAGCTAGGTAGAGGATCGAAGCAAGCCAGCATCCCCTTCGGCAATTTCAAAATCGTGCTCCCAAGCATTAACGAATTTTAGAAATTGTTATTACTCTTTTCTATGCGTGAATTAGGAAATGGGGTTTCTCAGACATTATTTATACTCTTTTCTTCAGAGATTAATAGTCACAACTCTTTATGAATCACCATTAACAAAAAGACATGTCTCCTCCCATCAAGGAATTAAATAAAAATTAATTCTTTTAAGCCTATTAAATCCAAATTTTATATCAAGACCCTTAAGCTCAAATCCCAAATACACATGTCAAATGTGGTCCACATATGGTCCCCTGGAAGTATTTCTAACATTCTTCCTCTTTGACCATATTGACAGGAAAAGAAAAACAAGTTTTTTTATTGTAACGTATTATATGTACATATGGCAATTGGGCTTGGAAAATTTTAGAAATTATATTGACACAGGTATGGTCAACACAGAAGGTCAAGATTAAAATTAAAGTCTGGAATGATTCGCAAAGGTTTTCTGTTCAAGCTATGGCTTGTTGGAAATATATACAAATCTAGTTTCCAACGCATCAAACGGCATACAATTTGGAGTTTTCTAGACGAAGTTATGATTAAATTACTCCAAGGAGGTCAGGCTGGCAGCTAATTCCGAGGTCCAGCGAATTTTGACGAGTTTGCTATTTTTAGCTTGTTCTTTTGGATTTTCAACATGTCTTTTCGTTTCCCTAAGAGTCTTGTATGTCTCAATTAATATTTTGGAAGATGTAATTTTCATTTACTCATGCTTGGAGGGTGTTCCAAGCTTTGCTATTTAAACCCTTCTCTTGTAGTGGAAGAAGCAGAGATTTTGAGTGTTTGTACAACTTGAGCCTTAGGCTACTTTGAAGAAGGATTTTTTCTACAAACTCTTATCCTTCGGTGGATTCCGATAGGTGATGGGCCCAGTATCCCCAGTTTACTCTACTCATGCTGTCAGCTAAGCTATCTCCAAGTTGCAAAACCCCCACCCAAAACACCCCATATCCATAACTCCAATATGACGACTATCTATCACTCAACCCCGTCCAGGTGAGGTGTGGAAAAGAGTGTTCCAAGGTGATCCTGAGGTGTCCCGTGCTTTCCCCAGTTAAACCCAGTATCATATATGCATGCAACTTAATAAAATTATTCTTGATAGTATAGGTTTAACTTTATATTTGACTACTTAAGAAAGATAATATGAACCATGGTGGAAATATACCAATTGATGACATAACTCCTTCCATGATCACAATATCACCCAACTTTCATAATCAAATCTTTATTGGATCATTTTTCTTTATAAATAGATTTCTTATAAAATCTACTCGTTGGTCAAAATATCTACTACTAACATATCCAAAAACATAATAAGCAGATAATAATGTGATATAACGACATCAAATGATGTTTCCAAAATGTGCACAATTTGTACATCAACTAATAGTATATCTTAACAGACTCATATGATCTACATGACTACTATACAATCCCAGAGATAAGCCTTAGTCGAAAGATTTCCAATCATAAGCACTGTATTGATGTCTTCCAACGAAACTTTTATATTCATCACATTTTTCTTTTACGACAAGGTATTTTACTTCCATGTGCTTATTACTGTTGGATACCTTTCCATTATTTATTGAGGAAACTGCAACTGAATTATCACAAAACATCTTTATGGGTCTTGAAATTGAGTCTACAACCTGAGTCCTGTAAGAAAATTCCTCAGCCACATTGCCGGTGTAACAGCCTCGTAGCATGCCACTAATTCAGCCTCCATAGTAGAAGCTATAGTTAATTTCTGGTTTTATAATTTTCCAAGAGATTGCACTACCACCAAGTCAGAATCTATATATCCAACCACTTCTAGAGAATCCGATTTGTTATATGCAAGCGTATAATCGTGTATCCCTTGAAGATAACTAAGTAACTTTTTTACAAGCTCTCTAGTGATCCAAACCTGGATCACTTTTAAATCTTCCCAATACTCCAACACATATACGATATCTAGTCTCGTACAAATTTAAGCATACATCAGTGTCCCAACTAGTGAGGCATACATATATGCTGCTCCCTTTCAGGTTCATTTTTTGGAGACTAGATTTACTTAATTTATTGCCCTTAGCAATAAGTGCAGGATTGGGTTTAGAATTTTTCATACCATATCTGTCCAACATTTTCTTAATATATGCTCTTTTAGATGGATGGATTTTTCCATTAGATCTATTTATGTGAACCTCTATACCAATTACATACGAGGCATCACCCATATCTTTCATATCGAAATGATTGGAGAGAAATCGATTAGTCTTGCTAAGCAATGCAAAATCACTACTTGCAAGCAAGATGTCATCTACATATAAAACCATAAAAATAAATTGGCTCCCACTGACTATAAGACATATGCAACAATCAATAACATTTTCTACAAAACTATATGAAGAAATTATATTGTTGAATTTAAGATACCATTGGTGGGAGGATTGTTTAAGTCCATATATGGATTTATTTAGCTTGCAAATAAGATGACTTTGTTCTTCAAAAACAAATCCTCAGGTTGTTTCATAGGCATGTCCTCTTCTCAGTCCCTATTCAGAAAAGTGACTCTCACATCCATCTGGTGAAGCTCTAAGTCAAAATGAGCCACCAAAGCTATAATTATTCTTAAAGAATCCTTCTTTGAGATAGGAGAAAATGTCTCAAGATAATCAATGTCTTCTTTTTTAGTAAACTGTTTGGCAACAAGTCTAGCCTTATGTCATTTTACTTTACTCTTGGAGTCGCGTTTGGTCTTGTAGACCCATTTACAACTAACAACTATAGCTCCAGGTGGTAGTTCAACCAAATTCCAAACATTTTTTAGCCATTGAGTTCATAGCATCATACCATTTGGAAGAATTAAAACTGTTCATAGCTTGTGAGAAAGTGATAGGATCATTATTTTATCCAATATCATAATCAGACTCTTGAAGGTACACAATACAATCAGTTGGAATTGGAGATTTTCTAACCCTTGATGACCTCCTTAACTACTACTGTAGGTGGAGATTGAACAACATTCTTAATGACAACTGGCTCAATCACAGATGGTATATTTATATATAGCAGACTCGATCCTCAGTTGATTTATTACTAATAATAATTAAAGGAATCATTGGCTACTTATTTAGATCTTGCACAATATCGGAGTTTGATTTTCTTCAAAATTTATTTCTCAAGGCTTACACTCCCACTTATTTGATCATTTTCAAGAAGCTTTGCGTTCCTTGGTCTTAACAATTCGCAAAGAATTATTAGGACAATAAAATCTGTATCCCTTAGAATTTTTTGGATAGCCAATAAAATAGCCACCTATAGTTTGAGGGTCCAACTTTTTCTCTTGTTGGTTGTACACCCTGGCTTTTGCATTGCAACCCCAGATGTGTAAATGTAAATTAGGTTTTCTACCTGTTCATAATTCAAAGGGTGTTTTAGGGACAACCTTAGTAGGAACCTTGTTCAAGACATATACAACAGTTTTTAATGCATCAGCCCACAGAGAAATTGGGAGACTGGAGTAACTAATTATACTCTTAACCATATCCATTAATGTTCGATTCCGCTTTCAGCAACCCCATTTTGATTAGGAGTGTCAGGAGTAGTGTATTGTGCTACTATACCTTGTTCTGAAGGAATCGAAAATGGACCAAATTGTTGTCCTAATTCAGTGTACCTACCATAATATCCACCACCTCTATCAGATCTTACAACATTTTTTATCAAGTTGTAATTCTACCTTTGTCTTAAATTTTAAAAATATCCAAAGCTTGAGCTTTCTAAGACAGTAGGTAAATATATGTATAAAGTGAGTAGTCATCCATAAAAGTGATGAAATATTTATGGCCAGTAAAACATGGGGTCAAAAATGGCCCACAAATATCTATATGTATAAGATCCAATACACTTGTACTTCTTATGGCACTTTTCTTAAACTTGTTAGTCTATTTACCCTTTATAAAGTCAATACAAGTCTGAAAATCAGAAAAATCAAGAGCGGGTAAGATACCATCATTTACCAAACTCTTAATTCTTATTATGGAGATGTGTCCTAATCTCCTATGCATAAGAGAAAGGAGTTTTCATTCAAAATGCCACATTTTTGTCCACAATAATTGACTGGATGTAAAGATAAAAGAGATAATTCAAAAGATGTATCTAGTTCTAGTTTAAATAAATCATCTTCTAAAATACCTTTTTCCAATTAGAATGTCGTTCAAGTATATTTTTACAAAATAAGTTTCAAAACCCTAACTTCAAGGATAAATGGAGCGGTAGGAGTATCCCAAATAAAGAAGAAAGAATTTTAAGCTAACTTTCAAGTACAATAGTCTCATGGACAAACATGCATTTATTTTTGGCACATGTATACTTGTTATTCATTATCATGCTTCAAGTCATGCATATTTCAATTCATTAATCATCCATTACTTAGTCATTCGACTTATACTATTTTTAACTGTATCATTCCAGATGATGCCATAGGTAAAGAAAATTATGAAAAAAACCTTGGATATGAGGAAGGGCCTGATAAGGGCGCCCTCCTCTAATTCGTAGTACATGTAAACATCCACTTTTTGGAAAACTTATGTGAACCTCCCTAGTGTTGTTATCGTGGCATGGTCAGGCTACGAGACCAACTTAAGGCTTTTGTATGAATTGAACTAAGTAACTTATATTTTGAACCATGATGTAGTCCTAACTTATTGCTTTAGTTATTGTTTAAGATTAAATTTCGCTAAATGTTTTCCTATGCATGTTATGTAGATATGAATATGTTTTTTACTATACGTATATTTACTTACATATTCATGTGCTACGTAAAAATGCGTGCGGATCTACGTGTCAGTTAGCGATAAGAAAATAATTTTTGAGTAGTATTTTTTGAAACTAAAGGCGACTCATATTTTTTAAATTAATAATGATAAAAAAAATCTCTACAAGATTAAGTTAAGTGCACTAGAGCGATTGTCATGGTGAGCGCTTGCAACTGTTATTAGCCTAATTCAAACTAGAGTTCGGGGCATGATAGTTTTGGCTGCAAGTTAATCTGTAGTTTTCAGGGAGTGTTTTAAGACATGAGTTATGGGAAAATTACTGATCTTTAAAAATCATTTTCAACATCTTTTATCTCAGAAAAGGTGTTATATCGAACCAAACATGGCATTTAAATCTTTTGGTCATGCCTCTACTTAAAGGCGTCAGCCGTATTCAACACATTCTTAGACACTCTTTTTTTTTTTTTTTTTTTCTTTTCTATCCTAATAGAATAACTCCATGACACGCCGAACGGTCATGAGGACTATACTAAAAAATCTGATTTAGACCCTATTAACACCTAGAGGGGGTGAATAGGTGTTTCCCATCTATTTAAAAATCAATAACAATTTTAGAACAAATCCTAAAATTGTTGAGTCTAGATCTGAATAATCAATAAAAAAAAATATGCAGTGGAATAATAAAAAATATCAATCATATAAGAGACAAGGATTTTGTTGTCGAAGTGGAAAACAAATATCAATCAATTTTTGAAATAGTTTCGAAACTTTCTTAGAGATTTTGC
This sequence comes from Morella rubra, assembly GCA_003952965.2. Classification (NCBI taxonomy): domain Eukaryota; kingdom Viridiplantae; phylum Streptophyta; class Magnoliopsida; order Fagales; family Myricaceae; genus Morella; species Morella rubra. Next base: position 27,742,235 of record CM025851.1, read on the forward strand.
ATCACCAGCTCTTTATTTCTTATCCTTTCAAACCTTGAAAGACTCCTTAATCTCTTAATCACTTTGACAAAAATTAAATTACAACTCAATTTGAATTTAAGATTTGACACAAAATTACGCTGGCATTAAAACACTAACATATACCATTCTAGTCCGCCACCTTCCTCAAAAAGAAATTCAAAGATCGATCAGCCCCCACTAATCGTGGATTCACTATAACAAAACAGCTTTTGGGTGTCAAATTTTTTTGTCACCTAAAGTTAAAAATTTGGAAATTAGCAGTTTAGTCTTTAGTTTTACCACCTTTTATTTTTTAGCCCCTAGATTTCAATTTTTAAAATTTTGGTCTTTAAATTTTCTATTTTTGACAAAAGAACCATTTCGTCCGTCTGGGTTTCGTCTGTCTTCTTAGCAACAATGCGTGCCACATCAGCGATATGTACACCATACATGACTGATACGCCACGTCGTCATTTCCAAAACCCAACTCCGTAAAACCTCTCCCACATCTCCTTCTCTAGCTTCATCGCCTTCCTACTCCTCTTTCCGCATCTACTTCATCTCCAACGAGAAGCCCACACGGGCCACACCACAGGGTGAATCTGTACCCACCGCACATGCTCTAGAGTTAGACTACTTCAAGCTACAACGCAGATTGCATTTCCCTGCTGTAATATTCTAATCAATTGGCTTCAAAGGCGTCACCCTCCTTCCCTTGGAGAGTGGTAGAAAGGAAAGATCCAGGGAGACGCATCAATAAAGGTGCCCCAACCATCTCCCATCTCCCATCTCCTTTCAGATATTTTCTTGGTTTCCCCGTACCAACAGTCTATACAAGCCACTAAAAATAGCCTTTTCGGTTTGCTTCCCACATCCTCCTCTTAATAGCCTTCGAACACCCAGTTTGCAAGCTATGCCTACAATACGAACTAATGAATACTGTGTAGGTATATGTGTCTGGTGGGCACCTAAAACTAGACAATTCCATCTACTCCAACAAAAACCTCACCTTTTTGAAGTTCCTTACTCGACAAAGAGCATAAATAATTGTATTATACGCATAAATATCCGGTCTACAGTGACGCTGCTTCATCCTAAAGAACGCAGTCAATGTCTCACGGACCAACCCCTCCTTCCTAGAACGTATCAAAAAGGTAATAGAAGCAGTCGTCACAAGCCCACCATTCCCACTTCTTGAAATCCCTCTCAAAAAATCTCAAAGAGCTTTCAATCTATTCCCTTTGGCCAACACGCAGGCCATCTCTCTGCAAGTCATCTCATCGTGCACGGACCCAAAATGGGCCTCAACCCAGTAGTAGAACTCCATTGTTTTATCCAGTCCCAACTCGACCTTCTGGTAAGGACCTGCTCAACATTCGGCCTCAGAGCTGTTTCATGGCTTTAGCATTATGGAGGATTTTGCTCTCTTCACGTATGGTGATATTTTCCCCGTTGGGGGAAAACTTGCAGAGAAGCCAATGCCTCCAAAGGATGCGGTGCTGATGCATAAAACGAAGGGATGCAGCACTGAGAGGAAAAAAATTGAAGGAATTGAAAACGAAGAGCACCTTATTGTTCTCTTTTATCCCTGGAGCTATTGCGCCTGGTCTGTGTATTTTTTGAACCAACTAGTGAACAAGTCGTTCATCTTGGCTGAAGTTTACAAAACACTGTTCTCAGCTTTTTGCACTGACGTAGCATATCAATCATGTCTAGTGTACATATTGTTGATGTGGCATGCATTGCCGTTAAGAAGACAAACGCAAACCTGGTGGAAGGGTTCTTTTGTCAAAAATAGAAAACTTAAGGACCAAAATTTTGAAAATTGAAATCTATGGACTAAAAAATAAAAGGTGCTAAAACCTAAGGACTAAACTACTAATTTCCCTTAAAAATTTGTCACCAAAGTCATTGGTGTCAAAAGAATTTTGACAACCCGGTTTGACAGAAAAAAGCGTGTCACCATTGTTCTTGGGTGACAAATTCTGATTTTCCTCAGAAAATTGCGTCCGGATGCTAGCTTAGACGGTTCAGATGGTATTCATTTTGTGTGACAATTATAAATTCATCACGGATTCATTGTTTTTTTTCCTGACATGCGAACGTCGATGTATTGCATGACAAATTGAATTTTGTCATCGAAACCCATGCGAGTAATATCGGTTCGTACGGGGTAAATTTCTATATCAAAATGTAAATTTTGTCAGCAGATATACTGTCTGCATGCTACCAAACCACATGCGGACTCTTATTATTTTTATTTTTTGAAAAAAGAAAATCTCACGAATATAATGTGCGAACGACTCTAGAACGTATGGACTCTGGTTAAACATAGAAGTGGGGACGGTGGATTTGAGTGCGGACGCAGGTTTTTTTTGTTTTATGAAAAAAAATGCCACGAATATAATGTGTGAACAGCTCAAGAACGTGCAGACTATGGATATGAACGTACATGGGAACGGTGCAATAGTGTTCAGACATTATTATGGGCAGACGAATAACATATCATGGTGGATGTCTGGACGTTGTTAATCCGTTCGGACAGTTCTAAATTATAATATTAAATCTGCAAATTTAAACTATTTAATTAAGCATTTAAAATTAGATTAGACATGAATATGAAGAAATCATATTAAAGATAGTATAAATCAGTAATGGTCTACAAATATCTAATCGACATAATAGTAAATAAAATAAATAATCGAAGTCAACTTCGAAATAAAATAATCCACCCAAATTTGCGTTGGGTAGTGAAATGCACTGTCACCTTCCTTATGTGTTCCATCATCTGCTCATGTATTTGTGCTTGCAATAGCTGGAGCCTCTTTTCTTGCTCTACTTATTGCTTCCGTTGCTGCTCCTCTAAATGTTACTGCTGCTTTTGCATCACCCTCTCCATTTCTGCTGCCTCACAACTGCCTCATCATATTCTTTCTTTCTAGCCCTCATCTCCTCTATCTCCATTCTTGCCTCTTTAAATCTCTCGGCCAAATGAACGACACTGAGGGCGATGATCCAACTTGCCGCACTGAACGGCCTAAACCACGCACATAACCCTTTTGTCCCAAGACTTCTGTGAAGATCTCCACTTCTGTAAATGACCTTCCCTCAGACTCGGCTGTAATTGTAGCACCTCCATCTTTTCCTACAAGTGAAGGAGAACTTTGAGAAAGTTAATTTATTAAATATAAAAATTAATAATGCATAATAAAATTTTACAGAACTTACAAAATGTTCCCGTGCAGTATCGGATGTCCACGCGTTGTCCTTATTACTAGGATTAATCTAATTAGTTTTTGAATCTTTCTGCACACCAAAAAATGACATATACATTAAAATCCTTTAATAACATAATGCTGTAACAACAAAAATACACTTAAATATTTGAGTTGATTACCATCAGAACTAGAGCGCGTTGGAAAGACCGAGCGCCCGAAGTGTGAGCAACCGTCAGCTTAGCCCTATTTTGGCGTTGATTTCACTCCTATAAAATGCATATCTATTGAGTTAGTAAAAAAACAGAGTATAGAAGTAAATAAAAATATTAGAATAAACATTTTTACCTGAAATTCTTCAGTACTAAATAATTTGCAGATGGGAGCCCATTCTTCCTTTTTCATGTTTGGGTACGGATGCTCTAACGCTTCTTCTTTGGTGGAAAACAAAGAGTAGTACTGATGCATTCTGTTCCGATGCGTCTTGTACGCTGTGTTCATTGTAGACATCACAGTGTTGCGATCCTCTGGCCGATCATAATCCAGGTTGAAGTCATCCTGAAATGAACCATGTTAGTATAATTAAACAATAATTAATAAAAAGAAATCTAATTTTACGAAGTTACACTTACCAATACTTTGTTCATGATGTAAGACTTAACCTCATTAGAATTTGGACCAGTTGACCACATCGAACGGGACATGTGATCCCACAAGCGAACCAATATGACTAGAAAGCATCGAAGAACTAATGTGTAAGCACAACGCTGAATATGCATCCGATGGACAAAAGGAGAGCGTTGTCGAATTTCAAACTACGTCTCGCACAATGCTGAGAACATTTACGTAAATTATAAATAGTCTAATCCTAAACTGTCCACAACTTGGACAATTCATAAATTACCGCGCCTTCGGTAATTAAAACACGCGGTAATTCCAAACAAGTCAAAGGGCTACTAAATGCAAAACAAAACTGATATTAAATAAACTTCACTTATAACCGTCCCCACAGCCAAAATAAAAAATGATGTCACTTTGCGAAGCTACGTCAGCACACCCTATGGTACGTTCGATCGGTTTGAATTGTCCAAAATTCACGTCCGGACGTCTACAGTAAAGGTTTGTCTACGAACAAATCCTTCGACAATCCATCTTCCATAGACCCATTTCAATCCCAAAATCACAAGTTTTACATCACCATTTTGCACCCAATCAACACCAAACATGTTTCTAACCTACCCAAAGCATTAAACAATCAAACATCAAGCAAAACAATACATTTTTACTCAAAACCCACGCAAATCTCAAAAATCGTACCTCTCGAAGCTTTCAAATCTCACAATGCTTCCAAATCCACCCAAAACTACTTTAATCTATGCTTGAATCTCCTTCTATCACCGTATAAATGATTCTTCAAGAAGAAACTCAAAAAATGACGGATTCGTTTTAAAACAAACGATCTCATTTTAATAGGAAAGAAATAACATTTTCTTTAATGCCAACCGTTTGGATGGTCACAAATAAAATCCAACAACTTATTCGAACCTGCCAATGACACCGTTTTAAAAACAACTGAACAATGTCATTTTATTCCACGGTTGTCCGCACTGTACTTCAGACTGTGTGGACATCCATTGTTCGACAGTACGACACTGTTTTCCATAAGTAAACGACGACATTTAGATAGAACGATCGAGCGAATAATTTACTACACATCCAAACGCTACCCGTCTCATTTATTTATAGCAAGATACTAGTATTTCATTTCTTAACAACATATTAATAGTTCTTAAACAATTATTTTAAATACCAAATGTAATTAATATTCTTTTTTACTTAACATATTCAAACATAAATATTAAACCATAAAAAGAAATGTATAATAATCATCATAAAGCAAAATCAACATAAATATTCAAATACAAACTATACTAAAATGTCAAACATAAATGTCCAGTACGACCATAAATATACAAAACATAACATGAAAAATCATATAGGTCCTAATCATGCTCTGCACCAAGCTCAATGGATCCATCCCCCAGGAACTCACTCATCTTCCCCTTCTGATCCTCAATAGCACCCAACCACCTTGACGTCACAAGCAATGTGCTTGGAGTGGTAGTGAGAAATGGCTGCAACCCGTCATTTGAGACTCTATAGAGGTCAAACGGGTCTCCAAGTTGACGCACAACTGGTACATCGGCAAAATAACAGCATCACCCATCTCCTTCAGGTCTATCATCCAAGCATCGGCCCAAGCTGGTCACTCCCTGGTGTCATGATGAGCGGGCTTCTCCTCTAGCCATGGCTTTTTGGGAGCAAGAGCCCGCTATTGCTACTGCCGCCTAATCTGAGCCTCAGAATGGCTCAAAGTAGTCTGACAAATGGGACTGAGAGGCGACTTTCCTCGTCCCGACTATCCATGCAACCCACAACATAGAGGAAGTGTGTCAAGAGTGGAGTGTATGATAACGCAGTAGTTGAACTAATATTCGCTATAGAACGAAAAGTCATGAAGATGTACAACAATAAATCCACAATACCTCCTCCAACCATGTACAACATTAGCTCTCCTCTTGCTATAGTGTACTCTGTCGTGTGAGCTCTCGGCTCAATGTCGTAAGCAAAGATGAGATGCAAAATACCCCAGAATGGGAGCATGTACCTTTGTCTTACAAAGGATCTGATGACCACCACATCCTAATCGGTGAATGTATGTAAAATGTCTTATGTATCTGGCTTGTTTTCCTTCTCCAGTGCAGGGTATGCTCCAACCGGCTCGATAGCCCCAAAAATCCAGCTACGATGTCTGCTGACAACAAAAAAGGTCACCCCGCATACAGTGGCGCTCCATACCTGTGCACTAATATCCGCAACATCCAATAGTATTGCGTGAAACTCTTAGACCAGATCCACAGATGTTACGCCCTCTCTCTTCAGATACTCGACCCTTATCATCCAAAATATTACCTATACTCCCGCCTTGATACTTCGTCACCTCAAAGTCAGCAATGTAAACCTCACGGTCCATGATGACTGATCAGCTCAGGATCTCAGCCAGCTGCTCCTCCTATGTTATGTAATCCTCTCGACTCTGAGGATTCTACTGTGTAGAGCTCTCGACAAATGAGCTAGATGACAAACGGTGGCCTTTAAACATTTTTTAATCTGCAAAAAAAAAAGAAAAATAAATAACTGTCAGAGAAATCCATCCGCACAATGTCACATAGCATTCGCACATCATATAAAATGGTGCTGCCTTATCCAAAGAACTGACTGGATGTTTCCTTGAACGTTCGAATGGAAAGTAAAACGACTTAGTTTTAGAGAATAAACATGTGAACGCTATCATAACCGTTCGCAACAAAAGTACTCCTTACAAAATAATTCCAACATGTGTATATATCCTAAATAAAACGATAACGTATATATGAAAAACATCCCAACACAAAAAAATGACGTCATCCGAACGGCCAAAGAAATGATATAGTTTTAGCAAATATATGAGTGCACGCTAAGATCACCGTCAGCAACAAAAGTTCTAGTAAAAAATAAATTTTTAACATGTACGTATATATCATCAACAAAACGGTAGACTATAAGGGACAAATGTCCGTACCCAAAATAAGCTGTCTGAACGGCAAATAAAATGTCCTAGTTTAGTAAACAAATGTGAGCACACAAGAATAACTATCCACAACAAAAATACTCCTAAAAAATAAATTTTTAATGTGTATATATCCTAGACAACACAACAGCAAATAACAGCTCAACGTCCACACGTGACAAATTCTCCGTCTAAACGTCTGGTGAAAAACGATGTAGTTTAAAACACATAAACACAAGTACATATCTTAAACTAAACAACAGCGTATAAAGTTCAACTCCATCCTCACAGAGCACTAACAACGTCTGGCACGTTATAATTAAATCGGCCACGTTAACAAAACTAACCGTAGAAAATTTAATGTTAATGGCCCATTTCGTCTCTAGGTTTTCACCTCTTCATATAATTCATCCTTGGATTTTTCCATTTATCACACATAGTCCTTGGGTTTCATGATTTTGTCAAAATGGTTCTTTCATCCATTCCCGTTAATGAAAGTAACGGCTATACACGTCATGTCCAACTAGAAGTGGACACGTGTAAAATTATTCCAGGCTATACCTCCACGTCAGCTCCATGCACCAAGTCAAATACAAATTGCCCTGGTGTCAAAACGACATACTTTGAATTCTTAAGTCAATGAATGACAAAAGGAAAGTTTGCAAATATTAAAAACAAAAAAACGTTGTGTTAGAAAGTTTGACCCCATGTTTCCCTTCCCTTCAGTTTTCCCCAAATTTTTTTCTAAAGCCCTAGTTTGTCTTCAATAGGGGTGCACAACCAAAAATCCGATCCAGTCCAAAGCGGTCAAGGTGGATCACTTTTAAGTGCTCCGGACCCTTTTCTTTTTTTAAAAAAAAAAAATTGCGTTTATCTGGAGTTCCTGACGATTAAAAGGGGAAGACCACTGGGCCAAGTGCATGTTCATTGTTTTTCATAGGGTTGATTTTATTTAAATGAGTTTTATTTCGAATTTTTTTTTTTTAAAAATCGCATCTGGCTGGAGTTGAACTCCAGACCTGATGTTTAAAAGGGGAAAAGCCACTGGGCCAGGCATGTTTTGGTTGTTTTTAATTTTATTTAGAGGATTAACAGTTTTATTTCGAAAAATAATATGACGCGAGGATTCAAACCTGCTCGCTAAAGGGAAGAAATTTGTACCTTAACCGTTGAGGCGCTTCACGTGTTGTCTAAGATATTTTAGGTAAAACTTTTAAGTTTGTATTAAAAAAATTAAATCCGGTCCGGTCCGGTCCAGTCCAAACCGTTTCCCAAAAGCCTGGACCGGACCGGACCGAATATAACCGGTTTTTCAAATCCGGTCCAGACCGGACCGGATTTGTGGTCTAGTCCGGCTGCGGTCCATTTTTGTTCAACCCTAGTCTTCAACTCCTCTCGTCCCTGACACCTAGCCTATGACACCCACTTCGTCCCTTTTGAACAGCCGGTCACCGTAATCCCTCGTAGGTCACCGTCAGAACAACCTGTGGCCCCTTGGGTTTCTCTTGCTCGTTTTTTCAACAACCCGATCATTTCTGAGCAGCAGGCACTTTCAGTCTCAAGATGACTCACGCAAGGTAAGGGTTTTCCTAAATTTTTCTTCCATTTTGTTGGCACGCATTTATAGGTTTTTTTTGTAGAAAATTATTAGATATCGTGTTTGCAAGTGAATCTGCGTCTGGGAAGCTCCTTTTGCAAATTGATTTTAACGAGCCAGTGAATTTTGAATGTCGAGGCTTTTGATTTCAGAAGTGACGCTTTGTAATTTCTAACAACCCAATATTAAAGGTTGGTTTCATCTTATAAGCTTTAGTATGTAATATTTGTCCCTATACTGGATGGTTTTATTTCACCCACGCCTTGCATAATAGTTGTCTGTGTTTCGTGTTTTGGGGATCAATAGTTGGCTCTATTGTAACATCTTATTGTGCTGTTATAGGAAAATTAAAATATCGGACTTCTAAGGATAAAAGTACTCAGCATATGATGGTTGCCAATTTTGGTGTTTCTGGCGAGCAGTTTGGTCCTTCATTTTAATATTCTAGGAGATGCAAATTGAATAACTTTGAGAAACACACTTGTATCTCATTTAGAAGCATTGTATGGTGGTGGAACCAATCCAGTGAATTCTGACTCTCAGTTTCTTTTGCCTCCGTATTCAAAAAAATAAAATAAAATATATCTGGATGACTTTGAATCACACACAGCAAATTTGTACTCATTAATGCCTGGATTTCGTGCAAATAGTCTTAAATAGCTGTTATGGTGCAAATAGTCTTAATAGAGGTCCACCTCAGAAAAGTATAAGCTATGAGTTGTTTTTTTTTTATTTTTTTTCAGAGCAAGGAAAGTTCTAGGATGACTTCTGCTTTGAATTCTGAGTGTCGGGATATGGAGATACCATACCAGAGTTGTACATATGCTATTGCGGAGTTAGAGCACCCATGAGGACATCCTGGACTATTAAGTCCAGCTGTACAAGGCTAGGGTGAAAAAAACATATGGTGATCTTACGAACGTCGTGGGCAGTAGCCATCTTGGCAGTGTATGTCTCCATGTGTATGGTATTGAAGGGTCAGACAAGGTTCCCTTGATGGTTGTCTATCTCACTAATTTGTACAATTTTCAATATTTAGTAGTTCTTAATTTAGGTATGTGTAGTTGTGTTTAGTCGGTTTGTGTAAGGTGTCTATGAACCTTATTTTGACGTTATTCACTTATTAGAATATGTTGTTCTAGTTCTGTTCCTCCGTTATATTCAATGGCCAATATTTAAGGTTCATTTTATACCATGGTGCTCTTTCCCCCTTGATTTCCTCTCACCTTGAATGAGTTACAAGACTTCAGACAAGTATCTGTCAGACCAAGAAGGCCTTCAAACCCCAAAAGAGAAAAATAAAGCCTGCACAATTATGAAAAAAAGAAAAAATTTGGGTATATCTTGTTTATCATCTATAATACACACAGATGATGCTAAAAGCACTAACCAGAATAACTTTAAAATTTGGTTGTTCCTGGAAATATTCCACTTTTCATCTACAATAGTGTTAAAAGCATTAATCAGCAATCCTTTCAAACCCCACCAATTTATGGGAAAGAAGATCCTTACGTTTATGCACAAAGACTCATCATGAGAGCGCCCTGAAATGAATTTAAAATACGTTTATGCACTGTACAGGACGATATTCATTCATGCAGGACGCCTGTAATTTTGGATATTTAAATACCTGTCTAGTAACAGGTTGTATCAACAGCCTATACAAATACCTAGCCGTTAGTTTCATCAGCAGGAATGGGCGGAAGGACCATTTTGACAAAATCATGAAACCCAAGGACTACGTGTGATAAATGCAAAAATCCAGGGACGATTTTGGTAAAAGAGTGAAAACCGAGGGACAAAAATGGTCACTAACCCAAAATTTAAAACTATCTCTCCAGACAGCTTCAATCCCGTCCAGACCTGTCATGGAGAAGAAGACAGAGTTGACTCAGCCATGGCCGACCTCTCTCCCACCTCCAAAACTACCCCAAAATTATAGCCTAAACAATCCTACAACAATAGGCAATCCATATCAATACAAATATCGGTCATTAAACAACATGAGAAATGTACTTGGATACGAAGAACTCCACGAAATAGGACGAAAATGAAAGATTGTTAGACAAGAAACATGAATGTAGGTCTGAGAAATGAGAGAAACGGCGTAAAAAGTGCTGGTCTAAAATGCCGTTAAAATGGCTTCTATTCAACTTTAAAATTTGTCCAAAATGTTCAGACGAGCAGTTCATTGTCGTTCAGACGTTACTATTTTCTACTTGGACCAATTAGATTCCCACGCATTAAATTTCAAATCATGAACTGTTAGTAAAAGCTTCTCAAAATGATGTCATTCAGACGGTATGAGTTAGTGCGAACGGGCAGATGTCTGGAATGTGCAACACGAAGTACCACCATTCACTAAAATTAAAGTCATAGGGGTCCGGACGGACTGGAACTGTGAGGCCTCGTACAACTGTTCTCCACGGTCGTCTAAAGTAGATGCGTGTTAATCATGTGAGGACTGTTACAGTCATTTGGTCGTTTATGTCAGACTATGCGGATGGGGATGCAGATTTTGTGACGATTTGACCTGCATCACTGATGGGTGACAATGGTGTTTTGTCACCCAAACGAAGCATTGTCACCCAAATGATGTGCACACGCCTTGGCATACTATTCTAACGCGTTTGCAGATGCTGACAAATTTTTTTAGTCACGAATATGAGACGTTTTGCCTTTCATCAACCCTAAATACCATGCAGACGAGTTTTAAGGATGTCCAGACGGTTTTGTAATTCCTAACACACATTGCGTAACAAAATTTTTATTTAGACGGGGAAGGGCTTTGGTGACAAAATTTGTTTTGACACCCAAAAGTTTGACACCTAATGTTAATTTTCTTGTATTTGTTCTTATTCAAACTTTCATTTCCACTAAGTACTTATGCTTTTATACAATATGCCTTGCCATCTATTTTCATTAGTCAGCTCTTTGACAACACGAAAAATCTTTGTTCAACTCTTTGACAATATGAAAAAAAACCAAAGTCCTCTACCCTGCCCTTTATGAGTGATTCAAAGAATTCAAATCATGATGGTGTTCCTTTCCTGAAAATTTGAAGGAATCTGTTATCGAGTAAATTAAGGCGGTGCCTAACCATACCACTACCGAGGGATTGATTGATTATATGGGTCCGCAAACCAAAAAGAAAAACTTTAAAGTTGCATATATGTAGATGCAACACTTTCGGCTTCACCACTAGCCTAGATTCTTCCTCATGCATATCCAAGGCTAACTTATAAGAATTTTTCGTGTTTTGGACCTAAAAAAATTACAAAAGATATCTTGTTCTATGGGTAGCTTATAGCACCACTCCACCTCCCTCTCTAGTTATTCCTTTCCGATGTAATTTTCCGCTATATATGCTATAGCTTTCAGCTGAAAAGGTGATGAATATATATGATTCCAACCTTCAAGATATGGATTTGTTTGATCTAGCTATATATATTGACATATCCGGACTGTTTTTATAGACCACCCAACATTTCTTAGTTTGGCATTTCTACAAAACTTCATGACGATTCCAACCTTCCAAAATACGGAATTGCTTTTATATATATCGTATCCATACTTTTTCAAAATCTTCATCAGAAGCAATCAATCAAGAGTGCCACTTGTCTACTTAAAAAATGATGATCCTCTAATTTTAAATCTTTGTCAACAAGTGCTATTAAGGGGTTTGACCAGAAGTGGATAGAAAGTAGCATTGTGATACCTCAGGGGCCCTGTGTGCAATTATACCTTAAAATAAGAGCCACCAAAAGATTCGTAAAATCGTTTCATGTTAAGATAAAGAATGGCCCTCGAGACAACTTTGAAGTTTTCACCATGACGTTGCACTACAATAATTTTGATTTTTAGTGACGAAATTTTGGGTGACAAAACGCATTTTGTCACTACAAGTAAGATTTTCATGACAAATTTTAATTTTCGTCACTAAAAGTCTATTTTTAGTGATGAAAATTGATTTCATCACAAAAATTTGTCACAATAGTTGGTATTTGGGACAAAATTCAAATTTCGTCATGAAAGATAAACTTATTGTGACGAGTGTTTCATCCCTAAATAAAAAATAAAAAAATATTAAAATAAGTTTGGTGACGAAATTGGTCGACACAGGAAGAATTTTTGTCACCTTGCCCATAGATTGCTTAGTTCGACGATGGATCACACAAAATTAAAAATTAAATAAAAACATTTGTTGATTCTACGACAGTCTTTCTCACACTCACTTTCGCTGAGTACTCTGCCTCTTGTCTTCTTACACACTCTCTCGCCGATCTGTCCAAGCCCAAAGCCCTCTCTCTCACTCTTGCCGAGTACACTGTTGCCAGCAGTTGCCTCACGATCTCCCTCTGCAGCACCCTGGATTTTCTTATTAATAAATATTTTTATTGAATTTCAAATTTCAAATTATTTGAAAAAGTTACCCTGTTTTTAAAATGTTTAAATTTTGAAATGTTATTTGATTTTAATAGGTTATCTTTTTAAAAGTGTTTGAAATTTGAAGAATAGATGTTTTATCTCTATCTCTTTAGATTTTAAAGTTTTCAATTTAAATACTTCAAGAATATATATGTTTTAATATTAAAATAGATAACGACCCAATATTATCATATTTTCAAGCTTAGAGTCCTTCTTTAGGGTTGCAATCTAGTCTTTTATAAGTCATATTATCCTCTTTTCAAACTGAGTCCTTCTTTAGGGTTGCAATCTAGTCTTTAATAAATCATTTGTTAGTCTCTGTGATGCATATTGATTGGGAGAATGAGAAATCAAGCATGTCTTCGAAGGTTCTAGTCTAGTTTCTTGAGATTTTGGAGGTTAAATAATAAAGGGTTTAAGTGTTATGAAGGGCAAGCAGGTTATTATGTTAGATTTTCCTAAAAGACCGAGGTGATATTTGAGAATTGCATGTTTTATTAAAAACCCTCGGAGTTTTATGTGCATTAATTTATGATAAAATTGTCAAAGATTATAGTATGAAATGTGTAAACATAAGTTTTATGTGCATTAATTTACGATAAAAATGTCAAAAATTATAGCATGAAATGTGTAAACATGAGCCTATTTTTAAAGCTCAAAGCAATGTTTATAGTATGATATGTTATATGTTTTCAAACCCTGAGGCCCAAAGTTCAAAGTTACAACAGTGGGTACAGTGAGTCGGTAAGGAGTCTTCAAACTGCAAAACCCTGTCACGGAGGTGAGCGTACCCTTTGCTGGGTGACAAATTTCAAATCGTCGTAACTGAGTGACGATTAGAATCGCCACAATTTTTACAGTCCCATCCAGACTCTTATACCACACCGTTCGAATGTACACTACCTAACGAATTGTAATCGTCAGCATATAATGACAAATTAAAAATCTTCATGAGCGTTCAATACCATCTAGACTCCAAAATGATTGTTCCAACGAAAAAATACGTTCGTCTAGACTCTTAAAAAACATGTCCACACAAATTTGCATGCTTCTTCGGAGAAAACGTGTTCTTCCACATTGCAAAACTTTAGACACGTGATGTCGAAAGCGTCCAAACCGTGATAAGTCGTCCAGACGCACGTAGTTCTAGAAACTTTTCGAAGCAGGCATATTTAATCACGTTGAATTTGGTTGGGCTACGTGTGAATTTAACCTATGGAGGCGTCTAAACGCCCTTGAATGCTATGCGGACGTTCTTTGAGTTCATTAAACAGGCCAAACTTAGCCAAAATCACACTTTCACTCTCTTCTCTCAAACGTTTTCGTTGCCTGTTCAAGAGTTATTTCAAGATCTCTCAAACAACTTCAAGTAAGACCTTCTTCGTAAGTTTTGTTTTCAATTTCATTCATTTCAATTTAATACTTTTGAATTTTGTTGCATTCTTCGAATTTATCTTTGCTATTTGGCTTGTGGTCATCGAATTACTATTCAGATGCATGTCTTCCGGATGTTTTACAACCGTCCGAACGTCTTCTGAAACGTCAGAACGGTATTTACTAACGTTCGGATGGTTTGTGCTAGATTGACCATGGATCGCTCAAAGAAAAGTATCACCAGTATCGGGGAACAAATAGTGCGACTAGCTTGATTGACCATATTAATGGAGCCGAGAGTCAGTATTCGGGCAATAATAAAGCCAATGCATTCATTGTGCATGGAGCTCTGATGCCACTTGATTGGTTTGGAGAACAAATTTGCTCTAATGGATAGGGCTTTGACAGAAGAGATCAATATTATGCAAAGGGAACTGTTCTCTGTAAGAGAATAATTGTCCCAGTTGTTCCAATCTATCCTTACCATTCCGATACAGCTCCAAACACTCAGAATAGTAGTTGATAACATGGAGGAGCATTTGGCACATGTTCTTGATGCCCTCAAACAAGATCTGGATGAGCCAACTCGTGATTCAGAGTAATCTCTTATTTATCTTTTATCGCTATTATTTTCTTCTCCTTAGAAAGATCGTCTCCAAATTGTACTAGATATTATAATTGTGTTTTTCGTTCGGTATTTGGATTATGTTTTATATTCTATATTAATTCTTTTTTTTTCATTAGTTTAAATTTATTACAATTAAAACAGACGATTAGTGTAATTAAATGGGTGATTAGTATGAGTGCTATTTTAACAAAACGGTTAGTGTAATTAGATTGTAATGGTTAGTGCAATTAGATTGTAATTAAAATTAAATAGGTGATTAGTTATAACGAATGTTTAATATAAAAGTATGCTTAACTAAATGTATTTTTTTATGTATTTAAAATAAGTAAATTAAGTTAAAAATTTGTGTGAAATTACAATATGAAATTGAGGAAAGTAAATTAAATTATTTAAGTAAAATTAAAGTAAGTGAAGTAAATTAATTATGTAAATTAAATTATTTAAATAAATTAAGTTTAGGGAAGTAAATCAAATTTAGTGTTTAACAAACTAAATAAATTTGCTTCCGTTCAGATGGTTTCCATTCCCGTTCGAACGCCGTTATGGCAGCATCAACTAATACACGTGTATAATGAAGTTGGCATTCGACATTTTCATTTAAACTGAACGCATTCTGTACTCAAAACTCTCTCGACCCTCGTCTGTTTTCTTCTCAAATCTTGATGTAAACTCATTCAGTCGACATTCTAATCACATCCAAGTATGTTTTGTTGATTTTTAACACGATTTTAGCAATAAAAATTTTGTTTTTTAACAGTTTTACGTATAGTATTTCAATTCTATTTTTTGTATACTACATTGTGTTTTTTGATTGATTTTTATGTCGATATTGATTGTGTTAAGTGTTAGGATTATTTTAAGTGTATTTATCTGTGATTTGGTAGTGTGGGAAGGTTTTGGGAGGCTGTCATGGCTGAGTTAACTCGGTCGTCTTTCCCGTAGCGTTCAGACTCTTGATAAAGCCGTTTGGACGCTACTTAGTATCCCAAATTGATACGTTGACATTTTAGTAATTGGTCTAGACGCTTTATGATGCGGTCCAAATGGAGTTTATATTAAATTTAAATACCTCTCTTTCTTGTTATTCCTTCGGAAGACAATATAACGCAGTTCGGACGCCTTTAGTGTCCCACGGGGATATGTTGTCATCTTGGGGACATTTTTTGTCCAGACGCTTGATAGGCGGACATTGTATTGTATCCAAATGGATACATTGTCGTTTAAATCTTTCGTCCAAACGTTATTTGTATGTTGTCCAGACGTTGTTTTTATTAAATTTAAATAGCCTATTTCGATTTTTTGCGTTCAAACGGCTATCTAACATTGTCTGGACGCCCTGTTTTATCAGTCCAGACATTTTACGAACCGTGCAAACCCATTTTAACCATTCAAACCTTTTTTGCAGATTCTTAAAAAATGAGCAAACATCAACGTACCAGCATTCAAGCTAAGGAGGAACCTCCAGCTTTAACGGTGGAGCAGTATAGAGCGATCTTCATGTCATGCTCGATTGTTGTGGAGCGGGACATCAAGGTTGCGGATTTCTACAATCTTTGATTTAAGGATCGGACGCTTCTTGAGGTGGTAAAGCAGGTAGCTTGGCTTCCATTCATCTGGAGGACCGGCTACGCATCGAAGAACTTGGTGCGATAGTTCTATTGTGCTATCTTAAAGGCGAGGGACCTCACGAAGCCCAGTATGGAGTTTATCGTCCGTAATGTTCCGATCACATTCTCGCCGAACAAGCTAGCGAGATTCTTGAACTACGAGAGGGATTTGACTTCATTTTCAAACCTGCCACTGATCGAGGATGGGCGGCCTACTAAGACTGAGGTTTTCCAGATGATGCTGGGTGAGGATACTATTATTTTAGACGGAAGCTACATGATACACTGGCAGCTGCGACCTTTTTGGTGGATCATGCATCTAATCCTATGTTCTAACATTGACCCAAAGAAGCACACCGCAGAGCTATCTTATGTCTGGGCTGAGTTCATGTACCTGGTAGTTGTACGGGGGCTACCTGTTGATTTGGCATCACATATCTACTAGTCTGTTCATGCAGTGGCCTTGAAGATTGATGCTTAGATTTCATTGCCGTACGGGATTCTTCTGACCGAGTTCCTGCACGTGATAATGGTACCTAAGGGTGTTGATGAGCCAGAGGCGATTCCACTTGGGGCAATCAACAAGACAATGCTCTCCAAGTCGTTGGCCCAAGCACGCCAAGCACTGAATGCCACTCGGGTTGCTAGAGTTAGGCTACACGAGAAGCCTGAGGAAGCAATAGACCAGTAGGATCCTGGACAGAGCTCGAGTCAGGGACTTGGGGAACAGGGACTGGATTGGATGGACGAGATAATGATGCAGCTAGCTAAGCAGATGGAATCAGTCTTGCAACCCACCCATAGCATGGTCAGTGATATCAGTGGTCGGCTGATAGCTTTGGAGCAGAAGGTCACGGACATGGACGCTGGGTGGAAGAAGGAGGTCACTGGGTGGAAGAAGGAGGTCGCTGCGCTCAAGAAGGTTCTGAAGGGCCTGGCAACCAGTACGGAGCTCTTTCCCCTGACTCAGCGGGTCGTGGTGATTGAGGAGCACCTTCGTCGAGTTCGTGACGTTCTTAAGCAAACCAGTGATAATGACGGTGAACATTTTTAGTTGTCTGTATTTATTCAGTTTTATTATGACATTGGGTTTTATTATCTTTTGAGGACAATTACTTTTATATTATGTTTTAAGGACATGTATTGAGATTTTATTCGATGTTATTTTGTTTATATTATGTTTTGAGGACGTTTCATATATTTATGTTATTTCATCATTTTTTATTTCTATTTATTAGAACTTAATACAACCTTATTTTTTGATGTTATGTTTCTAATTCTGTTACACTCTTTCAAACTTCCAAACTACTATCTAAAACACTTAAGGTTCTTTCTATTATTAATTAACATTGGTTTTTTAAAACTCGCTAATAAATTGAATTGTATGAGATCTTAAAAAAAAATCGTCAAAAGCCGTTTGGACGCTAGCCCTTATCTATTGTCATATTGTGTTGAAATAAACATCTGAACTATTATGGAGACGGTCCGGACGTTGTTTATGACCAGACGCCATCGTTTGAGGATTACTCAAACGGTGTGGTGAGTGGGAGAGAGTTCGAACGTCCTAGGTGGGAATCGGATGCTTTTGGTGGCGATCAAATATTGTCGTTTGGTTATTTATAAAACGGTGTCGTCAGCTGTAAGTCGACATTTGGACGTAGATAAAGGAGTCCAGACGGTGTTAAAAATTTTGGCGACAGCTGTTCCCTCGTAAACTTTTACACGTAGGCGTCCGCACGGCATATGTGGCATCCAAACGGTTAGTATTCATTTGAAAGAAGTGAAATCGCAGACAATATAGGGAAAACAGCAAAAACTTAGAAATTTAAGAGATTTGAGTAAGAGGAGAAGAGGGGAGCTGATTTTGCACGTCAGTCTCATTGAAAATGGTGTGGAAGGAGTAACTAATTTGGGATTTTGCATTGGATTGCAATTGAGGTTAGTGAGTTTTAAAATTTCTTTTGTTTTAGGGTGAAAACCATGGATTTTAGGATATCAAAGTGTGCGTATTTCAAATTTTTAGGGTAAAAAAAGATAGCAGTGGAGTTTGGGGTTGGTTTTAATATGTTTATATTAAAGTGTTTGTGATTTGGTTGATTTTGGCATGAATTTGTGGTGAAAATTGAGTCTAGGTGTCGAAGAACTGTCTTGTTCGACAATCGCAGTCCGGACAGGTTACACCCTCCGGACATTTTTTTTGGGTTCAGACACTTTGTTACAGACGTCCGGATGCTAAAGTATGGTTCAGACGGTTATCAACACGTCCGACCAGTTTTTGCTATTATGTTCATGCATTTATTTGGTAGCCTTAGCCCCCGTTTAAGAATTACACAGAGTATGGATAACGAACTCGGTGTAATTCTTGAATTGTCCACGTTATGGACAGTTTGAGTTTATAGGGGGTGTTTGGCACCCAAAATTTTCACCCTAATAAAATAACTCCCAAAATTCTCTCTCTCCTCATCAAATCATCACTTTTCACTCCGAATAAATATAAAAAATTAATTTCATTCTTTTTTCTCTTCACTTTTTCACCAACTCTAAAATTTCTAACACCCCAAAATTTTCACAGCCGAACACCACCATAATATGCATAATGTGCGTAGTTATATCTGCTATTGTGATAGATGTATTTTGAAATTTTGATGCGAATCTCCTTTTGTCCTTCGGGTACACATTCAGCATTATGCTTACACACTTGCCTTAAATGGTGGGTGTTTATGCTCAATGTTGTAGGCGTGTATCTGGGGACTGAGGCATCAGTCACACTGAAGAAAAAACGTGCAGTATGTGATATTGTAAACTTGAATGGGATAGGACCTATCACCCGAAGAAATTGGAGTTGAGTATGAATGTCAACATTGTTTGCATTATTGTTTGCATTATTATTTGCATTATTGTTTGTATTTTTGTCTTTGAAGGAACAATATGGATAAGAGCTGGATTTATGAGGCTTATAGATTGAAAAGTGTGAAGTATAGTGAGGGTGTTTAGGATTTTTTGAGTGTTGCCTGTAGTTATGCAGATAGTCAGGGACTGATAAGATGTCCATGTAAGAGATGTAAGAATGTATTGTTCCAACGTGTGGACGAAATGGAATATCATTTATTTATAATTGGGTTTAACCAGAGTTACACTAATTGGGTATTTCACTGAGAGTCAATTTCAGAAGTGTCTAACCGAGTAGTGACTTTAGAACCTGAGCCGAGCAATGAGGACTCTGGGAGAAACATAAATGATGATATAATAGACATGTTAGAAGATTTTGAGGCTGGAAGAGGGGTTGATGAGAACGCTGGTGAAAATATGCCGGGTCCTAAAACAGTGAGTCAGGGTCTGGAGATGGATTTTTCGAGTATACCAAGTTATGGGCAAATGCTGAGCGAGAGTTGTATCCCGGGTGTAAGAAGTACTCGAAGTTGTCTTTCGTTGTTAGGTTACTTCATGTGAAGTCAGAGAATAATTTGACTGTAGAGGCGTTTGAAGATGTGTTGGGCTTAATAAAAGATGCACTGCCGGAGGAGAAGACACTTCCTAAATCTAATTATGAGGCGAAAAAGTAAGAAAGAATTTAGGATTTAGCTACGATAACATACATGCATGCTTAAATGACTGTGTACTGTTTTGGAAGGAGCACAGTGAGTTACAAGAGTGTCGGTGTGTAGGGAATTGAGGTGGAAATACAGTGAGAATAGCAAATCAAAGGTTCCTCAAAAAATTTTGTGGCATTTTCCCTTGAAACTAGGGTTGTAGAGATTGTTTCTATCAAGGCAAATGGCAACGGATATGCGATGGCACCAAGAGAAGCGTGTGGTTGAAGATGGGTGATGAGACATCCTGCAGACTCTGAGATATGAAAGGACCTCAATAAGAATATGAATGGTTTGGTCAGGAATCTCGGAATATCCTGTTGGGTTTGGCATTTGATGGGTTCAATCTGTTTGCAACATGAGCTTATCGTATAGTATATGGCCAGTGGTACTAATTCCATACAATTTGCCACCATGGAAATGTATGAAGGATTCAAGTTTCATGCTGTCTTTGCTTATTCTGGGACCAAGAAGTCTCAGGAATGATATCGACGTCTACTTGCAGCCATTGATAGATAAGTTGAAGGATTTATGGGAAAATGAATGCAGACGTACGACCCGGCCGTGTCAAGTTCATTTAAGTTGCATGTTGCTTTGCTTTGGACAATAAATGACTTCCTGGCTTATGGTAATCTCTCAGGTTGGAGTACGAAAGGACGGTTAGCATGCCTTAATTGCAATGCGAACACAACATCATTTTGGTTGAAACATGGGAGCAAACATTATTTTTTGGGACATCGCCGGTATTTGCCCACGACGCATGGGTGGAGGCATGATGTCGATATATTTGACGGGAAAAAAGAGTTTAGAGCAATGCCTGAAGAAGTCACTGGAGAGGAGATACTTCAACAACTTGAATCGGTACCGTTATGTTCGTTTGGGAAGACTCAGAAGAAGAGAAAACAGGCTGACAATGAGTTAAGTTGGACGAAGCGCAGCATATTCTTTGAGTTGCCGTACTGGTCAGATTTGAAACTTCGACATAATTTGGACGTCATGCACATAAAGAAGAATATTTGTGACAATGTGTTGGAACTTTGATGAACGTCGATGGTAAGACGAAGGACAATGCTAGTGCTCAGAGGGACTTGCATTAATGGGCATTAAAAAGAGTTGCATTTGCAAGTTCGGGTCAGCAGGAGGTGATGCCTCAAGCATTATTTACTTTAACGAAGGATGAATGAAAGAAGTGTTGTGAATGGCTGAAGGGTGTCAAGTTTCCGGATGGATACGCCTCTAACATATCCCGGTGCGTGAATATAAAAGAAAGGAAGATAATGGTATGAAGAGTCACGACTCACACTTCTTGTTGTAGCGACTGTTACCGGCAATGATACACGGTTATTAGGGAACAAAGTATGTACAATGTTGACTAAGTTGAGCTTATTCTTCAGAGACTTATGCTCAAGAACAACACGTTTAGATGTTGTGGACTAGTTATAGAAGGACGTCAAAATAATTCTTTGCAAGTTGGAACATATATTCCCTCCATCATTTTTTACTATTATGGTTCATTTAGCTGTTCATTTACCTCGGGAGGTGAAACTTGGGGTCCAGTTCAATTTCGGTGGATGTATCCAATGGAGAGGTATATGGGGAAGATGAAGCATTTCGTTAAGAACAGGGCACGGTGTGAGGGCTCCATAGCAAAGAATTATGAGTTAAATGAATGTCTAACTTTTTGCTCAATGTATCTTCGTATGATTGAGATGAGATTTAATAAAAAAGACCAGAATTATGCTGACATGGATGATCGAAGTTGTCATTTTTTTGTGTTTACTCAAAGTGTTCAACTGTTGGGAGATGGTAGGGGTCAAAATTTGAATAGAAAGGAATTTACAAAAGCGCAGTGGTATGTACTCAACAACTGTTCAGAAATCAGCCAACATATAGAGTAAGCGCTTATAATAATATTTGCTCACTTAAACACTTATCAGTTCATTATATTTTAATTTATTATAAAAT
The DNA here is from genome assembly GCA_003952965.2 of Morella rubra. Taxonomy (NCBI): domain Eukaryota; kingdom Viridiplantae; phylum Streptophyta; class Magnoliopsida; order Fagales; family Myricaceae; genus Morella; species Morella rubra. Next base: position 27,764,249 of record CM025851.1, read on the forward strand.
ATCTTATTTCTTTATAGCGAGCACTTGGAAGAGATGAGGAGGGAATCACCAATAAATGTTGATAGGAGGCACGAAGAAGAATTTCTGTTATGGTTTAGAAATCGGATATTTGTTTTAATTTTTTCGCTGTTATATGTTTAATTTTAATTGCTCATTTTCTTTAGATTCAAAGTTAACACGTATTTACTATTTTAGATTCAAACTATGCACAATGAAAATCCGGGCTTGGTGTCGGATGATTTGTATGCATTAGCATCAGGTTCGGATCAGCGGGCACTTTGTTATTCTGGGTGTTTAGTGAATGGAGTTAGGTTTCACACAGTCTTTTGTGAACAGTTTCATCACATTCAGAATAATGGTGTGGTTGTTCCGGGGGACCATGATGGGGAAGATGTTGATTTTTGCGGTCAGGTCGTGGATATTTACTCATTGCATTATTTAAGAGAAATTTTAGTTTATTTACTAAAATGTGACTAGTTTGACTTGAGTACTCAAAACTTAGGTCTTGATAAAAGTGGTCGGTTTGTTAGTATTAACACATCCCGAAAGTGGTACAAAGACGACCCGTTCGTGCTAGCATCTCAGGGGAATCAAGTGTTTTATATCGATGATATAAAGTTGGGCGGTTACTGGAAGATTGTTCAAAAGATTACCTCTAGAAACTCGTATGATATTCCACATATTAAGAAGGAAGCTAATGAAGATGGAGAAGGACTGTCGAACCGTGAAGCATACCAGGAGAATGAGTCAATTGAGTTTTTTTGTGGACTTTAGCTCATTTGACATGATCTCATTGACTAGAAATGACTTCGAGGCTTATGTGCCGGTAACCGATGAGAGTGGTCCACAACAACATGAAGTAGAAGGAAGCGATGATTCTTCGGAATCGTTCAGTGAAGAATGTAGTGATTCTAAAGAATATGACTCGGAGGACTAATTAACTTTATCGTTTCAATTTACTTCACGTTTATATTTTATATTCATTTTAAGTAACTTAATTCATTGCCTTTTTTTTCTCTAATACTGATTTATTTGGTAACAGGACTACGTCATGCCAGCGAGAGGGAAACGTCTTTGGTGCAATTCATCAGTTCAAGCTGAGAGTAGTCCCGATACACTAGCAGTGTCGGGTCCTTTACATAGGGATAGGAACGAATTACCATCCTTTGCCACAGCCAATCAAGTAGACACCCAAAGTAGTTGTGCATGTTAGTATCTTACCCTGCAATTTTGAGTAAATATTACGACTTTTAAATTTTTATGCTTAACTAAATTTTAAATTTATTGTTCTTCAATTATAGCGACATATGGAATCAGACACGTTCGAGGTAGTACGTGCGGGATTGCCTAACTCAAGGCTCATACTGGGGGGGAAAGCTGACTGTCCATATCCCTGATGGACGTACGGGCGGTGATGACAAGGCGACCTCAATGCTCTCCAGCCATATTGGTACGCTCGTTCAACAATATGTCCCATTTGAGATGAGTAAGTGGAAGGATATCCCCAACGGGGTTAAATCGTATGTAATGAACTGAGTGTTGGTAAGTATAATTTATTAAATTTTAATTGTTGAAATACCTGCTAACTATTATATATGTTAAGATGACTTCCAACTAGATTACAATCGAGCCAAGGATCGCATCACTGTGACGTCTACAATAAACACAGTGTACAGGACGCACAAAAATAGAATGCTCCAGCATTACTCTGTGTTCAATTCCAAAGAAGAGGCGTTAGAGCACCCGTATCCCGATATGAACAAGGAAGAATGGACTCGTGTCTGTGATTTATTCACGAGCTAGAAATTTCAAGTTAAACATTTATATTTTGTCCTCAACGTTTATTTTATCTTATTATCAATTGTGGTAACAACTGTAAATGAATAATGCAAAGGAGGAGTGCAATCAACGAGGAGAATAGAGCTAAGTTGAAGATTGTACACACATCGGGAGCGAGGTCCTTTCCAACGCGCGAGAGCATTGTTAGTAAGTAATAAATTACATTTTTATTAATTATTACTTAATAAATGACTTAGGTATTTTAATATGCATGTTCTATATTTCCTTTGGTGTACAAAAAAATCTAGAACCTGATGAGATTAGTCCCGCGTTGCTGTATAAAAAGATGCATACTAATAAGAATGGCGTGTGAACATCAGAAGATGCACGAGAAAATTTTGTAAGTTGTAACGTTAAATTTAATGATACATTTGTATGCGTTTATGTTTTATATGAGCTAATTTTATCTTCTTTTCTAATTTTGTAGGAAAAAATGGTGGCGTTACAGTTGCAGCACGAGTCAGAGGAAAGTCATACACCGAAGTGGAGATCTTTGTTGAGGTGTTGGGGACGAAAGCGGGTTACGTGCGAGGTTTAGGCCGTTCAGTACGGTCTGTTGGATCATCTTCATCAGCATCGTCCGTTGATTTGTCCAGAGATTGGAGGAGGCCAGATTACAGATTGAGGAGATGAGGGCTAGACAATTGGAATATGAAGCGCTTCTGGTCAAGCAGTCAGATATGGAGCAGACGATGGAGGAGCAGCAACGGAAGAAAAACGAAGAGCATCAGAAGATGATGCAGGAGCAACAAAGGAACCTGGGGAAACAACAAGAACAGAGGATACAACTAATTGCGGAGCAGATGCATGAGCAGCTGATGGAGAAGATTAGACAGCTGCAATCTCGTTCGACACCCAAACGAAAATTTGGGTAGATGTATGTATTTTTACTACTTTATTAGTACTTATTGATTATGTATTTTATTTACTTTTTAATGACGATTGCATATTTGTAGATATTTTATTATATTATGAGCATTAAATATCTTTCTATTTATATTATTTGTAAATTATTTTTAAATTTTAATTAAATTAATTCAAAAACGTAGAAAACGGTTCGAAACGTAAAAAAAGCCGTCCGAACGGTTCTTGTGCATTGGCAACATGCGCACGCATAACTATCCATCTGCACACTTCACTATAAATAGGTCCGTCCACACGGTTATTCTCGCGTGCACACAGTCTTTTAGTAAGAACCGTTCGAACGTAATTTAACACGTTCGAACATCTCCAACAGCACAAGCGTCCGAACTAAATACATAATGGTTCAAACAGTTTTTGAAGATGACAAATAAGTATTTCGACATAAATGAAACAACGGTGCAGATGTCTTTGTGTATGCGTCCAGACGAAAAACATTACCGTGCGAACAACGTTATATAATTGTGCACACGAATTGTACTTGACAAAATTCATTTCGTCACATTCAACCAACTGTTCGCATGAGATGTCCAAACGTATGAAGAATACGTTCACACAGCTCATGCGAACGGATGGAATGTACTGGCATGACGATTTTCAATTTCGTCAATATAGCACAAAACTGTTCGGACGGTATGATAAACCATCCGAACGGTTTGAGTGACAGAACACCAAAATCATCACCTAAAACATTGGCTGACGGGCTTTAGGTGACAAACCGGGCGACAGCTCAGTTTTGTCACCCAAAACATTAGCTGACGAAATTCGCACTTTGGGTGACAAATTTTTTTGACACCCAAAATCTTTTTTCTTGTAGTGAAGTGATCCATCCGGCCAATTAGCCATAATCGAATAATTTCTCCATTAACGTGGGATACAATGCATAAATTGTAAAAAGAAAAGATTAGTGAAGAAGGAATAATACAATACAAATTAACTGTGGCAACTCACGTGTGCTCGTCACCACAGAAACAAGGAACCTCCAAAAAGCCAAAAAAAAACACGACATTCACATGCATCCACTTTCTCCACTGTTCGATCTCTTCCTTTTGGCGCTATAGCCAAATCCGAAGTTTATTCCTTCTATCCACCATTCATCGACCCCGAATAATGTCTTTGGGCAGTATATCGTTTTTGGGCCAAAGCTCGGATATGCTCAGGAAAAGGCAACAAGCCCGCTTTTTGGTGTGTTTAAAACAAGTATGCATGGAATCCCACATTAATGGAGAATTGGTCCAATATTTGATTCTCGTTCATTTCTAGTGGTGTTTAATGGTTCAACCTTCAATGATTCCGGAGACCGATCCCTCAAAACGTTTTTGGACTGTGAAATTAAAACAAGTATATTCATTTTTTTTTAATAAAAAGAATAAGAGAGATAAAGGGTCATGTTCTCCTATTCATGGAGATTCCGTACGTATTCCATTGCCAAAATGACTAACCAAGGGCGGAACCCTCGTCCCCCTCTAATCACCATAAGTGATCTTTTTCGGTCCCTATACCTTTTGCCATGCACCAAGCAAATTCCAACTTTGGAGTGATAATTAGTATATATCAAATGTTGTGGAGAGTGGTAATTAGGTACCATTTCAACCAATATCTATTGTGGCCCATTGTCAAGTTCAAAGGGTAATCACGTTTCATATATATATATATATATATAAACATGTTGTGTCTCTCTTAGCAATTTGATAGAAATTAATGTGACTAATATTTGTAAATTAACCAGAAATGTAGTGGCTGGAATAGTCGATTTGAGAGGATCGTATCAACCTGTGATTATTTAGTAATTCCCAGCTATATAACCGACGTAGAATAAAGTGATCAGTAAGATGTAACAGTACCAGATCTCTAGCTATAAAAATCAATGCGACTCCCAAATCCCATTCATGAGGTGGAAACGACCAGAGTAAGTCATTGTTGAAGACCCTGGCCATGTTGTCTCCAACATATTGCGTGGGGAATCAGAAATTCAACACTCAACGTCCCAACAATGGAGGAGCGCCTTAAATATGTTGGTCCCCTTTCCTATACTAGAGAGGATCTAGTAGGTATTTTCAACCGTCACAACAAAAATAAAGATGGAAGTTAGGATGGGTAAAAATTCCAGTAAGAATCGGAATTTCCGGTTCCCCTTCCAGTTTCAACAATTCAATTCTAATTTCGGCATATATCGGAACTGGAATCAGAATCGGAAGTCATTTTTGACAATTTTTGGAAATGGAACCAAAAATTCCGGTGGAATTATTGGAATTTCCAATTCTAGTTTTTCTAAAAAATAAAAATAAAAATAGTGTTAAAATAAAGTATAACATATGGAATTTGATTGAATGTTTTTTTTAAAATCTAATTTTTGGAAGAATAGTTTACATTTATTGCTAATATGTAATGAATAACTAAACAATACTAAAATTTCCTATTTCGCCATATAGAATTTGCTTGAATGCTTATTTTAGAATCTAGATTTTGAATGAATGTTTACATTTATTGTTATTTTATGATGAATAATAGAAAGATCTTCCAAAAATTCAGTCCAAAAAACATTTTTGGCTCATTCAAGTCCCAAAAAAATATTTCCAAAAAAACTCACACGCTGAATCAGAATTTTTGGTTTCAATTTTGGAAATTCCAGTTTTGTTCTAGTAAAATATTGGAATGGAATCGGAACAAAAAAATTGCATTCCAGTAAATATCAGAACGGAATCGGAATCGGTCATTCCGGTTCCATTCGTTCTGGTACCCACCCTTAGATGGAAGATGTTCAATAAGCGAGCTGAAGGAAACATTTGGACAAACTAGATCGAGGCGTAAAAAAATAAATTAAAAATTATGGAGTTCAATTTCATTTTTTATCCATAAATACAAGGCTTGCTACAATATTGTTCCCTTTCAAATTTAACATCTTTTAGTTCACGATGTTAAATAAAGTTCGATGCGATTTTAACATAGCGCTTAGAACTCCATCAAATGAGGTGGCGTGTATCTAATGAAAAGCTGGAGCCAACAGGGGGTGTTTGAACTGGAACGGAGCCTTTCTTGATTTTTAAATGCATGATGCAGACGCCAGTAGGGTTGTAGTCTAGTTAGTACCACCTACTAATTCACTATCTCCAATGTGAGGAATTTGAGTCAGGACATAAGTTAAAATTATTTGTGAAAGTAAAACCTAAACCTTAAGCCTAGTAGAGGAGATTATGACTTGTTGGTGCTATGGTGACAGCCTTGCCTAATGGACAATAGCTATGGCTCAAACCGGACATTTAACAGCAGGGTGTTCCTATGGTCACGTCCAGAAAGGATTGCTACGTTGTTTGCTCCCTTCTCTTTTGCCTTTTTTTTTAAAAAAAAAAAAAATGCAGACTGTTGCTTATTCCAATTCCATAAACTATATAAAGTCTGGTTAGAACAAGGGCAAATTTTGGATAAACACAACACGTTCAACGAGGGCGAAGCGACTCTCAATTCTTATGTTTTTCCGGTGAATGCGACAGTTATGGATTTTGTGTACATGCATAGGATTAGGGGCCTTCAGAGAACAAGGAACCTAAAGTTACATGGAAGACTAGGATCCAGTTTTATCCGAAATTCGACCGGGAATCAGAGAAAAAGAATTAAACCCTACAGAACCCTACCGAATAATTTACAGATCATGGTGCGAGTTAACTTATCTTGATTGCAGAATTCTCATATACATTGGCAAGTGGGAACTTGAGAACGACAATTTCTCCATAAAAGGAAAAATAAATAAAGAACAGAGCGCTAGAGGTCCATATATATACCAAGGTTGGGTTTGAAACCTTCACTATAGCGTAAGTGAAAGCCCTAAAAGAATGGGTAGGAACGCGCTTCAATAAAGAGCTGTTAACGAGTATCTTCATGAAGCACGACGCAGATGGAGATGGCAAACTTTCGTGGGATGAGCTGCAGGCAGCCTTCAGTGAACTTGGCGCAAGTTGGCCTTGGTTCAGAACTGGGCACGGGTTTCGTCATGCTGATACTGATGAAAATTAATGGCAATATCAATATGCAAGAGGAGTTGAATATCCTCGTTAACTACGCCCTAAAATGCAACTATACTATCAAGAGGAGTCCTAGTTGTTAAATGTGCTCCGAAGACAAAATAAGAGTGCTGTTATCTTGTACAATGTGTAACTCTTTTCCTTTTACGGCGCTGCTCTTTCGCCATAAATAATGATAAGAATCTCAATGGTAGTACTTCGGTAAGAAAAACCCAAATCGTTCTAATCTCTCTATTCCTCAAGGCCGTTTGGGAAATTGTTAATTTCCAGGAAATACACCCTGGGACATTCGTCTTAATGGGCGCACGGTAACAGAACAAAAAAAAATGCTGATGATCTTGGGGTTATTTTCAGAATAGCAACTAAATGCGAAGAAGTACCCATGTTTTTGAAGAAATGTACATTTTCAAACTTTTATCTGATCAGAAGAGATTTTGATATATATGGAACCAAATGGAGTTTAAATAGTCTGATATTGAAAACATTAGATTAATTATAAGGTACAAGATTAGAAATTGTCTACAAATATTAAATTGTTATAATAATAAATAAAATATATAATCGAGATCAAGTATGAAATAGACAATCTAACCAATTTTCCGTTGGGGTATCAAATGTGTGGGGAGCTGCCTTACGTGTTAATCTATCATCTGCTCATGCATATATTTTTGCATTTATTGTAACCTCTGTTATTGCTTCTATTGTTGTTTCCACTATTGCTCCTTTATGCGCTCCTCCTGCTCTTGCATTGTTCTCTCAATTTTTGCCTGCTTGGAAGCTAGCTTATCATAATCTTTCTACTTAGCCCTCATCTTCTTTATCTCTAATCTAGCCTCTCTAATCACCGGGCCAGATCTACAAATGACATAGAAGACGATGATCGAATTGGTTGTATTAAATAACCTAAATCACGCATATAACTCGGTTTGGTCCCCAAGGCTTCGTTGAAAATATGTAATTTTGTGTATTACCTCCTTTCAAACTCGTACTCTAACTGTAGTACCTTTATCTTCTTCTTTTTTTTACAAATTAAAAAGAATAAAATAAATTACTATATAAAATATTGAATTTAACAATTATGTAATATAACTTGACTACATACAAAATCTTGTCTCAAACTTTCACTGACACGTTTCTAGCGAAGTTTGCAAATGCCGACATATAGCTGTGTCGAGAAAAGGTTCATCAGAGTTTGTCAAAACAAACGTCGTTCCTTTCCATGGAAATTGAACGAATTCGAATCGTGGGGTACTGTTCCTTTCAAAGAAAATTGAAGGAATATATTTCCCGAGGCATAAGTAAATCTCTCGTATCCCTGCATCATGGTATCTTATCGAGTAATGGTAGTGCCTGACCTGACCATCCCATCGCCAAGGGATCGAATCATGTATGTGGTTCGCAAGCCAAAGAATTACCTGAAAAGTTGAAGACTCTACACTTTCAGAGACACCATTAGGGCAGATTCGTCCTCATCCATGATCCAGGCCTATGTTTCATTAGGATCGTCAAGCCCACATAGTTGTTAACGAGCCGCTTTTATACTATTAATTATAACGACTGAAAGAATAGCACTAGTCATATATGCGCTTGGACCTTAAACGTATTGGTCATAGTTGCTTTTGAAGTTCTTTAGAATCATTATGATGCTTAGTTAAATCTAATAAGGTCTCAATGTTAAGACTTTACACCTATAGAAGTCATCTCTCGTTCTATGTTAGATTCAGTGGCTTATGCAGCTCCACCTAGCGCTCTGAGTTATTCTTGATCGGATGTTTTCTGTATATATGCACTATGTTTCATGTATAGGTAATGATTCCAACCTTCAAGATATATTGGAGCTGTTTCTATTGACGTGTCCCATGATATCAGCTCAAGATGTAATTTATAGGTACGTAGATTGTAAAAGCATGAATCCCGATATTCACAGTCCCAAATTGGAGAAACAGTAGTTCCATTTAGTGTATCAAGAAAGAAATAACAAGAGCTTGCAAGCGTCAAAGTGCTACAGATTCGTAAATTGGTCCGCGTGCGATAAGACACATGCATGGCCGCTGTCCGGAGTAGAAGTTGTTAGAGTCTCGCCATATATATATTGATCATAACCCTCACGTAGTACAAGGTCTATCTAATCTCCAGGATCCTCTACAATTCTATGTCCGAATTGCACGATGTAATTTGGAGAGAGACAAACACTAGAGGTGGATCTCACACTATTTAATGCTGCCCATACAAAGTTTCGGACGGCATAAATTCTACAATGGGGATCATCTCTTGTGTGTCTCCTTCCGAATTGCACCGTACAATTTAGGCAGGGAATTCCAAAGGATCCTTAGCCCTAATCCCTATGCTTTAGTCCCAAAACCAAAGTACTACTGAAGCATCTAAACCTGTTTGCCTAATTTGTCACTTGCATGCCAACACATGAGTTACATGTAATGTCTAAATTTTTTAAGAATAAACAACTTATGATCACCAAAACAAAAAACTGCCTCAACTGAAGATCAGTTACGCTCTATTTTCAGAAAATATGACATTAATAAAGATATATAGTTGTCTCCTTATAAATACTACCATGGAGGGGCAGCCGTAGCCTCAATCACGCTATATAATTTAGATAGATAAAAATATACTTGCATCTTCTAATTACTATTATTATTATCATTATACAATTTACACCCTAAATTACCAAATTTAACGTTCTGCTCACTGAACTCCCCATGTATTTCAACTGCATGTATATATACCCTCCGTTACAATTTAAACGTTAAGATCATTTTGATGAGTGAGTACATTTGTCATAGATTCCAACAATAATATCATAACATTGGACAAAATATGCACTTATAGAGAATTTGAATTGTAATTGATCAGGATGGAGAATTAAGATGTAAATTACAAAAAATTTAATACTTAGAAGGTTTAACTTCATCTTATAAATTATTATACGTATCAGAAACAATCTTCAACCCTAAGGAGAAACAGCTCTGAAAACCCTTGCATCATTCTAATGCAATTACGTGATGCCACCGTCCGAATTTGGCGATCACACATACGGTTCTCCGATGCTTTCCTATGCATAAAGCATCAATCAGGTGACTCATGAAGTGATCCAACCGGCCGATTAGCCAGATCAAATAATTTCTCCATTAATGCAGGATACCAAAAATTGAAAATAGAAAAGATTATTTAAGAAGGAATAATTAATACAAATTAACAGTGGCAGCTCCGGCTCGTCCCGACAAAAACAATGAACCTCCAAAAAAAAACACGACATACACATGCATCCACGTAGTTATAATGGAATAGTAAAAAGGAAGCACACACATCATAGGGAATTCTGGGAGGCGCAGTGTTATAAGATGAAAGGAGTTCGAGCAATAAAGTTGGAATCTTCAGCAGATGAGTTTTGGGGAAGGAAGACGACGGCTACTACAATTTAGATGGAGTTAGAAGTTTCGGGAGTTTGAAGGGAGCTTAGTCGAACTTGGTCAACATCTAGCGTGGCCAAGTCTTTTAGTTGGCGTCTTGGGCTTTTGGTTGTTATGAGCAGTGGACCTCGGCTTATTAGTTGTAGTCATTTAGTATTTCCTGTATTGGGTTTATTGCGCATTAGTTTATTGGCCCTGGCCCAGCCCGTGTGTGGGTGGAAGAAACCATATTATAGGGCACCTACGTTGCTTTTTTATCTTTATCGAATCTGTGATGAACTATTAGACTATGGAGGCTTGCCACCTTGAATTGGCCTTATCATTCCCATTTCTATGAATGAATTGAAGTTTATTCACGTTACAGTGCTTTCTTAACTAAACCTAAGTTACAATCTATAAATTTGTAACAATTTGGTATCAGAGCCAGGTTCCTGGAATGGCAGAGGGTATTCGTGCAGTGAAGCTAGCTGAAGGGTTGGACGAAGTGTGGGAAGAGCAAGAATCCCAGAGATTGCGTATGGAGGAGCTGATGCAGCAGCTGGAACATCTGACCTTGGGTCTTCAAGCTGTGGTACAGACGCTAGATCAAAATAGGCGTGAACCACCTGCACATGGGCATCATCAACATCAAAACCATGAAGTACGATGGGTCCAAATGAGGTTAGTACGCTTGGACTTCCCCAGATTTGAGGTTGAGGATCCCACAGGTTGGCTTTATAGGGCCAATCAACTTTTTACCTTCAACTAAACAGCACCACAACACAAGCTTTTTATGGCCTCATTTCACATGGAGGGTAATGCATTGATTTGGTTTAGGGAGGTAGAAAAATCTGGAGCTATTACTAGTTGGGAGGGACTTGAGAGGGCTCTACTGAGCCGATTTGGTCCTCAATTTTATGATGACCTCATGGAGGGGTTAGTAAGACTCAAACAAATAGGGACAGTATAAGAGTATACTAGTCAGTTTGAAATTTTAGTAAACAACTTGGGTGGGTTGGATGAAAATCATAAACTAAGCTGCTACCTCAGTGGCTTAAAAGATGAGATTAGCTCTCCATTAAGATGCTGAATCCCACCAGCATACAAAGGGCGTTTGCTTTAGCTAGAATGCAGGAAGAATATCTAATGATAGGAAGGAAGTCAATGAGGGCTGGACCAAGCAATTTCTCTACCACTCACGTAGCACAACCAGTCACCAATGCTGTCATTAAACAGAATGTGAGAGTTCAGCGAATTTCACCTTAGCAAATGAAGGAGAGGCGGGACAAAGGCCTATGTTACCACTGTGATTCCAAGTGGAATCCAGGCCACAAATGCCCAAACTTAAATCTATACACGGTGGATGGCAGTGAAGAATTCATGGAGATAGCTTCTTATGAGGAGCAAAACGAAGGGCAACTAGTGGTGGAAGCAGTGATAGAGGTGGAGACTTGTGAAGAGAAACCAAACATCTCTCTACATGCCATAACAAGGTTTGTTACATCCAGATCTATGAGAACCATGCGGGTTAAAGGCAGCTTGCACAACCAAGATATAGTGGTGCTTATTGACAGTGGGAGCACCCATAACTTTGTGGACCCAACAATAGTAAAAAGGGCTCACTTGCCCATTGACCACAAGTTGAGTGTGGCTGTGGCTAATAAAGAACGAATCCGAAGTAAAAGGGAAGTCAAAAATATGAAGGTTAAGATGCAAGGGCATAATTTCACTTTGGATGCTTACGTGTTGGTCTTAGGGGGATGTGACATGGTATTGGAGGTCCAATGGCTGAAAACTCTAGGAACCATTTCCTGGAATTTTAATGACTTAACTATGAGGTTTAAGCACGATTCAAGGGAAGTTCAATTGAGTGGGCTAGTATCAACCCAATTTATGCAAGACACTGTCAATTTAAAAATGATTAAAGGAGAAAAAAGGGGGTTGTTCTTGCAAATGGTGTTGAATGATAGTAGAGACAAGGAGGAGCATATTAACAATACTGAAGTGGCAGATCTCTTGCTGTGTTTTTCTAAGGTTTTTGAGGAGCCTCAAGGGCTGCCACCAAAGAGGTCTCATGACCATGCAATCGTGTTGAAGGAAGGGACTCAACCTGTGAGTGTGAGGCCCTACAGCTATGCATACTATCAAAAGCATGAAATTGAGAAAATCGTGCAAGAGTTGCTGAGATCCGATGTGATTAGGGCTTCCCAAAGCCCATTTCATCCCCAGTTTTACTAGTTTGAAAGGCTAATGGGAGTTGGCGTCTTTGTGTGGATTATCGGGCCTTAAATAGTGTTACGGTGAAGGACAAATTCCCCATACCGGTTATTGATGAGCTACTAGACGAGCTCCATGGGGCAAAGATTTTTCTACGCTGGATTTACGTTTTGGTTATCACCAGATCAAGGTAAAGGAGGAAGACATCCCAAAAACAGCATTTTGAACGCATGAGGGACACTATAAGTTTTTAATGATGCCCTTCAGGCTCACTAACGCCCCTTCAACATTTCAATCACTAATGAATGAGGTTTTCAGGCCGTACCTTAGAAAATTCATCTTGGTTTTTTTTATGATATTTTGGTGTATAGCAGGAGCATGGAAGAGCACTTACAGCACTTGCAGGTGACTATGAGGGTACTACAAGAGCACCACCTCTTTGCTAAGAGGTCCAAATGCACGTTTACCTGTGATGAAGTGGACTATTTGGGGCATTTAACATCTGCCCAGGGAGTAAGGGTGGATCCATCCAAGCTGCAAGCCATGCTGGATTGGCCCATTCCTAAATCCCTTAAGGTTTTGAGGGGCTTCCTCGATCTCACAGGGTACTATCGGAAGTTTATCAAGGGGTATGGGATGATAGCTGCCCCTCTAACCAACCTACTCAAGAATGGGTTCCATTGGGGTAAAGAGGCACACACGGCCTTCTCTCAACTTAAACAAGCGGTGACTAACCCTCCGATATTATCTTTACCAGATTTTACTAAACCATTTGTGATAGAATGTGATGCATCTGCCAGTGGAATAGGGGCTGTTTTAATGCAAGATGGTAGGCCACTTGCATGTTTCAGCAAGGCGTTGAAGGATAGGATGCTCTCTATGTCGACATATGAGAGAGAACTCCTAGCTCTAGTTAGTGCCATACGCAAGTGGAGACCATATCTGCTAGGACAGACCTTCAAGGTTCACACGGATCAGCAAAGTTTGAAACATTTGCTTGAACAGAAGGTGGGAACTCCTCTACAGCAAAAATGGGTTACTAAGCTCTTAGGATATGACTTTTTGGTGGAGTATAAGTAGGGGAGTGACAATAAGGTTGCTAATGCTTTATCAAGAAAGTTTGAAGAATTGGAAGGGGTGCAACAAGGAGAACTCAAGGCAATTTTGTTCCCTATTGCTACTTGGTTGGCAGATTTGAGGTAGGCCTATTTAACTGACACCCGCTTGCAAGATCTTCTTGCAAAGCTTCAGAAGGGAAAGTTGGATCCCCTCAAATATAAACTGGTGAATGGACTGCTGTACTACAAGGGCAGAATTTACATTGGGGATGATTTGGCTCTTAAGGAAAGAATCCTACAACTGGTGCATGACAGCCCACTGGGAGGACACGCTAGTATGAAAAATCCTATCAACGAGCTAAAAGGGTTTTCTATTGGCAAGGAATGAAACAAGATATCAAAACATACATCAAACAGTGCCAGATTTGCCAACAAAATAAGTATAAGAATATGCGGCCAGCAGGCTTACTTTAGCCACTGCCCATCTCTCAAAAACCTTGGACCAACATCTCCATGGATTTCATAGAGGGATTGCCAAAATCACAAGGTTATAGTGTGGTTTTTGTGATTGTGGATAGGCTAACTAAGTACAGTCATTTCTTACCACTCGAGCACCCCTACACAGCCAAGCTAGTGGCTCAGAAATTCATGCAAAATATTTTCAAATTACATGGATTCCCAGAAACCATAATCTCAGATAGAGATATAATTTTTACTAGCAATTTTTGGCAGGAATTATTTCGCATGCAAGGGGTGAAACTCAATCTCAGCACTGTATACCATCCCCAAACAGATGGACAGACGGAGGCCATTAACAAATGTATTGAGGGTTATCTCAGGTGTATGATTGGGGACAAACCTAAAGGCTGGGTTGATTGGCTAGCATTGATCGAATGGAATCACAACACAAGCATGAATTTTTTGACAAAGATGACTCCTTTTGAGGCAGTTTACGGTGAAAGCTCCTCATGTCACTACTTAGGGAGAATCTACAGAAGGCACAGAATCGAATGAAGAAATACGCTGACTTGAAGAGACTTGAAAGAGAATTTAAGGAGGGAGATCTTGTTTACCTACGATTGCAGCCTTACCGGCAGCTATCGGTGAAATGCCACAATAAAAAATTATCCCTGATTTATTATGGGTCCTTTATAGTGCTCTAGCACGTCGGATCCATCACCTACCGTCTTGATCTGCCGCCAAGGTCCACGATTCACCCTGTTTTTCACGTATCTCAACTTAAACCCCATATTGGCAATCGGGTATCTCCCGTCGCCACACTAACACCCACGAACTCGCAAAGGGAGCTCCGACCTGAACCAATAGCAGTGCTTGACCGTCGTCTCACTAGATCTAGCTCCAAAGCCGTGACCGAAGTACTGATACAGTGGCACGGCCAAACTCAAGATGATGCCACTAGGGAGAAACTCTTCCAGCTTCAACGCGATTTTCCACACCTTGCGGGCAAGGTGTTTTGAGGGGGGAGTATTGTTACAAGATGAAAGGAGTTCGGGCAATACAGTCGGAATCTTGAGCAGATGAGTTTTGGGGAAGGAAGATGACGGCTACTGCAGTTTAGATGGAGTTAGAAGTTTTGGGAGTTTCAAGGGAGCTTGGTCGAACTTGGTCAACATCCAGCGTGGCCAAGTCTTTTAATTGGCGTCTTTGGCTTTTGGTTGTTTTGAGCAGTAGGCTTCGGCCTATTATTTGTAGTCATTTAGTATTTTCTGTATTGGTTTTATTGCCCATTAGTTTAATGGCCCCTGGCCTAGCCCGTGTGTGGGTGGAAGAGACTAGATTATAGGGCATGCACCTGCGTTGCTTTTTTTATCTTTATCGAATTTGTGATGAACTGTTAGACTATGGAAGCTTGCCACCTCGAATTGGCCTTATCGTTCCCATTTCTATGAATGAATTGAAGTTTATTCACATTACAGTGCTTTCTTAACTAAACCTAAGTTACAATCTAAAAATTTGTAACATGCAGTCATGCAAATGCAACGAAATCCAATTTACTCCACTGTTCGATCTCTTCCTTTTGACGCTTTAGCCAAACCCAATTAAAGTTTATTCCTTCTATCCACTATCGTCCGCGAATAAAATTGCTTTGGCAGATACGTCGTTTTTGGGCCAAAGCTCGGATGTGCTCAGGAAAAGGCAACATGATAGCTTTTGAGGATTGGTCCAGGATTAGATTCTCGTTCGTTTCTAGTGGTGTACAATTGTTCAACCTTCGATGATTTTGAAGACCAGCTCCTCAAAAAGTTTGGACTGGCAAATTAAAACTAGTATTCATTTTTTTAATAAAACGGATAAGAGAGAGGAAGGGCCATGTGCTCCTATATTCATGGGGATTCCCTAAATATACCATTACAAAAAAAGTATCCAAGGGCGGCCCCGGCCTTCTTTTCAAGTCACCTAGTGGTCTTTTGGGCCCTACCACTTGCCACGAAGCAAATTCCTTCTTTTTAGCGATAATTATCAAATGTTGTGGAGGGTAGTAATTGGGTACCATTACAACCAATATAAACATGTTGCTTCTCTCTTAGCAATTTGATAGAAATTAGTACTGTGACTAATATTTGTAACCCAGAAATGTGTACTGATCATGCAGTAGCAAATATAGTGGCTGGAATAGTCGATTTGAGGATCGTATCAACTTGTGATTATCTACTAATTCCAAGGTATTTATTTCTCTTGTATATATTATATACTTATAATTAATACTCGCATTTGAGAATAAAGACACTTCCTACAAATTAAGATACCGGGTATAACGACGTAGAATAAAGTGATGAGTAATCTGTAACAGTACCCAGGTCTCTAGCTATATATATCATTGCGACTCCCTAAGTTCATTCATCAGGTGCAAACGACCAGATTGAGTTGAGGAAAAGTCATTGTTGAAGCCCGTGCCAAAGTCTCCAACCTAATGGGACGGGATACGCCAATATTCAACGTCGAGCAGCACACTAAATCTGTTGGTTCTGTTCCCTTTACAAGAGAGGCTCTAGTAGGTGTTTTCAACCGTCACGACAAAAACAACGATGGGAGGCTCTCAAAAAGTGAGCTGAAGGAAGCATTCGAAGAGATTGGATCGAGGTGCTCTAAGGTGAGAGCTTCTCTGGAACTTCACCATGCAGATAAGAACCACAATGGGTTCATTGATAAAGGGGAGTTTGAAAAGTTAATCGATCATGTCCTGAAACACAATTACCAATTTGGCGGTTAGATCTTCTGATCGTACATCTACTGCATGTCGGTGAATAATGTTCTCTTTTCAATATATGTGAACAAGCTAATTCTCTGCTATAAGCTAAATATGTGAGCGTACGTGTCCTTTTATTTCTTTTGTGTCGGGGCATATGTCTGTGAGCCTATTTGTAAGTCGATCTTTTCGATCGCCGCTGCTTATGTGTGATGTGATGAAGGCTGCTGGAAATCCAGTGATCCTGGTCACTTTGTGGCCGGCTCCTTTATCGAAATTATATATATATAAAATACTGTTGATTAAAAGAAAAAAAATATATAGAGTGAGCTCTGGCAGCTAGCTAGCTAGGCTGAGGATCGAAGCAAGCCGGCATCCCCTTCGGCAATTTCAAAACCGTGCTCCCTAGGTTTTGTGAAACTCCGACTGAAGGCAATGTTTCCCTAATTTCTTAATGATCCGTAGTTATGCTGTTGATCACTTGAATGCACAAAGTGTAAAAACAAAGATACATTGAAACTAATGTTGAATCATGGGATCTATTGATACCTAAACTTGCAGCGGAAAACTTTAAAAAATTGACAGAGATGATCATTCTAGAGAGAAAGTGTTTTTTATGCGTGAATTATGATATGAGGTCTCTCAAGCATTATTTATACTCTTTTCTTTAGAGACCAACAGTTACAACTCTTCATAATAGTTGCAACTCTTTTTGAATCATCATTAACCAAACGATATGTCTCCTCCCATCAAGAAATTAAATAAAAATTAATTCTTTTAAGCCTATTAAATCCAAAGTTTATATCAAGACCCTTAAGCCCAAATACACTTGTCAAACGCAGTCCACATATGGTTCAGTTAAACTATTTCTAACGTTCTTACACTTGGACCATATTGACAAAAAAAAAAAAAAAAAAAAATTCCATCATATATATGGGGGCTTGGAATTTTATAAATTAGCGTGTGACTAATTAAAATTATTCTTGATGGTATAGGTTTAACTTTATATTTGACCACTTAAGAATGATAATATGAACCATGGCGGAAATATACCAATTGACAACATAACTCCTTCCACGAATATCACAATATAACCCAACTTCCATAATGAAATCTTTATTGGATTATTTTTCTTTATGAATAGTTTTCCCATAAAATCTACTCGTTGGTCAAAATATCTACTACTAACATATCCAAAAACATAATAAGCAGATAATAAATGTGATATAACGACATCAAATGATGTTTCCAAAATGTGCACAATTTGTACATCAACTAAAGTATATCTTAACAAACCCATACAATCTACATGACTACCATACGATCTACATGTCTACTATACAATCCCAGGGATATAGCCTTAGTCAAAAGATTTCCAATCATAACCACTATACTGATGTCTTCCAACGAAACTTTTATGTTCATCACATTTTTCTTTTAGGACAATGTATTTTACCTCCATGTGCTTATTACCATTTGATACCTTTCCATTATTTGTTGAGGAAACTACAGCTGAATGATCACAAAAATATCTTTATGGGTCTCGAAATTGAATATATAACCTAAGTCATGTAAGAAAATTCTTTAACCATTTTGCCTGGGTAACTGCCTCGTAGCATGCCACTAATTCAGCCTCCATAGCAGAAGCTATAGTTAATTTGAAGTTTTATAATTTTCCAATAGATTGCACCACCACCAAGCAAAAAAATATAACCTGATGTTGACTTTCTGCTATCTGGACATTCCGCAAAGTCAAAATCTATATATCCAACCAGTTCTAGAGAATCGGATTTGTTGTATGTAAGCATATAATCTTGTGTCCCTTGAAGATAACTAAGTACCTTTTTCGCAGCTCTCCAGTGATCCAAACCTGGATCACTTTTAAATCTTCCCGATACTCCAAAACATATGTGATATCTAGTCTCGTACAAATTAAATTTGAGCATACATCAAAGTCCCAACTAGTGAGGCATACGTATATGCTCCCATTTGCTCCCATTCAAGTTCATTTTTCAGAGACTAAGATCTACTTAATTTATTGCCCTTAGCAATAAGTGTAGGACTGGGTTTAGAATTTTTCATACCATACCTGTCCAACATTTTTTTAATGAATGCACTTTGAGATAGATGGATTTTTCTATTAGATCTATTTTTGTGAACCTCTATACCAATTACATACGAGGCATCACCCATGTCTTTCATATTGAAATGATTGGAGGCAAAACGATTAGTCTTGCTAAGCAATGCAAAATCCCTACTTGCAAGCAAGATGTCATCTACATATAAAACCATAAAAATAAATCAGCTCCCACTGACTATAAGATATATGCAACAATCAATAACATTTTCTACAAAACCATATGAAGAAATTATATTGTTGAATTTAAGATACCATTGGTGGGAGGATTGTTTAAGTCCATATATGGATTTATTCAGCTTGCAAATAAGATGACTTTGTTCTTCTAAAACAAATCCCTCAGGCTGTTTCATAGACAAGTCCTCTTTTTAATCACTATTTAGAAAAGCAACTCTCATATTTATCTGGTGAAGCTCTAAGTCAAAATGAGCCACCAAAGCTATAATTATTCTCAAAGAATCCTTCTTTGAGATAGTAGAAAATGTCTCATGATAATCAATGCCTTCTTTTTTAGTAAACTGTTTGGCAATAAGTCTAGCCTTATGTCATTTTACTTTACCCTTGGAGTCGCATTTTATCCTATAGACCCATTTACAACGTACAACTATAGCTCCAGGTGTTAATTCAACCAAATTCGAAACATTTTTTCTAGCCATAGAGTTCATCTTTTCCTTCATAGCATCATACCATTTTGAAGAATTAAAACTGTTCATAGCTTGTGAGAAAGTGATAGGATCATAATTTTATCCAATATCATAATTAGACTCTTGAAGGTACACAATACAATCAGGTAGAATTGGAGATTTTCTAACCCTTGATGACTTCCTTAACATTGCTTCACTACAAAGAAAAAAGAGGCCTATAGCAGCGATCGGTGACCGCTGCTATATGTCTGTCAAGATAGGTTTTAGCGGCGGTTTTCGAGACCGTTGGTGAAAATCTTGACTTATAGCAGCGATCACTTAGCAGCGGTCACGACCGCCGTTAAAGACCCGAAAGACATTTTTGAATTTTTTAGCAGCGTTTTAGAAAACGCCACTATAGACCTATCATTTTTTTTATTATTATTTTAAAGAAAAACGTAGTAACTACATATTTATAAAAACACCTGCATTTTTAATTTGTAATACAAATTTATTTTAATAACCATAATTCATTGATGTAAAAACCTAAGAACAAGGATAATAAAAGCAAATATAATTCATCATTTATTAAATAACCAAGTCTTACAAGTCTTTCAACACAAGAGTCTATACAAGTTTCTAACATAAAAAAAAAATAATAACTTTAATCCTAGCATTAGCAAAAGCAGCTCAGTAAACCATCAGCACCAACACCATCTTCACCAAGTGGTAATTCTGCCATTGAAAAGGAAAAATGGGATATGAAAAAATGAACAATATGCCAATAACTTGAACAGATGCAACAAATAGAAATATAGAATACATAGAGGCATTTTAGAGGCACTCCAAAATTCAGAGACAAGCCGCCCTGGTTTGTCCTTTACAGCCTAGAACACCACCTCCTATATTTGCAAAACTTCTTGGATCATTGTGAAAGAAAGATTGACGAACAAGGAGGCAGCCCCTGAAAAAGAAACAAATGGCTTCAGACAATCTGGAATAAGCTAAAACTACAGAGAAGATACACAACCAAAGGCAGAAAAATGAAACCACTAAACAACATAATTCCCTCACTATTTAGCAGCATGCTGCCTCAATATGATATCCAGCACTCTTAAGGCTTCTCGGGAATTCTCTGACACCTGTCACTTTAATTTGAACTTCCATCGCCATTAGGGCTACAGTTTTCATGATTTCTACAGAGAACAGAAGCTTTCTAAGATGTCCGTATGGGTCCAAAAGTGCAACAGTAAACTCAAGCTTTTTGCGGGGAAGTGGGTAATAGGACTTTGAAATATGTGTGATGAAGAGTACTGACAACATATCCTCCATACATGCTAGAGAAAATAAAATAATTCAAAAGACAAGAACTGAAAAATGACAACACAAACAATAACTGAAATAACAAAAAATGGAGAGATGAATACCCAGAATCAGGTTCATTGAACTGCTTTGGTTTCAGAACTTCAAACATAAAATGATGTTTGGTTACCTTTAAATGCATGAATGAATACTCTCTGAATGTCGAACTTGAATCAGAGAAAAGCAAAACTAAACGCAAAAAAAGGCATTGTCTTGAGGTAAACCAAACATACAGATTATGTATAATCTGACCAGATAACAGTTACCAAATTTCCAATCTTTCTAAACCCTAAACCAATCTACACCAACAACAATATAAAACGAAATCATACACGAAATCAAACACAAAAACTATAAAACAAAATCAAACAGGAAAAAAAATGCTTACCGTTAATCGTACTACGGCAACTCAAATCCCTAAATCTTGGCTAGAAAATCAGAACCTAACATAAAACAAAGTCAAACAAAAAAATGTTAGTAAATCGAAACCTAATCGAGACAAAAGCAGCAAGCTCATGAGAGGCCATAGAGAGAGAGAGAGAGACAGACAGACAGACAGACAGACAAACAGAACCAGCGTGACTAAGGGAGAAAGAGTGAGATTTCGAGGGAGAGGGAGCTTGAGGGAGATCTGGAGCTTCGACGTAGAAGAGAGGGGCTGGAGCTTCGAGGAAGAGGGGAGGGGTTGGAGCTTCGACAAAGAGGAAGGGCTGGAGATTTAGATGAAGAGGGGAGGGGCTGTTGACAAAGAGCGCAGCAATTGGAGGGGCTGTCGACGGAGAGGGCAGCGATCGGGAAAGGGGGAATTTGGGGCTGGGCGGGAAAGGGGAAATTTAGCACTATTAGGGAAAGGAAAGGAAAAGAAGGAGGGGGGGAGTTCACGGGAACAGGTGCTTTTAAAGTTTTTTTTTTCTTCTAATTTGTAGTTTTTAAATTTTTCAATGATGAGTTATATTTTGTAGTGATGTGTTTTTAGTAAATTAAAATCAGTTGTAAATTGTAACAGCATTTAAAAATCTTTATACTTAGTATTAAATACATAGCAATGTACATTCTTTATACTCTTTTTTATAATTAGTATAATAATCTTAATTAAAATAGGTTGGGAGTAATAATATATAATACTTATAATTTTAAAGCTTGTGTTTATTATATAATAGATATGTGCTAATTAACCTAAGTACTTTATATATATATACCTACCTAATGACTAAATCATAGCCTCTAAGACCATATAACAACTTCAATTTTTACAACACTCTTTCTAATTTCATATTTTATTAAGTAGGTCCTTAAAATAAAATTTTTCAAATACATGACAAAATAAAATTATATATTAAAAGGAATAAAATAATATATAAAATAATTATTAACATTAAATAACTTATAATTAATAAATACATTTTTTTTTTTGCATTTATACCTATAGCAGCATTTGTGTAAACAAATGTTGTTATAGATATACCTTTAGTAGTGTTTTTGAAAAAAAAATACTGTTAAAAATTAGGCATTTAGCAGCGTTTTTTCAAACCGGCGCTAAAAGGGGTATATAGTGGCAATCAAGGTAAAACTTGTAGCGGCATTTTTCAAAAAATACCGCTAAAGGGGGTCTGTAACAGGAGTCCGTGACCGTCGCTAAAAAGACCATCGCTATAGAACCCATTTGGCAGCGTTTTTTTGCAAAACGCCGGTAAAAACACCCTTTAGCGGCATTTTTGGCGACCGCCACTACAAACCTTTTTTTTTGTAGTGCTTCTTGATCTACTGTAGGTGGAGATTGAACAACATTATTTGTTACAACTGGCTTAATCACAGATGGTATATTTATAGAAGACTCGATCCTCAATTGATTTATTAATAATAATAATTAGAGGAATCATTGGCCACTTATTTAGATCTTGCACAATATCCGGAGTTTGATTTTCTTCAAAATTTCTTTCTCGAGGTCTTACACTCCCACTTATTTGATCATTTTAAAGAAGCTTCACGTTCCTGGTCTTAACAATTCACAAAGAATTATTAGGATAATAAAATCTGTATCCCTTAGTATTTTTTGAATAGCCAATAAAATAGCCACCTATAGTTTGAGGGTCCAACTTTTTCTCTTTTAGGTTGTACACCTTGGTTTATGCATTGTAACCCCAGATGTGTAAATGACCTAAATTTGGTTTTCTACCTGTTCATAATTCAAAGGGTTTTTAGGGACAACCTTAGTAGGAACCTTGTTCAAGACATATACAACAGTTTTTAATGCATCGGCCCACAAATAAATTGGGAGACTAAAGTAAGTAATTATACTCCTAATCATATCCATTAATGTCTGCTTCCATCTTTGAGCAGCCCTATTTTGATTAGGAGTGTCAGGCATAGTGTATTGTGCTAGTATACCTTGTTCCTGAAGGAATCGAGCAAATGGACCAAATTGTTGTCCTAATTCAGTGTGCCTACCATAATATTCACCACATCTATCAGATCTTACAATGTTCACCTTTTTATCAAGTTGTAATTCTACCTCTGTCTTAAATTTTTTTTAAATATCCAAAACTTGAGCTTTCCCATACAGTAGGTAAATATATCATGTATCATGTGAGTAGTCATTCATAAAAGTGATGAAATATTTATGGCCAATAAAACATGGGATCAAAAATGGCCTATAAATATATATATGTTTTAGATCCAATACACTTGTACTTCTTATGGCACTTTTCTTAAACTTCTTAGTTTGTATACCCTTTATAAAGTAATACAAGTCTGAAAATCAGAAAAATCAAGAGCGGGTAAGACACCATCATTTACCAAACTCTTAATTCTTCTTATGGAGATGTATTCTAATCTTCTATGTCATAAGAGAAAGGATTTTTCATTCAAAAGCCATGTTTTTGTCCATAATAATTGATTGGATGTAAAGATAAAAGAGATAATAAAAAAGATGAATCTAGTTCGAGTTTAAATAAATCATCTTCTAAAATACCTTTTCCAATTAGAATGTCGTTCAAGTATATTTTTACAAAAAAAGTTTCAAAACCATAACTTCAAAGAGAGCGGTAGAAATAGCCCAAATAAAGGTGAAAAGAATTTTAAGCTAACTTTCAAGTACAATCATCTCATGGATAAACATGCATTTATTTTTGGCACATGTATACTTGTTATTCAAGATCATGCTTCATGTCATGCACATTTCAATTTATTAATTATCCCTTACTAAGTCATTCGACTTATACTATTTTTAACTGTATCATTCCAGATGAAGCCACAGGTAAAGAGAATTATGAAGAAAACCCCGGATATGATGAGAGGGCTGTTGATGGCGCCCTCCCATGATTTGTAGTATATGTGGACATTCACCTTTTGAAAAACATATGTGACCCTCCCTAGTGTTGTTGTCATGGCCTATTCAAGCTAAGAGACCAACTTAAGGCTTTTGTATGAATTGAACTAAGTAACTTATATTTTGAATTATAATGTAGTCCTAACTTATTGCTTTAGTTATTGTTTGAGATTAAATTTCGCTAAATGTTTCCTTATGCATGTTATGTAAATAGGAATATGTTTTTACTATGCGTATATTTACTTATATATTCAAACGCTACGTAAGAACATGCGTGGATCTACGTGTCAGCTAGCGATAAAAAAAAATAATTTTTGAGTAGTATTTTCAGAAACTAAAGGCGACTTATATTTTCTAAATTAATAATGATAAAAAAAATTCACTGCAAAATTAAGTTAAGTGTACTGGAATGATTGTCATGGAGAGCACCTGCGGCTATCATTAGCCCCCTTTGAACTAGCATTTGGGGCGTGACAGTTTTGAAACAAAACACATGTTAACATTCAAATCACATACATGTTCAAATAGAGTTCGTCAAGTACACTAATTATGGTTGCATTTGCATCAAAGGTAATTTCCCGATTTAATTTTCCATAAGCTTTCCAATACAACAACATAGATTTTTAGTTTTGGTTGCGGGGTTTGTAGTTTTTAGGAGTGTTTTAAGATATGATTTATGGAAAAATTGCTACCTTGATAGAAAATATTTTCAACTTTGATCTCAGTTTTATATCAAACCAAACATGCATGGCGTTTAAATCTTTTGGCCATGCCTCTACCATATACTAGGCGTCTGTAACTTGTACGTTCAACACATTATTAGACACTCTCTTTTTTTTTTCTCTCTCTCTCTCTTTTCTTTTCTATCCTAATAAAATAACTCCATGACATGCCGATCAGTCCGGAGGACTAAACGATTCCAGTCCATCAGCTTCCTCAAAGAGAAATTAAAGGATCAATATTCTTCACCCACTAATTGTGGATTCTTATTCAAACTAGACTTTCATTTCCACCAAGTATTTTTATGCAATATGGCCCCAGATCCAAAAGAAAAAAACCACATGCCTTTATGAGTGCTTCAAAGAATTCGAATCACGATGGTTCTGTTCCTTTACAGGAAATTTGAAGGAATCTATTTTCGAGTAAAGGCGGTGCCTAACCATTCCATTGCCGAGGGATTGATTGATGTATGTGGGCCCGCAAGCCAAAAGAAATATTTAAAAGTTGCATATATTTACATGCAACACTTTCGGCTTCACCACTAGCCTAGATTCTTCTTCATGCATATCCAAGGCAAAGTAACAAGAATTTTGCGTGTTTTGGTCCTGAAAAATTACGTATGAAGAAGATTTCTTGTTCTAGCAGTGGCTTATACGACTCCACCTCGCGCGCTCTCTGAGTTATTCTTGTCCGATGTAATTTTCCGTTATATATGCTGTATGTTTCAGCCAAAAAGGTGATGAATATTCCAACCTCCAAGATATGGATTTGTTTGATCTCTCTCTCTCTATATATATATATATCTTGACGTATCCGGACTGATTTTAGACCACCCAACATTTGTTGATTTGGCATTTCAGAAAAACGTCGTCACGACGATTCCAACCTTCGAAAATACGGAATTGCTTTTATATATATATCGTATCCATACTTTTTCCAAACTATCAAACATTTCTTGACTTGGCATTTCATAAGCATTATATGATTTATTCTTCATTTCAAAAAATTTTGAAATACTTAAAAATTGAAGTTTATTATTCTCAAAATATCCAAGAGAATATTATAGAGAAAGTAATTAAATAGTACCAGAATATGGGAACGACATGTTAGAGAATAATTAAGTACACCGTCATGAAAAAGGTGACACCTGATTCCATGTTAAATATTTGGACCACTTATAATTAGAATAAAACACATTTATGTGATTTGATATTTTGAATGTAAAGTTCTTCTATCTTTGTATTTGGATCTCATTATATACTATCCAACCTTTTAAACAAAGAAGTATATGGTATCCATATAAAGTTTCGTGATTTAGTCGCATTTGGATCAATTTGCGTGTCTTGCTTGTGGTATTTTGAGTCATTTATTCGTACGTAGATTGTAAAAGCATAATACGTACGTAGGGATATTTAGAGTCCCACGTTGGAAATATATATAGTAGTTCCACTTAGAGTATAAAGAAATTATAAGAGCCAACAAGAGATTTGTAAAATTGTTCCGTGTTAAGACATAGAATGGCCCTCGAGACAAGTTGGAAGAATCTCACGATGATGTTGATAATAATACTCAAGTAGAAGAAGGCCTATAGAAGGCCATGTTTTAGTACTCCCAAAATCACTGCATCTAAAAGCCTCAAAACCTATTTGCCTTTGTCGCTTGTCACCCAGTTACCTTTCCCCAACGTCCCTTGTTGAAACATGCGTCTTGCACCTAAGAAACTTTCCCCGACTGAAGACGTGTTACTGAAAATTTTCAAAAAACACGACGTTAATGGCAATGGTCGTCTTTGCAGGGCTGAGCTAAAGGAAGCCTTCAAATCCCTTGGCTCTCGTTGCCCAGACTGGAGAGCCGGCCGTGGCCTCCGCCATGCTGATGCCAATGGAGATGGATCGATAGACGAAGGGGAGATGAAGGCCCTTTTGAAGTACGCTTCTGAACATGGATTTACGGTTACCGATTAGGATCTACGTACTTGCGATCTATACTGTATTTGTATTACATGTAGTACTTAAATTTCAGCAAGTTCTATAATGTCCGACAAAAAGACGGCATGCTCCTGCTGCCTAAGAGGACGACGCAGTGTTTGTATCATGTCTTAGTACTTCTATAATATATGCAGGGACGAAGTTAGGATTTGCTTTCAAGGGGGCTATATATAATTTTTTTTTGAATTTTTTTTTAACTGGGTGTTAAGGTCATTTTACTTGTATTTCGACTAATGTTGGGACCTTCAAATTTTTATTATAATCAAAATGCAACAACGTATTCTAAAACTTAATATATATATATATATATATATATATATATATATATATATATATATAATTTTTAACTTAAGTGTAAAAGCTAAATTTTCATCAATTATGCTAATTGAGCCGGACATTCCTTCTACGAGTAAAACTCATCAATTATTATATCATTACTAAAACTTTGTACGTCTGAATGTAATAAAAAGTTTAAAATCTTCAGAATAAAAGGCTCATAAATTATTGACAAAGGCACAAAATAATGTTAAAATGTAGCCAAAATAACATAAACACACACAAATAATAGAGCAATAATATTTTAATTAGACAATAATAATGAAATGAGTATGTTTTTAGAAAAAAAATAATTAAATGTAATAATATTTAGAATTCTAACTTTGAAGAGGAATTTTTGTGTGCGCAAAGCAAAAAGTTTGTTGTATTCCAAGCTTTGAATTAGGATTTTGTTATTTTATGTATATAAGGTAAAATATAGGGGGAGAGAGAAAACAAAGAGGTCATTGAGAGAAAATCTGGACAATAAGAGTGTAAATGTGAGAGGCAGAAGTGAAAGAGAAAGAATAGAGGAATTTTAGAAAAGATGTAGAAAGAAAGAAAAGTAGAAAATCAACACTCTAAAAAAGAGGGAGAGAGAAAGATCCTCTAGAAAATAAGGAGGGAATGAGGGAGGAATTTTAGAAAAAAATGGAAGGAGAGAAAAAAAAAAAAGTAAAAAATACACTTTTAGAATTTTTTTTCTTTTAAAAATTGGAAAGCCCACTTATAAAGTAGTTATTTCCCCTCTCACGCTCTTTCTTCCTCTCATGTTTATTTTTCCAAAATTTTTGGGGGCCCATTAAAAATATCACTACCAATTTTTGCCCCATATATATATATAAATAATTGAAAAACTTTGGGGGGCTATGGCCCCGCTATAGCTTCATCCTTGAATATATGATCATCAGTCCATCTGTGTTTCTTTTGTTGCCTACGAGAAGGCTCATGTATTCCAAACTCTGTTAGATTTACTGTCCCACTTGACTTATTTAATGGACAATATTAGACATTATTTGAATATTAAACAATGGAGTAGTGGCCAATGTCGAAACCAAGACTCAATTTGAAGGGGGCAAAACTTCTAAGATGAAATGACAATAAAAAAAAAAAAAAAAAATCATAAAAAAAGTGTCTTAGAGTTAAAATATAGAAAAATAAGGTCTAAAAGCATTAAAAATATTAAAATACACATCTAACCTGTTTTCCATTTTCCTAAGAATTAAAATACAGAAGTTTGTTAGAGCTTGACTCTTTATTTTGGACACAACAAGCACTAGTAAGCTTCAGTTATGACTGTGCTTAGGGCGGGCCAAGTGGGGCAAGCCTAGGCTCATAAGGTGTTAAAAAAAATCATTTGTTTGGCAAAACCAACCTGGATCGAGGCCCCCTTTTGTCTCGGCCTAGTTCGTCCATTGATTGTGGCTCTAGGAAGTTAATGCACGTTAGGGTTAGGCATCTTGTTTTGCCGGTACCAGTTTCACCCACCGCCTACTGCCCGAACCAAGAGCGAGAGGCTGTAGGATATATGGCCAAATACTGGAACCGAAATCGTAGAATTCCAGTATCGGGTTTTTTTAATATATATATATATATATTATATATATATTATATATATTATAACTGCACAATTTTGGTCTAGGTTACTTCTAAAACCCCCCCCCCCCCTCATTTTCTCAACTCTCCTCTCTAATCTCTCGCCTCCTCCCCTCCTTTATCCTCTCTGTCTCCAACGAGCCTCTCTCTCACTGTGACTAAGTCATATTGGAGCATTGCTCTCTCTCCTCTCTCTCTGACCTCTGTCTCTCAGTTCTCACTCTCTCTCTCTCTCAGCTCTCTCTGTCTCTCACACTCTCTCATCTCCACGTCTAACGGCCTACAAAGTGCCAGCAGCACAATGTTACGCCTCTTTGCCGATGCTGCCTCTCTCTTAGCCAATTATGCCTCTCTGCCTCTCTCTCTCTCTCTTAGCCTTTCTCTCTCTCACAAATTTCATTAATTTTTTCATTTTTATTTGTTGTGAATTTGTTTATTGTGTAACTTTGTTTGGATTTGGATTTTGTCATGTTGGAATTTGGATAGAGGTGGGCATTTTGTGAATCTGTTAGTTGTGGATTTATTGTGAATCTCTTCTATCTCACCTCTCTGTTTATTTTTTTAAATAGCCCAAATAATTCATACCGGAATTCCAGCATCCGTTACTAGTATTGTCGGAATTCTGGCAGTTGCAAAACTGGAACCGGATCTTACTGGTACCGCAGCAACCTAGCTTCTCCAAATTTTCCAAAAATGTTAGAACCCCCGCGCACCATTTGATCAAGGGTCTTAATTTTTCTCGCTAACCCACTTCAGTCTTAACTCTCCACTATCTCTCTCTCTCGACTCTCCATCTCTCAGCTCTCTTTCGCAGTCAGCAGTCTTACTCTTGCGCTGCTAGCTCTCTCTCTCTCGCTAATAGTCTAACACTATTCTCCGATTCTCTGATACGGTGGTGCTCTCTGCCAATCATCACTTGCTCTCGTTGTTTGGAGTCTTTGTTGGTTGGCACCGGCGAAAGGAGGAGCCTGACTCCCGCGCTACTACGATCCCCACAGACCCAACGTCATCTCCCTTTTTGTATTCTTACATTGTTTTTGTTTATTTCTTCATTTCAAATTCCCTGCGATTTTTAATTTTCCGTGCTATTAGGGGTAATTTTTATAACTGGAAACAGTTTGATCAATGCTGCAATCAAAGCTCCCCGTCTTGCTTCAAAGAATCTAATTATGTATCATGACCCTATTTCTTTCTCGTTTAATCTTTTCATTTTCGCAATTATTATGTCCTCTCTTTAAATTATTAGAATTTGGATTTTTCTTGTTTCTAAGACTGAATGCAAAATGTGTTCCATGGACTATTGTTCATTGAACTTTGGTGAATTATTGTTCACGGTTATGTAGAATTTAATTAGATAATTTCTATACCGACTAGAAGTTATTTTTAGCATTTGGTTTCTGTAGAATTTGATCGCTGGCTTGCTTACTCTTAGTTGGGTAATTTCTATATATTATCGCTTGTTTATGTACTATTTCTATGAGGAATATAGTGCCTGTTTTCGTTCTGGATTGTTAGGAATCCCTTCCCATGTCATGTGTTTATTATCTCACATGGGCTGAGGTGGTTCTTAATCTAAAATCTTACCTACCTCTATGTGGCTGTTGTGATAGAATTCAAAATCTGTTAGTCGATGTGCATTGCATCTGTATATGCCAGACAATAATTATTCCACCGATGCTTTTATCTTGAACTTATGGGCATCATATATTGGTTACTTTTGAGCAAGTACTTGTCAGTCACTCAAAACTCCTTATTTTGTGGATTCACTTTCACAAATTCACTGATTGTTGCTGTCAAACCAAAGCTGTTTACAATGAGAAAAGGATCTTCGTCAGGTCATTTTACAGTAGCATTATCATTCATTTCTAATAAGCTCTGAACATTGCTTTGTATTTATTTCTTGTCTTTCTTCTTATATCTGTATGCTTGTAAGCTCTGAACATTGCTTTGTATCTATTTCTGTGATAGTTTTTAGGTTTATTGTCCCTGTCCATTTCTGTACTATCTTGTTTGGCAGCTGAGAAAATCAAGGAGGAAAATTTTTGAACTTTTTTAGGTTGTGGGTTGTGAATGAAAAGAAGCTCAACCAGAGCAATGCTTTTATTCGGTTCCAACATTGACTCCCAGCTTTATTTTCTCAGTTTCCCATGTTATGAAGTTCTGAAATTCTAAAGTTTCTGGCTTTTAACAGTTTATCCAGAAAGAACTAAAACGGTCTCTGTTTATTGCACGATTATAATTGTTTATTATTTTATTTTTGCCTGCAATCTTGACCTAGTTGGTATTGACCATTGTATTGAACTTGAAGCTTGTGCTTTTAGGTATTGGTATATTGATTTGGTTTTTAATTATATGCCTGGGATTTGTATGATATGACAAGAAAATTTGGAACAAGATTATGCTCGACGCTACTTAGTTGGTAGTATAATGTTGGTTCTCATTTATTTGTGATTTTGAGGACCACTTTGTACCCATGTTTGGAATTAATGATATATCATTGTGAGAGTAGAGGTCAAAACTTAATACTTGACATTGGCAGGTACTTAAGATATCTGGAAGCTTTTTTATATACTTTGCATACCTGAATTTGATTAAGCTCTGTGGAACTTGCTTCCATCAATGTCATTTGCGGCTTTTGCAATTCTTAGCCCTTGATTGTGAATCTATTTGCATTGGCTTGGAGTTTTATGCCACTTCATTGCTTTTACTGGTTAGTGGTTCTGTTCGCTTATGTGCAGGAAGGTCTGCTCCTCGTGCAGCCCCTCATCATGCTGCTTCAACTATTGTGAATGATGCTTCAACTATTTTTCAGAACAACAGGCTTAATGATGCTTCAACTTAATGCATGCTAGAGCAACTTCAGCATATCTCGGCATAGGTTTCACAAAGAGATTCTTAGGGTTTATTGCTAGTTGTGAGGTTTCTTCTTTGTTTTAATTTTGTTAGTGGTTTTGGACTTACATAGACTTTTGTACATTCTTTATGTTTTGGATTTGTGTAGAATATTGATGCTTTTTTCTAGCTTTTGGATTGGTGTAAAACTTGCTATTTTGCGTTGCATTTGTGTATTTGAGATTGTTTTCATATTTAAAGAGCCAAAATGTGTTGGTATTGCGATATTCTTATGAGGTGTAAATTGTGCTATAATTTGGATTTTTGTAAATATGAATCAAGCAAGGTAAAAAAGGTATTGAACAGCCTTTATTATTGGTTACAAATTATTTTAGTTGCAAAAACATTCTGTATGACAAAAGAAATAATAGTTACAACTTACTTTCTTCCCAAAGCATTCTATATCACAAAAAAAAAAATGATATATTTGTGACAATTAATTCACTAAAGAAACTGGGTAATAGTGACTAAAATTTTACTCACAAAATCTTTTTAAACGGACAATCTCGTTCAAACTAAATTTTGTAAAAAAAATCTGGTTGAATAGACAATCTAATTCGAACAAGGTGTCACAAAATTTGGTTCAATCAGGCAATCTTGTTCAAACAGAATTTTATGGACGAAACTTTTCGTCGATAAAAAATTATTCATTTTTTATATTCGACAGCTTTCAACAGAAAAATCTCACCCATCATCAGTGAAATTTTTTCATCGCTGAAAGTCAAATTTTCAGCGACGAATCCGTTTTTGCCGCTGAGATGATTTTTTGCGTCGGCCATTGAATTTCGTCGCTAATGACTTTCAGCGACGGCATTTAACAAAAAATGAACGATGAAAATTTTTCGTCGCTGATGACTTTAGCGACAAAATGCATACTTCAGCGACAGCCACTTAAGTTGAAAACTGTTGTAGTGACAACAACTTCAGAAAGATTATAAAAAATTATTTATACACAACTAAGTCTCGAGACAGATTAAGTAGTTTAGCAATTTTATCTATCGAAACTGATTTATGGGTAAACTTGAATACAAAAGTTTAATTAATAATTTTACATCTAAAAAGAAAGAAGCAAATTATGGTTTTATTTAATTTTTTATTTTTACATTAAAAGGCTTCATTTTTATGACTTTGCCTAGTTCAATCAAAAAAGTTACCCGCCCTGAACACCATATATAAGAGGTCAAATGATGATGTCATTTCTAATCATTTGCATACTCTTCCTCCATTTCCGGCCAGTTTATCCACACACAAATGATGGACGCCTTCACAATCATTCAGACCCAAATGACCAAAATCAGGTCTCTCTGATCTGGGAGGTAGAAATAGTGTTCTCTCTTTTTTTCTTTTCTATCCTAATAGAATAACTCCATGAATTGCCAATCGGTCATGAGAACTAAATGATTCCAGTCCATCTTCCTCAAAAAGAAAAGGATCCGACCCCACTAATTGTGCGTTCTTATTCAAAGTAGACTTCCATTTCCACTAACATTTGTGCAATATGGGCCCCAGATAAAAAAAAAAAGAATAAAACCACATGCCTTATTCAAGTATTTCTATGAGGAATATAGTGCCTTCTCGCAATTCCGTATTTTGGACGGCTGGAATCATCATGACCTGATACTAAAATGCAAAATCAAGAAATGTTGTGTGGTATTGTAAACAGTTCGGCTACTTTAGTAGATCAAACAAAGCCACATCTTAAAGGTCGGATTATAATATTGATTATCACCTTTTTCTTGGAAAATTACATCGGACAAGAATAACTCAGAGATCGAAGTGGAGTGGTCTAAGCCACTCAAACAAGATATCTTCTTTTTGATTACGGAATTGATTTTATATATATGATCGTATCCATAGTTTTTCAACACAATCAAACATTTCTTGGCTTAGCATTTCATAAGCATTATCTCTATTTTTGATTTCAGTAATTTCTGAAATACTTTTCATTGAAGTTTATTATTATCAAATCCAAGAGTACATATTATTGAAATTAGTAAATCTAGAATATGGGAAGGAGATGTTAGAGAATAATAAGGTCATGAAAAAGGTGACTACTGTTTCATGTTAAATATTTGTACCACTTATTAGAATAAAACACCTTTATGTGATTTGATATTTTGAATGTAAAGTTCTTCTATCTTTTGATTTGGATGTTGTTTATTATATATATACTATCCAACCTTTTAAACAAAGCGTATATCGTATCGATATACACCTTTCGTGATTTAGTCACATTTGGATCAATTTGCGTGTCTCGCATGTGGTATTTTGAGTTATTTATACGTATGTAGGTTGTAAAAGCATAAATACGTAGGGATATTCAGAGTCCCACGTTGGACATATATTAGTTCCACTTAGAGTATCAAGAAATTAAAAAAGCCAACAAGAGATTCATAAAATCGATCGGTCCGTGTTAAGAAATAGAATGGCCCTCAAGAAATATTGTTGGAAGAATCTCACCATGATGTTGATAATAGCACTCAATTAGTAGAAGAAGGTAAAGAAGGAAAGAAAAAGATATTGAATAAAATTCTCTTCGTAAAGGAGTGTGTGTTATTGACAGGTTTTAAATAGAGATTGATATGAGGCGTAAAAGGCAAGAGTACAAATTGAAGTATGACAGCTTGCTATTCCTAAGGTTGAAGTTTATAGCTTTCTTTTTGTGATTTGACTTGACCGTTGCATAGTAGCTGTCATGCTAGCTGGGTATTGCCTTTTCAAGCTTTGACTCCTCCATCAATGGGATTGGTTTCCTTTTATCCACCCTCAAACAAAGCTGGGGAACCAGATTGAGTTTGGTGCGCAGAAATTCAAATTGAGGGCATGATAATGCTTTCGTAAATATATCTGCTGTCTGAGATTGAGAGGATGTAAACTGAGTAACCAAATCACCATTGAGACCTTCTCACGGAACAAAATGCACATCTAATTCGATATGCTTACTTCTCGCATGGTGCACGGGATTTTTTGCTAAGTGAAGCACACTCATGTTGTCACAAAAGAGAGTTGGTTTGGCAGAGAGTGGCACATTTAGATCACCTAAAAGATATGTCAACCAAGTTAATTCTGCAATGGCATTGGCCATAGCATGATACTTAGACTCGGTACTGGATCAGGACACAGTATGTTATTTTTTGGCAGACCAGGAAATGATATTGCATCCCAAGAAGGTGCAGTATCCTGAGGTAGACCGACGAGTAGTAGTGCAACCACCCCAATCTGCATCGGTGAAGGCAAATAACAGCATGGAATTTGTTTAGTGGAGTTGAATACTGAGATCAGCAATGCCATGGATGTACCTAAGGATACGCTTCACAAGATGAAAATGGTCATTAGTAGGAGAGTGCATAAATTGGGAAACATAATTGACACAATAAGATATATCATGATGAGTAAATGTCAAATATTGTAAAGCCCCAACAATGCTACGACAATGTGTAGGGTTAGAGTATGGAGTGTCATCCTGTTTCACATTTTTCTTGGTACATATCGGTGTCTTTGTGGGTTTGCAGCCTTCCATATTAGCACGCTTGATCACATCAAGAGCATATTTGGTCTGAGAGAGGTGGAAACCATTCATGTTCTTGGTTACCTGCACACCTAAAAAATAATGAAGATAACCAATATCCTTCATGTCAAAGTCCTTGTGCAAGGAACGGATGAAGGTCGTGATGAGAGCTTGGTTGGATCCCGTCAATATAATATCATCCACATATAGGAGTACAATAAGCATATCAGAGTTATAGTTATAGATAAATAAAGAGGAATCAACCAAGCTACATTTGAAGCCAAAATGTTTGAGATAGGTACTAAACCGTCAAAAACCAAGCTCTAGGAGCTTGTTTGAGTCCATAGAGAGCCTTGTTAAGTTTGCATATATGATTAGGAAACTTGGGATTGGAAAATCTATTGGTTGGTCCATAAAAACTGTTTCAGGTAAAAAAACCATGGAGAAAAGTATTTTTGACATCTAATTGCTGAATAGTCCAATTGTTTGCAAGAGCGAGAGAAAGAAGAACACGAATGGTGCCTTGTTTAATAACTGGGGAGAAGATTTCGTGATAATCGACACCATCGACTTGATTAAAACCTTTGGCAACAAGACTCACTTTCAATCTTTGAAGGGAACCATCAGCATTTAATTTTGTGTTAAAGACCCATTTGTTTCCTATAACATGCATATGAGACTCTCGAGGAACTACGGTCCATGTTTTATTTTCCTAAGCGCAGCCAATTCTTCATTCATGGCTTGCACCCATCCCTCATGTTGTAAAGTTGTGTTTACTATTTTTGGTTATCAAGGAATCAGATGGAGGCTATGAAGATTGGCATACTTAGGATTGAGTTTGATTATACCTGATTTGCTCCTTGTAGTCATGGAATGGATAGGAACTTGTGGAGGGACAGGATCAACATGTGGAGTGGGATCATGAACAGATTGGTCCATTGAAAAGGGGACCACAGGGTTGGAAAGTTCCTGCACAAGCTCAGTAAGAGGTGGAATAGGTGGAACAGAGAGTTCCAAAGACCTGTTTTCTTGGTTTCCAAACAATTTGATTCCAAGAACTTGGAAAACTTCCAAAAGGTCTTTGACTTGAAAAATGGTTCATCAACCATCTTTTCATTGATAACATTTCCAAGACGTCATTCCCAATGAGTAGTATGTCACTAACATAATGACCTAAAATATTACTAAACTCCCACTGACTTCTTGTCAACACAAGGTACATCCATGTTTCATGAAAAATCAAACTATTTGATCATTTCATTAAAATGGATTCTCATCTAATGATCCCGAGTTCTGAATTATTGAGACTCATCAATAAGTTTAGTAACATCCATATTCAATTGATCTAATCTGCCCTTCTATTAGCTTAGCTGACTCTTTCATCAAGAATGGTCATACTTTCATTTTCTCTTAGGTCGTACTCCTTTTAAAATAATATTCCTATTGATAGTCACTACTAGTTCATTTGACCATATCAAATAATGTCTAATGAACAAGTGATTCAAACATATGCTTATCTCCCACTGAGCAATATCATATAAAGTTCAATTTCACAATTCTGCAACATCATTTTGCCATGATGTAACAAGGGAATTAACTGAGATATGATGCTTCTATTTACAAGATGAGTTGAAAAACTTATCTAATTATTTAAGTATCTTGATACTCACTCCCAGTTAGTTTTCCATTTTACTCTGTAATTTCTTGAACTTTTCAAAAAATTCAGACTTATGATTCATCAGGTACAGATAATCGTAACTGGAATGACCATCACCAAAAGTGATGAAATAGGGAAAAACTATCACCTAGTTATGTGGTTAAAATCACCACATACATCAGTACGCACCAACTCTAATAATTCTGAAGCTCTAACTTCTTTTACTTTAAAAGAATTCTTGGTCATCTTTTATTACATGCAAAACAAAGAAAACTAGGTAGGGTTCGACCTTCATAAGGTTCACAGACCCATCCTACATTAATCTGTTGATCATATACAGATTAGCATGACTAAGTGTCAAATGCTACACACAAGTGGGATTCACATCCCTTTCCATTTTAGAGTTGCATAACTGGTATCAACATCTTCCTCAATATTATTCAGAGAGTTCACAACTTTTCCAAAATAATACAACTATAAATAATAATGCTAGAATCAATAAACACTTTTAATTTAAAAATTGAACTTGAAATCACATTTCTAGAAATTTCTAGCACATATAAAGATAGTCTTCAAAAACAAAACTTTTCCCTTTTGTAAACTCAAATAAATAACTCTATATGGAAGTCGCTGCAACACTTGTAGTTATCTTCATATTCTGCATAATTTCCCCTTTTGCTTATTATTCGAATTTCTTTAAATCCATGCAACTTATTGCAAAAGTGAGATATAATGCCTAAACAGACATACCAACAATTTAATGGACAATACATTAAATTGAATTTAATGATAAGCATACCTTTAGTAAGATTCATTTTTCAACACAAAACTTGATTGTAGTCCATAATCATCACAGGGTATTAGTATCGCATAATAAATCTGCAAAAACATAGAAATTAATTCACATGTATATATAAACAAATCCACTAGTTTCGGATTTTCGAATAGCTAATGGTACCTCCCACTATGACACATCAATCAAATAAAATACCCAAATATAACATTTATATTTTGTGTCACAAGTAGGTATCAAGAGTTTTTACCTTTTGTAAACATGGTCCTATTTTAGTAACACTGCAACAACTTGTAAAAGTAGATAAAAATTATCTATCACGAATCCATTTCATGTCCCATACAATATGTATGTAAATATTCGTGACCCTTGATTTCCTTTTGACCACCAAATAAACACAATATTCACTATTTTAGTATACGTGTTTATTTAGTTAAGTGCAACCATCTTCTAAATGATATGTAATTTTGGAATGGGTCAGCATCGCTATTTTAGTCAACACCCCCATCACTCATACACCTTCATTTATCTTCTAAAGAAATAAATGGACAAACTATAAAATCAAGATATTGGAATGCCCTATTTTAGTTTCATCCAGCACTTAATAAAAAAGAATTTCACTTACCAACAATGGGGGGTCATGGGATTAGTTTGCTCTAAACAATCCCATTTAGCACTTGCATTTAAAATTTTAGAAAAAAATAACAATTTTTTTTAAAAAAAAAAAAGACAACTAATCAAACCGGGTTGGTCAACGGGTCTCATCGGTCAAACTGGGTTGACTCGTTGACCAACCGATCCGGGTCCAACCAGCTCGGTTTGTGGGTCACGGTCCGAGTCAAACTCGGATCGAATCATGTGGTCCATGGGTTGCCGGATTGGATCATATCCATCAATCATGGGCTAGCCTAATAGGTCCCAGCTCGTATGGCATCCTCTTCTCACATTCTTTTTTTTTAAGAAAAAACGAACTGGGCTTCACATTGGGCCTGTCCAACCCTTTGTTTTCACAGAATGGCTAGCCCATCCAATTCGAGCTTTAAAAGACTAATAAGAAACGAGCCTTTCTCTTTTAAAAAACTATTCAACCCAAACTATTTATAAAAAAAAACTGCCCATGATCCTTTAAACATTTTTCTGGCCCATTGGTTTAAAAACAGCCGACCATTTTTCATTTAAAAACAAACAAACGGTTTTAAAAAAAAGGGGGGGGCTTTAACCTTTTTAAAAGAAAAACTTCAAGCCCACATTTTTTAAACTAGCCCAGTAGCCCTTTAAAAACACAGCTCATATTATTAAAAAAAAATAACAGGCCTCAATTATGGATAAGGGCCCAACTATTGGACCGGGTAGGGCAAAATTTCCCTACCTGTTCGGCCCAAATGGGTGACCCAAATATCCTATGTCTGGGCGTCGTTTGGTGCCCCAAGGGAGAGGGCAAGGGCTGGCTTTACCACAGGCAGCCACAGCGCTGTCGTCCAGCACGCTGGTGGCCACCGGTAGGCCACCTACACACCTGTCTATTACACGGGGTATGTTGCCAACTGTGGTTCCAGCAGCCATTAAGGCCGCCGGAAGCCACTCCGGCTCAGGCAAGGCTACGCCGGTCATAGTAGGCACAGCTCTTGCCATGAGCTCCAGCCAAGTGGTGCGGCAGTAGCTCCACCGTGCTGCCGCCCACTTTTCTTTGTGAGAGAAACTTTTTCTCTCTCCCCGTTCAAGCAAGATTTCACAAACAATTTCGTTAACAATTGAATACAGGCAATACACAATCCAATCAGATTCAAAAACAACAGTGAGAGATAGATTTCAAATAAACAAGAAAAACAAATTTTTCTTCCTCTAACAGCAATTCCATCTTTAGAAAAGAAGACCTCCCATATGGATCTAATCCAAGTTTAATTTTTCTAATCGATGAATGGCAAAACTATTAGTCGGCTTTTAAAAGGAGTATTTTTAAAATCATTCACAGTAATCAAAATTTATGAAAAACAATTTTTCAAAATTTTTCTTCACACTATTTCCAAGAACGTTGAAGAACAAAAATTCATTTATTTTGAAAAAACATTTTTCAAACAAATCACCAAATCCGATTGTCATGAATAATTTTAATGAACTGTGATACAGATCTCAAGAGAATGAGGTTCAACCAACCTAGCTCTGATACCACTGAAAGTTATGATTGCGGAAAATTAACTTACCAATTCTCTTTGTAGATCCCGAGAATTCTTCGATAATCTTCAGGTTCTTATCGATCTCATAATCCCGAGATTCCACAATAGCAGCCCAAGCGTTCTGCCTCTTTCCTCTCCACGCTCACAACTATCTTAGGGTTTTCTGAGTTCTGATGGCCAACTCTCAAACTAACAATTAGTCAATTAGGTTAAACTATCACATAGCTATCCTTATATATGAAAACCCTAGCTGTGATAGCGTGGGATCGTTAGGGATCTCAGATCTCAGCAGTAAGATCACATGGAAAACTCTTTTTTCATTAACTCCCTTATATTCTTTAATTCTGAATTTTAGGCTTGTAATAATTGTAATCATGTCCATCAACATATTACAATTCACCCTGAGAATTTGAGATTGATTTGTGAAATCCTTTTTGCTAACAATTATTCGTTTATTTACCCTTCCACCACACTATATTCTATATATGCTAATAGGACCGGAATATTATCATTAATAAAGTCTCTAGCTCATACAATTCTAAATTTTATAATCTGTAACTCGTTGGACTCTCGAATTGTTTGCAAAATAATTTCACAAATAAATATAAATATATATATATATATAATATTAATTTTGAAAAATATTTTCACAAAATTCCTCTGGCCAAAGATTTCTTTTTCTCTAATCCAACCCTATACAGATGTACTTGGATATACTATCTCACAAAGAGATTGGTGGATTCCTTATTGAGCATTTATACAAACCTACTTATTATATACAAGACCCGACATTGTCTAGAATATTTGATCTAGAAAGATCATCACCAAATGACTCTGTCAGAGTCACTACTAGAAAATTGACTTTTAGTGACGAAATTCTCGGTGACGAATTGAATTTCGTCACTAAAAGCTAATTTTTAGTGACAAAATGCTATTTTCGTCACCAAAAAAGGTTTTTTCGTGACGAAACTACTTTTCGTCACTAAAGGTTTTATTTGTGACGAAATAAAATTGTTGTCACTAAAAGTTAATTTTTTGGTGATGAAAAGTTTCGTCACACACCGATCGATTGGTCATACACCGATCGATCGTTAATTTTGTGACGAAATGCTCCGTCACTACATGCAAAGAGTTTAGGCGACGAATTTACATCATCACTCAAACCGATCGATCGTTGTTTATAAACCGATCAATCATTTATTAATAACCACTTGGCTTTGAAAACCGATCGATCAGTATAGTAACCGTCTACAAATACGAAAGGTCAATCGATCGTAAGATATGCCAATCGATCGGTAAGCGTAACCGTCACTTTTTTGAATCGCCATTCGATGACCGGGTTGGCGATCATCGTAGTTTCAACGAATGGAAAGACACCACGTGTTAGAACATAGCGATCGATCGTCACTTAACTACCGATCGATCGGCACAAACGATTATATGAAACCGCCGAAGTCATTTTTACCGGTTATCTCTCCACAAAATCTCTCGAATCCTCTCAAATTGCAAGGAGCCATTTCGTGCTGCATTGTCTTCCAAAGTGCGTGGAATCATCCTTCATTGTCTTCTACGTCAAAGGTACGTACTTATATTTTTTTTAAGCAATATTAAGCGGTTGTTCACTAGCGAATTTTTAGTTTACGTTTTCTATTTTGCTATATCATCCATTTAGGTCCGTAAAATGTATTTATTTTATTGTTGATGTATGTTTTAAGAGTTTAGGATTGTTTTGGATCAATTTTGGGTGATTTTGTGCCTGTTTTGGGATTTTGTAACGTCTATGTGTATTCGTTCCCGTACCGATCGATCGCCTCCATAGGCGATCGATCGCTTTGTAAGTGCTAGGTCCAATGATCGATCGGTTAAATTCACCGATCGATCGCTGAATTTGGTACGGAGCGATCGATGCTTTAGTGAGCGATCGATCGTTTCCTCAAAACTGTGTGTTTCAATTCGGGACCATCGATCATTTATATAGACGATCGATCGGTATGGCAATCGATCGATCGCTTACACCTAAGCGATCGATCGGTAAGCTACAATGTGAAGCGCAGCATTTTGATTAACTGGCGATCGATCGTATTTGTGGCGATCGATCCCTTAGTGATACTGTGCATTTGGTTGCATGGACGATCGATCGTCTGTGCACTGAAACGCATCGTTTTACCAATAGCGTTTGATCGGTCAAATTGATTGATTGATCGCCATTTCACGATCGATCGCTTAATTACTAACGATCGATCGTTGTTTTTATAATCGCCCATTTTTCATGTACCGATCGAGGTTATATAAATGATCGATCGGTACATTTAGTGATCGATCGCTTTGGATGGCGATGGATCGCTTTTTGTTTCAACTTCATTAATAATTACGTGATTGTGATTACTTTTTTTTTTTAAGTAATACGTTATTGTGATTACTTATTAACACATATTTATATACAACTTTTGCAGTATACATAAAATGTCAGGAGTTAAGCGCGCACGCACAACGAGAACCGGGATGGGATCGTCGTCCCAAAGCAGGAAGTCACTATCCAATGATGACCTTGGAGAGGCGAATGGAGTACTTGAGGGGGCGGCCAGTGGCCAAAGAAGGAACAATTGTACAAGGGTCCAGGGGTGACTGACTAAGATCTTCTGGGTAATAGAGCACCTGAGGTGCAGCTAGAGAAGAATAGACAGAAGAAAACAACTATGGGAAGATGGAGTTTGACGCTTCAGATGGGACGACATTTAAGATGCATGCAGCTTTGATGTGGACCATAAATGATTTTCCAGATGCCAATTTATCTGGATGGAGTACCAACGTGTAATTTAGACACTAACTATAAGTGGTTGAAGCACGGAGAAGAATGTGTTATATGGGTCATAGGAGATATTTGACAATGCATGGAGATATGATGTGGATACATGGGAAAGAAGAACATAGACTAGGAGTTAACTGGTGAGGACATATTGGAACAATTGACGCATGTCGGGGAGACTATCTTTGGTAAAGCGAGGGAAGAATAGGGGAAAGAAGAAACAATCGTCGGAACGTTTGAATTGGACGAAGAAGAGCATATTTTTCCAACTATATTGGAGTACATTAGGGTTACGGCATAACTTGGATGTGATGCACATCGAGAAGAACATATGTGACAACGTGATTGGGACGGTGATGAATATCAAGTTCAAGACCAGAGATTCAGCGGGTGCACGTAGAGATTTAGCTGAAATGGGGGTCAAAAAAGACTTGCACTTGGTGCATGACGGTCGGGTTGAATTGATGCCTCAAGCGGTGTATACTTTAATTCGGGAAGAGCGAAGGAGGGCCTGTGAGTGGTTAAAAGATGTGAGGTTCCCGATGGTTATGCAGCTGAGATTTCACATTGTGTGAATCTAGATGAGTTGAAGGTTTCTGGAATGAAAAGTCATGATTGTCATGTGTTCTTGCAGAGGGTTCTTCCAGTGATGATCCGAGGGTTGTTGAAGGAAGACGTGTGTGGCGCAGTGACTGAATTATGTTTATTTTTTCGAGAGTTGTGTTCTCGTACGTTGAAGATTTCTGTATTGCAGAGGATGTCAGAAGATATCGGGATAATTTTATGCAAGTTGGAAATGATTTTTCCACCCTTTTTTTACAGTAATGATGCATTTGGCAGTCCACTTACCGTGCGAAGCAATGCTTGCTGGACCAGTACAATACAGATGGATGTATCCAGTTGAACGGTTGATGGGTCGCTCAAAATGGAATGTGAAAAATAAGTCGAAAATGTGAAAAATAAGTCTCGTCCCGAAGGGTCGATTGCAGAAGCGTATATTGAGAATGAGTGTTCGACATTTTGTTCCCAATACCTCCAAGGGTCGAAACAGTGTTTAATCGCAGAGATCGAAACTACGATTCTGACGGCGATGAGATACCAGAAAGGTCATTGGATGTGTTCACTCAGAGAATTAGATTGCTAGGGGCTGGAAAAGGACATGACATAGACCAACAGAGTTCAAGAAAGCTCGGTGGTTTGTGCTGAACAATTGCAAAGGCATCAGCAACTACTTAGAGTAAGTAAAATAAAATTTCATAGGTTTTCTATAATATACAGTCGTTGATTAACCTTATCATTACAGTGAACACATGGACGAACTTCGTGCCCAAGGAGTTGGTAACATTTCTCGTATGCATGAGGAACAATTTCCGGATTGGTTCTTAGGGCGAGTAAGTGTTATTGACAAATAATTCAAATTAATTTCGTGTCTTTTTTTTTAATGACCTTCTAATATATTGTTGTAGGTTCAAAATTACGTTCTCAAAATCCATGTACATCGATCGATGAATTGTATTCATTGGCACGTGGGCCTGATACACGAGTGATGCGTTATTCTGCATGTGTTATGAACGGATGTAGATATCATACAGTACAACGGGAAGAACGTCGAGAACTCAGAACAGTGGTATTGTAGTACCAGGATCACATGAGGGAAATCCAATAGAATTTTACGGGAGGCTTGTAGACATTTATGCCATGCAATACTTGCAGGAAATACTGTATATTTGTTTAAGTGTGATTGGTGGGACGTCGGAGATCACCGTGGAATTCGTATCGACGAGAACTTTAAGAGCATAAACACTTCCCGACTGTGGTACTTAGAAGATCCATTTGTTTTGGCTAATCAAGCAAGTCAAGTGTTTTATCTAGTTGATAATCTGCATGGACCTACATGGCGAGTCGTGCAGAAGTTGTCGTGTAGAAATGCATATGACATTCCCGGCCTGGATCCGGATGGTGAAGTTGATGTAAACGTTGAATCGGGAGCAGCCATCGCGAATGAAGCGTATCAAGAGGACGATGCCATTGACTTGTTTATAGACTTCGACAGTTTAATCTTAATCCACTACGGAGGGATGACGTTACGCCAAACGTTATCCAAGCTTCTGAGGCAATTGATCGCGGAAAAAAAAGACGTATAGATAGTAATGATGTTTCGGAGGGGGATGAAGCAGAAATTGAAGAAAATACCGAAGAAAGTGGGGACGAAGATTCGTTCGAAAGTGATAGCGACTCTACTGAGGATGAGGCATCGGGCGATAACGTGCAAGAATCGGATTCTGATTAATAATTTCTTTCATGTATATTTTCTTTCTAATGTTGATGTTTGCTGAACTATTTTTACTGTTACTGTCTCTTTTACCATATCTTTATCGTTTATTTTGTTATGTCACAGCTTCTACGGTGAAATGAAGCGTGGACGA
Organism: Morella rubra; assembly: GCA_003952965.2. Classification (NCBI taxonomy): domain Eukaryota; kingdom Viridiplantae; phylum Streptophyta; class Magnoliopsida; order Fagales; family Myricaceae; genus Morella; species Morella rubra. The sequence goes on from CM025851.1 coordinate 27,809,243, forward strand.
GAATTTCCTTCAGTTACTTCTGTACAGTTGCATAGTATGAGTCCGATCCCGAGTCCTACCCTGAGCACTCCTTCTCCGAGAGTGAATGAAGGCATGAGTCAAGGCACGCCAGCTTGTCCTAGTAGTTGTGCATGTAAGAAATTATTCTAAGTTATATTTCAATTTTTTTAAGTTAATCGACCGACTAACTTTGTTAATTTTATTTTATGTAGCGACATCAGCTTCTAAACATGGGCGAGGTAGGACACGTGGGGTCAGTTTGGAGAAGAGTCTTGGGTCCGGTCCGGGTCCGAAACTATCGGTGCATATCCCGGAGGGAGAGTGTGGAGGAGTGTCTTCCACTGCTGCCACTCTATCGACGAAGATTGGAATGTTGGTCCGAGGGCTGATTCCGATCTCAGTTAACAAGTGGGTCGATGTTCCTGCAGAAGTGAAGGAGTACATTATGGATTGGGTGTTGGTATGATTAAACTCGTAAACATAGAATTTTTGGTTAAGCATTTCGTTTATCATTGTAATATTGTATGTTTTGGTACTTATGCAGGACCACTTCGACCTTGACTACACCCGTCATGAGGACGTGAGGACGGTGGTCGAGACATGATGACGGCACGTCGAACGCACCGCAACCGAATGCATGCGTATTTTAAGAAGTTCCCGAGTAAAGAGGCGGCGTTGCTGAAGCCGCACCCTGATACCACAGAAGAACAGTGGAAGGAGTTATGCGATCTGTTCACCAGCGAAGCATTTATGGTACGTGATTACAAAAACTCGTTGCTTAAATATTACATTCTTTAATATTTAATTACTTAAAATATCGCAGAAACGAAGCGAGCAAAATAAGAAGAATAGATCAAAGTTGACTGTGAACCACGCTGCTGGTTCGCGCTCGTTCCAGCGCACACGAGCTTGCATGGTAAGTTAACAACTAAATCTTAGACTTTATTGATATTGTTTGTCAATAAATTTATGCTATTGTCATGTAGAAAAATCAAGAGGCAATATCAATAGAATAAAAAGAATTATACAAACAAAGATGGGATTTGGACTCAGAAGGAGCGAGAGAAATTTATGTAAGTCCTTTCATTTTAATCTACTTTATGTAATTTATGTATAGTTTATCTACTTTAATGTTTCTGGTAATTATTTCATTTTTTCAGGAACGGATGGATGCTTCCAACGTCAATGTGATTTAGAAGGGAAGACTTACACCGAAATTGAAGTATATTCCGAGATATTGGGCAAGAAGTGATATGTGGGGATTAGGACGGGTAAGCATCAACTTTGACTACACAGTCTTCTGATCTACAGCACCAGCTAGCAAAGGCAAGGGATGAGATAGAGGCGATGAGAGCTGCTAGAGAAAAAGACTTGCAAGAATTTGTGAAGAAGCAAGCTGAGATGGAGGCCACGCTGAGGGACCACCGTGAGGAGCAGCGGTGGAGCAGGAGCGCATCCGGTTGGAGCAGGAGGAGCGCATGAAAAGGGAGCAAGAGCGCATGCGAGTGGAGCACGAGGAGCGCATGCAACAGGAACAAGAGCGCATGCGAAAGGAGCAAGAGCGCTTACGGGCAGAAATATCGAAGGAACTGGAGAAGAAAATGTCCTCTGTAATGGAGAAGAAAATGAGCGACATGTCAAAGCGACTATTCAACCAGTTTGGGGGTCAAAAAGGTAGATGCATGTATATTGTAATAACTTTTTAATTATCTATTAATTAGAATAAAACTCCTTTATGTGCATGATTCGATATTTTGAATGTAAAGTACTTCTTCTATCTTTGGATTTGGATGTTATTATATACTATTCAACCTTTTAAACAAAGAAGTATATGGTATCGATATAAAGCCTATATAAGGCCATGTTTTAGTACTCCCAAAATCACACTGCATCTGAAAGCCTCGAAACCTATTTGCCTTTGTCGCTTGCCACTGAGTTACCTTTCCCCAACATCCCTTGTTAACAACATGCGTCTTGCACCTAAGAAACTTTCCCCGACTGAAGACGTGTTATTGAAAATTTTCAAAAAACACGATGTTAATGGCAATGGTCGTCTTTGCAAGGCTGAGCTAAAGGAAGCCTTCAAATCCCTTGGCTCTCGTTGGCCAAACTAGAGAGCCGGTTGTGGCCTCCGCCATGCTAATGCAAACGGAGATGGATCGATAGACGAAGGGGAGATGAAGGCCCTTTTGAAGTACGCTTCCGAACATGGATTTACAGTTATTGATTAGGATCTACGTACTTACGATCTATAGTGTATTTGTATTGCATATAGTACTTAAATTTCAGCTAATTCTATAATGTCCGACAAAAAGACGGCCTGCTCCTACTGCCTAAGAGGGTGTAGTGCTTGTATCATGTCTTAGTACTTCTATAATATATGATCATCAGTCCTTCTATGATTCTTTGTTGCCTATGAGAAGGCTCAATGGCGGAACCGAGAATGCAATTGAAAAGGGGCAAACTCCTAAGGGAAATGACAAAAAAAAATACTACATAATGCAAAAAAATGTCTTAAGAGTTAAAATATCAAAAATTAAGGACTAAAAATATTGAAATACACATATAATACTATTTGCTGATACTAGAGGTGGCAATTGGATAGTACGAGACTGCATATTTTGAAAACGTTGCAAAATATATTTCGTTCTCAATAGTTTCAAAAATTTCCCTCTCGATGTATATCACCATACTATCATTCATCCATTCATCCATTCATCTCTCATCTTAATACGCAAGTTAGTTTTGATAAACTTCATCGCAGATAACACTTTCTCAACTGTTGCAGTCACAACTGGTAAGACAAATGCCAATTTAAATAAGCTGATAAACCAATGGATATAGAGTATGCTTTCTTGTCTTGACCATATTCACAGCAAGATCTTTAATATCTTGAAGACCAGAAAAAGCATCATGACTTCTCACATCATAAATGTAGTTTTGAAGTTGATCTCTAAGTACAATATGATCAATTGTTGAGAAATCTTCGGGATAAAACTCAGTAAGACGAAGTAACTTAGCATGATCAAACATTGAGAATGAGTTTCTTGGATCAAGACATGCTATACAAAGAAGTAACTCCGTAATGAAATCAATATTTTGGGATACAAAGTTTCAAAACTCTAATAATTGGTGCGCCAAAAAGTGTATTTAACCGAAATACTTAAATAATATGAGTCCTGGAGTTCAGGTTCTCATCTTTACAAGCAACAACAGAAAGTACATTCAAATAATAAAACAAATTATTTCACACTACTTTGACAGCATCCTCATCATTGAACTTTAATTTGTTCAAATGATGGAACTTGAATAAGAATTTTTAGATGGATACGGAAGTTATAAACTATGGAGGACAAAAGAATAGAGTCAAATATAACTGTTTGGTCATCTTCACGATGAAACAATAGGCGATATCAGGAAAAGAGCAAGTGGGTCAATTGATGAGGGGGCGGGCCTGGGTCTAATGGGGGCGGGCTGGGCTTAGAACATAAAAAAAATGACCAGATTTTTCAGTCGAAGGGGAGCAACTGTCCTCCACCGCCCCTCGCTCGTTCCACCTGTGAGGAGGTTGTACTCTACATTCTTGTGTTGCTCCCCCGGGATATTCCAAACTCTGTTGGATTTACTGTTCCACGTGACTTATTTAATGGACAATATTAGACATTATTTGAATATTAAACAATGAGGTAGTGGCTGATCTAGAAAGTTAACCCACGTACACTTAGTGAGATTTTATAGGAGAAGTTATTTTTCATTAGCCCACTCTGACGAGGAGTGGTGCATTATTTTTTAACATGGGAAAACTGTCATCTTTCTACCCTATATAACTAGTGAGATTTTATAGGTAAAATTATTTTCCATTAGCCCACTTGGATGGAGAGTGGTGCGTTATTTTTTAAAATATAAAAACTGACCTCTTTCTACCCTATATAATTGTCAAGATTGCCATTCATTTCTATCAATGAAATTACAAGGGTGAAGTGAGAGAAACAGTTCCTAAGCTATTTTTTAAAGGCTAAAACAATAGAGATAGAGAAAGGAGATAGGAAAGTAGAAGAGGTCTCATCACATAAATTTTGGTGTGTCTTCTTGTAAATGATTAATTTCGCATTATGATTTTTGATGTATGTGAAAGTCATGATAGTTGAAAATCATGTTTAGTTTAGAGATCAAAGAAACTTACATATGGTATCAAAGCATGGTTGAAACTTTCATGATATTTCGATTAATATGAAGGTCTTTATTGATTACAGTTACTTTCGTTTTATCATCTCAATTGTTATTATCGGTAATCAATTTTGGCTTATGTCATGTTCATGATGATTGTGTTTCTATGTACTCATCATGAATGGTTATTATCACAATTTCAATTCATGTTTATTAATAAGATGTAATCAATGTTGACTGTGATGATTATTTCTATTTATCTTGACTGTGACGATAATTTATGTTTGAAACTTTAATGACATGTTTGTTTCAATTGAAATCATACTGTGTGAATGGTTTTGCATTCATGTGTCTATTATCGAAATTCATGAGATTTTACTAGAAGGAATATTCTTTTTAAAATTGAATTTCCTAGGATTGAGCAACCCAAGAGAGGGGTGAAATATTAGGTTTTCAAATTTTTTTTGTTTCAAACCCTAAAATCGTGTTTGCAAAGTAAAGATTAATTTAACACAGATACTATAACAACAAATATATAAGTGTTGCATATAAAGAGTAGAGTTAGAAAAGCAAACATAATAATTTTTAAGTGGTTCGGTAAACCCAGTCTACATTCACCCTTAAAGCTTCCGAGTGCTAAAGAATCTTACAAGTGTTATCTCAGGCTCAACACTCACAACCCAAGTAATTTTTCGAGCTCAACACTCACAACTTAACCGAGCTTGAGATATACCCTCTCTAAGCTCCTTATTTAATGAACAACCTAATTAGAGGAATCATCTCTTTTGAATAAGAAAATACAAGAATTTGACTCTCTTAGAGTAGATAATAAAATGGAAAGCTCTATTTCTTTTGTTTTAAAAAACACCAAGGATATGAAAGTGTAATTTCTGTGAACAATATGAAAAATGTGTTTTGAAGTTTTTTTTATCAATCTCTCTCAAGCTTCACAAACGACGTATGATCATTCAAGTAACGTTTATGGAGCTTTATGAGGGTTCTTTTATAGACCACATATGAAAATTAGCCGTTTCTATCCGTTTGGAGCGAAATTGTTAAGTTTCTTGATGTACCAGTCAACCGGTTCCTTGTAGCGGTCAACTGCTACAACTAGTCGTTACCCAACAATCATAATATTTAGAAACTTTTCTTTCTAGCTTACGCAGGAAGATAGACTGCTTCGTGTAGAGGTCGATCGCTACAGCTTAAATAAAGTTCAACAGTTTATATGGGGATGATTTGACAACAGCTAAAGTGCTTTTTGGTTGTCAAACTTGTGATAAAAAGATTATGCACGATTTGAAGAATACACAAGTGCGTGATTCAAATCCTTGTCAAAAGTAGGGCTAGGCATTTCATCGGCGGTGAGGGGTTTAACCATTGTCACCTCCGTCACCGTTAGGCAGTCACCACTACCCAAAGGTGTCGTGGGCGGCCAAGATTTTCAGAAAATCTCGGTAGTCTGGGCAGTGGCAGTGTCCTAGCCATGCCTCACCCCTTTTGATCTTCTTCAAAATTTCCCCTTCTTCCCTTCCCTCCTCCCCAATGTCCTAGCCAGCCAAGCCCCCAATCCTCAGACCCTCATAATTTCGAATCAGTCACCCCTCCCTCTCTTGCCAAAAGTTGCAGCCGCCGCTCCCCCTTTCTCTTAGCCACGCCGCCCTCTCTCCTTAACTCGATCTCTCTCTTTGCCTAATTGTGGGTGATTTAACCGCGCACGGCCTCCCGAAAATTGTCACCATTAGTGGCGGAACAGTCACAGGCGATTGCATGGCATTACCGCCCCCGTTTAAACCACTACCCAGCCCTTGTCAAAAGTGAAATTAAGAGTTATAAGATTATACCCTATGCTTTTGAGTAGTCACTTTTGAGCTCATTGCATCTTCTTGATCTTCAATCTTATTGTCTTTGGCTCTTTGATAAAAATATCTTTGTCTTTGAAGATACCATTTTGTAAACTTAATCCATTTATTGAAATCATCAAAATATTGATTGGGAACAATAGCCAACAATCTCTCCTTTTTTTATGATGATAATAAATTGATAGTTTTAGGATGAATCCCCCTATCTTTTGCAATTAGACAATCATTTGAAAACTTGAGACAAAAAATTAGTAGCCATTGGATTAATAAAAAGATAATACAATTAATGTTCATAATCCAATTCAAAAGGAGAATATATAGTCATCAAAAATATCAACACATTTCTCCTCCTTTGTCACATCAAAAAGACAAAGGATATAAACTTAGATGGGTGCATTAAAATTTAATAAAAATTAAGATATGTGCATATATTATCCATCAATATCTTCCTCAAATATGTATTCTACCAAAAATTCAATCAATGATCAAAGGGAATACAAGCATATCGACATTTAAAAAAAAAAATCTCCGCCTTTGTCATTTAAAAAGTGAGTACAATGATAGCACATCAAAGCATATTGAAGATTAATTATTATCATCCAAGAAAATATCCAAAAGAACAACTTTGAGTTTTAAATGACAATCTCATTGAAATGATATAGAGGATAACTAATGGAGACCTAAGAATCCATCACTATTATGCTAGTAGCCTACCAAGTGGATTTGTACCAACCTATTAGTTACTAATGATAATTCAAAGGTCATTCAACAATAACACTTTAAAAAAAAATTCAAAAACACAATTCAAGCCTAAAACTTAAGCGCATTCAACATCCAAACCTAAATCAAGATCAACATTAATTCCCTCGAAGCGAGTCCACAATTTAACTCTTTAGCCTTAATTGAACAATTATCAAGATTATATCTCTTTCAACTTTAAAGCTCTAATCCGACTTCGATGAAAATCCTTGCTAAAGTCTATAAAGTTACCACATATGCTCTCATTTCAATCAAAATCACTTCTAAGAGTCAATAGAATTAACCGATTGTGCACTTATTTTCCACAACACAATAAATATTTCATAAAAATCTCATTGAAGAACCACCTACCTCAAACACTTAACCAAAAGCTTAAGGTGATGTTTGATTGTAAAAATTTTGGGATGTTACAAATTTTGGAGTGTTAGAAATGGTGAAAAAGTGAAGAAAGAGATTATTTGAATGAATTTTTTATATTTATATGAAGTGAAAAGTGATGATTTGATAGAGAGAGAGAAAGAAAGAGAGAGAGAGAGAATTTTGGGGAGTTATTTTTCCCAAACATCTCCTAAAGCTTCTCGAGTAATTGTTGAACAATCTCTCAAAACCTAACACCACCTCAATCTAAATTTTAACCTCCAATATACTTTCTCTACATTTATTTATTAACCTCTATTTCTTCAACTTATAAATTCAAACATTAAATTTTATCTCATCCTTTTTAAATTCAAACATACAATTCAGCTTCTACCCCTTAGCTTTTAAAATAAAAAATAAAATTAGGCCTTTATCTCTTTTTTAAAGTCAAAATACTCATTTAACACTCACGTCATTTTTTTGGGCCTTCGTGCCTACCTATGCCTGCGTGCTAAATAATCAAGAGATGGAGGACGAGTCTGCAAACGACTAGTTGTGAGCGATTACATCATCATGAGTTAGGTGGGCTTTCATGCGATGTGAATTGCTTGTGTACAGTACTATAAGTTGTCTTCATTTTGTTTTTTGATTTTTAGAGCCGGATGGATCGAAGGACGAAGAGGAGATGGACGCCCTAGTAAAGTACACTTCCGAGCATGGTAGTTTTTTTTTACTGGAAATGGTAAATTTTCTATTTTTTAAAAGTTTAGATTTTACAATGACGCGCGTTACAGACGAAATTATACATCCAACACAGTTAAACAAACAAGCACACTTACTCGTACAATAGCTCGCTTTAAAAAGAAGGTAGTTTAGACTATATAAAACCAATCAATATCGCATAAAAGCTAACCCAACCACCATCAGGGGCGGTTGAAAGGGGTAGGCAGGTGAGTTATCGCCTAAGGCCCCCTATTATGAAGGTCATATATTATAGTAAAAAAAAAAATTTAATTTATGAAGGCTCTATAATATAGACCAATATTAAATTAATGGGAAAAAAAAACCTAAAATTTTTCAGATAAAACTTAATTAAAGCCTATAAAATAGAAATATTTAAAAATTAGAAATAAATAACACATCTTAGAACTAGCACTATCAACGTTACTTTTCAAAATAATAGCATCATTCACAATAAATTCTTAGCTCCTAAAACCTAGAATCCCAACTACCACAGCTACTTTATTGCTAATTAAAATTGCCAAACAATTTTTCAAAACAATGTATATGTTTGGTGAGGAAAAAATTTCAATTCAACTTTCTAAGGTTTTTCTAACAAAAGGAAAAAAGAAATTTCGATCTTTAGCGACGAATTGCAGAAAAAAGTTCAACAAACTAAGAAAAAAATGACGAAAATCGCTGCAATAAAAAGTATTCTCATTTCTAAGAAAATTTTCCGACTTGCTTATTTTTTTGAGACTTCTACAAAGTCCAAAATTTTCATACAACATCAAATCACTTTTCACACTTTTCACAACAATATTTGAGCTTCGAGTTCAGAATTTTTCAGCTGAATCGTCACGGTAAATTTTCTTTACAATTTCGCCCGCTAGAAAAGTATTTTTAGCGACAAAAATGCATCGCTAAAAGGTGAAAATAATGTCTTTTTAGTGCTAAAATCAATTATCATCGCTAAAAATATCTTTTGTGACAGTTTACTCGCTAAAAGTATCTTTTGTGAAGAAAATAATTTGTTTTTTGTTTGTTACTATATGTTTTAGTTAATCATATTAATATGCTTATCCTAAGCTATATAATGTTACTAATTATAATTTCCTTACAATATATTATTTTGCAGTAATATATTTGAAAAAATTTATTTTAAAAGACCCACTTAATAAAATATAAAATTAGAGGGAGTCTTATAGAAATTGAAACTACTATATGATATAACCTAATGACTTAGTTGTTGTTGTGTATTTTGTTATATAGAATAGTTTCGGCTTTTAAAAGGAATATTTTTAAAATCATTCACAGTAATCGAAATTTATGAAAAACAATTTTTCAAAATTTTTCTTCACACAATTTCCAAGAACGTTGAAGAACAAAAATTGATTTATTTTGAAAAAACGTTTTTCAAACAAATCACCAAATCCGATTGCCATGAATAATTTTATGAACTGTGATACAGATCTCAAGAGAATGAGGTTCAACCAACCTAGCTCTGATACCACTGAAAGTTACTATGTGAAAAATTAATTTACCAATTCTATTTGTGATCCCAAGAATTCTTTGATAATCTTCAAGTTCTTGTCGATCTCACAATCCCGAGATTCCACAATAGCAGCCCAAGTTCTGCCTCCTTCCTCTCCACGCTCACAACTATCTTAGGGTTTTCTGAGTCTGATGGCCAACTCTCAAACTAACAATTAGTCAATTAGGTTAAACTATCTCATAGCTATCCTTATATATGAAAACCCTAGCTGTGATAAACGTGGGATCGTTAGGGATCTCAGATCTCGACCGTAGGATCACATGGAAAACTCTTTTTTCATTAACTCCCTTATATTCTTTAATTTTGAATTTTAGGCTTCTACTAATTGTAATCATGTCTATCAACATATTACAATTCACCCGAGAATTTGAGATTGATTTGTGAAATCTTTTTGCTAACAATTATTCGTTTATTTATCCTTCCACCACACTATATTCCATATGAGCTAATAGGACCAGAATATTATCATTGATAAAATCTCTAGCTCATATAATTCTTAATTTTATAATCTGTAACTCGTTGGACTCTCGAATTGTTTCAAAATAATTTCACAAATAATATATATATAATATATATAATATTAATTTCGAAAAATATTTTCACAAAATTCCTCTGGCCAGAGATTTCTTTTTCTCGAGTCCAACCCTATACAGATGTACTTGAATATACTATCTCACAAAATATTGGTGGATTCTTTATTGAGCATTTATACAAATTCACTTATTATATACAAGACCCGATGTTGACTAGAAAGATCATCACCAAATGACTCAGTCAGAGTACAAGTACACAACAAACAGATCCATATAAACCTCTCAGGTCTAAGGATACAATAAACAATTATGTTAATACCTTCTCAACATCAATGATCACTTCCAAAAGGTATTCATATTTGATCTCGTTCAGTGCATGTACTCTTAAATTACACCCACTCATTTGCTTAAGGTCACCACCTCGATGACTGAATACATCATCCTATTTAATAGAGGCACAACGAGTGTAGACCTATTGTACATAAATATGTACCTTGGTCTAGAACAAAATATTAAGTGTACAAGGAACCGAAAAATCATACTCCGGCCTTTGATTCATTAATCATTAACATGACTTTTCTACAATGTCACTTAATAATAACCGTGTAACATTTTATGTTACAACATATTACCCAATTTAATAAATATAAACACGTGGTATCTAAATAACAATTATTTAGAATAATAATTTTTAGGGCATATTTCTTACAAATGCAACACTTTCGGCTTCACCATGCTAGCCTAGATTCTTCCTCATGCATATCCTAACAAGAATTTTTGGTGTTTTGGACCTGAAAAATTACATATAATGAAGATATATATCTTGTTCTATCAGTGGCTTATATATACCACTCCACTTCAATCTCTGAGTTATTATTGTCCGATATTGTAAAGTTCCGTTAGATATGCCATATGTTTCAGCCAAAAAGGTTATGAATATTCAAACCTTTAAGGTATGGATTTGTTTGTTCTAAATATATTGACGTATCCGGTCTGTTTTTAGACCACCCAACATTTCTTGGTTTGGCATTTCAGCACAACGTCACAACGATTCCAACCTTCCAAAATACGGAATTGTTTATATATATATATAGTATCCATACTTTTTCCAAACTATCAAACATTTCTTAACTTGGCATTTCTTAAGCATTATCTGATCTATTAATTAGAATAAAACTCCTTTATCTGCATGATTCAATATTTTGAATGTAAAGTACTTCTTCTATCTTTGGATTTGGATGTTATTATATCCTATTCAACCTTTTAAACAAAGTAGTATATGGTATCAATATAAGGCCTATATAAGGCCATGTTTTAGTACTCCCAAAATCACACTACATCTGAAAGCCTCGAAACCTATTTGCCTTCATCGCTTGCCACTGAGTTACCTTTCCCCCGAGTTACCTTTCCCCAACGTCCCTTTGTTGACAACATGCGTCTTGCACCTAAGAAACTTTCCCCGACCGAAGACGTATTACTGAAAATTTTCAAAAAACACGATGTTAATGGCAATGGTCGTCTTTGTAGGGCTGAGCTAAAGGAAGCCTTCAAATCCCTTGGCTCTCGTTGGCCAGACTAGAGAGCCGGCCGTGGCCTCCGCCATGATGATGCAAACAAAGATGGATTGATAGACGAAGGGGAGATGAAGGCCCTTTTGAAGTACGCTTCCGAACATGGATTTACGGCTACCGATTAGGATCTACGTACTTACGATCTATAGTGTATTTGTATTGCATGTAGTACTTAAATTTCAGCTAATTCTATATTGTCTGATAAAAAGACGGCCTGCTCCTACTGCCTAAGAGGCTGCAGTGCTTGTATCATGTCTTAGTACTTCTATAATATATAATCATCAGTCCTTCTATGATTCTTTGTTGCCTATGAGAAGGCTCAGTGGTGGAACCAGGAATGAAATCGAAAGGGGGCAAACTCCTAAGGAAAATGACAAAAAAAAAATTACTACGTAATACAAAAAAATGTCTTAAGAGTTAAAATATCAAAAATTAAGGACTAAAAATATTGAAATATGCATACCGTATTATTTGCTGATACTAAGATGTGCAATTGGATCGTACGAGACTGCATCTTTTTAAAATGTTGCAAAATAGCTTCGTTCTCAATAGTTTCAAAATTTCCCTCTCAATGTATACCACCATACTATCATTCATCCATTCATCTCTCATCTTATTACGCAAGTTAGTTTTGATAAACTTCATCGCAGAGAACACTTTCTCAATGGTTGCAGTCGCAACTGGTAAGACCAATGCCAACTCAATAAGCTGATAAACCAATGGATATAGAGTATGCTTTCTTGTCTCAACCATCTTCACAGCAAGACCTTTAATATCTTGAAGCCCAGAAAAAGCATCATGACTTTTCACATCATAAATGTAGTTTCGAAGTTGATCTCTAAGTACAATATGATCAATTACTGAGAAATCTTCTGGATAAAACTCAGCAAGACGAAGTAACTTAGCATGATCAAATATTGAGAATGAGTTTCTGGATCAAGACATGCTATACAAAGAAGTAACTCCGTAATGAAATCAATATTTTGGGATACAAAGTTTCAGAACTCTAATAATTGGTGTGCAAAAAGTGTATTTAACCGAAATACTTAAATAATGAGTCCGGAAGTTAAGATTCTCAGCTTTACAAGCAACAATATAAAGTACATTCAAATAATAAAACAAATTATTTCACACTACTTTGACAGCATCGTTATCATTGAACTTTAATTTGTTCAAATGATGGAACTCGAATAAGAATTTTTAGATGGATACGAAAGTTATAAGCTATGAGGACAAAAGAATAGAGTCAAATATAACTGTTTGGTCATCTTCACGATGAAACACAAGGCGATATCAGGAAAAGAGCAAGTGGGTCAATTGATGAGGGGGCGGGCTGGGCTTAGCACATAAAAAAAATGACCAGATTTTTCAGTCGAAGGGGGGCACTGTCCCCCACCTCCCCTCGCTCGTTCCACCTATGAGAAGGTTGTACTCTACATTTCTTGTGTTCCTCCCCCGGGATATTCCAAACTCTGTTGGATTTACTGTTCCACGTGACTTATTTAATGGACAATATTAGACATTATTTGAATATTAAACAACGAGGTAGTGGCTGATCTAGAAAGTTAACCCACGTACACTTAGTGAGATTTTATAGGAGAAGTTATTTTTCATTAGCCCACTCTGACGAGGAGTGGTGCATTATTTTTTAACATGGGAAAACTGTCATCTTTCTACCCTATATAACTAGTGAGATTTTATAGGTAAAATTATTTTCCATTAGCCCACTTGGATGGAGAGTGGTGCATTATTTTTTAACATAGGAAAACAGTCCTCTTTCTACCCTATATAATTGTCAAGATTTTCATTCATTTCTGTCAATGAAATTACAAGTGTGGAGTGAGAGAAACAGTTCCTAAGCTATTTTTTAAAGGCTAAAACAATAGAGATAGAGAAAGGAGACAGGAGACAGGAAAGCAGAAGAGGTCTCATCACACAAATTTTGGTGTGTCTTCTTGTAAATGATTAATTTCGCATTATGATTTTTGATGTATGTGAAAGTCATGATAGTTGAAAATCATGTTTAGTTTCGAGCTCAAAGGAACTTACATATGGTATCAAAGTATGGTTGAAACTTTCATGATATTTCGATTAATATGAAGGTCTTTATTGATTACAGTTACTTTCGTTTTATCATCTCAATTGTTATTATCGGTAATCAATTTTGGCTTATTTCATGTTCATGATGATTGTGTTTCCATGTACTCATCATGAATGGTTATTATCACAATTTCAATTCAAGTTTATTAATAAAATGTAATCAGTGTTGACTGTGATGATTATTTCTATTTATCTTGACTGTGACGATAATTTATGTTTAAAACTTTAATGACATGTTTGTTTCAATTGAAATCGTACTGTGTGAATGGTTTTGCATTCATGTGTCTATTATCGAAATTCATGAGATTTTACTAGATGGAATATTCTATTTAAAATTGAAGTTCCTAGGATTGAGGCAACCCAAGATAAGGGTGAAATATTACGTTTCCAAACTTTTTTGGTTTCAAACATCAAAGTTGTGTTTGCAAAGTAAAGATTAATTTAGCACAGATATTAAAACAACAAATATATAAGTGTTGAATATAAAGAGTAGAGTTATAAAAGCAAATATAATAATTTTTAAGTGGTTCAGTAAACTCAGTCTACATCCACCCTTAAAGCTTCTTTCCAAGCCTTGAGGTTTTCTCTACTATCTTTCAAATAGCTTCCGAGTACTAAAGAATCTTACAAGTGTTATCTCAGGCTCAACATTCACAACCCAAGTATTTTTCGAGCTCAACACTCACAACTTAACCGAGCTTGAGATATACCCTCTCTAAGCTCTTTCTTTAATGAACAACCTCATTAAAGGAATCATCTCTTTTGAATAAGAAAATACAAGAATTTGACTCTTTTAGAGTAAATAATAAAATGGAAAGCTCTATTTCTTTTGTTTTAAAAACACCAAGGATATGAAAGTGTAATTTGTGTGAACAATATGAAAAATGTGTTTCGAAGTTTTTTTTATCGATATCTCTCAAGCTTCAAAAACGACGTATGAGGGTTCTTATATAGACCACATTTGAAAATTAGTCGTTTCTATCCGTTTGGAGCGAAACTGTTATGTTTCTTGATGTACCAGTCAATCGGTTCCTTATAGCGGTCAACTGCTACAACTAGTCATTGCCCAACAATCAAAAAATTTAGAAACTTCTCTTTCTAGGTTACGCAGGAAGATAGACTGCTTCGTGTAGAGGTCGATCGCTATAGCTTAAATAAGGTTTAACAGTTTATATGGGGATGATTTGACAACAGCTAAAGTGCTTTTTGGTTGTCAAACTTGTGATAAAAAGATTATGCACGGTTTGAAGAATATACAAGTGCGTGATTCAAATCCTTGTCAAAAGTAGGGCTAGGCATTTCATCGGTGGTCAGGGGTTTAACCGTCGTCACCTCCGTCACTATTAGGAGGTCACCACTACCCAGAGGTGTCGTGGGCGGCTTGGATTTTCGGGAAATCTCGGTAGTCTGGGAAGTGGCAGTGTCCCAGCCATGCCTCACCCATTTTTATTTTTATTTTTATTTTTTTACAAAACGACGCCGTTTTCCCTTAATAAGGAACATCGTCGTTTTGTTGAATATGATTTTAAAAAAAGGCAGCATCAAAACATTTCATTTTGAAGCTGCCTTTTAATCTTCTTCAAAATTTCCCCTTCTTCCCTTCCCTCCTCCCCAATGTCCTAGCCGGCCAAGCCCCAGTCCTCAGCTCCTCACAATTTCGAATCAGTCACCCCTCCCTCTCTTGCCAAAACCTGTAGCCGCCGCTTCCCCTCTCTCTTAGCCACGCCGCCCCTCTCTCCTTAACTCGATCTCTCTCTTTGCCCAATATTGGGTAATTTAACCCCGAACCGCCTCCCGAAAACTGTCACCGTTAGTGGCGGGAACAGTCACAAGCAATTGCAGGGCATTACCGCCCCCATTTAAACCACTACCCAGCCCTTGTCAAAAGTGAAATTAAGAGTTATAAGATTATACCCTATGGTTTTGAATAATAACTTTTGAGCTCATTGCATCTTCTTGATCTTCAATCTTATTGTTTTTTGCTCTTTGATAAAAATGTCTTTGTCTTTGAAGATACCATTTTGTAAACTTAATCCATTTATTGAAATCATCAAAATATCGATGAACAATGCCCTTATGATGATGGATAATTTTAGGATGAGGCTTCTTGCAAATTAGACAATCATTTGAAAACTTGAGACAAAAAATTAGTAGCCATTGGATTAATAAAAAGATAATACAATTAATGTTCATAATCCAATTCAAAAGGAGAATATATAGTCATCAAAACTATCCACACATTTCTCCTCCTTTGTCACATCAAAAAGACAAAGGATATAAACTTAGATGGGTGCATTAAAATTTGATAAAAATTAAGATATGTGCATACATTATCCATCAATATCTTTCTCAAATATGTATTCTACCAAAAATTCAATCAATGATCAAAGGGAATACAAGCATATCAACATTCAAAAAAAAATCTCCTCCTTTATCATTCAAAAAGTGAGTACAATGATAGCACATCAAAACATATTGAAGCTTAATTATTATCATCCAAGAAAATATCCAAAAGAACAACTTTGAGTTTTAAATGACAATCTCATTGAAATGATATAGAGGATAACTAATGGAGACCTGAGAATCCATCACTATTATGCTAGTAGCCCACCAAGTGGATTTGTACCAACCTATTAGTTACTAATGATAATTCAAAGGTCATTCAACAATAACACTTTAAAAAAAAAATTTCAAAAACACAATTCAAGCCTAAAACTTAAGCGCATACAACATCCAAACCTAAATCAAGATCAACATTAATTCCCTCGAAGCGAGTCCACAATTTAACTCTTTAGCCTTAATTGAACAATGATCAAGATTACATCTCTTTCAACTTTAAAGCTCTAATTAGACTTCGATGAAAATCCTGCTAAAGTCTATAAAGTTACCACAAATGCTCTCATTTCAATCAAAATCACTTCTAAGAGTCAATAGAATTAACCGATTGTACACTTATTTTCCACAACACAATAAATATTTCATAAAAATCTTATTGAAGAACCACATACCTCAAACACTTAACCAAAGATTAAGGTAATGTTTGATTGTAAAAATTTTGGGATGTTAAAAATTTTGGGGTGATAGAAATGATGAAAAAGTGAAGAAAAAGATTATTTGAATGAATTTTTTATATTTATTTGGAGTGAAAAGTGATGATTTGATGGGGAGAGAGAGAATTTTGGGGAGTTATTTTTCTCAAACATCTCCTAAAACTTCTCGAGTAATTGTTGAACAATCTCTCAAAACCTAACACCACCTGAATCTAAATTTTAACCTCAAATATATTGTCTTTTACATTTATTTATTAACCTCTATATCTTCAACTTTTAAATTCAAACATTAAATTTTTATCTCATCATTTTTAAATTCAAACATACAATTCAGCTTATATCCCTTAGCTTTTAAAATAAAAAATAAAATTAGGCCTTTATCTCTTTTTTAAAGTCAAAATACTCATTTAACACCTATTTTGAGTTAGGGTGTTAGATTAGGCACACGTGTCATTTTTTTTCAAAATAGGGTTGTTTCCAGTGGCCTTTCGCTGCCACGCCCCACCCCTGCTTGGCCTCTTCTGGCCTATTCCATCAATTTTCTTACATCTCAAATAGCCCCTGATTGTCCTGGAAGCTCTACTAACCGGATTTTTGGATCTGGAAGAAGATTGTGGTCATTTGGTTCAAAACGATTGCAGGATCAAAATGATTGTGTGGGCCTCCGTGCCTACCTGTGCCTGCGTGGTAAATAAACGAGAGATGGAGGACGAGTCTGCAAACAACTAGCTGTGAGCGATTACATCATCATGAGTTGGGTGGGCTTTCATGGGATGTGAATTGCTTGTGCACATCACAAAAAGAGCCTATAGTGACCAAATTTTTTTTGACCATATTGTGTTGGTCACCATAAACCGGGTTGTAGTAACCAAAAAATATTTCTCATCATCATCTTGTTTGTGGTCACGAAATTTTTTCTGGTCAATGAGAATGGTCATAAAAGGTCGCAATTTCCACCACTTTACTCTATTCTATTGTCCAATTTTGTAGTCTCAAATACTCTTACTATTTTATGACGACATTTAGCTAATTATCCACCAAAAAATTGGTCAAACTTAAATTTTATATTTCAACCAAAATTATCGTCAAACACTTTGTAGCTTGATTAATTTTAATGACGACAAATTGTCCATAGTCACAAGTGACTAAAAGAAGACATTCAATGGATTTTTTTTTTTTTTTTGGTCGGCCTTATTATCATGTAGTGACCAAAATCTTTTTATCCATATTGCGCTAGTCATCATAAATCGGGTTGTAGTGATAAAAAAATATTTCTCGTCTTCACATTGTTTATGGTCACGAAATAATTTCTTGTCAATGAGAATGGTCATAAAAGTCATCATTTTTCACCAAAAAAAATTGGTGAAAAAGACAGTTTTAGCGACGACTTTATTAGGGACAACCCAACTTTATCCCTAAAAATACTTTTTTTGCAACAAAAATATTATTTTTGTCACTAAATTCTAAAAACAAATGTTTGTAGCAACGAAATTCTAGTTTCATGGCAAAAAGTGTTATCACGTCGAACATAATTGCGTAGCTATAAATGCCTCTCCTGGGACAAAAGCATTGTTTCATCGTTAAAGCTTGAAACAAATATTTTTAGTGACAAAATTCTACATTCGTCGCATTGACACTTTTTGCGACGAACCTAATTGCGTCGCTAAAAATTGTATCTTCTGCTACGAAAATATTATTTCGACTCTAAAGCTTAAAACAAATATTTTTAGTGACAAAATTCTATATTCGTCGCAAAAAAAAATTATTGCTACAAACCCAACTGCGTCGCTAAAAGTTGTATCTTTTAAAAAACAATGTTTCGTCGACTTCAAACACATCTTTTTAGCAACAAGGTTTAAAGTTTGTTGCTAAAATATATCACTAATAGAGAATATCGGTGGCTGGATAAATCTTGATTATTTTTGTTTAATTTGTGAGTAAAATCTACTTCCAAATTTATCGTTAAAGCCTTTGAGATTTTATCCAAATTTATTTTGATACTTCTTTTTATTTCGACGGTTCAGATATCTTCTCACCTCATGTTTAATCTCCACCGTTGCTAGTTATTTAACCCTAACGCCTCTCCTCTTTTTTCGCACTCCCCTTCTTTTCCCTCCCTCGCACAACTGCTGCTAGTCTGCGACAGCTACATGAGTCTTTCTTCTCCTCACACAAATCTTCATATCTTCTTTATTTTCTGCGATTTATGTGATAGATCTACAAAGCTAACACTGCCTGAGACACTTTTTTTCTCACTCATTTTTTTCACTCGTGCAGGTGACTTGTAAAAGGGAATCTTAGCTCTTTTTCTCTCTTGGATGAAAGCAATCGCGTTGTAACCCTGATTTCCCCCACCTATTTGGCGGCTAACTACATGAAAATATGCTCAGTAGGCCATTCTTGCAGTTCTTTTGAATACTATTTGAGTCCCGTTTGTCAGAATCTGGTTGTTGTTATCTTTTTTGTGATAATTTCTGATTTTTCTTTTGTGGTTTGTGTATTGAATGGGACAACTAATGAAGCGCACAATGTATTTGAAGCAAGTTCGTGCTGAAAAGGAGAAGGACTAGTCTCGATTTCAAAATGGGGAAGATAAGCCTATTGGACGGCAGTTTTGCGTGAGGGATAAGAAGCGTAAAGAAGAAATGTTGTATAGAGAAGATGTAATTTCTCCGCTTAATTGATTCACCGAAAGCTTAAGCTCACGAAGATTTTGAAGACGGCCCAATTTCGTAGGAATCTCCCCAGATAACTGGTTTTCTGTTAGCTCGAGAATGGTGAGAGTGGATAGATAACCACGTTGCGGGAATTGTGCCACTAAGCTTATTTGTGGTCAAATCAAGGACGCTCAATGTGGGCTTGCTTGTCTGTGCTAGCATCCTGACCTTCCACTATGTTGATGCGGAAACTTGCTCGTTATCTTTTTCATGATTATTTGTTATTTTTCTTTTATGGTCTGTGTATTGAATGGGACACCTACTGGAGCGCACAATGTGTTTGAAGAAAGTTCGTGCAAAAGGAAAAGGAATGAGAGGGTTTACGAGGAAGAGACAACGTTCGTTAGTGAAGATCTTTGGAGAAAGCTTTCAGTGTTCATGCTTTTTCGCATCTGTATAGTCCCTGTTTTGTTAATATTTGTAGAGTTTTCTTTTGATGCAGCTATTTTGTAAAGTACTCTGTACAAACACTTATTCAAACTTACCATGGTTTGTTAAACCTCCATCTGTTTGCGAATTCAAATTTATCAGTTTCATTATTTTTGAATTTGTGGTCAAGATTTTTGTTGCAAGTGAATTTATCAGTTTCATTATTTTTGAATTTGTGGTCAAGATTTTTGTTGCAAGGGTAAAAAGACAAAACAATAGTGGTCATAACAATATTGGCAATAAACATTTAAAAATTGTTAACAGTGACCAAGTTAGATGACTGGACTGAAAAAATGACCGACGTTTGACCACTAAATATGGTCCACCTATTAACCATAACGACCAGAAAGGAATTTTAAGTGACCCATGTTCTGGTCATTATTAGCATTTTTTGTTGTAGGTACAAGTTGTCTTCTTTGTGTTTTTTGATTTTTAGAGCCGAATGGATCGAAGGATGAAGAGGAGATGGACGCCCTTGTAAAGTACACTTCTGAGCATGGTAGGTTTTTTTTTTTTTTACTAGAAATGGTAAATTTTCTATTTTTTAAAAGTTTAGATTTTACAATGACGCACGTTACAGACGAAATTATACATCCAACACAGTTAAACAAACAAGCACACTTACCCGTACAATAGCTCACTTTAAAAAGAGGGCAGTTTAGACTATATAAAAGCAATCAACATCGCATAAAAGCTAACCCAACCACCATCAGGGGCAACTGAAAGGGGTAGGCAGGTGAGTTATCGCCTAAGGGCCCCTATTATGAAGGTCGTATATTATAGTAAAATTAAAAAAAAAAAAAAAAAAAGTTAATTTATGAAGGCTCTATAATATAGCAAAATATAAAATTAATGGTAAAAAAAAGCCTAAAATTTTCCAGATAAAACTTAATTAAAAGCCTATAAAATAGAAATATTTAAAAATTAGAAATAAATAATGCATCTTAGAAACTAGCACTATCAACGTCACTTTTCAAAATAATAGCATCATTCACAATAAACTCTTAGCTCCTAAAACCTAGAATCCCAGCTACCACAGCTATTTTATTGCTAATTAGAATTGCCAAACAATTTTTCAAAACAAGGTATATGTTTGGTGAGGAAAAAATTTTCAAATTTTAAAGAAAAATTGTTCAACTTTCTAAGAAAATTTTTCAAAATTGCTAATAAAATTTTGAGATTTCTACAAAATCTCAAAATTTTCATGCAAATATCAACTCCTTCTCACACATTACAACAATTTTGATCTTTAGCGATGAATTTTTCAGCAACTATCGGCTCGTCGCTAAAAAAGTACGATTTTAGTGACGAAAATATAGGTTCATCGCTAAAAGGTGAAAATAATGTGGTTTTAGTGACGAAAATCAATTTCATCGCTAAAAATATCTTTTGTGACAATTTTGTTTCATTGCTAAAAGTATCTTTTGTGACGAAAATAATGTGTTTTTAGTTTGTTACTATATGTTTTATTATAAATTAATCATATTAATATGTTTATCCTAAGCTATATAATTTTACTAATTATAATATTGCTTATAATATATTATTTTGTAGTAATATATTTGAAAAAATTTATTTTAAAAGACCCACTTAATAAAATATAAAATTAGAGGGAGTCTTATAGAAATTGAAACTACTATATGATATAACTTGACAACTTAGTTGTTGTTGTGTATTTTGTTATATAGAATAGTTTATTGACATGTACGTTATATATTATTATATCACCATACATTATGATATATTATATAATATAAATGTGTGCCATGTTCAATACATTGTAACAGAATATTTGATATATTAGAATATGTTTAACTGGTATATAGTGCTCCACTGTATTTTAAGTTATTAAGGCATTGTATAGTATGTCACTCAAGTAGGATATTATTATAGCATGATATATCGTATTATATTATAGCATATTGAAATTATTATGGTATAGTATAGTATGTCACTCAAGTATAATATTGTTATAACATGATATATCATATTATATTATGATGTCAAATTCATATTGTTATTTAGCCTTGGTTTGAAAACAATGCATACGTTATGTATGATCAAAATAGTTCATTAGTGCATAATAAGAGTCTTAGTAGTTTAGTTATTTAACAAATTTTTAATCAGGGAGCATGATGCGGATTTGCTAATGCAATATAAACGTTAGCATATATAATTCTTGCATCAATTTATATCTCACATGATCAATGTCCTCTCACTTTACAAATAAATCTTAAGGTTTATTATAAATATATAAAGAGTCAATCTATTTAGTAGATCTTTATTGAGAAATAGCTTATTTAGTATATTTTTATTGTCAGATATTTAGTATATTATATATATATATATAAAGACTCAATTTATTTTATCATTCATTAATTAAAGTATAATAACGAAATAGCAATATAATTGCAATAAATACAATTGTCATATAATTTATATATTTGTCTAATACACATATATAAAATTTATTTAATATATGTATGCTTTAATGTATTGATGTTTTTCAAAATTTGTCAAAAAAAATAATTATCCTAAAATGAGTTGGAAAATGTATTACCCACAAAATTGTCCACGGCAACCCAGCCTGCCCAAATTTTCCAAATATTTTAGAACTCCCGCGCACCGTTTGATCCAAGGTTTTAATTATTCTCGCTAACCCACTTCAGTCTTAACTCTCCACTAGAGGCAAAACCACATATGAACGGTGGGGGACAGCCACCCCCCATCACCTAAAAATCCTTCAAAATGTTTTTTTTTTTTCTTAAGCCCCCCCCCCCCCCCAACAACCCAGGCCCCCAACGACCCAAGCCCAGGTTCCCAGGCCTACCCAGCTAGCTTTATTTTAAAAAAAAATTACATAGGGTGAAACAACGTCGTTTCAGCCGCTGGTTAAAAATAAAAAAACTAAGGTGAAACGATGCGTTTCACCCTGGTTTAATTCGCACCCCTCCTTTTCAATTTCCCCCTTCTTTCTCCCAACGTCCACCCTCTCTCACTCACTCTGCAGCTCCCCACCTCCCGATTCCCTTACGCTAGCAGCCAGCCTACAGCCTCCTACCGACGGTGCCTCTCCAACGATAGTGCAGAACTTCTCCCCAGAATCTCTCTCACTCTGCCTCTCCAACATCTTCGTCCCGATCCAGCCCTTCTTTCCTCCTCCACGAAAACCAGACCACAACTCTTTCTCTCACTCTCTCTTCCTCTCTCTCCAGTGGAGGTACTCTCTCAATTTTATTATGTTTTGATTAAAGAAAATATAGATTGTTATTGTGAGTTTGGGATTAATGATTATGTAACTTATGTTTCGATTAAACAAATTTATCACATTATTAATTGTTATTGTGTTTAAATTAATTGTTCTTGTGTTTGGGATTATTAAACATATTCATTATTAAAATAAATTCATCACATTATTAGTTGTTATTGTGTTTAGGATTATTAAACAGATTCTAGTGATGAATTTCTTTAAATTTTTTATTAATAATGTGATGAATTTGATTGGGATTATTGTGAATCTTTGATTAAGATTATTAAATGTTTGTGAATCTGTGATGAATTTATTTTAATTTTTGATAAATAATGTGATGAAATTTATATTGTGATTATAAATTTGATTGAGATTATTGTGAATCTTTGATTATGATTTGATTGTGCATTATATTGAAATTGTGATTAGAACTAAGTTGTGAAACTGTGATTAGATTATGAAATTAGATTGATTAATTTTATTTTATTTTGTTTTATTTAGCCAATGGATAAGTTTTTGATAAAGAAGCCAGCCAGCGTAGGGTTGTCTAATACTTCTAACATAGCTACTACTTCTGAAACAAATACTAGTTCAAAAAGAGCTCGTACTTTGTTTAGTCTTGATGATATTGGTTCTGACTCAGGGTTACATAAACTCGTTGAAGAATATGATGTTGGGATTAGGGATTAAGTTCATAGGGAGTATTTGATCAAAGGTCCTTGTCAACATTTGGCCATGATTTTCCCAAGAAGTAATATGGGAATACAATGAGGGTTTTAGGGAGTTATGGTTCAAAAATAATGAGTGGTTGGAATATAGTGTATCAAAGGACAGGCGTATTGCTTGTGGTGTTATCTATTTAGGCGAGCTAGAAGAGGAAAATTCGAGGGAGCTGTGTTTACATCTGTGGGATTTAGCAATTGGAAAAAGGTTGCGGAGGCTTTTTGTGAGCATGTGGTGACTGTAATAGTTCTCACAATGATACTAGAAGACAATGTGAAGCATTCAAAAATCAGTGACAAAGTGTGTCGCACGTGTTATCCTCACACGGGTTCGATGTAGAGAATGCTTATCGCATTCGTTTGATAGCAGTTTTAGATGCATTCGTCATCTTTTGGTGCAAGGATTAGCTTTTTGTGGTCATGATGAGTTTGAGAGTTCAATGAGGAAGGGCAATTTTCTTGAGCTTTGGAATGGTACAGCTTACATAAGAAAAAGGTTCATAAGACACTTGGTCATAATACTCCTGGAAACAACCAAATGACTTCTCCTAAAACTCAGAAGGAATTGGTGAGTGCTGTGCAGCGGAGACCACACTTGCCATCATTAAAGATATTGGGGATGGTTTTTTTCTCTTATGGTTGATGAGTCTCGAGATAATTGAGTGAATGACCAAATGATAGTGATTTTGAGATATGTGAACAAACATGGACAGGTGATAGAAAGGTTTATTGGTGTGGAACATGTTACCAACACTTGCTCCCAATCTTTGAAAAATGCTATAGACAAATTGTTTGCAAGACACGGTTATCAATATCCAGGTTGAGAGGTCAAGGGTATGATGGGGCATCAAACATGCGAGGTGAGTTCAATGGGTTGAAGTCGCTCATTTTGAGGGAGAATCCTTCTGCTACTATATTCATTGTTTTGCTCACCAACTTCAATTGGTTATTGTGGCTACTGCAAAGAATAACATTCAAGTTTGTAATTTTTTTCTCTTACACTATGATGATTGTGAATATAGTCAAAGCTTCTTGTAAAAGGAAAGATTCTCTTCGGCAAAGTCAACATGATAAGATAGTGGAGCTATTGGATAAGGGAGACATTTATAGTGGAAGGGGAAAAAATCAAGAAACCAATCTCACACAACCAGGTGATACTTGTTGGGATTCATACCGCATTACAATAATACGTCTCTTCAGTATATGGTCAGCAGTGTTGGATGTGCTTGAAAACATAGGAGAGAATGGCACTTGCATAGAACAAAGATCCAAGGCTCTGGCTATACTGGGTAAGATTCAAAGTTTCAACTTTGTACTCACTTTGCTTTTGTTGAGAAATATGATGGGAATTATAAATGAATTGTCACAGGTAATCACAAACACTACTAATTTTTATTCAAAAGTATTCACTATGCATTTGTTAAGAAATATAATGAGAATTACAAATGAATTGTCACAGGCCTTACAATGAAAGGATCAAGACATTGTTAATGCTATGAATTTGGTTGAATTGTGAAGCGTCGGTTGCAGGATTTGAAGGAGATGGAATGGGATGATTTTTTGAAAAAAGTCAAAACCTTTTGTGTGAATCATTATATCATTGTGCCAATATGGAAGACATTATTCCAACTCGTGATCGGGCTTGGCATGGAGGGCAAACAATTACTTATTTGCTTCATTTTCTTGTGGAAGTGTTTTGCCAAGTTATTGATTTGATCGCTCAGGAGATAAATAATCGTTTCACAAAAGCAAGTACGGAATTACTTCTTTGTATAGCATGTCTTGATCCAAGAAACTCATTCTCAGCGTTTAATCATGCTAAGTTATTTCATCTTACTGAGCTTTATCGAGAAGATTTCTCAGGAATTGAACATATTATACTTAGAGATCAACTTCGAAACTACATTTATGATATGAGAAGTCATGATGCTTTTTCTGAGTTTTATGATATTGGAGGTCTTGCTATAAAGATGGTTGAGACAAGAAAGTTTACTCTATATCCATTAGTTTATCAGCTGATTGAGTTGGCATTGGTCTTACTAGTTGCGACTGCAATCGTTGAGAGTGTTCTCTGCGATGAAGTTTATTAAAACTGACTTGCGTAATAAGATGGGAGACGACTGGATGAATGATAGTTTGGTGGTATACATCGAGAGGAAAATTTTTGAAACTATTGAGAACGAAGCTATTTTATAACATTTTGAGAATATGCAGTCCCGTATGATCCAATTACCACCTCTCAGTATCAGCAAATAGTACGATACGTGTATTTTAATATTTTTAGTATTTTTAGTCCTTAATTTTTGATATTTTAACTCTAAGATATTTTTTTGCATTACGTAGTAAATTTTTTTTTTTTTGTCATTTTTACTTAGGAGTTTGACCCCCTTCGATTGCATTCCTGACTCCGCCACTGCTCTCCACTGTCTCTCTCTCTCGACTCTTCATCTCTCAACTCTCTTTCGCAGTCAGCAGTCTTACTCTTGTGCCGCTAGCTCTTTCTCTCTCTAACAATCTAACCCTAATCTCCGATTCTCTAGTACGGCGGTGCTCTCCGCCAATCATCCCTTGCTCTCACCATTTGCAGTCTTTGTTGGTTGGCACCGGCGAAAGGAGGAGCCTGACTCCCGCGCTACTACGGTCCCCACAGACCCAACTCATCTCCCTTTTTGTATTCTTATATTATTTTTGTTTATTTCTTTGTTTCAAATTCCACTCGATTTTTAATTTTCTGTGCTATTAGAGGTAATTTTTGTAACTGGAACCAGTTTGATCGGTGCTGCAATCGAAGCTCTCCGTCTTACTTCAAAGAATCTAATTAGGTATCACGACCCTATTTATTTCTCGTTTAATCTTTTCATTTTCGCAATTATTATGTCCTCTCTTTAAATTATTGGAATTTGGGTTTTTCCTGTTTCTAAGACTGAATGCAAAATGTGCTCCATGGACTATTGTTCATTGAACTTTGGTCAATTATTGTTCACGGTTATGTAGAATTTAATTGGGTAATTTCTACATCGAGTAGAAGTTATTTTTAGCATTTGGTTTCTGTAGAATTTGATCACTGGCTGCTTACTCTTAGTTGGGTAATTTCTATATGTTATCGCTTGTTTATGTACTATTTCTATGAGGAATACAGTGCCTGTTTTCATTCTGTACTGTTAGGAATCCCTTCCCATGTCATGTATTTATTATCTCACGTGGGCTGAGGTGGTTCTTAATCTCAAATCTTACCTACCTCTATGTGGCTGTTGTGATAGGATTCAAAATCTGTTAGTCGATGTGCATTGCATCTGTATATGCCAGACAGTAATTATTCCACTGATGCTTTTTTCTTGAACTTATGGGCATCATATATGGGCATCAGAACATTTTACAATAGCATTATCATTCATTTCTACTAAGCTCTGAACATTGCTTTGTATCTATTTCTTGTCTTTCTTCATATCTGTATGCTTGTAAGCTCTGAACATTGCTTTGTATCTATTTCTGTGATAGTTTTTAGGGTTTATTGTCCCCGTCCATTTCTGTACTATCTTGTTTGGCAGCTGAGAAAATCAAGGAGGAAAATTTTTGAACTTTTTTAGGTTGTGGGTTGTGAATGAAAAGAAGCTCAACCAGAGCAATGCTTTTATTTGGTTCCAACATTGACTCCCAGCTTTATTTTCTCAGTTTCCCATGTTACGAAGTTCTAAAATTCTAAACTTTCTGGCTTTTAACAATTTATCCAAAAGTAACTAAAACGGTCTCTGTTTATTGCATGATTATAATTTTTACTATTTTATTTTTGCCTGCAATCTTGACCTAGTTGGTATTGACCTTGTATTGAACTTGAAGCTTGTGCTTTTAGGTATTGCGTATATTGATTTGGTTTTTAATTATATGCCTGTGGATTTGTATGATATGACAAGAAAATTTGGAACAAGATTATGCCCGACGCTACTTAGTTGGTAGTATAATGTTGGTTCTCATTTATTTGTGATTTTGAGGACCACTTTGTACCCATGTTTGGAATTAATGATATATCATTGTGAGAGTAGAGGTCAAAACTTAATACTTGACGTGTCATTGGCAGGTACTTAAGATATCTGGAAGCTTTTTTTATAGGCTTTGCATACCTGAATTTGATTAATCTCTGTGGAACTTGCTTCCATCAATGTCATTTGCTGCTTTTGCAATTCTTAGCCCTTGCTTATGAATCTATTTTGCACTTGGCTTGGAGTTTTATGCCACTTCATTGCTTTTACTGGTTAGTGGTTTTGTTCGCTTATGCTGCAGGAAGGTATGCTCCTCGTACAGCCCCTCATCATGCTGCTTCAACCATTGTGAATGATGCTTCAACTATTTTTCAAAACAACAGGCTTAATGATGCTTCAACTTAATGCATGCTAGAGCAACTTCAGCATATCTCGGCATAGGTTTCACAAAGAGATTCTTAGTGTTTTTGCTAGTTGTGAGGTTTCTTCTTTGTTTTAATTTTGTTAGTGGTTTTGGACTTACTTAGACTTTTGTACATTCTTTATGTTTTGGATTTGTGTAGAATATTGATGCTTTTTTCTAGCTTTTGGATTGGTGTAAAACTTGCTATTTTGCGTTGCATTTGTGTATTTGAGATTGTTTTCATATTTAAAGAGCCAAAATGTGTTGGTATTGCGATATTCTTATGAGGTGTAAATTGTGCTATAATTTGGATTTTTGTAAATATGAATCAAGCAAGGTAAAAAAGGTATTGAACAGCCTCTATTATTGGTTACAAATTATTTTAGTTGCAAAAACATTCTGTATGACAAAAGAAATAATAGTTACAACTTACTTTCTTCCCAAAGCATTCTATATCACAAAAAAAAATGATATATTTGTGACAATTAATTCACTAAAGAAACTGGGTAATAGTGACTAAAATTTTACTCACAAAATCTGGTTCTAACGGACAATCTCGTTCGAACAAGGTGTTACAAAATTTAGTTTGAACAAACAATCTGGTTCGAACAAGATGTCACAAAATCTGGTTCGAACAAGGTGTCACAAAATCTGGTTCGAACAAGGTGTCACAAAATTTGGTTCGAATCAGCCAATCTTGCTCGATCAGGATTTTATGGACAAAACGTTCGTCAATAAAAAATTATTCATTTTTTATATTCGACAGCTTTCAACAGCGAAAATCTCACCCATCATCAGTGAAATTTTTTCATCGCTGAAAGTCAAAGTTTCAGCGACGAACCCATTTTCACCGCTGAAGATGATTTTTTGTGACGGTCATTGAATTTTCTTCGCTGATGACTTTCGCCGATGAAGGTGAAAACTGTTGTAGTGACAACAACTTCAGAAAGATTATAAAAAATTATTTACGAACAACTATGTCTTAAGATAGATTAAGCGGTTTAACAATTTTATCTATCGAAACTGATTTATGGGTAAACTTGAATACAAAAGTTTAATTAGCAATTTTACATTTAAAAAGACAAGCAAATTTATGATTTTATTTAAATTTTTTATTTTTTATTTTTACATTAAAAGAATTCATTTTTATGACTTTCCTAGTTCAATCAAAAAAGTTACCCGCCCCTGAACACCATATATAAGAGGTCAAATGATGATGTCATTTCTAATCATTTGCATACTCTTCCTCCATCTCCGGCCAGTTTATCGGACACACAAATTACGGGCGGCCTTCACAATCATTCAGACCCAAATGACCGAAATCACCTTTCGGAACCAAACGTTCGATGCCTTCGAAAGGCTTCGGATCTCTCTGATCTGGGAGGTAGAAATAGTGTTCTCTCTTTTTTTCTTTTCTATCCTAATAGAATAACTCCATGACTTGCCGATCGGTCATGAGAGCTAAATGATTCCAGTCCATCTTCCTCAATAAGAAAAGGATCCGACCCCACTAATTGTGCGTTCTTGTTCAAAGTAGACTTTCATTTCCACTAACATTTATGCAATATGGGCCCCAGATAAAAAAGAATAAAACCACATGCCTTTACGAGTGCTTCAAATAAATCGAATCATAAGGTAATGTTCCTTTCCAGGGAATTTGAAGGAATCTGTTTTCCACAGCACCAAACCCTGCGTCCTTATCTCTTAGCGAGCCTAACCATTCCATTGCCAAGGGATTGATTGATCATGTATATAATGTGGCCGGCCCGCGAGCCAAAATAAATACTTAGAAGTTGCATATATAGATGCAACACTTTCGGTTTCACCGCTAGACTAGATTCTTCCTCATGCATACAAGGCAAAGAAACAAGACTTTTTCGAGTTTTGGACCTGAAGAATTACATATCTAGAAGATATCTTGTTTGAGTGGCTTATACCACTCCACTTCGATCTCTGAGCTATTCTTGTCCGATGTAATTTGCCAAGAAAAAGGTGATAATCAATATTATAATCCGACCTTTAAGATATGGACTTGTTTGATCTACTGAAGTAGCCGAACTGTTTACAATACCACACAACATTTCTTGATTTTGCATTTTAGCAAAAGGTCATGATGATTCCAGCCGTCCAAAATACGGAATTGCTTTTATATATATGATCGTATCCACAGTTTTTCAACACAATCAAACATTTCTTGGCTTGGCATTTCATAAGCATTATCACTATTCTTCATTTCAATAATTTCTGAAATACTTTTCATTGAAGTTTATTATTATCAAATCCAAGAGTACATATTATTGAAATTAGTAAATAACACCAGAATATGGGAAGGAGATGTTAGAGAATAATTATAGGTCATGAAAAAGGTGACAGCTGTTTCCATGTTAAATATTTGGACCACTTTAATTAGAATAAAACACCTTTATGTGATTTGATATTTTGAATGTAAAAGTTATTCTATCTTTGGATTTGGACGTTATTATATATACTATCCAACCTTTTAAACAACGATGTATAACGTATGTTACGTATCCACCGATATGTAGACAATTTCGTGATTGGAGTACTGACACTTGGATCAATTTGCGTATCCTATGGAATTTGCATCATTTATTCGTACGTAGATTGTAAAAGCATAAATACCTAGGGATATTCAGAGTGCCACGTTGGGCATATACTAGTTCCACTTAGAGTATCAAGAAATTAAAAGAGCCAACCAGAGATTCGTAAAATCGATCGGTCCGTGTTAAGACATAGAATGGCCCTCAAGAAATATTGTTGAAAATATCTCACCATGATGTTGATAATAGCAGTCAATTAGTAGAAGAAGGCCAATATAATCCCATGTTCTAGTACTCCCAAAATCACACTGCATGTAAAAGCCACTAAACCTATTTGCCTTCGTCTTTTGCTACCCGGTTACCTTTCCCCTGCGCCCCTTGTTGACAACATGCCCCGTCTTTGCCCGACTGAGGACGTGTTACTGAAAATTTTCAAAAAACACGATGTTAATGGCGATGGTCGTCTTTGCTGTTAAAGCTTGAAGATAAAGACGTGCATGCGCTTGTAGAGTAGCTCATGTAGAGTCACTGTTGACTTCCATCTCTGCTTCTACGGCTCTTAGATAATTTTTTCTCATTCTTTTTCTTTTGTGTATATTCTTTTACACCTTCTCGTGTATTCTTAGTTTGTTAGGCCGTTAGGAAGATTCCTTTTGCTTTTGGTTATATATTGTACTCGAGTCACATTCTTCGGTAAGTGTGAATATACAGCAATTACACAGAACCTCTCTCACAACTGCTCTCCCTCTCTCTCATCTTCTTCCACTACTCTCGCATCTCTAAATCTAACATGGTATCAGAGCTAGGATGAGTAGTGAAGACGGAAACCCAGAAATCCCTTTTGTTCCTTCCATTAAAACAAACCCCACCATGACCGAAACAGACAACCCCTATCAACTAGAAAACTCTGATGACCCAGGGACTGTACTCGTTATAGATCTCCTCACCATTGAGAATTATGCCACCTGGTCAAGAGCTATGCAGAGAGCTTTCCGAGCCAAAGGTAAAATCGGCTTTGTCAATGGCACTTTGCCAAAACCATCTGCAACTGATCCTTTATTTGGCAGTTGGGAGCGATGCAATGACATGGTCGTCTCCTGGCTGCAAAATTCCATTACTACTTCACTTCAGGCAAGTGTAACCTTCATCGACGGTGCACACGAGATTTGGATCGAGCTACAGGACCGCTTCACACAACAAAATGGACCAAAAATTTATGAGCTGAAGAAAGCTCTATCAAATCTCACACAAGGCGATGATATTGTAAACGTTTACTACAGGAACTTAAAGACTCTTTGGGATGAGCTTTCAATATATGACCCATTGCCTAACTATAGCTATGGTAGTTTAAAGACAGTCTCCAACCAGTATCAAAGGGATAGTGAGATGCAATTCCTAATGGGTTTACGTGCTTCTTATTCTAACATGAGAGATCAGGTTATGATGACAGATCATCTACCTCCAGTGAGTAAAGTATTTTCCTATGTTCAGCAGCAAGAACGGCAGAGACACATTCTCTCCACCGTTCATAACAATGAGAATATGGCTCTGTTGACTAGACGGAATATGGGTGTTTCAAAAACAAACAGAGGACCTAGTAGTTTCAAAAGGGACAAACTGTACTGCTCGCATTGTAAAATCATAGGTCATTCATTGGAGACTTGTTTTAAGGCCGGCAATGCCGAGCCACCTGTATGCACCCATTGTGATATGACAGGGCATACTGTTGAACGCTACTACAAACTTCACGGGTACCCACTTGGTCACAAACTTTTTGGGCGAAATAAGTTCAATGGAAGCACAGCTCATCAAGTTACTAGACAACTCTTTGCCGAGGAAGATAGTGAAGAACCAGTTGCATTAACCAAAGGGCAATTGCAAGAAATCATGGCTTTGCTCAAAAAGGATCCTGTCACCACTCCTCATTCGGCCAATCACACCCAAACCATTCCTCACTCTGTTGCAAATTACTCCGCCACTATGTCTGGTATTTCTTTATGTCTTTCAGCTATGTCTCACACCAGTTTCAAATGGATTATAGACTAGGTGCTACAGACCACATGGTCTGCAGCACCTCTCTATTTTCTCGTATTACTTCCCAATGCTCTTACTCTATTAAGTTACCTAATGGAGAAATGGTTTCTATCTCACATATTGGCATTGTTCAATTAACACCCACCATTACTTTACTATCAACCGGGAAAATGACTGAGCAATTGCCTTGTTGCTTTGTTTTCTTACCTAAAATTTGTTTCGTACAGAACCTTGCAACATGGGTGACGATTGGGAGGGATAAAGTCACTTGTGGCCTCTATTACTGGGAGAATCAAGCAGTGCAAACTCATGATTTAGAGAACTACCTCACCAGCCACAATACACGGCCCAAAATCACATCTGCAGCTGCTGAGTCTTCTCCACCGTTTGATCTTTGGCACTACCGATTAGGGCACCTTTCCTCATCTAGATATAACCTTATCATATATCCGAATATACCTACCATCTCTACACATACAAAAACCTTGTTTAATTTTCCCTTTAGCAAAACAACATAAACTGCCATTTAATGATAGTTTGCATATTTCCTCTTCTCTTTTTGAGTTAGTGCATTTGGATTTATGGGGACCTTGTGCTACCATTGCCTATAATAGATCTAAGTATTTTCTTACCATTGTAGAAGACTTATCTAGATGCACTTGGACATATATGCTGAAAAACAAATCGGAAGCCAAATCTTGCATATACAATTTTTCGGCCCATGTTGAAAATCAATTCTCTACCAAAATAAAAATTTTCCGTAGTGACAATGGCCCAGAATTTCATCTTCCAGAATTTTGTTCTAGCAAGGGTCACTACAAAAAAAATTACCTTTAGCAGCGGTCGGAAACTGCTTGTAAAAGCTTTAACATCGGTTTTTTAGCGGCGGTCTCGACCGCCGCTATAGCTACATCGCAATAGGTCTATAGCGGCAGTTTCCACGACTGCTAGTGAAGATCGGATCTATAGCAATGGTCGCGACCGCCGCTATAGACCCGAACCGTAATAGTGGTTTTTTTTTGCAGCGTTTCAAGAAATGCCGCTACAGGTATTTAGCAGCGTTTTAAAAAATGCTGCTGTAAGTCTTTAGCAGTGTTTTTAAAAATGCTGCTATAGATCAGCTTCTATTTTTTTTTTCTAAGAAAGGCTGGTAAAATAATGTTGAAACGTTGCTGAAGATCAATGTGGTTTTTGGTAGCGTTTTAAAGATGCTGCAAAAGACCATAGCCACTTTTTTTGCCCAATTTTTTTTCTCAGCATTTTTGAACTAACGCTGGTTTTTGTTATTTCTATTTGTTTTCTTTGCTTTTTCTCATCTTTTACTATGTTTCTGTTATGATACTTTTTTTTGGGAGCATTTCTATCATGATAATGCTTTTGAATTCTCACAAAAAAAAAATGAAGTTAATGTAAAGTAAACTAAGAGAAAAGGGAACAAATGCTTGCACTAGACATAAGTTTTGATATAATTAAATATATAGAAGATCAAGTTACAATTCAAGAAAGAATTAAAACAGAGTGGTTATACAAGTAACTAAACAGTAAAATGTTCAAATACATCATAATAATCAATGACCAACTAAAATCTCCCTCCTTGTAAACATCAGCAACATCCTCCTCTGCATCAACATCCTCCTCTTCCACTGCCTACAATGGAAAACATCATGTGAGAACTATAATAAAAAAAATTACAGCTATGGTAGCTTAATTTCATCCAGGAAGGCTCTAATTTTTTATTCTAAACCTCATCATCATCCTCAATGAGAATCAGCTCACATGGAAATGCTAAGCCTGTGCACATTGACCTTATGACTGCAGATTTGATGTTGTAGCAGCAGTATAGTTTCCATAGTCAAGATTTCCAGCATTTAGGAAAAGGGAACAAATGCTTAACTACTCTTCCTCCTAGCAAGACTCCAATCGGTTGCAAGTGGGTCTTTAAGATAAAATTTAATTCTAGTGGCACCATTGAGCGTTACGAAGCGCGTTTGGTTGTAAAGGGATACACACAGCAAGAGGGCATCAATTATCATGAGACTTTCTCCTCAGTTACAAAACTTTCTATAGTTTGATGTCTCCTTGCTGTAGCTTCTGTCAAGGGTTGGATTCTCAAGCAATTAGACGTTCATAATGCTTTTCTCCATGGTTCTTTGGATGAGGAAGTCTTCATGCAACTTCCTTCTAGTTATACTTCTACTACTCCCAATCAAGTTTGTAGACCTCACAAGAGTCTTTATGGACTTAAACAAGCTTTGCATCAGTGGTATTCGAAGTTTTCCTCAGCTCTCGTCTCTTATGGTATTTGAAGTTTTCCTCAGCTCTCATCTCTGTAAGAATTTCTTTTTAGTGGATTTCAGTTGGCGGTTAGCCCAGAGTGGTTTTTTCTTTGAATGATTTTTCAAAAAATTTCCACTTCGTCACCAAATCCTTGTCTCTCTTTGTGATTGAAGTTTGATTCAATTTTGATCGTCTATTTCGTCGATTGAATTGATTATTATGTATATTGAACAATTTTAGAATGTGTTTTAAAATTATTATTGATTTTTTAATTATGAGAAAAATACCTATTCACATAGATGTTATTAGGGTTGAGACCAAATTTTTCATCGAGTTTCTCACACAACGTCTCCTTCTGATTCTAGACGAAGAGCACAACAGTGCCACGACAAGACTGATAAATTTGACCAATAACACCTGCGCGCAGCAAAGCCAACCAGATTTGAGACTTCCGCATGTATACATCTCCACCGCTCACTAGCAGGAAATACAACCTCAGAATAGCTAGCAAGACAGAGCCAACTATATATACTCTAGCGCATATGCCACTAACAAACCAGATCTACACAAATCCGGCCACGCACATCACACCTCCACTAGAAGCTCCAATCACATTCGAACACTATTTTCGCCAACCAAAAAAAAAAACAACCCACACACTACCCATCATGAAGATCACATGTCATATCATCAATCACATTAATCAAATTATTCTTTTTTATTCAAATTATAAGATTTACAATTCTGTCTCATTTTGAAAAATTTTGATTAGACCCTCACAACTCTTAAAAAAGGGTGAATAAGTGTTTATTCCCAATTAAAACTCTATTGAGTCAATATCTGAGCAAATATCAATTCAATTAATCAAATAATATGCAAAAAAATAATAATAATAACCTCCAATCACATAAAGAAACTTAGGATGCAAATCTAGCAGAAGATGTGTAGGGAAAAAAGTAGAAGAAAAAAATAGACTCGTTGAGCCAAGCCAAGTTTTGAGCCAATTTTTGTCTCCCCTCACCTCATTAAATGAGGTGGCCATTTCCTGAACGTCATATTTGTATTTTAAAATTTCAGCCCTCCCTTTACACGTCTTTTGTACCCAATCTATTCCCAACTGCAAAGTACCATTAAGTAGCTGTGAGTAAAAATGCTGCTAAAAAGACTGCAGTTAAAGGTCTGTTTTTTTTTTTATATATATATATATAGTGATTAAGATCTCATTATTTCTTGCTCTTATTACCCTTTTTTTTCTTTTTTTTCTTTGACAAATCTAGAGAGAAGACGAGAGAAGAAGGAAAACAAACAGTAAAGAAAAAGATATAACTACAATGCCAATACAAGTAAAAACAAAGCGCCGGTATAACTTTCACTAAAATCTTTTTTTAGCGGAGTTTGCAAATGCCTGCATAGCTGTGTTGGAAACACTGGTGGAAAACCAACCTACGGCTGCAGTCTTTTTGTAGCGTATCAAGAATGCCGACAAAAGCATAATTTCAAATTACATAAATGTCTCTTGCAGGCTTGCAGCGTTTCATAACTGCTGCTAAAAAGGCTCTTTATCATTCTGAAAAAATTGTTGCTAAAAATGTTTAATTGGACTAAAATTTTTTATAATGTTTTATCAGTGAAATTTACAGAAATAGATATAATAGGATTCACCTATTGTAGAGTTTATACTATCTAAAATTTTACACGATCAATATTAAATAGTATAAGATTTATTTATTGTGTTTATCGTTTTCTGAATTGTATGGTACAATTTAAATAGAAAATTACAAAATATTCTAATCACGTTTTTTACTTGCACAAATATTGATACGTTTTTACTAACATTATTCTACAAAACGCCGGTTAAAAAAGTACTTTTTACTGACAGTATTCTACCATTGGAGCAGTTTCTAACATTATTTCCCCGCTACTTACCAAAAAGTTGGAAGAGTGAGAAGATAAAAACCCTACACCCCCACCGAATACTTTGCATATGTTTTAAATTATTTGACATTTGGTAGCACCGTAGCAGAATACTCCTGTATTTGAAATTGGGAACTTGAGAAGGATAATTTTGTCCATAACAGGTGCAATAAAAAATAAAAAATAGAGCGCTAGCTGGAAA
Source organism: Morella rubra (assembly GCA_003952965.2). Lineage (NCBI taxonomy): Eukaryota > Viridiplantae > Streptophyta > Magnoliopsida > Fagales > Myricaceae > Morella > Morella rubra. The sequence goes on from CM025851.1 coordinate 27,846,403, forward strand.
GAAAAAAGAGTAATACTGCAGCTTGCGTTAGCTATATCGCTTTTCCTATTACAGCACTGCTCTTTTGCCACGGCTAATGAGAAGGATGTCAATGGTACTTCCATTAAATGGCCAGTGTGCAAGTTTGCACTCTACGAGTGGATGGTGGAAGATGCAGTGGCGTAGACAGGGGGAATTAAGGCCCAAAAAAATTTTGAAATCATTTCAGGCCAAAATGCTATCTCAACTCCATTTTACACTTTCAAATATCATTTTAACCCTCCCCCCACCCAAAATTTTTGAATAAAATCCTCGTTATACGTTGTTAGACCAAAAATACTATCCTTCTTTTAAGCCTTCAAATACCATTTATTCCTCAAAATAAATGAGACAAATCTAATGCTTTTAAAATCATACCCTTTAAATGACAACCAATAAGAAATTAATTAAATTATCTTTTAAAATAACAACATATGCTAATGGAATTAAAAGTTCAAAATTTAATTTATTTTCTCGATATCGAATTTTAGAAATTGAATTATAGGAACTAGGTGTTTCTCCTCTAGAACTTAATCTACGGTGATGTTTGGAAATAACAGATTCTTAAAATTTGTAGAAATTTTGATAGTAGTGTGAATATGTAGGTAGATTGAAGTTTATTGGAATTTGTAAAAAGTTGGTGAAATTTTTTAAAGATATTTGATTGTGGGTTGATCTTTATTGAAATTTATAAAAAAAAAAAATGTAAAGAAGGATGTTTTGATGGAATTTTGTAATAAAAAAGCATTCAAGTTTAGTGGAAAAGTATGGAAAAAAATGATTTGATTGATTTCAAAAAAAAAATGGATTGGAGTTTGTGAAAAAATGTGTTGGAATTCGTATTAACATTTGTTTAGATTTTGGATGTTTAGTTGTGAAATTTTTTATTTTCAAAATAGTTCTTAAAAATGTGAATATTTGTCATTAGGCTTGACCAAATTTGAGCCAAAAACAGAACTAGCCGATCCAAACCGATTGAAACCCACTAGTGCGATCAGTTGTAAGCTGGGCCAAACATCACCGTTATTCTCCTCTATGACTTCACCCCACCAGACTTGAATCCTGGCTCCGCAACTGGGAAGATAGACAATCAGGCTAGGGGTGAGTATCAGAACGGATGAAACCGCAACGGTTAATTTTAGTTTCGTTTCAACACTCACTGGAAAGCCTCCTCTTTCCAGTGCAATAGTACTGGATAATTCATTGTGAATCCAAGAGGCAATCCCACCCTCCCTCCCTCTATTTGAAGGGTGCACGGAGTTTCAAACCCTAAGAATATAGGAGGCATTCGTTTGCCAAAATTTCGAGGAATATTCTCGAAATTTAAGGAATCTTTACTTTATTGAGATTTATTGGAGTTTGTGAAAAGTAAAGTGAGTATGTGTAAAAGTTAGAAATTTTGAAGTGTATTTGTTTTGCTGGAAATATCCATACCCCGAAATTTTGGGGAAAAGAACACCACCATAGTAAAAGAAAGAAACAAAGGGATAAATACACTTTTCACCCCTAAACTTTGGAGAGTCTACTAGATTACGCACCAAACTTTAAATTTTGAGACATTTCACCCCTGAACTTTTAACATCGTACACATTGCACCCTTTGGTCAAAATTTCCCTCAACTCAAATAGAAAATGGTGCACGTGACCAACATGTAATTTTTTGGCCTATGATTTTACATTTATACCCCCAACTCATCTGTTTACGGGATTTTGAGAGTGTTTGTTTGCCAAAATTTTGGGGAATATTCCCGAAATTTTGAGAATCTTTACTTTATTGAGATTTATTGGGGTTTGTGAAAGGTGAAGTATGTATGTGTAAAAATTAAAAATTTTGGAATATGTTTGTTTTGCTAGAAATTTCTATGCCCCAAAATATTGGGGAAACAAACGAGACCTTTGTAGAAGGGAGTTCTCATTGGGGGTATAAATGTAAAATTGAAGGCCAAAAAATCACGTACCAGTAACATGCATCATTTTCCATCCGAGTTGATAGAAAATATGACAGAAGAGTGCAATGTGTAAAATATCAAAAGTTCAAACGTGAAATATCTCAAAATTAAAAATTTGGGGTGCAATGTTCCAAAACCCCAAAACTTCAAGGGTGAAAAGTATATTTATCTCAAAAATAAAATAGAATCAACAATTATTCTATCAGCATGTTTTCGGAACCTGTCAGTTAAAAGGATGCCATTGGACGGATCAGCAAAAGGAATAAACAGCATTTGAAAAAAAAAAATACACAATAGAATTCGTAAGTTTTATCCTATCATTATCTAGAACATGTACCACCAAATATAATATATATGTCTTTCATAGAGAGAGTCTACAGTCCCCAGCTTAAACAGGTACAAATGGAAAGAAATTAAAAAGACTATTTAGGCAAAGTGAATTTGATTCAGATCTTAAATTAAAAACGATAGACTCAATTCTCTATTCACTCAAACATTAAGATAATTTACTAGCAGTAAAAACCTCAAAATCAGTATAAACATGACAATGGAATCATCAGGATGAAGAAGTTGCACATTTCGAGGCAAATATATCAATGGCAGGGAACTAACCTCTAAACATGTGATCTTGAATTCATGAGGAGCCCTCATGATAACTGAGAAAACAGAGGGGATGCCTCAGATCACATGCAAAAAAATTAGAAACAACGAAATTCTTGCCAGAAAATTTTATTCATACAGCCTTGACATATGGAAACAACTAACATGATACAGAGAAAGGTAGTTTCCGTTCATAGGCACAAAGACATCTTCCTTGGGACGTTAACCTTTAAATTGTGCCCATTTAGATGTTATTCAACAAGGACGAATCTGATCCCATGTTATCTTTAAGGCAGTTCAGAGTGAAAGGAGCATTGTCAGGGTCAGTGCAGGGCACCCCAAGGGACAAAAATAGATTGAAAATTAACAACATAAACTGAAAATAAAAGGTAGCCCAGTAATTTTTTTCTCAAAATGAAGTTACATATACCACCAATTACCTTCTCGATAGAGAGAAGGAAAAAGTCCATCAGGGGAAATAACAACAGGCCCCTCTGGTAAAGCCTTCCCATCCTGCACATATATAAACAAGGCTTCCGTTACTTTTGAGTGTTTTCCAAGTCCAATAGAGAATCTCAATTTCTGTATACATCACCTGCTTAAGGTTGAATAGAAATTGTCTAGTGTGATAAGCCTGAGAAATTGCACGTGCACTAAGAAAAAGCAATTGATACCCATTTTCCTGCAAAACACGGGAAAGAAAGCAAAAAAGTTGGTTCTCCATGTTCTTCTCAAACATGATGATAATTGAATTAGCATACAGAATTAGTATGCATTCTCATTATGCAACGACAAAAAAGAACAAGTATCACAGAACATATAAAAATACACAAGTCTATATACATTTATAACACAAGTCAATATGAGACAAAAAGCAATTTATAGCCACTAACATGAACCGCATTCGTAGAACTGTGAGATTGTCGACCGGCTAGCTTACTGCGTAAGAGCATTTATACCAAGTAACTGAATTGCATTTGTAGGATGATGAAAATGTGAACGAAATAGTTTGCTATGCCAAAAGGATGGGCCTCTCAATTCACTTTTCTGGAACCAACACAACAGAGCTCCCCTCATCCACAGTGAGTCGTGTGCTCAATGTGAAGTATTGCCTTCAACAAGCAAACAATTTGCATATGGGATTCAACAAACCTTTATAGCTGTAAACAAATGTGCAACGCCTGTTTGCGACCAATCGATCCCAACCAAAGGCATGAACTGACCTAGAACATCCGATCTATGACAGCAGTGCAAAAAATAGCGGGATCAGACATCAAGAATAAAACCCAGCGTTCCAGCAGAGTTAGCTACTCTTTCTTAAGTTATGCTAAATGTATAACTAGTTGCAGAAGAAGTAAAAAAGGACATGCGCAAGTGACATTGTAGCAGGAAGTGGATTTGTGGAAAAAAGAAAGAGGGGGGAAGAAGAAAAAGAAAAAAGAATTCTAATAATCCAAGTTTTCTATAAAATAATGCAGGAAGGCTAGAGGACATCCTATAACAAGAAAGATGCATTTACTACTTGCAATTCAACTGAAGGCTGAATACTAGAAAGAAATAAAATGAGTTCTTTCCCACTGCCTACTTTGGCACCCTTCATAACCCCGTGGGGCACTACTATTTTTTCCCTCCATCCCATGAGTCTGTGACTAGAAATCACAAAGATACTTTGAAAAGGCTGAAGTACAAGTGTCCACCGGAAGTTAAATACATGTCCAATACGTGTTTATAAAATGTAAATCCTACTTTTAATTTTTACAATCGGATATTTTTAGGACACAACAGGATTTTTTGTCAATACAACTGTGAGATGCCTAAGACAAGAAAAAAAAAAAATATATATATATATATATCTCTAAATAAAGAAGTGTCTTAAAAGTTGGTTTTCATTGATTCGAAGCAAAATATTACAAAGGAGGAATTAGATACTTTAGTTTTAAACATCTAAAAGACAAAATAGCAAATAATGTTGTTCTATGGTAATTATGGAGATTACATGCTAATATCTCTGACAGCTAAACATGCGTGACATTTGCTTTATAATCTAAATATGTGTTCCTTTCCTATCCATTATTCCTTGACATGGTTATGAGCTTTTTTATCACTTTAACATTGTTCCCGACTTTTTGTTGATGAATGAATAAGTTCAAAGAACCTAGAAAAAAAATGTACATTTATTGTTGAATTGATTAATGCGCCTTAGTGATATCATATCCTAGTTTTTCAATAACTTTCATATCCATATCTCATTGCATCCGTGCCTCATCTCCATTGTGGAGCTTCTTAGGGCAGTAAAAGGAGAAAATGGGGAAGTAATCCATGGAGAGAAGACAGCAGACTACTTATTCATGCAAGATACACCATATTGTTGTTGTTAATTTGATTACTTTATCAAGACACCTTTTTTCACAAAAGCCACATATCCAGTTCGTTTTAAACCCCTAGTCTCAGCATCCACCAAATTCCTATGAGAGCAACAAGTACCTACTGAGTAACATGAAGAAAAAGAACACTCTTACTTTGTAATTGTCCCATCCACGTCAGAGATTACTATACGGGTGTTCCATTTCCACAAATATATTCTCGCATCAACCTATTGAGTAACATAGTTGCATGTAAGCACACAGAAGATATGAATATAAACAATATATATTATATATATTTGTGAATATACACAAAAAAAACCTCGGCTTGAAAAAAAAAATCCCAAGAAAAAGATGTGGAACAACCTGCTGCTTCCCCAGCATTGCTGTGGAGAATGTAAACGTTACTATGTTCTTCCCTTCCTTCAGATTCAATGATGCCAGTTGCTCAGATGTTGGAGTCATTGCCTTCATCATTTTCTCCAGTTTTGGCTTAGGCACGGTATTACTTCCGTCCATCCCCACAGAGCTCTCTGAGGCATTCTCAGCCTCAGAAGCTCTGGCATCATTCAGACTAGCTGCATACCATTCTTTGAACTTGATCTCCTGGAAGAGAAAGGCCAGATCCTCCAGCTTCCCCCAGAGGCAACCCTCGCTTTTGATGGATCTCCTTTAAGAGTTGTTTTCAACTTGTCAACAGCTATCGTGCCTGTCAATTCAAAAATTTGTTCACTTCCAAACAAAACAATCCCTAGAACACAATAGGACCAGCAACATCCATGGGAAATAATGGCCACCAATTTTTACAACAAGCCTATCATCCTTCACAACATCAACACCTTGGGAGAGAAGTTTATCTAGATACAATTTTGTAGAGAGAAGTTTATCTACATCCTTCACAACATCCACATACAATTTTTTTTTAGTAGATTTCAGTTGGCGGTTAGCCCAGAGTGGTTTTTCCTTTGAATGGTTTTTCAAAAAATTTCCACTTCATCACCAAATCCTTGTCTCTCTTTATGATTGAAGTTTGATTCAATTTTTCATCGTTTATTTCGTTGATTGAATTGATTATTATGTATATTGAACAATTTTAGAATGTGTTTTAAAATTATTATTAATTTTTTAATTATGAGAAAAATACCTATTCACATAGATGTTATTAGGGTTGGGACCAAATTTTTCATTGGGTTTCTCACACGACGTCTCCTTCTGATTCTAGAAGAAGAGCACAACAGTGCCACGACAAGACGGATAAATCTGACCAATAACACCCACGTGCAGCAAAACCAACCAGATCTGAGACTTCCGCATGTATACATCTCCACCGCTCACTAGCAGGAAATACAACCTCAAAATAGCTAGCAAGACAGAGCCAACTATATATACTCTAGCACAGACACCACTAACAAACCAGATCTACACAAATCCGGCCACACACATCACACCTCTACTAGAAGCTCCAATCACATTCGAACACTATTTTCGCCAGCCAAAAAAAAAAAAACAACCCACGCACTACCCATCATGAAGATCACATGCCATATCATCAATCACATTAATCAAATTATTCTTTTTTATTCAAATTATAAGATTTACGATTCTGTCTCATTTTGAAAAATTTTGATTTAGACCCTCACAACTCTTAAAAAGGGTTGAATAAGTGTTTATTCCCAATTAAAACTCTATTGAGTCAATATCTAAGCAAATATCAATTCAATTAATCAAATCATATGCAAAAAATTAATAATAACCTCCAATCACATAAAGAAACTTAGGATGCAAATCTGGCGGAAGATGTGCACGGAAAAAAGTAGAAGGAAAAAAAATCGACTTGTTGAGCCAAGCCAATTTTTGTCTCCCCTCACCTCATTAAATGAGGTGGCCATTTCCTGAACGTCATATTTGTATTTTAAAATTTCAGTCCTCCCTTTACACGTCTTTTGTACCCAATCCATTCCCAACTGCAAAGTACCATTAAGTAGCTGTGAGTAAAAATGCTACTAAAAAGACTGCAGTTAAAGGTCTGGTTTTTTTTTTCTTGCAGTGATTTAGATCTCATTCTTTCTTGCTCTTATTACCCTTTTTTTTCTTTTTGTCAAAGATTTTATCTTTAACAAATCTAGAGAGAAGACGGGAGAAGAAGGAAAACAAACAGTAAAGAAAAAGATATAACTACAATGCCAACACAAGTAAAAACAAAGCGCCGGTATAACTTTCACTAAAATCTTTTTTTAGCGGAGTTTGCAAATGCCCGCATAGCTATGTATGAAACGCTGGTGGAAAACCAACCTACAGCTGCGGTCTTTTTGCAGCGTATCAAGAATGCCGACAAAAGCATAATTGCAAATTACATAAATGTCTCTTGCAGGCTTGCAGTGTTTCATAACTGCTACTAAAAAGGCTCTTTATCATTTTGAAAAAATTGTTGGTAAAAATGTTTAATTGGATTAAAATTTTCTATAATGTTTTATCAATGAAATTTAGAGAAATAGATATAATAGGATTCACCTATTGTAGAGTTTATACTATCTAAAATTTTATAGGATCAATATTAAATAATGTAAGATTTATTTATTGTGTTTATCGTTTTTTGAATTGTATGGTACAATTTAAATAGAAAATTACAAAATATTCTAATCACGTTTTTTACTTGCACAAATATTGATACGTTTTTACTAACATTATTCTACAAAACGCCGGTTAAAAAAGTACTTTTTACTAACAATATTCTACATTTGGAGCAGTTTCTAACATTATTCCACCGTTACTTACCAAAAAGTTGGAAGAGTGAGAAGATAAAAACCCTACACCCCCACCGAATACTTTGCAGATATTTTAAATTATTTGATCTTTGGTAGCACCATAGCAGAATACTCCTGTATTTGAAATTGGGAACTTGAGAAGGATAATTTTGTCCATAACAGGTGCAATAAAAAAATAAAAAACAGAGCGCTAGCTGGAAAGAAAAAAAAGTAATACTGCATCTTGCATTAGCTATATCGCTTTTCCTATTACGGCGCTGCTCTTTTGCCGCGGCTAATGAGAAGGATGTCAATGGTACTTCCATTAAATGGCCAATGTGCAAGTTTGCACTCTACGAGTGGATGGTGGAAGATGCAGTGGCGTAGACAGGGGGAATTAAGGCCCAAAAAAATTGTTGAAATCATTTCAGGCCAAAATGCTATCTTAACTCCATTTTACACTTTCAAATATCATTTTAACCCTCTTCCCACCCAAATTTTTTGAATAAAATCCTCGTTATACATTGTTATACCAAAAATACTATCCTTCTTTTAAGCCTTCAAATACCATTTATTCCTCAAAATAAATGAGACAAATCTAATGCTTTTAAAATCATACCCTTTAAAATGACAACCAATAAGAAATGAATTTAAATTATCTTTTAAAATAACAACATATGCTAATGGAATTAAAAGTTCAAAATGAAATTTATTTTCTCGGTATCGAATTTTAGAAATTGAATTATAGGAACTAGGTGTTTCTCCTCTAGAAAATAATCTACGGTGATGTTTGGCAATAATAAATTCTTAAAATTTGTAGAAAATTTGATAGTGGTGTGAATATGTAAGTAGATTAAAGTTTTATTGGAATTTGTAAAAAGTTGGTGAAATTTTTTTAAGATATTTGATTGTAGGTTGATTTTTATTGAAATTTATAAAAAAAATGTAAAGAAGGATCTTTTGATGGAATTTTGTAATAAAAAAGCATTCAAGTTTAGTGGAAAAGTATGGGGGAAAATGATCTGACTGATTTTTTTAAAAAAAATGTATTGGAGTTTGTGAAAAAATGTGTTGGAATTCGTATTAACATTTGTTTAGATTTTGGATGTTTAGTTGTGAAATTTTTTATTTTCAAAATAGTTCTTAGAAAATGTGAATATTTGTCATTAGGCTTGACCAAATTCGAGCCAAAAACAGAACTAACCGATCCAAACCGATTGAAACCCACTAGTGCGATCAGTTATAAGCTGGGCCAAATATCACCGTTATTCTCCTCTATGACTTCGCCCCACAAGACTTGAATCCAGGCTCCGCAACTGGAAAGATAGACAATCAGGCTAGGGGTGAGTACCGGAACGGATGAAACCACAACAGTTAATTCCAGTTTCGTTCCGATACTCACTGGAATACAATTTTTTGTTCCGGTTCATTTTACAGAAATTTTCGTAATTGAAACCAGCAATTCTGGTTTAGCATGTGAACTTTTTTTGAAATTTTTTTTGGCCCTAATGGGCTCAAAATATTTTTTGGGCCGAAATTTTGGAAGATTTTTCAGTTATTTATAATAAATTAACAACAAATATAAACATTCATCCAAAATCTAGATTCTAAAATAAACATTAAAGCGAATTTCATATCATGTTATGCTTTATTTTGAGTCTTATTTAAAAAAAAAAAATCAGAACCGGAACCGGAAGTTTCGGCAATTCTGCCAAGCATGACTTTCGAAAATTGTCAAAAATGACTTCCAATTCAGATTCTGATATATACCAAAATCAAAATTGGATGTAGAATCAAAAATTCTAGTTCTTGCGGAAACTTTTGGCCACCCCTAAATCAGGTTAGCTAGACTCTACTATATATTCACTGCTGAGGATGCATCATCCAACGTGTAGTATGGCATGCTTTTGATGTCCTTTGCAGAATAAGTACTCCACTTTCCGATTTGTCATTAGGACTAACGATTCCAGTCACTCTTCCTCAAAAAGAACAAAACGACGTGCCTTTTTTAGTGCTTCAAAGAATTCTAATCGTGGGGTACTACTGTTCCTTTCCAGGAAAATTGAAGGAATTCTATCTTCCAAGGCATAAGTAAATCTCAATCGTATCCCTACATCATGAATCTTATCGAGTAAAGGCGGTGCCTGACCCAACCACCATCGCAAAGGGATTGATCGATGTATGTGGTCCTCAAGCCAAAGAAATACTTGAAAAGTTGCAGACTCAACATTTTCGGTTACACCATTAGGGCAGATTCCTCCTCATCCAAGGATATGTTAGGGTGTTAGAATCTGTCAACTTAAATCCTGACGCCCTCATCGATCAAGACTCGTCAAAAGCTCACTTTAGTGCTTCAAAGAATTCGAATCGTGGGGCACTGTTCCTTTCCAGGAAAATTGAAGGAATATATTTGCCAAGGCATAAGTAAATCAGGAACGAATTCCTTCCAAATGAGGGGTTTTCGAAGGTGTCCTAAGGATGGATTGTATTTAATATAAAAAAATCTAACAGTCTTAATTAACCCACGTTATTTAATAAATAATATAAATTGCAAAAGTATACTCAAATTATTCTCAACTCATTAAATGACGTGGGTTAATTAAGACCGTTAGATTTTTTAGATGAAACGCAGTCCATCCCTTAGAACACCTTCGAAAATTCCTCCTTAGTAAGGAATCCTTACCCAAAGTAAATCTCGTATCCCTGCATGCATCATGAAGAGTAACCAAACGATTCCACTCCATCTTCCTCAAAACGAAAAGGATCGGCCCCTACTAATCGTGGATTCTTATTCAAACTAGACTTTCATTTCCACTAACTTTTATGCATTTACTAGTGCTTCAAAGAATTTGAATCGTGAGGTACTGTTCCTTTCCATGAAATTTGAAGGAATCTGTTATCCACAGCATAAGTAAATCTCGAAACCCTGCGTCCTTATCTCTTTAGCGAGTAAATTAAAGGCGGTGCTTGACCATTCCATTGCCAAGGGATTGATTGATGTATGTGGTCCGCAAGCCAAAAGAAAAAATACTTAAAAGTTGCATAGATGCCTAACACTTTCGGTTTCACCACCAGCCTAGATTCTTCCTCATGCATCCGAGGCTAATTAACAAGAATTTTTCGAGTTTTGGACCTGATAAATTACATATAAAAAGATATATATCTTGTTTGAGTGGCTTATACCACTCTACCTCTCTCTCATGAGTTATTCTTGTCCAATGTAATTTTCCAGAAAGAAGGTGATGAATATTATTCCAACTTTCAAGATATGGATTTGTTTGATCTATTGACGTATCCGGATTGTTTTTAGACCACCCAACATTTCTTGGTTTGTCATTTCAGCAAAACGTCATGACGATTCCAACCTTCCAAAATATGGAATTGCTTTTGTATATATCGTATCCATACTTTTTCCAAAATATCAAACATTTCTTGGTTTGACATTTCATAAGCATTATCTCTATTCTTGATTTCAAAAATTTCTGAAATACTTTTCATTAAAGTTTATAATTAATTATCAAATCCAAGAGTACATTAAAAAAAAAATAAGTAAATAACACCAGAATATGGGAAGGAGATGTTACAGAATAATTATACATGAAAAAGTGACACCTGATTCCATGTTAAATATTTGGACCACTTACTAGAATAAAACACCTTTATGTGATTTGATATTTTGAATGTAAAGTTCTTCTATCTTTTGATTTGGATGTTATTTATTATATATATACTATCCAACCTTTTAAACAAAGAGTTATATCGTATCGATATCCACCTTCGTGATTTAGTCACATTTGGATCAATTTGCGTGTCTCGGATGTGGAATTTAAAGTTATTTATACGTATGTAGATTGTAAAAGCATAAATACGTAGGGATATTCAGAGTCCCACGTTGGACATATAGTAGTTCCACTTAGAGTATCAAGAAATTAAAAGAGCCAACAAGAGATTCGTAAAACTGGTCCGTATTAAGACATAGAATGGCCCTCAAGACAAGTTGGAAGAATCTCGCCATGATGTTGATAATAACACTCAAGTAGAAGAAGGCCTATATAATCCTCATGTTCTAGTACTCCCAAAATCACACTGCATCTAAAAGCCTCTAAACCTATTTGCCTTCGTCGCTTGCCACCCAGTTACGTACGTTTCCCCGGTCAGGTCCCTCGTTGACAACATGGTTAGACTTGCACCCAAGGCTCTTGCCCCGACTCAAGACGTGTTACTGGACATTTTCAAAAAACACGACGTTAATGGCGATGGTCGTCTTTGCAAGGCTGAGCTAAGGGAAGCCTTCAAATCCCTTGGCTCTCGTGCGCCAAACTGGAGAGCCGGCCGTGGCCTCTACCACGCTGATGCCAACAGAGATGGATTGATCGACGAAGCGGAGATGGAGGCCCTTTCGAAGTACGCTTCCGAACATGGATATACGGTTACCGAATAGAATCTACGTACGTGCTTGCGATCTATAGTGTATTTGTATTGCATGTAGTGCTTAAGTCTCAGCTTGTTCTATAATATCGAACAAAATGACGGCCTGCTCCTGCTGCCTAATAGGATGCAGTGCTTGTGTTATGTCGTGGTACTTGTATAATATGATCATGCCGTCCTTTTATGTGTTTCTTTTGTTGCCAATGAGAAGGCTGTATTCTACCTTCTTGTTTTGTTCCCCCGGAATATTCCAAACTCTTTGTTAATGCTTTCACGTAAAAATCCCACGGTTTTCTCTTAATTACTTGGGGAACATCATTGTATTGGACTCGTCTCTAAGTAGTCCATGTCTAATTAAATGCTTTATCTAGGGTCTTATCAACTCCTATATAAAGCAATGTTGCGAATTAGTTGGCCATCATATCTTCAGAGATTTTCTTTAAAAAAAACCCTAAAAATAGGAAACAAAGAAAGTGACGTTGATAACTTAGGTGGCCACACGCTTTGGTTGCTACTAAAATTTAAGATTACCAAGTTTTGAATCAGAGGTATGAGTTATCTATTTAAATCAGGTGCAGTTCTAATTCAATCAAATTTGATTCTGGACTTAACAATATGTGATGTTGTTACTTTCCGCTAGCTATTCAAAACGATCAGCGCCTGGTGGCAGAGCCAAGAATTTTTCCTTAGGGAGCGAATTTAAGAGAGTACAAAAATTATCAAAAATTGCCAAACAATATATAAAAACAAGCATATTCACTTGAACAAGGCACAATTTAATTTCTATATACCAAAAAAAACATAATACTAATTTTGTTATTCACCTAGCTAGGGGCCTAGAGTACTAGAGAAGGAAAGCGCTCCCTAAGAAAAGGGTTGAGCCATAATCTGGACCTGATTCCGCCAAAGGTCCGGTGAAGACACATCCAACATATCCTCTCTTGGATAGCTTGGCACCCAAGTCATGCCTCGCCGCAAGTCAAACCTCTGACTTCATGAACACAAGGGCCCTGACCAGTAGGCCACCACCCTTGGTGGTTTTTTCTGCACACTTTGATATTAATTACTTGGATAGGTGATATTTTATTGCACCAAAGGCCGCTAGGGTCGAAGAATGACCTACTTAGTATTTGCCCCAATACGAGAAATTACAAAATGAGAAATTATTGCATTTCTTTTCTTAGACATGACATGGTATTTTTTATAGGCAATGAACCTCGGTGCCATTTCTTGATCTTGGTAAATATGCATTTGGACTACTTCGATTTGATTCTTATTCCATGAGGAAAAGCATTAAATTTGTAATTGCCCATGTTTATTCTTTTACGGCCTGAAAAATGCGCTATATATACGGAAATCCTTCGATGAGTCTTTAGATGTGAAGTACTGGAACGCCAGGAGTCCCAAAGATGGCCGTATAAGCAAACAAGTACGCAGAAGAGGAGATCTGTGGTTTGCAAAGTGGAAGACCCGCCCCGGGGTTCGTTGTGCCTGAAGATGCCAACGGCGATGGTTAAGTTGATGAGAAGAAGATCAAAAACCCTTGTGGAGTTCGCACACAAACAACTGGGTGGGAGAATTGTATATTACTAGTCTTCCATTTTATGAGCTATCTAGCTCTACAAATCAAATTACGTCGTATTGTGATTGGAGAACATTAGGAGACTGACATTAGGCTCTCTCTCTCTCTCTCTCTCTCTCTCTCTCTCTCTCTCTCTCTCTCTCTCTCTCTCTCTAGTTTCTACCCTTCAGAAGGTGATGCTTTGGTTCTTTTCTCTTCTTCTTTTTTATGTTTTTCTCTTCGTTCTTCTGTGTGTCACGTTAAATTGATCTATTCTCAACATTCACACAACTTGAACAACCTGTTCTGATCATATTAGCAAAAGAAGCTACGTACGTACAACCCAATTTCAAGAGGAGAAATGGCATGCATTGCGTTTGAAGAGAATTACTACAGTTCAAGCATATGCCTAACTAATGGGATTTGTAAAACTATATTTGCAGTGCTAGCAAATGATATAAACAGACTACGAAATAAGAAAGTTTCACTAATTCTCATGTACAACAAGACCCTCTCCCCCTATCCCCCCCTACTTTTTCCCCAAAAAAGAAATCTTCCTCGAAAGAAGGAAGGAAACTAGAAATTCACGTCTGACAGATCCAACTCCTCTATTAATGCAAATCTTCTCGCAAATAAATCAGCTTGCCACGTAAAACTATGAACAAAGTGGAACATTTGCTGTCAACCTCGGTCGCATATAACCTGTATGAATTACCAGAGACATAATAATCAGCAAAAATGTAACATCCCAAATGCTGAATGTGACTTCAGACATGAAACGATGCAGTGCAATGTGCTAGAAGTTCTCTGATTTCACTGTCTCAGGTTTGTGACAATTTCCCACGCAGAACTCCAAGCACCAATTTAACCCCCAGCTGGACTAGTATTCTTCTTTCACTTGCCCATAAATTATGGAGCCCCCTTCTAGAAACAGATCGTTATGTTGTTGTTCAAGTCTTTGGGAACTTTTAAAAGATCTTTCAGAATAACTTCTATGAAAGCAGCTCCATGGTTAAAATCTCCATTGAAATAGTAGATCTTAGAATTAAACCCCAAATTCCATCCAGAATTTTTTAGAGTTATGCAAAAGCTCAAATCAGAGATTACCAGGATAATTCCATTAAGGCACTAGCAACACCAATCCATCTCCAAATCCAGAGGGTTCAGCAATAACTCTGGCTAACAAGTTCAGACACAGAAAGCAGGAGGTGGCAGCTTCCAGTAATTCCAGGAATTAAAATCCTCCTGTAACCAGGCAGGTTAAATACCAAAATATAAATTATTCCACCAAAACTGAAATCTGAAAATTTAAAGACAACATTTCCATGTAAAGATGGTGAGGATATAAATTACTTTCAACTAGCATCCAATTTAGCTGGGACGGGCCTAGAAGAGAATGAGGCACGTAGGGTTACTTGAGGTGACATTCGACTCAGTATAAAAGCAGCTCATTGGAAGGAGAGAAAAGTTAGGGATAAGAGAGAGAGAGAAGCTCAGCTCCTGAACAGAGTTGCCTCTAAACCCAATGTAATCAAGTGCAAATTTCCAGCTGTAGGGGCAAAAAAGGGTAAAGCAGCCAGAAATGCTGAGTTTAATGTTGGACTTCATGGCCGTTTCTTTTGCAAAACAGGTCCTGAATAATCACAAGTGCAGAATATTAAAGGTTGCAAATCAAACCTGCTCAGATGACGTCGTGGGTGGAAACATGCCATTCACAAGAGCATGAAGTGAACTATATGATCTTGTGTCAACACGGCGATTTACAGCAACCTCACCCTGGAAACTTAATATATTAGGAAGCTTGACATAACAATATAAGAGGCATTGGATATCTATTTTGGAACCATGATGGCCTTCAATTACCTTGGGATTAATAATGAAGATTTTTCCTTTTGGGATTCCAACCTTAAGGTAGCTAAATTCATCAGTATCTCTGTTTCCAAAACCCGCATAGAATGGATTGCAATCAGAAGGAAACAACGCCCTGATAGCCTGGAAAGTAGGACAATAAATATGTATTAAAAGCCTCCTCTTTCCAGTGTAATAGTACTGGATAATTCATGGTGAATCCAAGAGGCAATCCCTCCCTCCCTCCCTCTATTTGAAGGGCGCACGCGAGTTTCAAACCCTGAGTATATAGGGGTGTTCGTTTGCCAAAATTTCGAGGAATATTCTCGAAATTTTAAGAATCTTTACTTTATTGAGATTTATTGGGGTTTGTAAAAAGTAGAGTGTGTATGTATAAAAGTTAGAAATTTTGGAGTGTATTTGTTTTGCTGGAAATTTTCAAACCCCGAAATTTTGGGAAAAGAACACCACCATAGTAAAAGAAAAGAACAAAGGGATAAATACACTTTTCACCCCTAAACTTTAGAGAGTCTAATAGATTACGCACCAAACTTTAAATTTTGAGACATTTCACTCCTGAACTTTTGACATCGTACACATTGCACCCTTTGGTCAAAATTTCCCTCAACTCAAATAGAAAATGGTGCACGTGACCAACATGTAATTTTTTGGCCTACGATTTTACATTTATACCCCCAACTCGTCTGTTTACGGGATTTTGTAGAAGGGGGTTCTCGTTGGGGGTATAAATGTAAAATTGAAGGCCAAAAAATCACGTACCAGTAACATGCATCATTTTCCATCCGAGTTGACGGAAAATATGACAGAAGAGTGCAATGTGTAAAATATCAAAAGTTCAAACGTGAAATATCTCAAAATTAAAAATTTGGGGTGCAATGTTCCAAAACCCCAAAACTTCAGGGGTGAAAAGTATATTTATCTCAAAAATAAAATAGAATCAACAATTATTCTATTAGCATGTTTTCGGAACCTGTCAGTTAAAAGGATGCCATTGGACGAATCAGCAAAAGGAACAAACAGCATTTGAAAAAAAAAAATACACAATAGAATTCGTAAGTTTTATCCTATCATTATCTAGAACATGTACCACCAAATATAATATATATGTCTTTCATAGAGAGAGTCTACAGTCCCCAGCTTAAACAGGTACAAATGGAAAGAAATTAAAAAGACTATTTAGGCAAAGTGAATTTGATTCAGATCTTAAATTAAAAACGATAGACTCAATCCTCTATTCACTCAAACATCAAGATAATTTACTAGCAGTAAAAACCTCAAAATCAGTATAAACATGACAATGGAATCATCAGGATGAAGAAGTTGCACATTTCGAGGCAAATATATCAATGGCAGGGAACTAACCTCTAAACATGAGATCTTGAATTCATGAGGAGCCCTCCTGATAACTGAGAAAACAGAGGGGATGCCTCAGATCACATGCAAAAAAATTAGAAACAACGAAATTCTTGCCAGAAAATTTTATTCATACAGCCTTGACATATGGAAACAACTAACATGATACAGAGAAAGGTAGTTTCCGTTCATAGGCACAAAGACATCTTCCTTGGGACGTTAACCTTTAAATTGTGCCCATTTAGATGTTATTCAACAAGGATGAATCTGATCCCATGTTATCTTTAAGGCAGTTCAGAGTGAAAGGAGCATTGTCAGGATCAGTGCAGGGCACCCCAAGGGACAAAAATAGATTGAAAATTAACAACATAAACTGCAAATAAAAGGTGACCCAGTAATTTTTTTCTCAAAATGAAGTTACATATACCACCAATTACCTTCTCGATAGAGAGAAGGAAAAAGTCCATCAGGGGAAATAACAACAGGCCCCTCTGGTAAAGCCTTCCCATCCTGCACATATATAAACAAGGCTTCCGTTACTTTTGAGTGTTTTCCAAGTCAAATAGAGAATCTCAATTTCTGTATACATCACCTGCTTAAGGTTGAATAGAAATTGTCTAGTGTGATAAGCCTGAGAAATTGCACGTGCACTAAGAAAAAGCAATTGATACCCATTTTCCTGCAAAACACGGGAAAGAAAGCAAAAAAGTTGGTTCTCCAAAGGGTGCGTTCTTCTCAAACATGATGATAATTGAATTAGCATACAGAATTAGTATGCATTCTCATTATGCAACGACAAAAAAGAACAAGTATCACAGAACATATAAAAATACACAAGTCAATATACATTTATAACACAAGTCAATATGAGACAAAAAGCAATTTATAGCCACTAACATGAACCGCATTCGTAGAACTGTGAGATTGTCGACCGGCTAGCTTACTGCGTAAGAGCATTTATACCAAGTAACTGAATTGCATTTGTAGGATGATGAAAATGTGAACGAAATAGTTTGCTATGCCAAAAGGATGGGCCTCTCAATTCACTTTTCTGGAACCAACACAACAGAGCTCCCCTCATCCACAGTGAGTCGTGTGCTCAATGTGAAGTATTGCCTTCAACAAGCAAACAATTTGCATATGGGATTCAACAAACCTTTATAGCTGTAAACAAATGTGCAACGCCTGTTTGCGACCAATCGATCCCAACCAAAGGCATGAACTGACCTAGAACATCCGATCTATGACAGCAGTGCAAAAAATAGCGGGATCAGACATCAAGAATAAAACCCAGCGTTCCAGCAGAGTTAGCTACTCTTTCTTAAGTTATGCTAAATGTATAACTAGTTGCAGAAGAAGTAAAAAAGGACATGCGCAAGTGACATTGTAGCAGGAAGTGGATTTGTGGAAAAAAGAAAGAGGGGGGAAGAAGAAAAAGAAAAAAGAATTCTAATAATCCAAGTTTTCTATAAAATAATGCAGGAAGGCTAGAGGACATCCTATAACAAGAAAGATGCATTTACTACTTGCAATTCAACTGAAGGCTGAATACTAGAAAGAAATAAAATGAGTTCTTTCCCACTGCCTACTTTGGCACCCTTCATAACCCCGTGGGGCACTACTATTTTTTCCCTCCATCCCATGAGTCTGTGACTAGAAATCACAAAGATACTTTGAAAAGGCTGAAGTACAAGTGTCCACCGGAAGTTAAATACATGTCCAATACGTGTTTATAAAATGTAAATCCTACTTTTAATTTTTACAATCGGATATTTTTAGGACACAACAGGATTTTTTGTCAATACAACTGTGAGATGCCTAAGACAAGAAAAAAAAAAAATATATATATATATATATCTCTAAATAAAGAAGTGTCTTAAAAGTTGGTTTTCATTGATTCGAAGCAAAATATTACAAAGGAGGAATTAGATACTTTAGTTTTAAACATCTAAAAGACAAAATAGCAAATAATGTTGTTCTATGGTAATTATGGAGATTACATGCTAATATCTCTGACAGCTAAACATGCGTGACATTTGCTTTATAATCTAAATATGTGTTCCTTTCCTATCCATTATTCCTTGACATGGTTATGAGCTTTTTTATCACTTTAACATTGTTCCCGACTTTTTGTTGATGAATGAATAAGTTCAAAGAACCTAGAAAAAAAATGTACATTTATTGTTGAATTGATTAATGCGCCTTAGTGATATCATATCCTAGTTTTTCAATAACTTTCATATCCATATCTCATTGCATCCGTGCCTCATCTCCATTGTGGAGCTTCTTAGGGCAGTAAAAGGAGAAAATGGGGAAGTAATCCATGGAGAGAAGACAGCAGACTACTTATTCATGCAAGATACACCATATTGTTGTTGTTAATTTGATTACTTTATCAAGACACCTTTTTTCACAAAAGCCACATATCCAGTTCGTTTTAAACCCATAGTCTCAGCATCCACCAAATTCCTATGAGAGCAACAAGTACCTACTGAGTAACATGAAGAAAAAGAACACTCTTACTTTGTAATTGTCCCATCCACGTCAGAGATTACTATACGGGTGTTCCATTTCCACAAATATATTCTCGCATCAACCTATTGAGTAACATAGATGTAAGCATATGAATATAAACTCAACACCTTACTTGTAATTACAAGTATGTGGATATGCTTATTCCCCAGTTTTTTACTGTGAACTATGTTTTCCCTAGTTGTTCAAGATGCCAGAAGATGCCCATTGCCTTCATCCTTCTGCTTAGGCACGGTATTACTTCCCCATCCCCACAGAGCTCTCTGAGGCTGGGCCTCGCTCTGGAGAAGAAGCCATGTTGCACAGAACTTGATGGTGGAGCAGAGATGCCAGCCTTCCCCCAGAGCACACACAGAAGATATGAATATAAACAATATATATTATATATATTTGTGAATAAACACAAAAAACCTCGCTTGAAAAAAAAATCCCAAGAAAAAGATGTGGAACAACCTGCTGCTTCCCCAGCATTGCTGTGGAGAATGTAAACGTTACTATGTTCTTCCCTTCCTTCAGATTCAATGATGCCAGTTGCTCAGATGTTGGAGTCATTGCCTTCATCATTTTCTCCAGTTTTGGCTTAGGCACGGTATTACTTCCGTCCATCCCCACAGAGCTCTCTGAGCATTCTCAGCCTCAGAAGCTCTGGCATCATTCAGACTAGCTGCATACCATTCTTTGAACTTGATCTCCTGGAAGAGAAAGGCCAGATCCTCCAGCTTCCCCCAGAGGCAACCCTCGCTTTTGATGGATCTCCTTTAAGAGTTGTTTTCAACTTGTCAACAGCTATCGTGCCTGTCAATTCAAAAATTTGTTCACTTCCAAACAAAACAATCCCTAGAACACAATAGGACCAGCAACATCCATGGGAAATAATGGCCACCAATTTTTACAACAAGCCTATCATCCTTCACAACATCAACACCTCGAGAGAGAAGTTTATCTACATACAATTTTGCAGCATTAGCCCCGACCCCTTCGTAAAATAAGAGCTTGCAAATAGAAATATCTCTACATAATGCACAATTTATGTGAATTTCTCCAGTTTTCTGCTAAAGGAGCATTTACACCCTCAAAAAAAAAAGAAGACTACAAGAAACTACGGACTAATGTTAATTTCATTTTTAAATAATAAAATATGTCCAAGTGCCCCAAAAAACTAAAGCACATACTCACAATGTAAATATCATAGAAGTGCTAATCAATTTTTCCTTACCAAGAGCAGGATTGGGAAGAACCTTTTTAGGCTCCCCCAAAATCTGTGTATCTTTATTATTTGGCTGCTCCAGTGCCAATTGCGGATCCTTGACTAGATTTATAGAGCTTGAATCTCCCTTTACGTCCATGGGTTTGAAACTTGAGTCCAGTGAGTGGCTGAGAGGATGAACAGTGTCTTGTGCATCCAGATTCTCTGGGCAAGACCACAAATTGGGCAGTGATTCTACCAGCCGCCCAACCTCCTCAACAGATAACTTATTAGTTCTAGGTATGATGATGGGGTTTGATGTTATCCTCAGTTTTTCTACCAAGTTTTCAAGATCAGTCGATGGATTCTCTTCAAGATCTACCATGTGCTCAGGAGCAGTCAATGTATCCTCAATATTTGGCTGCTCCAGAGTCATTTCTGGATATCTGTCTGACTTTATACAGCTTGAATCTCCAGTCTGCCACTTTAAATTCAAGACTTTGGAACTTGCACCCTGTGAGTGGCTGAGAGGATGATCAATGTCATGCTCAGGGCGATACCCCAAATTAGGCAATGATTCTACCAGCTGCCCAACTTTCCTAGCAGAAACCTTATGAGTTCCGGGTACAATGATGGGGTGTGACATAACCCTTAGTTTTTCAATTGAATTTTCAAGATCAGACAATGAATTCTCTTCAAAACAATTGTCCGAAGATGAAGACAACTCATATCTTTCATTCAATGGCACATTTGCTTCATTAATGAATCCAGGACTAATTGAGCAACTTTCCTTATCTGCCTGCTCTGGAGATATTGACTTCACAAACTGCATCTTGCTGATCCCATCAAGGTCACTGAAGAGAAAGTGCTCTTCCTCTGAACTCCCTGATGGCAGAATGGGTATTGCTTCTGTCGTGATATAGTCACAAACTGATTCCAAAGAAGCTTGGAACTTGCTAGTGATTTCTTCTTCCTTCTTATTTTCGTTATCTTGAGTTTCAGGAGCTAAGTTGCTGAAACCGGAAATGATACAAGCGCCCTTTGACTCTGCTTCATCAACTGAACCAAGTGTTGGGTCCATGCTGACCATTTGGGAGTAGAAGTCTGGTGGTGCTAGTGGCTCTTCGCGGTCCACCACATTGCTTTTTGGAACGCAAGAACAAAAAGGGCTCGTTGGAGGAGAATAATTCTCAGGAACCTCCACTGGTTCTGTCTGCAAATCATCATCTTCAGCAACTTTGATATTAACTGTATCCTGATTAAAAACTTCTAAAACCTCAGCGCCAACAGAGTTATGCATATGCCAATTGTAGAAACACATTAAGTTTTTATTTATAGCAGGATTTCACTGTCAACTATTTCTGCATCCTTAAATAATTTATAATTGTCGCTATATGAATATAAAAAAACCAAAATCTTGTTCAAATATTCCTTTGTTAACAATAAATACTTACCTCCAATAGCAGTTCAGTTGCTGAACGCAGCATTTCGGTATGAACACAGACTTCTCCATGTCCTTCACTGGCAAGGTACACTGTCTCATGAGTATGCTCACCAGAACCGTCCATTGCAACTATTGATCTCTCTGATGTTTCGCAATAGATACAGGAGTTAACCTTATCTGTTTCACTCACCTCCTGGGAAATTCCACAGCCTGGTAAAATATCTCTGGCATGGAAAGCCTGTTCTTCATCAATATGCTTCCCAGGGTATTCTTCAAGCTCAATCGAATATTGAACTTTTTCATTCTCATCATGTTCAGTATCCCCTATATCGATCTTTTGTGACATAGAAGACTTCATTTCGCATTTTCCTTCCAAAACACTTTCACCAGCCATGAATTCCGAAACTTGTTCTGGGGCGCCAATGCACGATACTTCTGTTCTAGTTTCCTCAACAAAACTCTGCAGATTCTCAAATGCAGAAGGAGAACTCCCACCCACTTGCTCAATGTGGGAAACAGTTTCCTTGTGCAAAGCACCTTGGTCCAAACTATTTTCTACATTGCCGTGCTTAGATGAACTCACCTCACCTTTTTCATCAGCAATCTGCACATATTTATCTGCAATATCTTTCCGAGGTTTTTTAATGGCAAGATTGGTAGACCACTGGAGCTCCAAGAGGTTAGCCGCAATCTCAGCACGCTCCATTGAATCTGCCCTTTCCACACCATTACCACTCTCTCCTTCCTGATAAACTTCCTCCTTCATTGACCTCCGTCCAAAAACAAGCCCAAGAATCCTTGAGCGCCGAGAACTAGTCCTTGACATAACCTTCCCATTCTTCACATCAATCTTACCAACAGAATTCGATGTACTAGCATCAAAATTGTAACTTTTGGACTTCAAAGGCTGCCTATCATTCTTCACATCAACCTTCTCAACTGAGTTCAATGCGTCGAAATTGTAACTTCTAGACTTCAAAGGCGGCTTGTCATTATTGGGTTGCGCATCTGCTTCATCCCCAGAGGACAAAGAAAGTGGTACACTTTCACCTTCCTGTACATCAACCTCTCTGAGAAAGTAGGCTTCCCCTTTATGATTTAAACACATGTGGAAATTAGCTTCGACTCCATTGACACTGACATTGACCACCTTCTCCTTGGCCTTCAAAACGCCTTGAAATTTCCCAAACCGAACATACCAAGGCGATGACTTGAAGCTCCCATCTTGCTGTTCAACTGCAACTATATCCACGGCTCCACCAAAAGGATGGAATGGGCCGGAGACACTGTACACCCCTCTGGTGATGTAGCTACCTAGCCTCTCCACAGCATACATCTTTAGACCACCCAGGTAGCAGTATCTCAAAATCCAATCATGATTTTTAACAACCCTTCTGATTGCCCCACAAACATGTGAGGCTTGATTGGCTTAAAACAACAAGAACCCTTATGTTCAATTCTGCAGAAGTCTCATAGGAATCGAAATTCCACGTACCCAGATCTCAAGATCCCAAAATCACCCAACGATTCGAGCTGATCACGACACTAGATTCTCGCACTTCATTCGAAAAAAAGCAATTACGATGTATACTTAGGATAAGAGACAAGAGTCGTCCTAACAATGCAGTCCGATATAATGAGGAGCACCAACAGACTTAATGATCGTGAAATACACAAAAGCTCAAATTAGGAAAGAGACAATTGAAGGTCATTAATCAAACACTATAACCCGGCTCAGATGCTCTATCCCTCTCTGTATTGCACCCACGATTTTAAAAAAGAAAAAAAAAACACATTCAAGAAGGACCGGGAAGTCAGAACCAACCAAACCCAAATGAAAACGGACTGCCATGAAGAAGGAGAGGAATTGGTGGAATAAAGGTATATTCGCCTTTAATTATTCTCAGTGCCAATCCCATCCTCATTGAATCCCAGCAGAAAAATGACACCGCAGTTTATAAATTACCAGGACTACTAGCATGATTATTTTTTATTTACCGTATATAAATAAAAATAAATAGGATAAAATAAAATAAGAAAGGACCTAGAAAAAGCGAACAGGGGGCGACCCAGTAAACCATGAAGCTGACCTGGAGAAAAAAGAAGGCCAATTTCGACACACAAACAGCCAGGGGCGATCTCTGCTAAGGGGGAGAGAGAGAGAGAGAGATTTGGTGCTCCTTAGGAGAAGTGTCGTCTTGCATGGTGACTGGCGAGAGATGACACATCAGCATGGATATTTGAGAATTAGGTGGAGCAGATTTGAGTAGGTGGGACCACGAAATTGTGCCACTAGATTTAAGTAGGTGAACACGTATGCAGCAGAGAGGCCAGAAAAGCAAAAGGTTTCACGAATGATGGAGCCAGTCCTGTTCAGTTCCAACTCTGTTTGACAGCCAACATCTGAACCCCGTTTCGAAACCGGGAAATCGTCGATCACTTGAAAGATTCGGCTCCTCATAATTTAGCCCAACTGGCGCACTTAGTTTTCAAAAGAATCATGCGTATTTTTGCTTGCAACTTATTATTATTATTATTAGTATACAAATTTTTACCTTACACTCTGTCCAAACCATGTGCGCCTTCGAGCGAAGGTCGTTCTTCGAAACAAATTTCGTAAGCGAACATGAGATTTTTTATTTGGTATCAGACATTTCTCAACATCTTCATTTCTTGTGGGTTGCCACTTGCCATGTGACCTTGATTGTAGCGGATTCAGACCCGCGGCTCAAAATTTTTGAAAAAATTCTTTTTTTAGGGTCAAGAATAATTTCCCACCCCTTTTTTACACCTTCAAATATCTCTTTTGCCCCTCCAAAATTTTTGAAAAAATCCTCTTTGCAAGGGAAAAATACAATCCCTTTTTTCCGCCTTCAAATACCATTTATCCTCCAAAATAAATGAAACAAATTTAATACTTTAAAAATTATATCCTTTAAACTGACAATAAATAAGCAATGAATTAAAGTATATTCTAAAATAATAACAAACGTTAATGGAATTAAAAAAGAAAAAGTCATAATTGGCTCAGTAACTATATGGCAAAATCAACTTCGGCCCTTCAACTATCAAAACCGCAATTTAACTTTTGAAAATCTTCAATATACGCTCCCGTCCAAATCAAATGTTAAGTTAAAAGAAAAAATATGTAAAATGACCGAAATACTCCTCCAAGATAAAACTATTAAAAATTCATTAAAATTAAATAAAATTATTGAAACTCTATTTTGGTAACCTATTTATTTTTAATTTTATTTCTTGAATTACTTCTTATAATTCAATTTTTAAAATGTGATCTAGAGAAAATAAAGAATTCCTTAATATTTTATGGAAATAATTATTTTCTATGTATTAATTATTGTTATGCAAGTCCATCACCTAACAATTATAAAGAAAACAATATAAATAATTACTCTGAATTGAAATTAGCAGCTAAAAAAATTTGAAATCAAAAGAGATTGGAAGCTAAAAAGAGAGAATGAACTTACATAAGCCGAGACAACGTCAATAGAAAAGAAAAAAAAACAAAAAAGTAAGTTTTCATAGGTAAAGCAGTAGGAGAAACTTGGTGGACTATGTGATTTGCTTACGTTAACTTTTTTAAGAGTGAGACGAAATTGAGAGACTCTTTTTAAAAAGGTAGAATTGAGAGAAATAAATAACAAAATAGAAACAAACACCCATATTTACATCATAAAATAAATTGTTTCTCTTGGTGAACTTTTAATTCGGAAAAATGTCATAGTTCGCTCCATAATTATGACAAAATTAACTTCGGCCATTCAACTATCAAAATGACGATTTACATCCTTTGTCTTTTGAAAATCTTCAACTTATGCCCCTGTCCAAATCAGCTGTTAAGTTAGAAAACATGCAAAATGATCTAAATGCCCCATCAAGACAAAATTTTATATAATATAAGATGATGTTTGGCAATAACAAATTCTCAAATTTTGTATAAAATTTGATAGTGGGGTGAAAGTGTAGGAAGATTGAAGTTTTTATTGGGGTTTGTAAAAAGTTGGTGAAATTTTTGAAAGATATTTGGTTGTAGGTTGATTTTTATTGAAATTTATTAAAAATAAATAAAGAAAGATGATTTGATAGAATTTTTTAATAAAAAATATTTAAGTTTAGTGGAAAAAATATGGAGAGAGGTGATTTGATGGATTTTTTTTTAAAGATTATGAAATTTGTGTGAAAATGTGTTGGTTCATGTTAAAGTTTTTGATATTTTTGATATTTAGTTGTGAGTTTTTTTACTTTTAAAATATTTTAAAAAAAATGAATATTTGTTATCCCCAAACATCACCATTATTTCCCTATATCACTCCGTCCCCCTTCCCCCCAAGACTTTAATCTTGGCTCTGTCACTGGCCACCAACAATTGAGTATGTATTTTGCTTCAGGGACGAGATCAAGGGCATGTTCGTTTTCATCATTTTTGTAGGATTTGAATCCTACTTTTATTTTTACAATCAAAACATCATAACATACACGCATTTTTATACAACACTTTATTACTTTTTTTACACACACCAATCCCTTTCAACAACTTCTACACGCATTTTTATACAACTTTAACACCACCTAAATATTCACAATTTCATCAGAATTTTAAAAAAAACATGAAAACGAACATACCCCAAGATTAGATATTAGAAAGGTTATTATATAAAAATAATTTTTAAGGTCTAAAATATAAAAATTAAAAATTTCCTAAAGAATTTTTTATTTTTTATTTTACCCCTGACACCTCAAGTTTCATCACTGTTTTGCTCGGTACTTTATCTTAATTGTTGTATAATTATACTGAGACCTTTCTTTATATTAGCAAGGAAAGAAGCCTTGTGCCTTATATTTCAGAAATTTTTTTAATTTCAACTTAATTTAATTCATACTGTTGTCGTCAATAAGACACGTCGTGCGACTGCCGGCTCTTTTTTTTTTTTTTTTTTTTTTCTAAATGTGCGACTGCCGACTTAATTGCTTATTGTTGATGTTATATATATCCCATGTTAACAAGGCGTGGAAGATAAAGATTGACTAAAGGATGAGTGCACGCGCGCAGATAAGTTTTCTTTTTCCTTACGTTTTAAAGTTCTTGGTCTAATGGTAATAACAGACCGAAATGAAAGATGTGCAAGTAAAAAAAAAAAAAAAGGAGAGAGATTTGCAAGCAAAACCTACCCATCATACATATTTTTCTTACTTACGAAACTAATATTCTCCTAACATGCTTCTGTGCGCATTTTTCTCCACTCGCATGCGGAAAACGGGAATTAAATATTTGGGTATCAACTTGGTCTTATTTGGTATAAAAGTATATCTCTTCCTAAGCTATGGATATAGATGTTATTTATTTATGAAAAGAAGGTACAAATGTTTATCCTCCAGCATCTAAGGCTTTTTCTTCAGTCTTCACAGGCGATAACGGGCAGTGAAGTTGATAGCTGGTATAGAAAATGGGAGGGAAGAGAGATATTAGAATTTTTTTTGTTTTGCTTTTAATGTACGTAGAAATTCTGCAAAACAAGTCCAATGGAGCAAGTTCACCTAACGCACAAATAAATCACGAATAAGCTAGCGCGATGACTCATAATCAACAACCTCCACTTAAGTCATTGGTCTAATTATGAGAGGAATCGAACTTGAGACCGTACGCCTTATCCACACAGTTTCAAGTGCGCCCTAACCATTACGCGAATTGTGGTGAGTTGATAATAGAAAATTTAGTATTGACATGACTACTTATTATGTGTCCGATATACAATACTCGGACTATTATTATCGATTTATTAGTTGATGAGATAGTAAGGAATTGTTATGCTCCGACTTGATGCTTAGACTAAGAGTATTATTTTCACTTGAATGATTCCCAAAAGGCATTCATGATGAACAAGATCATTAAAAAGAAAGTCACTTGTTATAATGAAGTGGTTTTGTCCTAAAGGCATTTATTAAGTGGTATTATTATTCTTTGACCAGTGTAATTACTAGACCCACCTACTATAATGACTAAAATGAAACATTTTAATTGCGTGTATATATATACAAGTGTGTCGATCTTTTGAACAAATTATGCATTACGTGACAACAGAACGGATCTTCTACATACTGTTTAAACGACAATTCCTAAGAACATTCAGTAACAAAAATCTAAAACGGAAAAATTAACGTGCATATATGGCTGAAGTAGTCTATCTATGAATAGATCACCAAGGTAAAAGGACAAGTAAGATCGACTTAAAAAGAGAACTCGAAATTGGTTCTTCGATCCGTTCGGTTGGAAGGTTTGGGCATTGAGAAACTTGGGCTTAAGCCCAAGGGAATGTTTCGTCTGCCTCCGACCGGCTCTTTCATGAGAATCCAAACACTTGGGCTTTACTGCTATGACATCCTATTAATATTGAAAAAACCCCACACGACCAAACAACAAATGAACAGAAAACGCGAGCCTTAAACAATTGCCACATAATTCCTTGAAATGTGAAAACTAAGTGGCTTGTGGTGATTGATGAAGAATTAGAGCATGGGCAGGAGGCTGGAGGGATGATGAATGAGAATATTCCCCAGTGGCATATAACATGGATTAATTAGAGAATAAAAAAAATTAAAATGGCTCATCCGTTAGCTAAATGGGCTCTTCAAACCGGAGGTCTCCAGTCGATCAAATGTACTAGTTAGCCTGCCTGTATTTTGTGCTGAAATGTGATGATAATTTTTTATAGGCTTGCAGCTAATTCTTAAGTTGTTTCTGTAAGATATTATTTTAATATCCACTAAAGTTGTGGCCCACACATCAAATATTATAAAGTTTTAATGAAAAAATTATTTCCATAAGGATTTTAGTAATAAAGTTTTAATTATATACAAGTTTATTCTTTGATGGGAATAATAATTAACAGTTAAATTCTAATTGAAGGTCTCTGGTTTAGCTTATAAATATAGGCCTTTGTATTCTATCAATAAAGTCCTAAGGTTAAGAATAAGCTAGATTAAGACCTCTCAATACAGATCTTCAAGTGAGATTAAAATCTCTGGTAACGCTAGATCGGTCTTATAATACTTTTCTGTGGATGTTGCAATTTCTAATAGCTTCAGGAAAAGATGATACTTCTGTAGATATTGCAACGAGTAGAAGAATCTACAGGTTAACATGATTGTTTAGAGCTTTTTGTCACGAGAAAAGGTTTCTCATTGAGCCCAGCAGCCATCAATTTTCGTGGGGGCTTCCTCGATTGTTGGGAAAAGAGAACCTCTTGTTGTCTGGTTTTTTGATCAACCTCTTGTTGTCAATCCCAGTGCATGTTGTATCAAGTAATTGCAGCTCGTGCAATAAAGTTCAGTTTCAAGAGTGAATCTATGGGCCACGCGTACACATGCACTCGCAAAGTGCATCTTCTCCCCAGAGGAATGCTTTTCTTCGTGTGCCCTTTTTTTGCTTTTTATGTAGCTTTGTAGTGATGATGGTTCAAAAGAAAGAGAGCACTTTTCATGTGGGTGGGGTTTTAAACTGGTGAGATGGTACCTATTGATCCCCAGAACGTCACAGTATAAGGATGGTCCTCAAAAGAGAAAAATTAACCCCCAAACGATTGCGCCCTTTATTACAGCTTATCATTGTTCTCATCTGCATCATGGCTACAATCAGAAACCATAACCCACTATGACTTATTGTCTTCCATATTATATAGGGGGTCCCTTCGGCGTTATTGTAATCATGGATAGTTGTAGTACCATGGCTAACTTTTTAAGAACTCTTCGGCTGGCCACAAACTCATGAGACCCAAGGCCTTTGAATGCCATTGAAACCAGCACTTTTAAAGCCCCGAGCATTCTAAAGTAATGATTGGAGATGGTTTCAGTAGTTCTTTTTCTTTTCTTATTTCTTGTGGGGACGGGGACTCTTGGTCCATGACTCTGCAATTAACTTCACTTATCCGTTGTTTTGTATTGACTTCCAAAGTCGCATTTACTGACTGGTTTTGAGATTCACCAAGCATATTTACCTCTTCAGTTCTTTCAAATTGTTAGAACTTTGAAGGGTTGAGAAATTCAAAGCATGTTGCAGAGCGGGACTTATTGCACTTCTATTAGGTAGAAGAAGTTGGTGATGAACCTGCTCGCAGTAAATTAGTCTCCGGGTGGTTCTCCCATAAGAGATAAAAAATAAATGTAGGTGGCAGAGGAGAGCATGGGGTCTTATCGACCACGTACAGATTCTGGTTGGATTTAACAACCCGAGTATGATTAGACCAGTGGCCCACAGCCAAGAACATTTTATGTATGTGTACATGAACATTAGTTCGCATCAATCTGCAAGTACTCCTGCCGTGGCCCATAATTAGAGTACCAGACAGTACTATGAGAGGACTATTAATTTCAATTCTTGAAATGGTGTTTCTTCATACTAGTTAGGGATTCTCGATGCTCCTAGAGCACTAGCCTAATGGTTGAGAGATTGTTCTTTATATGCTCGACCTATCAAGTTCGAATCACATGGACGATGCTCCGTTAGCTTAATGGTTGAGAGATTGCCCTTCATGTGTTCGACATACCAAGTTCGAGTCACATGGACATGGAGTTGATGCTCCTAACTATTAATTAGACAAAGTCCTAGACTAACCGCTAGGATCAAACCTATACATACCACGCAAGTTTAAACTAGTAGGGTAGCTTCCCTGGTGATTTGGACCTTAGGGATGCTTGATAATTTGTGTAGAGTGCTTTGTTATACTACATGGGATTTCTTCTCGTCTTTTATGTTTCCCCAATCGGACTTTTAACTCTGGTTGATACTATAAAATGGTAAACGGCATGTGTACAGGTCCGAGATTGAACTTTGGGCCATTTTGTATTAATGCTTAAATGACTTAATTTAGACGCGTCTGCAGAAAATTAAGAGAGATTCATTAGACTGCTCCTACATTAATGAACAAGAAGGTTGGTGTATCTTGTACGAAAAGTGCAATAAAATATTTAATTTCTATGGAGATTTTCAAGGCTAATCAAATATTTTAGCAGGATCTGATTCCACGAATAGTTTAAGATTTAGTTTTAGAGGGTAATCAAACCCAAAAACTACCTTGCAAACATAAAAGACAAGAAAGCACACCTTGAAAATTGTTGAAGGTAGTGAGCATTTATGCTGTCCTCCATTTTCAAACTCATCTAATGTACAGTTCTTTCTATATATCGTCTTATACACAGAATATAGAAAATGTGCAAGTAATAAGTGGGACTTGAAATGAAAGTTTTAACTTCATAAACCTAGTCTTAGCATTGGATTTTCTCCTCCTTCGCGATTGAATTCTTGCAATGAGCAATTGCAGCCTGAATTGCGGCCTGCAACTCTTCCATGGTACTGTCATTCGTAGAAGACGAAAGCGTTGCAGTCGCCAGGAGAAGACCACTATTTGATGGAGATGTCCTCATTGACGCTGGTGCTGAAAACCCTCCTCTTCTTCCTCTCAAATCTTGCTTATTTTTTGTCCTTAAATTACCTGAAAACGAATAAGGTTGCCGCCGTAATTGGATATTCTCTCCTCTCCTTCTGAAGAACAATAGCGGCCGGACCAGTCTCACGTACCTCTTTAGTACATGGCTCACATCGAACCTCAGCTTCCTCTTGTGCTGACCCTTGTCTTCTTTCTCGCTAGCTTCATCCCCTTTCCGCCATCTTGGGAAACCAAATAACGAGAATGACTTCGATTTGGTCCTTCCCTTTGTCTCAGTATTGCTGCTTCGAAGGTGGTCGCCTTTATCATTGCTGCTCGTGATGTCGTCCCTACTGATGGTGCTGCAGTGGCTGCAGCTACTTTTATTGGGATTTCCCTCATCTAAGAAGTCTCTGATTGGGAGGGTGAAGCTGTCCAAGGAATTGGTAGAGGAGCGAGGAGATACAGGAAGGTGAGAGAGGAGGTGAAGAGGAAGCAAGTGACCATGGAAGAAAATGTCATCGGCAGGTGTCAAATCAACTGCTAATGAAGGAGGCACATTGGTTTTATCAGGGACTGTCGTTGAGGAAGAGTGGAGAGAGATTGTGAAGGAGAATTCATGCGATGGAGACGAAGATGCTGAAGGTGGAGAGGAAGGGGATGTTGGTGACCGTAGCTTTGGTGCTAGGCCTGCTTTTCCTTCTTGATATGTCTTCCTATCTTCATGCCGGTTGTCTGCTACTTTCTCTCTGGTCTTTTGGTGCTGACGGCTGTCCATAACTGAAAAATTATTTTGAAGACAAGCACTAAGATCTGGAACAGTACTCTGAAATTCCCTCACTTTTGGTTTTCAGTTCTATGGATGTTACCAAACCTCTGGGGAGGGATAAGGGGATCAGAAATAAGTGAGGAGAGAGAGAGAGAGAGAGAGAGAGAGGGACTCTTTGTCAACCTGCGGTTCGGCTTAGACTATCTTTTCTGCACATATATTCACTTAATTATTGAGCATTATTGTTGTTCTTCCTGGAGAAAGGATGTGGTCGCCATCACCCAATGTAATCTAATGATAAAATTACCTTATATGTATATGTCTTAAATTTGAAAGTTGGTGGGTCCTTGTCCAATCTAACAGCTATAGGTGACCTGATCGGGAAAATGAGATGACAAACATCCAAATTTGTCACATAAGGGTCGATGGGATTGGCAAGGAAGAAACTAATTTTGCGTATGATTCTTCGTATTTGAGTTGTTTTGCAGTGAAAAGGGTGCCTAGCTCAGAGAAGGTTATCTGCGCATACACACAGAAAGATGCACACGCCCATTTCAAGAGGAATCTTTTAACCTACCCAAGACTTTAAAGACGCTCCCTTTCACTGTTGTTATGTTCTCTATTTGCACGCCACCACATCGGGGAAGGTGTTTGATTAAACAATTTATATACAGTGCAGAACTATAGTAGGACAAATGGTTGAGATAGGTGGTGGATGACATTTCGAGAGCTTTTTTTTTTTTTTTTTTTGTATTTTCTTAAGGCACTCGAGCATGCAATTGCAAATGCTTGGGTTGAGGTTGTTCGGGCTGCGCGGCTGAAGTGGCAACTACCTAGTTCTGATTGGCTGAAATTTAATTCAGCATGTGGCTATCTTGGGTCTTAAATAGCAATCTCGATTAGAAATTTTGTCAATTCCCTCCGTATGTTATACACAAAATGTGTTGCTGTTATGGACCTTTTTATTGGTGAGGTTCTGGCGCTTGTGGAGGCTACGTCGTTGGCTAGGCATCGGAATTGGAAGCTAGTGGAGTTTGAATGTGACTCCTTAATTTTGTGCAGGGAGGTGCTCTCTTCAAATAGGCCTAGCTGTTGGGCAATTGAGATTTTGGTGGAGCAAATTCGGAAGGCCTTGCTGAGTTTAAAGAGTGGAAGATCGCTTGGGTTCCTCGAAATTGTAATGTTTTAGCTCACTTGTTAGCTAAGTGGGCAGCTCGGAATGGAAGTGTTGGTTTCTTTTCCGTTTCTAATATTTCTAAACATATCCAGATTTGTAATATGCATTTTCCTAAATGAGATGAGACATTTAGTAGGAAAGAAAAAAAAAAAAAAAGGTGTAGTTGAAGAGCTTTAAGAAAACAACCGAGGATGTTTATGTTTATGTAGTCTTCGAACTGTTTTGATTGTTACATGGACATACCAAAATGTTCAACATCTCTTTTGAAGGTCGATCTACGCTGACAACGTAAGATAATTCGAGACATAACGTCTGCATAAATGCAAATGATTATTCGTTGAAGGAGAGAGGACGACCCCACCACGATCTGTGATTTTCCAAAAGGAAGCAGATCAGAGATGACCTCAAACCTAACACACAAGCTAATACTGGGATTCACTCGCATCATCCGTCAATCAATTCAAGCACAGAGAAGAAGAGAGGAAGAAAAGAGACACAAGTCTACAGTGCCTTACAGATGCCATGTGACTTTCCCCCTTCAGAACCGCTCGATCTTTCACCAGACTGTTAAGAAACATTCTGCAGCCAAATAATGGGCAGCATAAATGACAACAAATGTCACTGTTTGGTGGGGGGTGGAAGACCCATACACACGTGTACAAGGTGGTCCATCCAGATAGAGGAATTTTGTTCGTGTAGTGAAGGGTCAACATCTCAATCATGGAGGTATTATTTTGATGGACTGACTCATCTTCACCTTCGTCAGTTAACCACTCAAAATCACGTAAATTTTAACAAAAAAAAAAGCTTGAAGGTAAAGAATGGAAGACAGAGCAAACGCGACGTAAAACAAAGATTTCGCCCTCAACCCGTATTGGATATGCTCTGATAAATTTGGATGGAAGAAACTTTCCCTTCTCTACTTTTGCCACTGGGCGTCTGGGCCACTTGGTATCTTATATTTTTCTGCCATGACCTACTCGGTCACAGGAACAAAAGCCAAGAAGCAAACATGGTATCGGACAAAATCTCTCTCTCTCTCTCACACACACACACATCTTTACTCTGTATGTGCAGGCATATGGCTGGTGGGTGTCGGTGGTTTATCACATAAAATAAAGAGTTTTGAGGAAAATGAAATGCATATATAATATAGAATTCGGTGACCACATATTAGTGCAGAAGTGGAGGGATCAGTTTTCAAAGATTTTCTGAAGATCAGCTTCGGTTCAGTGCTCTTGGTTGGTACACCGTGCTCACAGATCAGAATGAATCGCTGACCAGATCAAGTGAAACACTTCTTTGACTTGCCCACAATCAAAAAACCTCTCTGCTACTCAAATCTCAACCACTGAATCATGTGTTCCGCGATAAGTACTTAAGGAATCTTTTTTATATATTAAAACATTAATCATAAATTTTAGAGGCGAATCCTCAAGTGGTACTTGTGCCCATGACAGCTCAAAGATTTTGAAGTTTATCCGTACGTTCGTATGGTAAAACATGTTTTTTTTTTTTTTTTTCTAGGTAAAGATAATTTATTAAAAACCAAGAAACATACGGCCAATACAACGCAGAAAATCGATCGAAAGGCCAATAAAATACCTAACGATCAAAAAACTTCAAGAACAATCTTGACTAGTCCTTTTAAAATCAAAGGATAAACGTGACTAATGTTGTCCTATTTTGATACTTCAATCTTGCTTAAGAAATCACACTTTCTTCATCCAAACGTGCACAACCCATTTTGCAATGTGCTCCTAAATTATCATATATTTTTTTTCACATTATTCTCGTCTTTTAAATCTGATTGTTAATATGTAGGCAGAATAAGTTGTGACACAAAGGGAATATTTCAATGATGAAACGCTGAGCACGAGCAAATTTTTCTTCTAATTATATTAGCCGTATTGTAGAGGATACAATTCTTCAGATCTTAACAGATCTTTGAAAAATTAAAGGTCGAGATTCTGTCATTCATTTTCAAATGGATGGTCCAAATTGAAAGAGATGTATCATCTGCAATAGCTATGCCCCCTTTGTTCTAGGTTTAGTCCCTTTGTCTTATCTCCCTGGACCTCATGTCAGTAATATTCTCTTGGCAGGCGACAATCTAAAGCAATTCAATCTCCATCCTGGAAAATCATGCCTCACACTGTACCATGCAGCTTTCATGGTGACGCCAACCAGAACTTATCATTTGATTAAAGTTACAGTATTGCCCACTCTGAATTTGACAATGGCAAGAAAACGGAACAAGTAAGAGCAATTGCAAAGAAAAAGTAGGCAGATATCTGTTTCAAGAGGTCAGTGTTCGAGTTATCAAAACAAAGAAAAGAGATGGGCTTAGCAATGAATAAGACATTCTGCCTGCCAGGGGGGGAAACAATCGATGACAATTTTTTCTATTCCACAAGTTCACCTTCCTACCAGTCCAAAAGGAAAGATGAAGTATTACGCTACATGAACACATTCCTTCAGCAAGCTGGTCAAACAAGTTTTCCAAATTTGGAATGAATTCTATAAGAGGTCTCATCAAGTCCCTATATCGTAATATTACAACAAAGTGGCTTCAATTAGTAGTTAGCTCTCTGAAATGGAAGAATTGAATAGAGTGGAATGGATCCAGAAAGATTTATGAATTACCTCCAATGCGTTGTTATGCACTGGTGAACTAATCAAAATCTTCCACAACTCTCTTTAACAGAAGCAGGCACAGGAAGAGTTGTTATATCACAGCCGGCATCACATCAGAAAGCAAGTCTTCAAAGAACCATACACCTTAACTGTGATCTTGTGACTTCGAAGGAATGAAAGATTAAAAAAGAGATCCGGAAAGATCCTGCAGTGGACTGCTCAGATGGATCCAGGACCTGAACATCCTCCATGAGAAATTGAAGGGAGACAATCTTTTTTTCAGGGAGTTCCAACTTCCCCTTACGATGAAATTCAAAACAATTGTTAGTGCTCTCAAACTATGAACATAGCTGAGGAGAGTTGGCTAGTCACTTCCGCTACTATGTCTATCTGGAAAGTAAAGGAGAATGATTAAAATCAAGATGCATGAGTACTACAAAGTTTTGAAGCAACACACATGTAGGGAGAGGGAGAGGGAGAGAAGTGCATACCTCCAAATGGTCTTTTCCCTTCCATGGCTTCCTTCTTCTCTTGGCAACTTAAGCAAAGGAAAGGGCCATCCCATGGACGCAACTTTCCCAGTTTTGATGTACCCGAATGTATTGAAATACCTTCTCCAGGCTTCATCTCTACTTGACAGACTGCACACGTGAACAACCTAAACATGTTGCAGAGCGGGTACTTCGTATCTAACCTGCATTACACATAAGCACACCGCACATCATGAAGCTATAAATTGAGGCGATCACTCACAGAAGTGTGACGTGCCCCCATAATACAGAGGTATGAAGAAAGGAAAAAAGGAAGCATGCAAGACACATCAGTCACATGATGCCTGAGGCACAAAAGTTCACATTAGTAATTGTGGTTTCACAGCACCAACCTCGCTGAAAGCATAGCAGATCCTTCCTCATACATTTCCTCCACTACATCTGGCTCAATGTACCCTTTCTCACCATGAGAAGATGATTCTGAGGATTTTCTACGAAACATAGACTTAAACACGCCTTTTCCCTGCTTCTTTGTTGATGTCAAAGGAGCAGCTGGCTTCTCATGGGGTAATATATCAATTACAATGCAAGTGGTATCATCTCGAAGTCCTTTTGCTAGTACAGCTTCCTGAGATGGAATGAAAAATAGTAAGACAAGCAATAAAAGTAGGCAAGCAGGGACTGAATCTGAAAAGTAGACTGACTGCATGTATTGTAATTAACCAGAAATAAGTTTATATGGTTCCTTAAACAAAAGGGAAAAAGAAAATGGAGTTTCCATTCTTGCTGTAGCATACTTTAACAATTTGTGCAGCCGCAGCATCTGCTGGCATCCCACGACAACAATCAAAAGCTGTCTCCGCAGTTAAAGCATCCCAAACACCATCACTTGAGATAATGAGCCTACCACCAGCCGTAGATAGCTGGAGAAATATGATTTCAATGTATCAGAAAGAAAATTTCTTTTGAAACTGCACATATCAAGAATTACTGGCAGATCGCAAGAAAATCCGGTTCAAACAGTAACAAGCAAAAGGAGACATTTTCAAAAGGAAGAGAGGCAAAACGAGTCTACAGTGCATTGCCATCAATTAAACCAAACATATGCTTGAATATAATGAAATCAGTAAATTTTCCCTCCTCATGCCCCCTCAGAAATTGTAAGTCCTCAAGGCAAGTCAAGGCTTTAGTAGATTTAGATTCCACAACCAATTCGGAGATTTTGACTAAAAATTGCAAAACTATGCCTGAAAATGCAATCAGCGGCTCCAAAAACAGATACCCTAACCACCATGGAAACAGAAAATTCAACCCCCCCCCCTCTCACACTCTCTCTCTTCCCAAAAAAAAAAATAAAAAGAACACTGAGCAGGAAAAAAATAATAAAAAATAAAAGAGCACCAGAAAACTGATTCTTCCTAACCTTTGCATGTATGCAGATAAATGCAATATGCTAAACAACATTTTGATCTATCGTCTTGCCTTTGAAAAGGAGTGAAGAAGGGAAGAAAGAGAAGGAAATTTGTTGCTAATTTTCAAAAGGTAAAATGTTAAGGATTGAGTCATTCTAAAATAGTTCACTAGGGTGTAGAGAATTAAGGTAACTCTCCTTTCTTTAAAAGCTATGTCTTCTTGCTCTAGCTGTGGGGAAAAAGGAAAAAGAAAAAAGAAGAAAGAGCATTCTCTCTGTCATAGTCATTGTGTCTGCTCAAATTGGTAAAATTCACCGTTACACCTAAAAAGGCGCACATATAGCTCCCTGTTTCTCAGCAAGCTAAGCAAAGGAATCTAGAAAGGTGCACCGTTACACCTTATGTGTAAATTATGTTAATAACGCTACATTTGGATACAGTTGCACAGAAATTAATGCACAAGTTGCATTGAAAGCCACAAAGGAAAAAATTAGCTGTATGAATCATGGTAATGTACTAGTCATGAACCTCTGCAAGCATATTGAGATGGCAATACAAATTTCCCAATGAACAAGGTTTCAGGGTGTTCTATTGAGGTAACTACAGCACAAAATAAATTTTCTGTAAATGATGCCGGTCGTCAGAAGTATAAACCTTTCCACCATTCTGCTCTATGCATCTTCAAGAAAATCATTGACATTATTCAGCCAACAGTCAACATAGTACGGAGGTTGTGATATCTGACTAGGAGTTTGTAGATAGCAACTTGTCATGTGGTTTAAGGGGAGCCAAGGTAGGGTCTCATGCTGGCAAATTCGGGTAACAATAAGGGTCAGGTTCTGAGGAGAGACAATGAGGAAAACTCAAGTTTTGAACTGCTGTTCTCAGTACCATGAACAGTATCCGGAAACACTAGAATGCACCTCTTCGGTAGTTTAGAATCTATTTGAAGGAAAGTTGCTAGATAACTTGGGGAAAAAATAGAAAGAAAAAGTTAGATACAGGCATCGCATCTGTTATTTCCTCAGCACCATTGCACATATGGGTTCCTCAACATCTTCACAGAAGGATTGAAGTGCACAAGCTTAAGTATAATTCTGCCAAATTATCATAAACTCACTCTCTTTAATAAAAACTTTCATCAATAATGACAGAAACCTAGACCTCATCTCTATGGGACAAGGACTCTGTATCTTTTTTACCTTCCTTTGTTTTTTTCCCTAAGCCAGCTATCCAATTGATCACTACCAAGCATGGGGAATCAAAACCGGTATGACAACTTACAGCCTTATTGGGGATGACTATGAGTTTTCACTGCTAAGCCCTATTATTAAAACCCAAAATAAAACCTAATGAAGTATAAAGCCCACAATAATCCAATGGATCAAAACTATTGTCCATCCTGGAAGTGTAAGACTTACTGGAATAACCCAACTCCTAAAACCACTATAACTATATTAAAATGAAACCAACTCCCAGCAGCTTCCATCAATGGACCCACAAAACCTTATTCATTTCACTAACATATTCTCCATCTATCTCTTTCATTTGCTTCTCCAATACCTCCCCTCCCCCCAGGGACATCTTGCGTCCATCAACATCCAGAGCTATAGCAATTGCTTTGCATACCCAAGGTAGTAAAACTAAAAGGGATTTGCATAACAAATTTTTAATAATAAAAATTTAAAGAAAAGAACCAATGCATTTGGATGTTTTCTTCTAATTCTTTGAGCACCAATTCCAGAAGCAACGCCAAGCAATACCTGGGGTTATATGTCATGCCTAACAAATTCTTCATATTAACTTAGTAATTAAAACTCATCCTTGAGAGTAAATCATACTTACACCTATAATGGGAGGCACACAAATTATAATGTCAAAGGAAATGTAAATAAGAAAATGAAGTTGTGGCACACCACTTGGCAAAATATTTAGAGAAGAAAAAGAAAAACGCAAAGAAAGAGAGAAGAAGAAGACAACACGAACCTTCACTTGCTTAACATAAGGCACAGGAACGATGTACTCGCCAACATCCATATCACCAATTGACCGTGAAAGACACAAACCACCGGGCCAACACCTCAGAGGACCAATCTGCAAAAGAACCATTAGACTAGTCAGTTGGCAAGCTTTCCAGGGAGTTAAATCGTAGTCAACTTGAATGTTCCCAGATTCCAACGAATTCCACAGGAGAAACCGATCTGTTATCATATTGGGGCGAATTAACATCAGGGGTTCATCCAAATAGCAATATTCATAGCTGAAGTTTGAAAAAGATTCCACAATCTTATTTGCTTAAATCTATAGATAACTGGTACTACAATTCAATCAATCTTAACCAAAACAAGCTGTTGGAAAAGCCCATGTTTTCATCAATGATCTAAGTTGACCAGGTGTTTATCCAAATTTTAGCCTCTGTTTGGCTGGCACAAAAAAATTTGGAAATTCTTGCACAATCACTTTTTCACAAACTCTAACAACTTTTTACAAACTCCAACACCTTTTTTCACAAACCCCAATAAGATCTACACTACCTCCAATAAATTGGCCCATTCAAATAGAGGCTTAATGTCTGGAGATGGGACCAAGGATCATGAGCACAAAGAATCACTATTTATGCAGCTTCACAGATTTGCAATATTCTCAGTCCTTTGGTCAGCGCAACAATTAGTGCAACATATAGTCAAAAATATACCTCTGCCCCACCACCAGTATTCAGCCGACCCACCTCGCCCCCACTTGCAGTGATACGCTCCCTCCTAGTAAAATCTACAGAAGTAAGGCCTAAGAAGGGCGGTGATTAAGTGAAACGCCAGACACACTGTATTAACAACTTACTCCCCCTCATTGCAATCAAGTCTGTGATCTGCTGACAAGTAATAAATACCACCTTCGGCAGGTTCAAGTATGCAACGGGAATCACCAACAGATGCAACCGTTATGACCCATCCTTCTATTATTACAAAGGTAGCAGTTGTTCCTGATGTTTGTGCTGAGGTCACCATAACAGTTATGTCAATATCATGCAAACAAATGTAATAAAAAGAAAAAGAAAAAAGATATTCTAGTTTGAGACATAAAACTATATAAAAAAGTGTCCAACACACTGACATTGATAAGAAGAAAAGAAGGTAACCACTGTTATTGAAACTGTTACACATGCATGCATGACAAGGAGTCCAAAAACAAAGGAACAAAATGCACCAACTGTTTTGGGAAATGATATTAAAGACTGTTAACCACCAAATTTACGAAGCTGGAACAATTAATTAGCACACAAGGAGAACCCCAAAACTCCAGAGCTTTCAAAGCAAGGTGGACAATATACTTGTATGCCTACACAAAAAGTTCCCAAGCCAAACTTGAACTTGCACACATGCCAGGAGTGACCAAGGCATTTATTAATAGGCTAAATAAGCTAGGTTGAAATTATGGAAGCCGATAACATCCAGGTAGGACTTCAATGAACTCTAAATATATTCATACAGAAATCTACATACTATACCCAGCTACAAATACATAAAATACAACAGATATGTTTCTAAATAGAAAGTACTCGAACCTTTCTCTTGAAAGTCTTTATCTGTTTTAACAAAGCCTGCAACCAAAGCCCTTGGAAGGGTTGCAACCCATTCATCTCTGTTAAGATCTGAAGGAATAGCACGTAACACATTTTTTAGGAGAGTCTCCTTAGAATATATAGCAGCAGCAGATCCATTATGTCCATCAAATAGCTGCAAAACATGGGCGGTGCTTCAATGGTTTTCCACTTATAAATAAATTTCATAGTAGTTAAAGGCCCAAATTATCCAGTGAACTTGATAAGTGCAATAGCAATGACATTATTTTTCCCTGATTCCAAGTAACCGTTATTTGACTTATTGGTTAAGAGGCTCCAATCTGCAGTTTTTACATACCCTTACCACTCCTGCCAATGAATCTACCTTTATTCCATTCGAACAGCTAAAAAGGTCGTGCATGGAGTGACTGACATCTTATGCAAGCTAACCACACCAAGAATGCAGTGTATCACAATAGAAACTCTCAACTTGCAGAACTTACTGAATGCAAGCACCAAGGAACCCACATATGACATATCAAACAAGAACTATAAATTTGGATACAACCCAACACAATGGGAATAACCAACACCGATACTTCTCGAAACAGAAAAAACATACCCCAAAAACGGAGTACGTAGAGACCCCATCTCCAACCATCCTTTGGCATTCCGTCTTCAGTAATGTAAAATCCTCCCCTTTCTTGCTCTGGCTGGCCTGACCATGTACAATTTCAGGCCTCTCAATCCTTTCGCTGGCCAATTCACGCTTGAGCAGCACCGAAAGCGGGACCGTGTGATGATCATTCCTCGTGGACATTGTTCTCACAGACAGAAATCCCAATATTGCTTCTCGCCAGAGAATGTACGCGCGAACTCACCTAACTCCAAGCCTCCATGTATTATTAGACAATGCCCTGAAACAACCAGCCAACGTTACAAAATCAACCATAAATATGCATCACATTCACCAAAATTTCGAACTTCGATCGGTAAATCACTGGTTTCGATAGCTGCTGCAGCCATGACCGGGACGAAATTATCAAGATCTTACAGTGAAACGATCAGAAATCGCAAATGCGCAAAAAATTACGAAATACATGTCAATGTGGATCATACACATCCGCCAAAAGCTTGAAAAAGGCAACAACTCACAAATCCAATAACAAAATCGAGAAGATGAGAAGGAGAAACCGGGGAGAAACGGAGGGAACGAGAAACGGACGATATTTACAGAAAATGAGAGACGAAGCGACGGTGGCTACGCGTGGCGATGGGGATGAGATGCGATGAATTGGAATAGTCGCTGTGATCGAGAAACGCGGATCCCGGCGTAATGCAGAAATTCCATTGCTGAAGAAACAACAGAGTAAAAATAAAAAACACGAAAAGCTCAAATGGGCAGGCTGTTCTCCTCTCCTTATTTTTTCCCCTTCTATTTTCAGTTTTTTTTAAAGCAGCTGACATGTCACGAAACGGCCATTCGGCGCTCCCTCCCGAGCCGTTTTCTTTTTTCCTTTTTCCGGAGCCGGCGTTTACCGTGGCGCCCCTGTCGTGTCGCTTGCGGCGCTTTCTGAATCGTTGGATTAGGCGTTGAGGCATCAAAGCGGACCCCACCGGCCAAATTTTAGCCGATACGGTCCAACGACTGAGTATTTCGCTTGGACTGGGACTGGGTATTATGCATATTTTTTTCTACGTCGCTAGTTCCATAATGGGATGGCGCCGGTTTAGTTAAAGTAACGCAGCTAACGCTGTCTGATTTTTTAAATTGGATTTTTTGCTTTATTTTTTGGATTGAAACTGAGGAAGCCTCAATGGCAATTCTGGAAGGTCAAATGACTGAGTCAACTACAACCCCTTACGTGACGGGAAGACATTGAAAATTTAAAAAGCAAACAAGAAAGCAGAAGAAGAAGAAAAAAACCACTTTTTAATATATATATATATATAGTAAAAAATGAAAGTAATTTTCACGCTCTTGACATTTTTCATTCGAAATTGTTATTTTTATTCTATTTTATTTATAAACTATACTTTTATATTTTTGATTAATTTAGATAAAAAATAATTTTTTTTTTAAAATTATGGCTTATTCCTACCAAAAATATCATATCAGTAAGACAAAACAGTTTTTTTACCAGTAAAATATAAACAAAGGAAATTTACATAACCTACAGGTAAATTTCAAAAAAGTTAACAGTAATGTCTTTATAAAATTGTAATTTGTGAGTGCAATGTTAAAAAATAATAATAATATTTAGAATGCAAAGGATTATTAAAATTAGGTTGTAAAGTGTATTTTTTTTTTTTTTAAACATTTATTTGTCTTTTTACCAAATCGAAATATTTATCTATATCTTTAGGTTATTCAATACCTTTTGACAGGCAGAGATTTAATAATTTATATAGTAGGCATATCCAAAGTGTTCCATATTTTAATAAACCCAAAATTGGAATATTAAAAAATTCATTATTTTATCCGTATGTTATTATCAGAATACAACCCTAAACATTTTCTTACCAAAAAAACAAAGAGATGCCATTAAAAAAAATATATATTGGCAGAAGAACATATCCAGTTGACAGTTGTACCATCCACAAGGGTGGGCCCGTGGACCAATGCGCGTGGGCCCACTATTACTGGGCACCCTTATTCTCCACGCTCCAGTCTTTTCAAACCACACTTAGACCTCCACTTGGATGCCCCGAAATCCGCGGCACCAGTTAAGTCGTTGGCGAACAATTCACGGGGGGAGGCCCACATGCAGGAAATATGCGTCAACTGCGTTATCAAATCCAACTAGTAAACGAACAATCGGAAGCCGAAAAACGAGGTTTTAAATCAATCGGATAGCGGCGTGTGGTCACGGAGACAAGAAGCGCGTGAGGTCTTCAAGGTATCCTAAGAAGTGGTCATCGGACAAACACCGCGTGAAAAGAAGTTAAAATAAGAAACAGTGAGGGAGAAATAATTGATTCGCCACGTTGGCTTCGGGGCAGCCCCGCTCGGATGAATGGCTATGGCTTA
The DNA here is from genome assembly GCA_003952965.2 of Morella rubra. Classification (NCBI taxonomy): domain Eukaryota; kingdom Viridiplantae; phylum Streptophyta; class Magnoliopsida; order Fagales; family Myricaceae; genus Morella; species Morella rubra. The sequence continues at coordinate 27,890,965 of CM025851.1, forward strand.
GCGGCTGGGTAGAAACTTAGAAAGACAACAAGACACATAATATTATTGGGTAGCGACGGAACAAAGAACAACAGATAAGGATGAACGTATTGTAAGCAAGGGTGATGGAACAAGTCAGAAGAAGCATGTGTTCAATTTTTGGTAGCCCCGGCCCGCCCCCCCCGGGTGAGCTTGTTCCAGCTTGCGTTGCAAATTGCAATCAACTTCCACGACTCCGGATTAGGATTTTTTTTTTTTTATAATTTATTATTCGCGTTATTAGAGAGATAAACATAATAAATAAATTTTATATTATTTAATATTATTAATTTAAAATTTCGGACAACATAAATTTTACAATAAAGTCTATTATTATATTTTTTTCTTTCCAAATTATACAGTATAATTCAACCAGTAAATTATAAAAAATTCTCATCCCACGTCTCTCTTGCTCTGCCCATCTGATCTCACAGCTACTTAGATTCCTTTTATGATTGAAGTTTTTCCGGGCTCTCGAGAGTTTTTTAAGTTCAAAGAAGAAGGTAACGGAGAGGCCTACTCACTTCTTATGGGCATGTCTACGTCAGAATTTGCAGCACAAGGATAGAGTCAGAGGAACGTATCAAGTAGATATACCATATATTCAACCCCCACCACATTCGATGCCAAACAACCTACGATTAGCTGTCGCCAGTACAGCAGAGGCCAGAGGGAATACTTTTTTGTTTTTTTCGTAAAAGAATAATGTAGTAAAAGATGTACGATTATTCAAATAGCTTAGGCTGATTCTAAGGGATAAATATTATTATTTAAATTATATTACCAAATACTACTCTTTAATTAGTATGTCTAATAAGTATAATATTAATTAAAATTTAGAATAAAGTGTGGAATAAGTTTTTGAACTCAAGAACTATGATATTATGTGAATATTTTTGTTTATCTTAAAATTTTAAATTAATAAAAAATAAATAAATTTTATTATTTAAATTATATTTTCTAAGACATCACGTAATATAGGTCTAATGCCAGATTGGTCCATCTTCAATAGTGAAACATGCAGGTGTCCCCGATCCACGTGTGATGGTTAATCTGTCCATGCTATTCCACCTCTTAGACTTATTTGTTAGAGTATGTTCATTAGAAATAGGTGTAATGGCAGCATCATCCATAGAGCTAAAATTGTTCCAAACAAGAGAAAACGGGTATTTTTTTTCCTTTTTACTTAATTACCAGTAATTCCTGTAGTATTTATTTTTAACAAATCTATTATTGAGATACAACTTTAAATATGTCTTTTCATCCACTAAAAATTAGCTCACCAACAGAAATGAAATTCAAGATATCTCAATCTTAAATTCATGTCGGTCTTTTGTTAGTCTATTAATTTTTGATAGACAAAAAAAATTAATAAATCTGAAAATTAAACCACATAAATAAATCCATTCAAAGTTAAACCGTAGAAACTGATTTAATAAAAGTCAGTACCAAATGGACTGTAGAGTTAATTACTTTGTGTTTTTAAGTTATTCGGGATTCAGGTATACCATTATCACTAGATTATATGATCTTTTGCTGTGTACTCATTGTTTAAACAAGACGGCGAAAATGGTAAACATGTTAAGCAGAAACTAGAAAGACCAATTCTGATTCAATCCAGGCCGTACGCGGGTTTCTAACGTTGACTTACAGAATTCGGACGGACAGACTTGTAGAGATGCATGAAAACTCAAATATCTGTTACTGATTAGATTTTTCGTAGCGAAATTACTGTCATCACCAACTGCCGTCCTCAATACACAAAGGGATTTTCTTAAGAGTATTCTGACAGGACGCTTAAAACCCAACTGATATTTTCTAATTTTGGTATTTAAAGTAAATTACCTTGTCAGTACCTATCCCATGTAACAACATAAAACATATCATCTTACTATTCCTATTTAGAAAAGTTTGTCAATGATAAATACGGGAAGTAGATGTTCCCAACTAACAGATTTTACTATAAAATTAGAGATTTAAAGAAAGAAACAGGCCAAATAGGCAAATATGCAACTCTAGTCTCTAGAGGACCAGCTTGATCCTATCTTTTCCAGCCCGACCACCCGGACTAGTTCAAAAGCTCTTGATTGATGATTCACTCTTGACCACACACAAGGCTCTTGAATGTATTCATCTAGCATCTATTCTTCTTGTTTTTCCTGATCCAGCAATGAAAGTTCTCGATTCTCAGGTGCCTTTCATGAATCATAATTTTCATGTGTCTGAAAAAGACAACTTAGGTAAAGAGGTTTCTTTTCAATCTTTTTTCCAACAATTTTTTTTATAGTTCCAAAAAAAAAAAAAAGAAAGAAAAGAAGAAGAAGCAATCTGTGATTACAGAGGGGGCAAAAGAGACATTTCCAGCGGGGTAATTTGGGTAGTTCCCTTTCTGTGATTACGAGCCAGGTGTCTAATGTGGAGTTCTTTAAAGAGATTATACAGTAGATGCACCAAATGGCTTGAGCTAGTACTCACAAGCTGTAGATTAATAAACCTGCAAAGGGAGTTGTATGTGTAAGAAAAGGCTTCTCTGTCTATTTAAATTAAAATAAAACAGCCCACAAAAAAGTTGAAATAAATTGTAATAGGCTAATAGCCAATTGGTAGATCGGGCAAATTTCAGTCGAAAAAATTGTTCTGTATATGCTTTTTCTAGGAAAGCCACTACGTATAATCACTAGACTTCAGGGGAAGTTGATGTCTTACACTGAAAACCATACAGAAAATGGGATGGGTAATTGGCAGTGGACTTTGGCACTAGCAAACCATCTTAGAGCTAAACATGGTCCTAGAAATATTGCAGAGCCTCAATAACAACAAAGAAAAAAGAAGTTACCATATTCTCATCAGAATTTTATCTCGCCCAAGTTCTTCAGCCAGTGTAGCATCTCTGATAGTCCTTCTTTCAAACTTCTAGGGTTGTAACCCAACTCTAGTTTAGCCTTCTCACAGGAGTATGCCCACTGATGTCTCAAAACATGTACAGTCTGCCCCAAGATTGAACAGGAGAAATTGTGAGACCGCATTGTAAGGAGATGTCAAAATAGGAAGGAGGCCAATGGCCTTTGGGCCAAGTGAACCTCTTGCACACACGAGTCACCTTTACACATGTAAGAACAGAAGGTGGGTAAGATCATGGCTCAGGTCCAACGGGATATGTGTGTGTGTGCTACCAATACAAAAAGAAAGCAGAGTGATAAAAAGGAGGTGTGCTGAGTATGTCTTTATACATAACCACTTGCGTGGGGCAGTAATCGTGGAGTGGTTACCAGAGAAGACACATTCTTCTTTAAATGGATTTCATAACTGAGGAGTTAGATAAACTCACAAAGTCATTTATTGTGGGATTTACAACTGTTAGACCCTGATATATGTATAGTTAAAAACCTTAGGCATTTTCTTTAGTTCGACCACTAAACAAAATATCCATGCCAATTGTCAAAAAAAATTTCTTATGACTTGAGATCAAAATTAGATGGTTGGTTTGACTATCAGGAAGAATTTGCTTAATGGTCTACTACGCACTTATAACCTATAAAAGACAACTTCAAAAAGCCACTGAGCATACCGGCGGGCTGATCAGAGGAAGCTTTCCTGTAATTCGTGAAAAAAGAACTGAGACCCAACCATATAACTCGATCACCAAGAAGGGGATATTAAACAAAGGCTTTTTGGTCTCAGTGATGATAGCAGCCATATCAAAAACATGCTTGAACGATGCATTTTCTCCTGTCAGCAGATATCTTTCACCAGGTCGTCCCTTGTTCATTGCTGCAATATGCCCCTCTACTACGTCATTGACATGGCTAAAAGAAAATTTATCACTTCCAGGCCCTATATATCCAGGTAACCGCCCATTAAAGCGCTCAATAATCTGACAGAAAAAGATAATATAACCACATCAAAAGGAGCTATTGGTAAGCATCTCATCTTCTAGGTGAACATGAGGAAGCAAATCATATATAACAAAAAATTCCTGCAAAGCTGCACATGATATTCTCAACAACTTGCACCACAGCCGAGAAATAAGCTTCAGTAAAAATATCAAGACACAACCCTTAACACTTCTCCTGTAGAGTCTTTGTATTGGGTCTTTTTATAGTTCATTCACCAAGTATTTCTCACTGGGTTAGAAGGCTCATACAAAGGGTCGGCGGCTCATAGAACTAAGGTTTTGGTAGAGATATAACAGCTAGCATTTTGGAATGAAGTGCTTGCTTAGAAGACTCAAGCTCACGAGTCGAGAGAACTTTAAAAATCCAAGAGCTTTAGCGATTGGACAATGCTAATACTTATAATGCAGTGAAATAAGGTTGCATTTATTTCAGGTTTGGCAGAGTGATGACTTAACAGGTTCTATCAAAGCACAATTTTCAAATTCAACACAAAAATCTGCTAAATCCTTTCTGAATGCAAATCTCTCGAGTGATCCAGAAAACCTGGGATTGGGAAAGATGATCTCAATGCCAATATGCAGATCCAAAAAAAAAAAAACAGCAGTGACAGGGAAGAAAAAAGATTTAAAATTTGGAACCTTCGGTACTACATAAAATTCACGTAAACTGACTCCCTCTGCCGCACTCTATCTGCCTGAACAAGGTCTAGGGTGTAGCTACTGTTCACAAAAAGTAATACCACGACTTAATTGTTCACAACTGCGAGTCTAACTCTAGGTCAACATAAGAAATCGCACTATTTCTTTCTGGAGACCTTAATCATGCAATAAATATCTAACTTTTCATAGCAATCAGTGAGGGATCAATCATCAATGGAGAAACACAATTAACTTAGCATATTCCATGTCGGTCATCTTTCACTATTAAGAAAGTACACAAAAGAAAAGGCAATAATACCATTAGAGCAACAATATTTCCAGAGGTGACCTTGCCCGGACCGTAGATGACTCCGGGATAAACTGCCACTATCGGAATCCCATCTGATGCAGCTTGTATCGCGATCTTATCAGCATAGACCTTCGATTTCTCATATTCTGTACAGAAGAACTGCTCATGATGAACCTGCCATCACAATGCCGGTTTATAGAAATCCACGAGAGAACATCAGCAACACCAAACAAAATAAGATTAATAATTATGAAGAAGAAAAACAGAGCCGAAATCTATCTTTGTACCTGATTCTCATCAGCAACATATCCATCAGTTGGTCCAAGAGCGAAAAAAGACGACGTGTATATAAGCTTCTCAATCGTCTTCGTCTCTCGCACTGCTTGTAAGACATTTTTCAACCCTCCAACATTGACCTAATAACGAAACCCCAATTATTTTCTCTAAAACGAAAACCAACCGAAAATGAATTTTGAAAAAATGACATTCCACACAATCAAGTGGAGTTGCCAATATAAGCTTACTGAGAGGAATTTGGAAGGATCAGGAAGCCAAGGTTCGACCACGGCGGCCGCGTGAAAGATGACGTTGCAGTCGGCGAAGGCAGCCAGGAGGGAACGGTAATCGGTCATGTCACCGAAGACAATTTCAAAAGCACCGTCGGTGTTCGGCGGAGGTAGAGCGGAGAGATCGCTGGTCGGACGAACCAGGGCCCGAACGGAGTAGCCTTGTCGCAGCAGGGCGTGGCAGAGTCTTCCCCCAAGGAAACCGGATGCCCCGGTCACCAGTATCTTCATAGTCCTTTTCTCGCGCGTCCAAATCAAAGAACTGTGGATTGAGGTCAGTTACGGCCCCGCGTCTGAGACATTTGCGTGGACACGAAGATGACGGTTTTATTTATCTGCTCCATTATTCTCAGCAGTGGTTCGGCGCTGTCATAAGAGTAGAAAAGGCACGGTCACAACTCACATGGAAGTCCCATGTTACTGGCAGAATTAACGGGTAGGCTGATCCACGTGAAACCCCCATTGAGAGAGACAAGGCATCTTCTCCGATTTCCAGACAAGTATATAAGTTTCCCACGTATATAAGTCTCGCGATATTTAATATTAATTATCGAACAGTACATAACTTATTGTAAGGGACTCATACATTAACCGAACATTATGAAACCTACTAAATTCTGTGTCTATCACAGCAAAGTAGAGAAGATCTCTGTCTCCTTACGTGCCTTATTGCGACAATCCGAGCCTGATGTGAAATGGGTGTGAAAACTCAGTGGGCTCACGCTTTTGTTAGACGCTATCTGGGTTGATATAAAGACGCAATTTTTTTCCAATGCAGAATTATTTGCATGTTGTCACTCGATGTGCCAGCAAGTAGTCGAGGGATTGAAGGAATAGTGAACACAGTAATGCCAGCAACTGTTCTGAAGCTCTCTCTACTTTCTGTTTCTTGGCATTCTATATACATCGTCAGCTTATTTGCATTACAATATTGGATCACATCAAAAGACTTTCCAGTGGAGAAGAAACATTTCACGTCATAGGCGAAAAGCTTTAACTGTGCCACATTCATATTGCCAACAAAACAGCACATCATACACTCGCACACCTATTCTCTCTCTCTCTCTCTCTTCCCCCAATCTTTTTTTCTCTATCAACTCTCCGCGTCTCTCCAGCCTCTTACCAGAGCCTTCGAGCAGAGTGATTTGGACCAAATATCAGTCATACAGATTCATATACAGGTGAATTAGTCAGCAAGAGATTACAGCCTGGAGCGACGAATGCACTTTAAGGGATTAAACGGAGCATGCCTCCTTGTGGCAGTAAACTGTTGACCATTCAAAGGACTGGGTTTGATATCCCAATCTTCGACATTCTTGGGAACACACACATCGAAAAGGATTTGACCAAGAACACCATGAGCACTAATGCTTGGTAGGGTATGCAGGTGGATCAAACCTTCGTGGCGTCCATCTTGCACGGGCCCAACATCTCTGCCATCATAATACTCCATTGAAGTGGGAGACAAGTAACGGTCACTTGGTCCAACAGGGACTTGATGGAAGCTATTTGAGTTCATTTTTGCTTTTCTCAGGTCATAGATTGGCTCAGGAATCTCGTCAAGTGTTCCCTCTATGCCCATCCTTTCTCCTTCAAGTCGTCGAATTCTTTGAGAGTAAACTTTAGCCGCCTTACCAAGGAGCTCGATCACAGCAGCTTTGTAGTCAATTGTATATTGCCGAAAATGACCTGTGACCAGATAAAATCACAAAATAATACCTAGAAATACCATAGGAAGGTCTAGAGAAGTAGTTTACAACGAAACTACGAACCAAAAATTATCTTGGCCAATTAGTCTCAAATCAAAAGCAACACAAAACAAAACCAAACATAAATTTCCAAGACTGCATTTGGATGCACACTTACTACACTACTTTGTATAGTCTCTTTCCAGTTTTCAAACATCATGGTTATAAATCCAAGCTCAAGGACGCTAATCTGAGTATTAACATTTCTTTACCACAACTGGGAAGGATTGTAGCAATGTTAACTACGTACTTGAATGCAGTCAGGATGCAACTACTATATTCCAGCAGTATTTAATCTAGTATGATATTGATCTACACAAAGTCATAAGTTTAGAAGCAGACCTACGTGAGGAGAGTCTTTCCATTTCACCAGCTTAATGTCACCCCCAAGATCTTGTATTCTTTGAGCAAAATTGCAGATAACTTCATAGGGAGCAAGATCATCATTCATGGAGCACAAAACGAGATATGGAGCCTGCATGCTCTGGAGAACAAAGAAAGATGAATAAAAACTTAAGAAAAGGAAGTAAAACCTTGAATAACAGCAAGTCGTCATATGCTTACGATAGAAGAGTACAGAGTCTGCCAATACTCGGCACGCTGTGATTCAAACCGACTGAGAAAGAGTGTATCAAGACCAGAAGCAATGCCGTGGGCAATCCACGATGCTAATCTTGGTGGATGGGACATTTTGAAAACAGATGGGTGAAGAACAAATCTTGTGCCCAAATCACTGGTAAAATCCACCGGACTGGAGTCATAGATATGACCAGATATAGAGTCTCTAACCAGTCGGAGATCATCCTTCAGGAGAAAAAAGAAATAATAACAACAATTATATTTGCTTGCTGAAGTTCTTAAATCATGGGAGCTTTAGCAAACATGAGACAAAATTCTTTTCACCGCATCATACAAAGCCTGCTGGAAAATAAAACACGATGAGTTTCATCTTGATGCTTTATTAGAAAAGTGAAATTACTATATGCTTAATTGCAAAAGGGAATGAGAGATGGGAGAAGAAAAGAAGAGCATACCATATTTCGCTGTCTTTCAATCTTTCCTTCAATTAACTGCCAAAGAAAAAAAAAAAAAAAAATGCTTAAATATGAATCACCAAAAAAGAAAAAGAAAAAAGACTCTGATAGTTCCAATGACACCTTATACACACACAGGAACCCTCTAAAAAAGACATATACAAGGTGCGTCAACTCTAGAAGATATTACCTGAAGGACCTTGTACATGCAAGCTTTAGGACCACCAGAAAAAGAAGCAAGGACCACAGGGCATGGTCTAATCTTTAGCTCCTACACAAAGAGATGCCCAAAAAAGGCCATTAGTAGCTAAAATTATCCCATTAATGAAACTTCCAACCACTTGAGCACGAGGAGCACTAAAGTATAAAAAAAAAAGTGTTATCTTCGATCAAAGGAAACATTTGTACTGGACTAAAAAAATACGGGATGTAAACGTAAACAGATCTAAAGTCTCTGGCTGGCGTTTTTATCAATTTTAGGAACTACCATCCAAATTGACGACAATGGAACTCAAGCAGAAGTTCCAGAATAACACAGTTCTACAAGCATTCATCAAAGTACAGGTTAAAGAAACAACTGAACAAAAGCTTCAACCTGTTGTAGTTTGATTACTATAGTAAGCACTGACCTGAACGAGTTCATTGAGAATGTCAACCGCTAGACTTGTAGCCTTCTCGGGGAAGAACCTGCAGAGATTACATAGGAAATTCAAGATCACTATGTGTACGGGAAAAACGAAGATAAAGTGCACCTATATTCTCATACCATCAGCTGAATATGAGTGAGAACCTGAAGCCACACTAACAGACATATCCAAGATTATGAAGTCGACAAGCACTAATCCTATACTGCTCCTGATTGTAACTTGCAAAAACAAACCCATACACATAGGAATTGCGTACGTGCCAATTAACAAACCCATACATGTAGTAAGAAGCTAAAAAATGTATCCTGAACAACTATACTAACCGGGTTCATCAATATTCCTTATAACAGATGCTATCAAATCTCTATATGGACCCCGGGGTAGCACAAATCTAACTAAAGAAACAGAGGGAGAAAGTTAGAGGAAGAAAAAAAAAGAACAAGAAAAAAGGAGCAGTTTCTTGACAGGCCTCATTTCCAATTAACAGCAACGAGATTAGCTAAGTTTTATTCAGAATCGAGGTGAAAATTTTGCACCAAAATCATTCCTTAATAGCCCCCAACGTAACCCAAATATTCAACCTTGCAGCTCAGTAAAATCCCAATCAAATCAAGAAATAACAACTCAGATGATATGGGAGCAATCGGACTCACATATTGAGAAACTCCGAATGGCAGACGAGTGAATTCCAGCCCAAAGAAGAGTAGAGCTCTACGTAGCTCCTCACGTGCCTCTCCTGGCTCGACATCCATGCAAATATCACCACTATCCCCTCTGTCTTCCCACCCCTTTCCCTTCTTCCCCAATAATATTTACCCCCAAATCCCCACATTTCCTTCTCCTTTTTCTTTTTCCAGGAATTCAAGTTCCTGAAAATACTTGCCTATATGCTGCACTTGAACTCTACAAACACTTGGCCTTCACAAGAATTTCCGGAAAAATTGGCCCCGGGGAAGAGAACTGGATTTTAATCAACAGAGGAACGAATGAGACAGGGAAATCGGGCACAGGAAGAGAGGATTACATTGAGCTCCGGTTTTTGGCGTTTTGTCTAAACAACTACAATTCTGCAATTTGGGCTTCGATCCAGTGCAGTTACTAAGAACGTAATTTATGCAGTCGCTAAATAAGGCCAATTATCCCATGCCACATGTCCTTTGAGATTCCACAGGAATAACACAATGACTCTTATACCCTTGTAAGTGCTGGTGTCGCTATGCGATTGGTTTCAAGCTTGTCATATTCCAGCGAATCGATGCTTCTCGGTGGCATAGAAGTAAAAATCAAGTGAAATTGCTGTTCTGAGCGTGAATCAGCCTAACGCCTAACGGGAAGAACGAATCGGCTGCTGTGGGATAAATGAAGTAATCAACGGTGCAACTATTTCTGGAATGCTATTTTATAATCCTTTCATTTTGTTTTTAGGCATTTTATATTCCTTATCTACTCCTATCTCTTTTTTGGCGGAGCAGAAGTCACGGACTGCAAACGCCAGGGTGAATCCGTTTTCACAATCATTCAGGACAATTTAATATATCTTTTTATAAAAGCAAATATTATTTAGAGTAAATCAAAATTTTGCTTCCAAAATTATAGATTCACAAAAAGAACTGAGATCTGCTGCAGTTATTTATTCGAATTACATGATAAAATTTGAAAAGCTATTGACACGGTAAATGAACATCATTATAAAGTTCACGTTATCTGAAACTTTATATGGATAAATATATATAATATTAAATGATGTAAAATCTATTTATTGTGTTTATCTCTCTTCAAATCCTATCATATAATTTCGATAAAAAATTACAAAAAATCTTAATCCCATAAAAGACCATTAAAATTATGATATAAAAAATAAAGCTCTCATTACCATTTATTCATTCATTAAATTCTATCTTGTTTTTGCTTTTATATGATTTTTTAATTTAACTTTACTTTGTGAGATGTTACAAAAAGTTATAATTGATTTTATTTCATTAAAATATTTTACAATTGGTGAGATACTGCTTTTGTACTTCTTCTCCTTTCTATTATTATTGAGTATTACTGGTTTTAATTAGCACTACCATTGTTGTCGTTTGCGTCCGCCATAAGAGGTTCATCCAATGGTGAGACCAGGACAGGTTTTGTCCTAATAATTGCCGTAAACGCAAACAACTCTTTAAGATTTTCTTGCACAACTCAAAATTTTTTTCTTTCCCGTTCCGGGGGGGGCGGGCATTGAACTTTTATACATTAGCACAATGCCATCTTTATACATCAGCAAAGAAATATTGAGAAACTTATTGATTCATCCCCACCAGTAGTTTTTCAAGTGCCTCAGTTGGAAGAGGAATGCACAAGCAATCCTGGCCATCTGAATGTCTTCTGGTCTTGACCAACTCATGATCTTTGAATTCTGTCAAATGGGAGTTCAATGTAACTTGGCTACTAACCAGGAAGCGCTCTCGACACATTGTGTATAAATCGCTAATTGGCATCCCTGAAGAGAAAAAAATAGACTCTGTATAAACACTAAAGTTCGCAACATAATTGTTCAAAAGTATGACGAGCTACTTGCCTTCTTCATCGGGGTGGGACAATTGATGTTCTGCGAGAACTCTAAACACACTCTGGGCATTGGGTGTCAAACTCTGTAAAACTATGGCAGCTGTTTTGGCAGTTTGAGTGGTACTGCCATGCGCAAGAATCATAGGAAAGAACATTCCTTCAACTTTGTATGGCGCAAAAGTAGGAACATGATACCAACACCAGTTGAATTGTGTGTGAACCATCTTCTTGTCCCACACTGTCAAACAAATCAGGACAGAGCAATGAGACTCAAAGACGTATAACATCAGCCAACACCCTATCTCTGCAATTGTACAAAGCCACTGTCCTCTCATGCAGTGTAAATACACTAATATACATCGCCCAAAGGCACATGGAAAATTTAGCTCTCCATTTGCAGAAGGATGGCGAATACACATTACCTTATTGTGGCTTACTACTAAAGGCATGGGGACATCAAATTCAATGCCCACCGTTATCTACACTCAGAGCAATACTACCATGAATGAATGAATGACCAAAACCACTTAACGTAGGCCTCCCTTTTGTTTAAAAATAAATTATAATCATGAAGAATAAGAGCATAAATATATTTTCTGAGTTATAAAACGCATATCTAGTCTTTGGAGCATCTGCCCACCACAACAAGAAAAGTTTCATATCTAAAGAACATATCAAAACTAAAAATAACCAAAATTTGAACAGTGCAAGAAGAAAATGGATAAGTGGGAAAATTTGCTTCATTCTTGGACTACTCTGCTTCCCCCCCCCAAAACAGCAAAATTATCCTTTATGAAATAATTAGACACGCAGTGATTTGTCACTAGAAACCTAGAAATAATTAGACACGTTTACCCAAAAAAAAAAAAAATAATAATTAGACACAAATTGACATGCTCACTACTAACTAACTTATTTTCCATGAGATAATTGTCACAATAACAGAAATACTCACAAAGAGGTGCATTCACATGGTCAATTGAAGCAACAATACGAACACAGGAACAAGCAGCTATTTGCGCAAGACACTGTTGAGTTTCAGCATCCCTTAACCCAGGCCCATCAATATTGTGAATAACAACACATACGAAACAATCTTTGTCCTGGGATCCATTCAGAAATGCAAGAACGTCATCCATGGAACGAGAACTAAATGGCTGTTGAACTTTAGACAAGTTCCCAGAAGTAGCCACTTTTTTGGTTTTCAATTGATCCCATAGAACTTCAGCTAAGGATGTCACAACCTACACTTAAAACAAAATGGATGGATAACGTCAAAATACAGTAAACTCCTTGTTTTCCACAATGTAAATTTGTGTCCCCAAAGCAATTACAATGGGGGGGGGGGGACACTTTCCATTGAACTTATATATGCAAATAGATACAGCAGTGCAAATAGCACCCAGCAAATAAGCATGTACTACTCCAGAGTTTATCTAAGCAGATGATACCTGCTTTATATTGATGCTTTGAAGATAACCATTGATCACAAGTACAGAATAATCGGTCAATGTGGTTGATGCAAAATCTTCAATTAAAGCTTTCTTAGATCCAAATCCATACATTAGAAGGCCAAAACCGCACCTGATAATTGCAAATAACAGATAAAGAACAGCCATTGTCAATAACCATATAGAACAAGTCGGCTACAACTTTCATAGCATACAATAATAAAAACAAAAGAAGCAACATGAGAAAAACTGGAAAAAAAATATATATATTATACAAAACAGCTGTAGTACTGCTTGCCCTGAAATCAACATACGCCAGTCTATTCCAAGTACCATATCATAAACTCTTCCCTACACTACAATATATACAATGAAAGCCAGTGTATCATTGTTTGATTACAGAAAATCACAACGCATACCTCAGCTTGAAAACCCATTTAGGGTACAAACTCTTGTAGCTGTTCAGCAAAGCCGCAACCTCTTTCTCATGCTTGGGTTCGATGTTAGATGCCGCTGCCCTCAGTTCCTACAGATAAAAAAGTTCTTTTGAAGTCAAACTTTTTAATCAAAAATAGAGAACCGTGAATTTCGTACAGGGTTTAAGCATGTACCTGTTCGTCAACGAGATCAATGTCCGAGAGCTTGCGAGTTGATTTCTTCCCCGAGCCGCCCAACTCTTTGGCCAGAAAATAGTTTCTTGAGAATCCGAACTCCTCCTCCTCCTCCTCCTCCTCCTCTTCTTCGACACCATTGTTGATCTCCATGGTTACGATTTTTCAAATTGAACTGCCTGACTAAAAATCCAAAATGGTGGATTTCAATGTGGGTATGAAAAATTACTCAATAATGAGAGAACTTTAATTGTGCCCTAGCATATTTTCCCACGGTTTTTCCATTCCGGAAGAGCAACGGGAGGATTGAATCGGGTTGAAAGGTCCACTACCATTTGGCCCATTAACACTCAATACAAGGGAGAGGCCCGCAATTTGAAGGTATTCATTCCAGTTAGCTTGTTTTGGAATTGGTTCGTGAAATCTCAATGGGCGTTTGTGATATTTTCTGCAAATAGATTTTCTCTTTTTCAAAATAAAATATGTATATTCTATGAAATTTTCTTTTATCATTTCAACAATTCAAAGAAAGTTGTATCTATGAAATTTTAATGGAGAAATTGAGATTAATGTTTTAAATAAATGCAGTTAACTTCCAATAGCATTGAGTGAGTACTGCTAGTAAAAGCAGTGGTAGAACCAAGACCCAAATTGAAAGGGAGCGAACTCCTAAAGCGAAATGACCAAAAAAAAAAAAATCCTACGTAATGCAAAAAGTATCTTAGAGTTAAAATATCGAAAATTAAGAATTAAAAATATTGAAATTCACGTACCGTACTATTTACTACTAAGAGAAAAGCGACATGTGAAACATTGAATTGCAGCACTTTGTCTACAAGGGACCCTGAATAAGTCCTCTCTTTAAAAAATGCTTAGAAGAAGTGCATTTGGCATATATATAAGCATTGGCATTCCCTTTTTCTTTTTGTTGTTGTTATAAACCAAAATACTATGTACCTTCTTTGTCTTTGAGATGAATTGAAGCAACCAATTTGAATTTAAATCTTAGATCTGAACATCTTTACATGGTGGTATTCTAGGAACAAAGGATGATAGATGTCTACTAGCAAACATATACAAGAATTCAGAAATGATTGACTGAGAACATAGTTGACAATAAGTGAATATATTCATTTATCCTAAAATGTATCTTTACATAGTGTGATCTTTGTACAAGAGAGAGGTAAAGAGGGATTTGTTTTTCTTGCATTGTCTTGGCACCCAGACAGGGATAATATAGCATTAATGACAGTGTTATTATCTTTATTTACTTGGGACCAGAACAGTGCTTTTGATTTAATGTTATTTGGTCTAACGGGAGCAAAATGCAAGGGATGGGTTTTTGATGATGCTTGTTTTCCATTCATGACTTGGTGACCAAGCTGGCAACAAAGCTTTTCTTGTATCTCAATTCCAAAGTTAATCTATGAGAAGCATTGGTTGCTTCTTATCCATGTGAAGTTATGAAAAAGGGGTAGGATGTGTCTGCAGAAATATCAGCAGCAATAATTAAGATCAATTAGGCATGTTTTTGAGACAGTGCAGTATATAGCTTGATTATGCAAAAGGGTTTTATGTTTAACTTCCTTTAGATCTTGAAAATAGGGATAATGGACTATTTTCTTAAACTCTTGCAAAAATTTAACGTCTGTTCAAATTTTGGCTCTTTTGTCTGAGGTCATTGATGTTCTTCATCTTGGAAGACCCAATGTTTCCAAGGTAGATCCCAACTTGATTGCATTTGCTTCTTTTTGTTCTTCTTCTTGAATATTAAAGTCTATATTGGTTGTTTATGAACTGGACTATACTTTCATGGAATTGGAGCCTAAGGTAAGACTAAGAAGGATGATTTTAATTTCTGCTATTTATTCTGGAATTCAAGAACTTATAGAATGCACAATTCACAAATCACAATCAACAATTTCAAATTTCAAGCCCTAATCGCTCTCTCAGGGGATACCTGCTGCCCCTGCATGACTGCACGAGTACTGAAGCACGACAAGCTAGCGGCAATTGACGGTGGGCACTGCCGCTGGAGTCTGGGTAGCTAAGGGAGAGAGAAAGAGAGGCTGAGACTTGAGAGGGAGTGAGCCAAGAGGTCGCCCGACACTAGTGGAGGAGCTGAAAGGAAAGGGAGTGAGTTGAGAAGGAGAGGCTGAGACGGAAGGGTCTTGCGAGAGGGAAGAGGGCTAAGTTCAATTGTTTTTTTTCTTTAAGCAAAGTCGTTTCACCCTCAAATAAAAAATAAAAAGGGAAATTTACACATCTTTAGTCCTTTTAAAAAAATTCACTGGATTTTTTTTTTAAAATATATATAATTAATTTAATATTCTTTTTTTAAAAAAATTCACGGTGGACGGGGACCACCTCTGGCCGCCGAGGGAGGAGGAACTCCCCTCTCCACCTCTATCACATTTCAATTGGGCGGGATGAATTTTCCGTTAAACAAGTTTGAGTTTTGATATCAAAATGACAAACCCAGTGAATTTTTTTAAATTTTTTAAAACTCAATGTGTTTTTTTAAAAAAGGCTAAAACCTAGTGTGTGATTTGTAAATTTTCTATAAAAAAAAAAAAAAAAGATGCGAGCTGGGTTCAGTATTTGGGTGGGCCAAAGGGGGGTAGGCCTGGGCTAGGGGGCAAAACGCATTAAAAAAAAAAAAAACTCATTTTGGTAGAACCAATTGGGGCGGTGGCCCCTATTTTTCCCGGCCTGATTCCGCCACTAAATAGAAGCAAAGCAACAAACAATATAAAGGTGGGTATCAAAACAGATGGAACCGGAATGGCCTATTCCGGTTCCAATTCTGGTACCCACCAGAATCAACATATTTGTTCTGGTTCAATAAATGGGCCTTTTTGCTCAGATTCTTTTAATAACAGTAATACTAATAGCAATGAACAAAACATCGACTCCTTTAGGTATGAAAAAGAAAGTTCCGTTTTTAAAAATGCAATAGAAGAAAAAAGAATAAAGCTGATTAATCTGAATATTGAAGTATTGAACATAATAATGCTCTTCCATCATAGAAAGCCCTCGGTGAATTATCTCCCCTTTAGAGCATAATCATACTCCAACTTCAACTAAAAAAGACCCACCAATCACCAAACTTGTATATTCAAATGGTAAACTATTTTCCAGTACTGTGTGCAAAAAAAATTTGTTGAAAGATCTGGACCCTCTAATCAAGAACTAAATATATTTACCAACAAATGAAAACACAGGTTTAATGATTTTAAAAGTTTGAGAGTTGAGAGTCAATATAGACCAAATTCCAATCAAAGACCTAATTCCCTAGTCTATCAATCAAATCCCCAATGTATCAAACCCTAAACCATTTAGTTCAAAGAGAGATAAGCCATCATGCTTAGGTTAGACAAAAATAACTATACCTTGGTGTGTGTGTGTGAGAGAGAGAGAGAAATTTGGTGCCCAAAGAGAGATTCAGGCCAAGAGACAGAGACAGAGTTGAGAGGACCACTCATGGTCGGCAATGGCGGCTGAATGGTGAGAGAGAGAGAGAGAGAGAGAGAGATCGTGGGAGACAAGGTCGCAAGGAGGAAAGAGGGAGAGAGAAAGGAGAAGGGTGGGGGAGGATTTAGAAGTACCCAGTTATATAAATAAATTCATCAGGACGTTTACATTTAGTATCAGAGCTTGTGTTCGTGTTTTTGCCAGTGTTGGTAGTATTAACGCTTTAAGGTACTAATCTTTGCTCTCTACTATAATAAGTTACTCATTGTTATTATAGTTGCACTTTATCTGTGAAGTTGGTAGTTATCTCTTTGTTATTGTAAAATCCATATGCTTACATTACTTTGAAAACTCATATTTCTCATAAAATCCGATAAAACCTTGGAGGTAATACGGATTAAGAGAAAGGTTTTAGGCTACTCAAGTATGTAAAAGGCTTTTAGGTAGTATCGATAAATCAAGAATAACTAATTCTACATCTCAGATAGAGTGCATCGGAAGCTATTTAGAAAAAGACTCTAAAGATTTTAGGCATCTACCTCATATAGACAAACAGTCTGAAAGTATTAATGGTGTTAGTGCTTGTTTTAATACTCTAAGTGATACCTGTTCATCGTTTTTTAAAAAATTAGAAAGAAATCAAATAATTAATCAAAACTATGTAGAGAGTAAGTTAGAATCAATAGAGTATTGAAAAAATCAAAGACACTACCCCAAAACTGTGTAGTATCACAGATCTAGATCTTACCCCAGAGACTAAAGTTACTATGGAAAATTGAGTCCATAAGTTAGAAACTATACAACTCCATGAAGGAGGAATGTATGATTCAGGAGACACATAGACTCCGGGGGATGTTCGTTTGGAAGGAATTTGTAGGATTCTGATAAAATTGTGAATATTTAAGTGATGTTAAAGTTGTATTGGCATGCATGTAGAAGTTGTTAAAAGGGATTGATGTTTGTAAAAAAGGTAATAAAGTGTTGTATTAGAATACGTGTGTTTTGTGATGTTTGGATTGTAAATATAAAAGTAGGATGTAAATCCTAAAAAAAAATGGGCAACAGAACATGCCCCAAAACTATTTTATGGAACAGAAGAAATATTCACTATTCACGCAGAAGAAGAATATTCCTATAAAAAAAATACAAATGAAGTTGAAATTCTAGACTATTTGAGGTCTTTATATCAAAACCGAGTACTTACTGTTGAAGAAAGAGATGAAATACTCTCTAAAATTCAAAACACTTATTTAGCCCATCAAAACCTTCTTAATCATTTTCATTATGAACAAATCATGATGAAATCAGAAAGTGACGATTCATCCTCAGAAAATTTTTTAGAAACCTCTTCTGAAACTCATGAGAAAAGTCTACCTTAGAAAAGGAAGATAGACGAACCATTAGACGCTGAGTATTTCAATACATGGGGTAATAATACAAACCTTCCAGACCACTCTATCCAAACTGGAGAAGGAACTAGCGGCGTTAAAAAAGAAGAAGAAGCAACACCAACGCTAACCCCATCCTATCAGAGGACGGATGATTTAAATAAAAGAAATGTCGCATAAAAAGGCACATATTTAGATCTTAGTCATGTTCCTTTTAAAGATCAAAATAAAATCATAGATGATAGGGCACAATCCTTGTCTATAATCATCACGAATTATAAATATGTTTAGAGCAAACAAAAATTCTTAGACTACATTGCAGCCACCCTTCCAAGAGATGTCTTGCAATGGTTAAGACAGGACCATACTTTTATGGAATTGGACTATAATTTCATGGAATTAGAGCCTAAGGTAAGACTAAGAAGGATGATTTAAATTTATCCTATTTATTCTGGAATTCAAGAACTTATAGAATGCACAATTCACAAATCACAATCAACAATTTCAAATTTCAAGCCCTAATCGCTCTCTCAAGGGATACCTGCTGCCCTGCACAACTACACGAGCACCGAAGCACAACGGGCTAGCGGCAATCTACAGTGGGCACTGCCATTGGAGTCTAGGCAGCTAAGAGAGATAGAAAGAGAGGCTGAGACTTGAGAGGGAGTTAGTCGATAGGAGAAAGCCGGTCGACAGACTACAGTGGAGGATCTGAGAGGGAGTGAGTTGAAAGGTCGCCCAACACCGGTGGAGGAGCTGAGAGGAAAGGGAGTGAGCTGAGAAGGAGAGGCCGAGACGGAGTAGTCGTGCGAGAGGGAAGAGCGCTGAGTTCAATTTTTTTTTTCTTTAAGCAGAGTCATTTCACCCTCTAATAAAAAATAAAAAGGGAAATTTACACATCTTTAATCATTTTAAAAAAATTCACTGAATTTTTTTGAAAAAAAAAATTTAATATTTTTTTTAAAAAAAATCCACGGTGGAGGGGGACCACGGGTGCCAAGGGAAAAGGAACTCCCCCCTCCACCTTTGTCACATTTCAATTGGGCGGAATGAATTTTCATTTAAACAAGTCTAACTATGTTGGGTTGAGGGAGTTTTGATACCAAAATGATAAACCCCGTGAGATTTTTAAAAATTTTTAAAACCCAGTGAGTTTTTTCAAAAGGCACTAAAACCTAGTGTGATTTGTAAATTTTCCAAAAAAAAAAAAAAGAAAGATGCGGGCTGGGTTCAGTATTTGGCCGGGCCAAAGGGGGGCAGTCTTGGGCTAGGGGGCAAAATGCATTAAAAAAAAAAAAACTCATTTTGGCATAACCAACTGGGGCGATGGCCCCTGTTCGCCCCGGCTTGATTTCGTCACTAAGTAGAAGCAAAGCAACAAACAATATAAGGGTGGGTATTGAAACAGATTGAACTAAAATGGTCTATTCAGGTTTTAATTCCGATACCCACAGGAATCAACATATTTGTTCCGGTTCAATAAATGGGCTTTTTTGCTTAGATTCTTTTAAAAACATTAACACTAATGGCAATGGACAAAACATCGACTCCTTAAGGTAAGAAAAAAAAAACTCATTTTGGCATAACCAACTAGGGCGATGGCCCCTGTTCGCCCCAGCCTAATTCCGCCACTAAGTAGAAGCAAAGCAAAAAATAATATAATGGTGAGTATCGAAACAGATGAAACCGAAATGGTCTATTCCGGTTCCAATTCTGGTATCCATTGGAATTAACATATTTGTTCTAGTTCAATAAATGGGTCTTTTTGCTTAGATTCTTTTAATAACATTAACACTAATGGCAATGAACAAAACATCGACTCCTTTGGGTATGAAAAAGAAAGTTTCGTTTTTAAAAATGCAATAGAAGAAAAAAGAATAAAGCTAATTAATCTGAATATTGAAGTATTGAACATAATAATGCTATTTCATCATAGAAAACCCTCGGTGAATAATCTCCCCTTTGGAGCATAATCATACTCCAGCTTCAACAGAAATGACCCACCAATCACCAAACTTGTATTTTCAAATGGTAAACTATTTTCTTGTACTGTGTATATGCAAAAACAATTTGCTAAAAGATCTGGACCCTCTAACCAAGAACCAAGTATATTTACCAACAGATGAAAACACATGTTTAATGATTTCAAAAGTTTGAGAGTTGAGAATCAACATTGACCAAATTACAATCAAAGCCCTAAATCCCTAATCTATCAATCAAATCCCCAATGTATCAAACCCTAAACCATCTAGTTCAAAGAGAGATAAGCCATCATGCTTAGGTTAGATAAAAATAACTATACCTTGGCGTGTGTGTGTGTGAGAGAGAGAGAGAGAGGGAGAGAGAAATTCGGTGCCCAAAAAGAGATTCCGGCCAAGAGATGGAGAGAGAGTTGAGAGGACAACTCATGGTCTGCAATGGCGGCTGGACAATGAGAGAGAGAGAAAGAGAGAGTCGTGCGTCTGAAATAGTGAGAGAGAAAGATCGTGGGAGACAGGGTCGCAAAGAGGAAGGAGGGAGAGAGCAAGGAGAAGGGTGGGGGAGGATTTAGAAGTACCCAGTTATATGAATAAATTCATCAGGACGTTTACGTTTAGTATCAAAGCTTGTGTTTGTGTTTTCGCCAGTGTTGGTAGTATTAACGCTTTAAGGTACTAATCTTTGCTCTCTACTATAATAAGTTACTCATTGTTATTATAGTTGCACTTTATCTGTGAAGTTAGTAGTTATCTTTTTGTTATCGTAAAACCCATATGCTTATATTACTTTGAAAGCCCATCTCAGATAAATCAAGAATGACTAATTTTGCATCTCAGATAGAGTGCATCGGAAGCTATTTAGAAAAAGACTCTAAATATTTTAGGCATCTACCTCATATAGACAAACAGTCTAAAAGTATTAGTGGTGTTAGTGCTTGTCTTAATACTCTAAGTGATACTTGTTCATCGTTTTTAAAAAAATTAGAAAGAAATCAAATAATTAATCAAAACTATGTAGAGAGTAAGTTAGAATCAACAGAGTATCAAAAAAAATCAAAGACACTACCCTAAAACTGGGCAGTATCACAGATCTAGATCTTACCCCAGAGACTAAAGTTACTATGGAAAATTGAGTCCATAAGTTAGAAACTATACAACTCCGTGAAGGAGCTAGGAATATATGATTCAAGAGACAACTCCAAGACTGTTCTATGGAACAGAAGAAATATTCACTATTCACACAGAAGAAGAATATTCCTGTAAAAAATATACAAATGTAGTTGAAATTCTAGACTACTGGAGGTCTTTATATCAAAACCGAATACTTAATGTTAAAGAAAAAGATGAAATACTCTCTAAAATTCAAAACACTTATTTAGCCCATCAAACAAAAAAACAAAATGAGGGGGAGAAAAATAGATGAATAAAAGAAGCAAAAAAACTTTCTATTAAATAATTTTTAGTCGTTAGATGATATCCTAAGAGGATCTGTAAGCATAATTAAAGAAAACCTCATAGGATATGAAGGAGAAACACTCTTGGAAGAAGATGCAAATTATGTCTTAGCAAAACTAGAACTGTGCAACATATGGCCGTACGAAGAATATGTTCTAACCTTAAAAAAATATTATTTTTTGGTAAACCCTCAAAAAGATAAATATTGGTTAGAACAATTTTTTCGTAAACTACCTAATCCTTGGGATGAGTTGTCCCATAAAGGATATCCAGAATATCTATCAAAGATAGGAAAATCTGATAGCCTAGAATTTAGAATTAACTATGTCCTTAGGTTAATAATTGATCATTGTTTAGCTACTAAAGCTAAAAAACAAGTAAAGAATCAAATTAGCAACACAAAATATGGACAGCAGTGTTGCGATAAAATTCTACAATAATCATGGAAAATAGGTTGCTCCCCTAATTTTAGTAAAATAACTTCTAAAAGAAGAAGTTTTAAATGGAAGCCTTGAAAAGAGAAGAAACATATACATAAGAAAAATAAATATATAAGAAGACAAAAATCCTCGTCTTCGACTTCAAATAAGAAAAATTGCAATTGCTACATTTGTAATGAAGAAGGACATTTTGTTACAATGCCCAAAAAAAGGGAAATGAGTCAAGAAAATGATTACAGTACTTGAAGAAATAGCACTGGAAGTGCTTTTTGGAGAAGAAATCTCTTATCAGGATGAAATCCTTTATGAAATCTCCAGTGAAGACGAAAGTTCTTCTGAAGAGGAATATATTTTTATGATGAACAATCAAGTTTATGATCCTCCTACAGAAGAAATAGAAAGCATGAAATTAGAAGATGTAATAGGAGAAGAATTCTCTTTTACTGACCAACAGATAGAAGAATTCAGAAAAATGCAAATTTAAGCAGAGAAAACCACACTAGTAGAGAACAAGATGAAGCCCCACATAACAACCTAATCAAGGTGGATGGGTTACAATGGATAAGAAAAACCTACCCAAGGTTTATGTAGTCTTCAGAGGATTCCAACCAAGGATCTATACTACATGGGAACATTGTCACGCTCAGATCAATAAATTCCAAGGAGCTTGTTACATATCCTTCACAAATATGGAAGAAGCTAAACAAGCATTCCATGAGTATTTTAGTCAATTTTCTACACCTATATAGGAAAAAGATTTTCATAATCTTGGACTCCTAGAGATTTATATGACGAATTAAATGGTGTGTGGAAAAGTTCTATTTTATAGTAAAAGGTAAAGTTTCGCCAACACATGGCTAAACTTTCCAAAAAAAATTTGCATCAAACTGAACAGCTAGAAAAAAATGAAAAAACTTTGTTTTGATTTAATCTTACAAATTAATTGAAACGAAGAAATTAATACTTCTAGCATCCAGAGTCTTCTTATGCTCACTGCTTTAGTGCAAATAAAAAATTTGACTACTGAGCATACGAAGATTAAACGAATCTGTTTATATACCAAAGCTCAATAAGAGCTACCAAAAGAAATCTTTGAAAAGATAGCAAAAATGGTTGAAGATCATGAAGAAAGGATTACTAAAATCCTAACTGATGATTTGGAACACATCAACTTAAGTTTTGGGATTCCAAAGCTTACTCTTTTTCTTCCAAAGGAAAAAAATGATGAAGTAATAGAATGGGGAATAACTACCAGAGTTATTTTCCAAGGGCATTCAACAGATCAATGGCAATATTTATTAGCCATGATCAAAAGTATGTTGATTCATGTTTTACCCAAAATGAAATGGCATAAATATTACACGTTTTGGATTGAAAGTTCTATCGAATGGTGGCACAGAGAAAAATTCTTCCAGCTATATCAGATCTGGTTTTTTAGAGAAGCAACAGAATGGAAACTCGAGGAAATATTCAGTGTAGAAAATGACACAATTAATTCTACTGACTTAGCTAGAGTTGCAGATTTTGAAGAATATGCAGCAAAAGTTCTTTATTTTTTGTCCTTAAGAGAACAAGACATACGCAACAGAATAGATCCATTAACAATGGTCACAGATGGAAGAAGACATATTGCCACAAGTCTAAAGTTAGATAATGAGTCTACACCGGACCAGTTAGAAGTAGCAACCAAGTTCTTATCTGAATTAATCAGAGAAATTGATTTAGATATTCTTGAAGATATTTGGGCCTTATCTGACCTTATTGCAACAGAGCTCTAGTTTGACAATTCACGAATCCTTGGCCAAGCCCTGCAAGCAAATCCGAGGAAGAATATCATAATCTGGTTAATCTGTTAGAAGGACAAGGTTAGAAGTCGTAGTGGATCCTGACGCACGCCCTTACGTCAGCCATTAAGATAAATATTCCTTTGTCCTACACAAGAACAAGGGAGACACTGCAAAGCTATGAAAGCTGCAATATTCTTGAGCGACTGCAAACACATGTGAAGAAAGAAAACAACGCATGTGACTCTAACACACGATAAAGAATCTTGTTAGAGAATAATCTAGTACAACATTTATCTTTCAAAAAGAAGATGCTCCAATTATTGTAATGTGGCTATAAAAGAATAAAAGATGATCTCTCATATATAATGAGGCATCGAACTCCTAGGACTACTCTCTTCTCCCTCCTTATAAAAAAAATTCTTCCTATGTTTCTTGTTCGTATTTCTAGTATCCAATGTGTTTTTCAGTATTCAGGGCTCAAAACGCCAAGTTTTAAGCCATAAATGAAAAAAAAAAAAAAAAAAATCATGAATCGAAAATTTTGGCAATTCCGATTCTGGAAAACCAGAAAAATTGGATCCTATTTCGGTACCGGAATATGCTGAAATCGGGACCGGATACGGAATTTTTGGGATCAACCGAAAATTTTACCCACCCTTAGAACAGTAAAGACCATGTTTACAAACTAAATTTTTTCGATAATTTTAGGAATGTTATGAAAATTAAGGTAAATTAGAGTTTTATTAAATTTTGGGATAAAAACATCGACAATTAGAATTTCATGGAAATTGGTGAAAAAATAAAGAGAAAGATGATTTAAATGAATTTTTTTATATTTATTATGATAAAAAGAGATGATTTTGAAGAAATTTTTTTATTAATATTTTGTTAATTAAAATTTTGAGTTAATTATATTTACAAATAAAAATTTTGAAAATGAAAATAATTTTGGCTGAAATTTAGATTTGCAAATAAGGTAAAACTGTCTCACTTCTTCTGCCAAGAGTACGATCACATATTTAACTGATTTTATAAACCTCTAAACTTCAATATTCAGATTTTTATTTTATAATGTGTCTTTTATAAACCTTCCTTTTCTCATGAAAAATATATCAAATATTCTGGATTTTGCATTGTGGAGTCAAATATTAATGTATATAGCCGTTCTGTTCATAAGTGGTAGGGTACATGGGACGGAGATATTTTTTCTTGTACTTTTTTTTTTTTAACGTTAGCTCAATAGTGATAGTCGTGCACTTTTTTTTTTTTTTTTTTGTAAAAATGTAGTCATTGTAGTTTTCTTTTGCGTTTCCCGGTGACGTGCTTTGCTTTCTGTGAAAACTAAAATGGTCAATTTCTTTGTCAATTAAATCAATTCAATTTTGTTTTTTAAAAAAAACGACTTTACCTTGCTATCGCAAATTTGGTGCTTTATTTTTTTTTATTTTTACTAATTGGTTTTTTTACTTTTTAACACCTGGTTACAATAAAAAAATTGAAATCCAAATTTTTTATTATTGGTTTTAATAACCAGGTACCTGTTTTGAGTGTACACTTTAAACTTTTTTACAGTTGATTTTTAACTATTATATTAGACACTTTTCACCTCCCTAGCACCTTTTAACTGTTGGTAGGCATTCCACATTAACCCACAAACAAAAAGTTAAAGGAACAATCTAAGTTGTCAGTCAATTATTGGGTTGACAGTAATAAGGGGTGGAGGGGTATCACCCGCAATATTTCAAACATAATAGTTTTGAATATAAAATGTAAAACTTAGTTTGTGAGTAAAAAATATATTTTCTTCAAATAATAAATTGAAAAGTAAAATTACAAAATTAAAATTTTTAAAACAAACCCCCTGTGCACCGTGGGGGGGGAGGGGGCAGATCTGGTCCCCTGTCTGCTCTTGGGGGATTTTTATTTGATTTTATCTTTACAAGATTTTAGTCATTTTAATTTTTCTTTTCAGTTCGCAGCTTTCAAAATTTTAAATTTAAATAGATAAGATTCACTCTATTGTTTACAGATGGCCTATAGTTACCACGTCAGATTAAAATATACCACGTATTAAGTTTTGGTCAATAAATAGATAGCAAAACAGATGAAACCTTAAATTCCCAAATGAAGGAATCACAAATATTAAAATAAAATAAAAAATTAAAATATAGGTCTCCATTTTAAAATGATATAAAAGCACATATCTAATTTACATTTTTCTTAAAAACATAGTAACAAAGAAAATTCGTCACACTTGTCGTTTGTGTATCTAATTTGGATGAACTTGACCCAACGAAGATATACATTGATCGGGTTGAAAGTTAAGAAATATGATTCGAATTCATATCCATACATTGATTACAGTTTTCTTGAAAGTTTTTTTCTACTTCTTCGGATCTCGGAACAATGGCCTTATCTATGGTTATCCTATCCAAAATATTATAATCTTATCTTATCAGTGAATGAAACCATGGCTTTTTTTTTTTTTTTCATCAGTGAATGGAACTTGCTCGTGAGAAACAAAATAGATGATTTTGGTGGTGTTTACCATCTAAAATTTTTAACATTCCCAAAATTTTCACCTCAATAAAATAACTTCTTAAGATTTTCTCTCCTCATCAAATCATCACTTTTCACTCCAAATAAATATAAAAAATTAATTTCAATCATTTTACTTTTTACTTTTTACTTTTTCATCAATTCCAATACTTCAAAATTTTCACCATCTCAAAATTTCTATATCCCAACACCACCTTTTAGAAAAAAAAAAAAAAAAAGAATAACATCGATTTGCACAGTTGAAATCAGACAATTAAAATATAATTATTTTCCTTTCGTGCGGATCAATCAAGTGCGTGAATCATTAAAATGTCAAAGAGTGCACTTAAAGAGACAGGTCGACTGGAATAGCATATGATTAGTTGATCTGATTTGGGAAACTTCATTTATAAATAATTTTCCTGTGGACATAAAGTGTAACTGTAGCATTAATAGCATAATTTTCACAAGTCCAATAACGAAAACGCAACTAATCATTGGAGATAACTCAAGATCAGTTATACCCACAACTGGTAACTTTTACTGCATCAGTAATTTCTTACTATTTTTAGTAGAACCCTATTTTTAAATTGGAAATTTTAAGTTTTATAAGATTTATCCAAAGAAGAAGACCAAGGAAATCTTAACAGATTTTATTTCGCAAATTGGAGGAAAGAGATGGCAAAAACCAGGACGGAAAAGGGTAAAAAATTCAAGAAAAACCAAAAAGTTAGAAAATACAATTGTTATGATAAACTGTCAGCGAACTTTATCGCGGAAACAATCAGCAACAATCACGGAATCGCCCCGAAGGTAATCAAACCCGATTCAACAAACTCCCACCATCCCCAGCTAAACAGTGCGTGTAATTATGTTGGGTTAAGCACGAGATTAGCAGACTGAATTACGTCACAGCGACAGATAAAAAAGCAGAGGGAAAACTCCTCACACTTCCACTGCTGGTTGGGTTCCATACCTTTTTCTCTTTTCGGAAGCAAAAGGGGGGTTATCGATCGAGGGAAGTAAGTTTGGGATTGATTTCTTGTGTTCTAGTTGATCGATCTATTATCTTAACCGTTAGAGGATAATATATAATTTCTTAGTGGAGAGCTAGTTGGTGCGAAAGAAAGAGAGAGATATGGTGGAATGAGGGTGAGGAGGAAGAAGAAGGGAGAGAGAGAGGGACATGGCGCAGGGGAGAGGCAGGTGGGGATGTTCCTACAAGAAAACTACTCTGGTTGTTTGCTCAATCAACATTGTCATCGCCCTCTACGTTCTTCGCTCTCTTTATTCTTCTCTCTACATCTACTCCGGTAACGTCTCGAGGAACGGTAAGGCTCTGTTTTGCATTTCTATTCTCTTGAGGTTCGAATCATTCTTGCCATTTTGGCCATGCCCACTTGATGTGTTGCGGATTTTCTTAAAACTCAGTTCCAAAGTTCGAATTTTTTTCTTAAAATTTTTCAGCTGTTAGCTATACCCCGGATCAGATTAGCAAAATGGAGGAATCCATTCGGATTCGGAGAGCGTTCCAACCGGTGGAGCTTGGTAAATTGGTAAGATCCATTGAGGGATATGTGTCTATTTGATTCGAATATTGGATGTTAGTGTGGTTTGAGATATTGCTTCCTCAGTGGTCTCTCTGAAACTCGTTGTTATGGCCAAAAGGTGAAGAAACTTAAAGTGGAGCTTTCTAGAGGAGACGTTATGGTTGCACTGCCGCGGCCTTTGAAACAGAAGATCACGGATGAGATATTGGAGAGGCTGAAAAGCTTGAATGGTAGTGCCAACGTTACTGAGCAACGAGGTGGGTACAAGTCAATTTCCTTGTAATGTCGGTTGGTTACTGTTAATGAAGAAATTTCTGATATTAATTTCAATTACATGATTTCGCAAACTAGGCATTATCGATGTTGAAGGTTATGGGCATATGTTCTTTATAACATTAATCGTGTTAAGTCTTAGTTAAGGGTTGTCCAATATATTAATGGTAACTAGCTAAACTCCAATCTCCAGGCCCTTGGTACATTCCCGATTGCTAGCTTCCTTTACATGTGTGGAGTTCCTTTCTGGGCTATTTGAGCGAGGTGCTTCCTGTTTCCAGTGCGCATCTATTCCTTGTTCTAGGTTAACTGAATTAGACAATGTGTTCCAAAGTATAATTCTAGAGTATTGTTATGCTTAAAAAACAAGAGGCTATAGTCGGTTCTACAACTAAGTCTATGTTGAATGCTACTCGAACTCATGAAAACTCTCTCTCAACCTGTTCTGTGCTTTTCATGCCCGAAGGAGCTGTAAACTCATTAGAGAAGCACATTTCCTGCATCCTTGTACAGTAGTATTGATTCTCTAATTTCTATGTTATAATTTGGGGAACTTCTTTATTCTTCCTGTATACTCAAGATGTCGCTTTTTTTAATAAAATATTTTTCCTACTCATAAGGGAAAAAGAAATGAAAAGAACATCTCTGCAAATTTGAGGAACTTAAGAGAATTCTCCAGTCTTTTGCTACTTTAAGCAAATTGAAGTTAGAGATAAACAATAACTGGATAAAGGAGACATTTGGGATTTTTGCTGAACATTTTTGTCTTTTGTTATATTGGACAGAAAAGGAGTCTTGATTGGCTGAAAATTCCTGGAAATTCAGCTCTAAAATGCACAGGCTTAAAAAAGATCGGCACTTTTGCAACTACTACAATTTATAGGCATCTAGGTTCAGTTTTCAATACATGTGAATTATTCTTCTTTTCTGTGGTGTAATCTAATCACTCCATTGCGGTGCTTTCCTACTCGGTGGTTGATAGTGCCATGTGTGACATTTGATAGAATTAGTCTTAGTCGGATGGCTTCGAATATGGTTGGCAGCATGCACTATCTTCTTTGGTTCTTATCCTCTCTCTTTTTCTTTCGTTAATTTGTACTCTTTTCCTCCAGATTTTATATTGTACAGGGCACTTAAAATGTGAGAGGATTTGGTGGTGGTTTATCATTGCTTTTTTGGTGCGGAAACCATTTAGCATTTTGGTTAAGGAGTTAACTAATAACTGTAAAAGTGATATGGTTGTGTTGATGCCACTTGAGAGGCAGGGAGAGAATGAAAAAAATGCTCTTTCACACCCATCAAGAATTAGAAAGACTCAAACGTTTCAGGTTGTCTCATTTAATATGCTACAAGAGTTTGCCAGTGGTTACACTGTGGACTGGTGATAGCATTCTGCTTGTATTGTTCCAGGTTTATTCGTCTGTTCTGCACTTTAATTCTTCTGCTAAGCCTGGTCTAGTCAAATTCCTTTTTATTCTTAAACCATAAGCAAGAAAGCAGCTAGATTGATATTGAATACAGCTAAACCTGTTCTGATTTTGGGAGTTAAGCTTCACATTTGTGTTGAAGCTTAACTGTCTCCACCTTGACTAATTACCATTGCTGCTAACGCAAAGAGCACTATTTCTAGCTCCTTGAGACTGCCATTTCTTTCACCACCCATATTTTATCGATCCAATGCTATGAACAGTATAAACTGCACTATCACCAAATTGCATGTGTTACATTGTTGCCACTGTTAGTGTCACATCATTGCCTCCTCCCTGGGAACCACTTATGTCAGTGCCACTTCATGGTTCCCAATGCCAATTCCATGGAGTTGGATAGGAAATTTTTTTTTGACAGATGGCCAATCTCGGGAGTCCTTTCTTCTCTGTCTTTAGTAAAAGCAATCTGAGTTTAAAATTGTGCATGTTCGTGGGAGACAACAGCCCTATAGCCTAAAAGCAGGAAATGGTGGTTGGGGTATCCGGTGATGAACGGGAGATCAGGAGTGATGGAACTGAAGAATGACAAGGAAATAGCTGCTGAACTGCAGTTTGGTTTAATTTTGTTCCAATGGGAGTTTTTGTTGTGATTTTATTCTGATTCACTGCACCTGAGTTTTGCCTCTTACTGAAAACCTAAATAACATTGTGGTCAGAAGTTCGTTTGTTAATCGCGATTGATCTATGAAAGGGCCAATGTGGCGTTTGACATATAAAAATGTTGTCTTTTAGTTTCTGCTTGCTGGCTCAGATGTCTGTCCTTTATATATGTGTATTAATGATACAATGTTATGTTTTCTAGTGGAATCTAGTGCATAATCTGAATTTTTGTATTGAGTGAACTTGTAACTGGACTCCAGTGCAGAATCATTCTGCTCCTTGCGACAAGGCACTTTTATTGCAGAATGACAATATGGGGAATAGTGCCATCACCTTTCTCTTAATGATTTTCCTGAGTAGGCATAGGTGGGGTGTCAGTCAGTTGGATAAGTAGAATCAATGTTCGATAGTTAAAACTAAGCTTGTTTTGCTGGGTTATCTTGTAGGCTGGGTAATGTGCTCTCTCTTTAGTTAGTTCAACAGAAAGTTTTGTTCTGGTGGCAAGTGCCACATTTCCTGTCATTATTTCTGTTTTGGATGCCACCACCTCATGGAGGTCACAGAAGCTTGCAAAGACTATATTTTTCAATGTCTGTTTGGGGTTTGCTATGTTGCTTAGGAAAAGGCTGGAAAGTAAAAATGCATTGTTCAAATGCTCTATTCTGGGGACCTTTTTTCCCCTGCTCTCTCTATGGGCCAATGATGTGACTGGACTTAAAGAACCAGTACTACAACTATGGCTTAATGGTCTGTATAAAATATGAATGTCTGTTTTGTATTCTGTGGTTACATCTCTTAGTGGATGTCATCATCTCATTTCTGACTTTACCTAATTAAAACTATCTTTCTCCCTTCTCTACCATAATTACTGGAAAGTGCATAGTTTACGTCGCTTATGAAACAGTAACAGGGATGTAACAGCCCCACAGGGTTGTCCCTCTTTGTCTTGCAACACTTATTAGCTGCTGGTGATGAGGATAACCAACTTTCATTAAGCAATAAGCTAAACTAATCATGATTCTGAGAATTATTGTTCTGAATTTGGGTCTGTCTATCATTGGCTTGTTCTTGCTACTTATCCTGTCTTCTGTTAAATAAACAGAAGCAGTTGAAAGCTGGTGCAGGGAAAAACTAGAAGCCACTAAGCAGTTAACCTTTGAGAGAGGAACTTTGAATTCAACTATTCTGCAGGAGGAAGCTGGTATGTCTTTTCATCTAGAGGCTGTATTATTTTGTATTTGAATCTATCTGTGGGCACAGAACATTTAGGATCAACCATCCTGAAGTCTTTAAGGGAGACTAGTGAAATTACTGTCCAGGTGATGGCTAATATTCTAAACTGCACTTGGTAGGGATGCTAGTGAAAGCCTTGGAGTCTGATTGGGCTGTGCTGTTAGAAGAAATTGGCCTTTGGATACCTTCAGAAGTTATTAATAAAGAACATGATGATAAACCTGAAGGTGAAGAAGAGTTAGGTAATTCCTTCCCTCCCAAACTCTGCCACCCTCCCGTTTTCATTTTTAATTCTACTTTTTAGGAAGGTAAAATCCCATGGCACTTGCCTGCTAGATTTCTGAATATATTGTGTGTTTCTCATGGAGCGGAGGCTAAGTTATATTTTCTCTTCTCCAGAGGATGAAATATTGGCTGGCAGACCACTGCCACCTCAATGCCATGCTGAACTTCATACAGATTATGATGGTTCAGCTGTCAGATGGGGCCTTACCCACCATAAAGAAAGTGCAGCTGACTGCTGTCAAGCTTGCTTGGATCATGCTGCACGTGCCAAGCCAGGTGAAAAGAAATGTAATATTTGGGTTTATTGTCCGTCTGAAGATGGGTGCCATTCTCCAGATATTTATCAACACAAACATCAGGAGTGCTGGCTGAAATATGTGAGTATCAGCCTACCTCTTCATGATGTTAACTTCCCAACACCCCCCAAAACAAATATGAATACATTTTATTTTTCCAGAAAATCGTGGTATTCACTGATTCACATTTAGTTTTCTTCCAGATTGAGGCCACTGTAATATTATTGGTCTTGTCTATCAAAATGCAGGCAGAAAATCCCAAACTGAATTTCAAGGACAAGTATCCTGAATCATATAGAAATTCACACCCAACTGCGCCCTTTGTGGTACCTTGGGTTTCTGGTGTTGTTAGGGCATGATTGGATTTGCCAACACGGGGTGGCATAGGATTTTGAGCTGCAGCTTGTGCTACCGGTGGAAATGCACATGAAACTAGCACCACTGGAATCTTCCTGATCTGCTCTTATTCTCCGTTGTCAAGAAAGAGGAAGGAAGGAGAAGATGCAAGCTGAGGTTGGCTATGATATACTTCCAATTTTTCTTGTCATTCAATTTTTTTAGGTCCGGGGTGAGGTTGTCTTGGTGCCCATGATTTTAAGTTGAGAAATCTGGTGCCAAGGCGTGAAAAGCTTTATTTGTGGATTAAATGATCTGCAAAAATGATTCATTGTAGTCGGGATCCGAATTAGTGTATGTAAAATGATACAATTTTTATGGGGATGCGAATACTTAGACAGCTGATTGTTGCTCTCTCCCTCTCTCTCTCTTTTTCTCTCTCGTCGTCATATCATAAGCTGGAACAGATAAGGTCCTTTAAGTGCTCTTAAGTCGAAATGAGGACTGTAATTCCAGCTAGGCTTGATAAGAGAGAGGCCTGTTCATATTTCCTTCAAATGTAAGCAGCTAATCAAGTAGACATTCATTCATTCCAAATCTAGTAGTCCAAAACGGGCAGGCTATGCCTGCCATAACAAAAAACTGAGGCATATAATTACAACTCAAAAAGTTGGTTCTTTAGCTTGGGCAATGCGGGGTACTGGGTCATTTGAGGCATGATCCGCTTGGATCCTATCGGTAAAAATTTTCTTGAATTGTCCGAGTGCAGCTTCAGAAACAGCCAAAATAGCCGCTTGAGCTTCCCCTACCGTAGGAGAGAGATGAGGTAGTGTTCTCCTTTTTGTTCTCAGGTCTTTACTGGAGGCATCCCTGCATACCGCGACAATCACCGAGAAGGACTCCCTAATTGAGGGGGGGCGGCTTTCAGGGGACTTCCATGCCAGTATATGTTCAGAAGTGACTTATGACCACCTGTGTATACCCTCATTAACCACTTTGTTCCTGGTTAACCTTATAAGGTCCAAAGTGTTCACAGCAAAATAATCGGAAGTGGCGAGGATCTATCATCTATCATCTACATTTGCTTCGAGTAGGTTTTTGAGGTTGAGGATGACGCTGACCCTTTGCGTAATGTCACAGAGATTGGAAGTTGCGACATGTCCATTGGCCACGGAGAGGACCGCCAGATTATGCGAGATCTGGCGCAAAATATTAACAGATGTTCAAGGGTTTTCGTGCTACGGCTGCACAAACGATAAGTTAAAAGACCATTTTATGTACTATTTAAATACACTTTGAGAAATATAAATGTAGCTCTTTGGGCTTTCTACGGTGGGTGTACGTACGTCTCTCCACACCAAACTACTTTAAGTTTTTTTTTTTTTTTTTCTTTCTTCCTTTTTTATAATGATTTGCAAGCTATACTCCACATCAAGAATTTCAGCCTCTCATGCATCCCCATTTTGGAGTCTTCACTAGGACTATTCAGTCCAACTTAAAAAATTCGGTTCTATCCGACTTAACCGATACCAGTGCCTGTGACACCTTTTTTTTTTTTTTGGAAGAAATCCGGAGATTTTACCGGTTCTGAAAACCGTTAAACTTGATTTTTATTTAATTTTTTTTTTTTAAATGTAAACGGCGCAGTTACTCCGTACGCCCGTCTGTGACAGAGAGAGTCACTCTTGCGCTTTTCTTACTTTCTTTTACATTAGTTTTTTTTATTTTTTTGTTTTTAACTAAACAAAGCCCCCCCCCCCCCCCCCCCCCCCCCCCCCCCTCTCTCAAATTTCTAAATTCTCATTCGATTGAATCAATTCCAAATTTTTTTTCTACGCATTTTCTTTCCGCCTCTCCTCCCCTCCGTCTCCAAAATCCCTGCACACGTGACACAGCAACTGCCCCAGCCACCTCCAGGCCACGCCGGCTGCGCCTCCCTTCTCCCAGCCCCCTCCAGGCCACGCCCAGCTGCCCAGCCACCTCAATCTCTTCTCATCTCCTCTGCCACATCTCACTCTCAAGTCTCACTGATTCATTTAGGTATGTTGTTAAAAAATCAATGGATTTGTTGATTAATTGATTTTAATTTGTTCTATTGGAAACATTCTCATCTCCTCTGCCACATCTCTCTCTCTCAAGTCTCACTGTTTCTTAAGCTCTGATGGTTGCTGAGAAATTAGATGCTAGGGAAGAAATAAGAAATTAAGAACCTGATTCACTGATTTATTGTTTCTTGAAAAATAAAGAGTCCCAACGTAAGAAAGAGCCTTGCTTTGAACTCTTGTAGCTTTAGGCTTCCTTTTTGGTTTTCTTGTTTTTTAACTTGAACTGTGTCATTTCCTGCTTTCTGTAGCAACCGGATTCAATTTCTGCGCTTGAAATTGTTGAGGTGGCATCTCCTTTATCCACAGGCAGATTTTAGCTTTCCCAGACTGATTCTTTTATGTAATGATATCCTTCAAAGTTTTGGTTTTGTTGTGCAAATTATAGGAATTTGAACTGAATCTTGTTTGTAATTCGTATTGGCTTGATTTTTTATGCTCAACAGTAGCTAGTTTCGAATAATAGTATTCTAGTTCACCTAGAAAATATTCCCTCATAGTATTCTAGCTCTTTTCAGCAAATACATGTTGATATTTTAGTGCTTTGATTGTTAGTTTAGATTTTATTGATATGTGATCAATGGACCAAAAGAAAAACAAAAAAAATACATTGGGCCAAGTGTGTAAAAGGCTAAAAAAAATGGCCCAATGAATGTTAACTGGAACCGCCACCGCTAAGGGCCGATTATTGCTCTTATTGGTGGTGGTGTGGTGGGTGGCCAATATTTGAAAACCGGCCTATCCGGTGTAGGTGCCGGTTTTGGCCATAACCGGCACCTACACTAGGGTTGAACAGCCCTAGTCTCCACAAAGCTTTCCATTCTTTTGGTTGAAGGGTGCTGTGCCGTTTTTATGTTTTGGGTGAATTACACTTTTCATCTTCACTTTTTTTTTTCCCCCCCTAAGTAACACACTTTTTATCTTCACATTATTGAGGTTTTGATACTTTGCATTTAAGACTATCAATTTCGTTAATTTTTATCTCTCAACTACTAAGTGTTTACACTTCTCCCCCAATCGTTAATCTGGATGGAAACTATTATCTTAGTTCAGTGAAATTACGATTTTACTCTCGTAATGTTTTATAATTATATTTTGTATGGGGCAAAGTTCTTCATTAAACTAAAAAATGTAATTTTTGTTTAAATAAATGATAGGAGTGTAAGGTGTAAACAGATAGTAATTATGACACCAAATATAATAAAATTAATAGTCTAAGATTTAAAGTGTAATAACTCTGAGATGAAATATTACAATTTAAAGTGCAATAACTCTGATATTCGGGACAAAAAGTATATTTTTGAACCCTTATGTACTAAAGAATGAGGATATGATGGTCTTTCACTAATTTTAATTTTGCCTACTCACGCTACAACTCTTAAACACAAAACAAACCTTCTCCTTTGTTCGTTTTGGCCGCCTCCTCTCTTCTCTCATCTCTCTCAATCACCGTGATGATGCAATTTTGACTTGAAAAACTATGGAAACACCGTTGTAGATGGAGACTCGAGCATCACCGCCATCGGAAGGGGGCAGATTTCCTATAGTTTTTGATCCTACGTCGTTCTCTATTCTATTTCCTTTTGTTTTCGTGCAGGAGTGTTTGATTGCTAGGGAAGGTGGTGAAAGGTGGGGTTTTCTTGATTTTTGGACAAATGTGAGTATGGATTCTTCCCTTCGTCATTTTCTCTGTTATTTAAGCTGATTTGAAGTCGAGATCGAACTCGGCTTGAGCTCGAGTCCGTGTATTCTGTAGTCGAGCCGAGTTCGAACCGTCGGTACTTGGCTCGATTACAGCCCTAATCCCCTCCAATTAGAGCTTGATCTGGGAACCAGTTGCTCTTGCTTCTTAATATCAAAATTAAGTAAATATTCAATCCTAAAATTGTTTTCATTGACTTTGCAGTGAAAGATATCCCATAACAAGAAACCTCCTATAATGCTTATTGGCGAGGTATCCATTATAGAAACCCACTACAATGTTCTATCTGTTAAGGAAGACGCAAGCTATGAAGAAATTCGTACAAGCTACCGATCTGCCATCCTAAACTCCCATCCTGATAAGTTAGAGAAGATATATGAGACATCCAACCCAGAGCATGAGTCAAGGGAAAGATTTTTGAAGGTACAGAGAGCTTGGGAAGTCCTCAGCAATTTGAGTTCACGGGAAGTTTATGATGGTGAATTGCACACATTAAGACAGGATGCTGTAGTTGCAGATGATGTCGCCTTGGAGGATATGATGGTTGAAGATGTTGGAGAAGCCTTGGAGCTCTTTTACCAGTGTCGATGTGGTGATTACTTCTCTGTTGATTCTGTAGAATTGGGAAAAATGGGGTATATGATGTTGAGAGGTGGGAATAAGATTTCTTTGCAGACACCAGATGCTTCGCCGGCATCTGTGGTTCTTCCTTGTGGTTCTTGTTCTTTGAAAGTTCGTCTCTTGATAAATTCAGATGTCACAGTTACAATTGACGATCATCTTTGATGATTGTTTTCATTGGTTTTTTTCTGCTCAATTTGATTGCTTGGTGGTCATGGAAAACTTTAAATTTGATGACAATTACTTGAACCTTGTGTCTGGATTCCATGTCTTTGGTCCTTTAACTACGTCTTCTAGGCATCAGTTGTAGCAGTTGGATAAGACGCTATAGAGCTATGTATGCTCTTTCCAGAAACTTGAATTGGTTGTTGATGCTGGATGCTATAGTATGGATGATTTGTATTTTTTTTGATACAGGACATACAACATCGGTAAAAGTATAGTTGATCTGTCTGGGGACAATAGTTAGTTTCAGGTTGTCTCAGATTTGTATTAATTTCTGATACCCTCATTAGAATTGCTGAACCATGTCATGTGATGCTGCTGGTTTGATGATATCAATTTGACGCTGAATTTGGTTTGTTTACAGGGCTTTATGCCCGTCACAGCAGTGAACAGTGAGCAGTGTGAGATGAGTTCAGTGAGACTTGTCTGATACAGAGAAAATGTGAAAGTCAAGCTGCCAATAAGTGTTCTGAGTTATCCCATCGCATCAGTTGTTTGAGCATGTGATTAGGCATGCCAAAGTATTAGGAATCGGTTGTCTCTTAATTCTTCTTCTTCTTCTGCTTCTTCTAAGCAAGGATTCCGAGATCATTTGTTGGATATATTGTACAGTTCGATTTATGCTGTCCTCCTTGCTTAGCCCTTCCTCTAAGGGGTTGTGTTAAATAAATAAAATGGCAAATAACTAGATAAATGGGTTTCAATTGGAAATCTCTCCCTTTTTCTCCATACATCTGTCTGAAAACATTCCTGATGGGTGAGGGTGTTTTTGTATGACAGATAGAGCCACTATAGTATTAGGATATTGTGGCTCAATGATAATACATGTATTCGCAGTAATTACCACCTCTCTGAAGTCACTCTTACGTCCTCATTGAGGCTGCCCTTTTTGTTTTTGTTCGATTTTGGTTTCCTACAATGTGCCCTCCTCTCACCATTTCCACCCTATACTCTGCCACTCCTTCCAGTTTAGTCGCATTCTTCTCGATGTCGTTAGGCGTGAGCCTTTCTCCTCGATTACTTGCGGCATCTCATCTCTAGCATTTTGTTTCTCTTTTCAATCACTCTAGTACAGTTTAGTTGTTGATAAGACCAAGCTCATCCTCATCCCTCCATCGCCATTGATATGTCTCTTTGTCCAAGCTTACTTTGGTTGCATCCCGCTTCGGATAACCTCAGGTCCTCAGCACCTGTCTCACGCAGTCGTGGCCAACAGCTTCACGACCACCTCCAGCAACCCTTCCTCTGGGCCTTTTTGAGCCACTTGTCTAGTTTTGGGCTTTTGGCCCATGTTTAGAAACTTGTATTAAATGGGCTAAGGGCCCATGATGCTGAAAGAGAGTCTCACCTGACTGTTCTGGAGTAAAGTCACACCAGAAAAAGACTGAATTGTTAGACTTTGGTACCTGAGGAAGATAGTTTATGGAAGTTAAAGTAAAAAATTAAATAGAGAGGAAAAAAATAATAATAATTTTATAATTTTGTTAATCATGCTCAAATTTTGGCACTCAAATAATACCATCAAATAATTGACATCTTATTGCTCATAAAAAAAAAATTTGACATATCATCAAACATAGGGGAATCATACTCACAAATAAATGAAACTTTAAATTCTCTCTGCTTTTTCATTTAATAAAAAGCTTACATATTTATAGAAACTAACTTATTGGAGCCTTAAACAGGTGCAAAACCTTTTGAATTGAAATGAAACAACAATTAAATAAGGATAAGATTCACCGAATAAAGATAAGAAAGTAAAAAAAAGATAAATATTACTGGTTCAAAATTCTGATCATCACCCAGCTTTTTTAATAAATAAACTCTTTATTTATTCAGAAGAGAGCCGACTGATAATCACGATAGAAGGCGCAGAACTTGGATATTGCAGAAGCTTCTCTGGCAAATTCTCCAAACCTTGTTCGCCATTTTGGGCTGCTGAGGTACGCCTCTCGCTTTTTCTTCTACCTCAATTTCTAACTTACACAGATTATAGATCCTTCTTTTTTCTTTTTCTCCTTAATAAATTGGGAACCGAACAGGAAGGTACTATCTTTGGATGAGAGAGATTATCATTTCAGGGTAACCAAAAGATAGGGGCGTTTCGAATCTTTCGATTCTGAAACACTTCGTTTTCTCTCCACTAAAATTGAAGTTTTCTGACTGAAGTTAGGGATTATCTCAGGGGTTGTATCCGGGCTTGTGCCAAACACATTGGGCTAACAAGTTCTAGGACTAACCTGCTCAGGCTCTAGTTCATTTTGCTAATCACATGGCAACATGGACTAAGATAGATAGTCAAATTGTGATGTTATTATGAGCACTCTAATTTCTTTTGTATATTCTGGCGATCATAGAGAACAGAAAAAGAGATGGGTTCAGAACTAAATCCCAGGTGGAGCGTTTTCGATGAGGTTAAGGTAATTCCGGCATTACCGGAGGCTCTCATGGCAGAGATTGATACAGCCATTTCTAATCTTGAGTACGCTCGCGCTACTGCCCGCCTTGGATCTTCGTCTTCATCCATTCTAAAGAATAAGAGCTTGTATTTGAGTCCGAGGCCTCAGTATGATGCCCGAATGGCGGACCAAGCTTATAGGGCAGGATGTGCAGCCTTGGCTGCGGGCAAGCTCGATGAGGCTCTTCAGTCTTTGAACATTTCTCTATCTAGATGTCCACCCGATAAGACTAGCGCCGTTGCTAAGCTTCAGTCTCTCATTTCTCTCACGTCTCAGCATCTACACAAGTCTCCCATATGAACTACTTGGTAGGCTTTCTGAACTTTTAAATTGTTGGCGATTTTTGTACATTTTTGTTTGGACTCAATTGGAAGATTTCTTTCATGTCTATGACATGTCTCTTTTAAACTGGTAATGAATACTGAAAAGAGGTTTTGAATTTTTGCTTGGTTGATGCCTCATGGCGAACTCTGTTTGGATTTCTGAAGGAGTGAAGAAAGTAGAAACAAAAAGGTACAAAGAATGGTTAAGCAAAGACTCTAATTTCTCAAGCAATTCAGCAACTCCTTTTCCTTTTATCTACTCCAAACCTTCGCCAGGGCTGCTGAGGTACGCCTCTCGCTTTTTCTTCTACCTCAATTTCTAACTTACACAGATTATAGATCCTTCTTTTTTCTTTTTCTCCTTAATAAATTGGGAACCGAACAGGAAGGTACTATCTTTGGATGAGAGAGATTATCATTTCAGGGTAACCAAAAGATAGGGGCGTTTCGAATCTTTCGATTCTGAAACACTTCGTTTTCTCTCCACTAAAATTGAAGTTTTCTGACTGAAGTTAGGGATTATCTCAGGGGTTGTATCCGGGCTTGTGCCAAACACATTGGGCTAACAAGTTCTAGGACTAACCTGCTCAGGCTCTAGTTCATTTTGCTAATCACATGGCAACATGGACTAAGATAGATAGTCAAATTGTGATGTTATTATGAGCACTCTAATTTCTTTTGTATATTCTGGCGATCATAGAGAACAGAAAAAGAGATGGGTTCAGAACTAAATCCCAGGTGGAGCGTTTTCGATGAGGTTAAGGTAATTCCGGCATTACCGGAGGCTCTCATGGCAGAGATTGATACAGCCATTTCTAATCTTGAGTACGCTCGCGCTACTGCCCGCCTTGGATCTTCGTCTTCATCCATTCTAAAGAATAAGAGCTTGTATTTGAGTCCGAGGCCTCAGTATGATGCCCGAATGGCGGACCAAGCTTATAGGGCAGGATGTGCAGCCTTGGCTGCGGGCAAGCTCGATGAGGCTCTTCAGTCTTTGAACATTTCTCTATCTAGATGTCCACCCGATAAGACTAGCGCCGTTGCTAAGCTTCAGTCTCTCATTTCTCTCACGTCTCAGCATCTACACAAGTCTCCCATATGAACTACTTGGTAGGCTTTCTGAACTTTTAAATTGTTGGCGATTTTTGTACATTTTTGTTTGGACTCAATTGGAAGATTTCTTTCATGTCTATGACATGTCTCTTTTAAACTGGTAATGAATACTGAAAAGAGGTTTTGAATTTTTGCTTGGTTGTTTTGTTTTCTCTCCATGCCTCATGGCGAGGTTTGCACTCTGTTTGGATTTCTGAAGGAGTGAAGAAAGTAGAAACAAAAAGGTACAAAGAATGGTTAAGCAAAGACTCTAATTTCTCAAGCAATTCAGCAACTCCTTTTCCTTTTATCTACCCATTCCAGGAGCTAATCAGGACCAAGTTGTTTTTCTACTTCCAAGTACCTCTTTTGCCCTACCTGAAGAAATCTATTGGAATTACTTGCTTCCATAAAGGACGATATTGAGGTATGACTTGGGAACTTAAGCTAGCCAAAGGTTGAGATCAAGGTGTTAATATGATTCTTTGAACATTCCAGAGCTGAGTCGATGGATCTACTTGCCAAGAAGAAGAGAACATTAAGAGATGTTTTTTTTTGTTTACCGCAAAATTGTACTGATTGTTTTGGACTTCAGGCATTGGTAAGAAAAATTCCTGACCTCTCTAACATCTTAGGAACTTCAGAAATCTATGACAGAAACTTTACATTTATGACATTGTGGTGTGATCCTTTTATTTGTCACTGCTAGTTTGAGCGGATAGTTGCTTGATGTTGTAGGAGATAGCTCTTTGAACATAATATTACCACTGTCTATATTTTTTTAGTTATTCCTTGTTTTTCATATTTTTTTAGTTATTTCTTCTTTTCACTGTCACATGAATTGATGCGTTAACCCATTTATTTTGGCTTGTAAATATCTTTACTTTTTTCTCTCTTTTTTGGTCTTTATAAACTTGTTTTAAATTGCAATGTTGTTTGTCAATGTTTTTGCTGATAACTTGTGCAAATTTAGTAGACATCACTTTTCTAGTCATCAATGGGTGAAAGGTGACAGACGGCCCTCAACACAATGCAGCAAGATTTAATGGCTTGTAGATACGGTTTGTTGTCTTGCCAATCAGTGGCTAGTTGGAAGCTTGGTTTCTGCTCTTGTGGTAAACAGAATCAGACAGCTTGTCAGGTCGACAAACTCTTTTATATCTGGATGTATTTGGACCAAGGCGTGCAAATTTGGAATATGGTTCTGTTCTTTGTGAATCCCCTCCCCGATACCCAGTCATTGTTATACTGAAACAGTCTTCGTCTCTCAAATAAATAATTTTACAGCATCCTTTTGTTCTGTTGTGTACTTTTAATAGTTCCCAGTCTCCAGCAGAATGTTGTTCGTCAAGTTGTAGAATAAAACTAATTGATTGAGAGGATGTTCCTTTAGTTGGTTGATTGTATGATTAGTTCTAGTGACAGATGGCTACACGAGGACACCTGAACTTTGACTCATCAAACTCTGTTTCTAGGTGAGCTGTCCAATTGGTTCCATACCCCGGAAGAAGTGAATGCCCCCCTCCTTAAGGAAGTTCAGGCTTTGTTCAGAGGCTAAAACAGTGAAGAGAAATGGACTTAATGATGATCTCCGTCCAAAGCTAGTCATTTAGGGGTCTGAAAACTGCCCAGAAACCGGGCGGCAAGGGATTCTGTTCAGATTTTTGTTTCTAGGCAATGGATTCGATGCAGATTAAAAGAAAAGAAACTGATAATTCAATTTGCTGTGGACTTTGGATTATTGTTCCAGTGACTGATATTATCTGAGGT
The DNA here is from genome assembly GCA_003952965.2 of Morella rubra. Taxonomy (NCBI): domain Eukaryota; kingdom Viridiplantae; phylum Streptophyta; class Magnoliopsida; order Fagales; family Myricaceae; genus Morella; species Morella rubra. The sequence goes on from CM025851.1 coordinate 27,933,852, forward strand.
TATGACAGTAGAACCGCGCCAATTCATAAATGGCAATTTTACCGAAACACTTTCTCTAATTTTTGGGTCCGCCCTTCTAGTAGTAGCTTTCTATTTCCAATCCAATGTGGGAGTCTTGTTTCCACTACAGCTAGCCGCTTCTTCCAGTGCAAGGTTTAAAGTGGAAAAGAAACAGGGTTCACGAATCGGCTATTAGAAACTTTCTTTTCTGTAACGTCATGAATATAAATTTTCAATTCCTGTGGTTTCTTGACTGAACCTGCCATAATTCAAAGAGATCTGTCCTGCCTTAACGCCAATGATTTCTCAAGACTCAACATTGTAAATGGAGGAACAGCGCTAGTAAATCCACTGTCCAATTATTTTACAAAAGCAGAAAAATGCTCTTCTTGATAGTTGCTTTTTTCTGTGTAATAGGATTTCTTCTCAAGTGGGCTAACTATTTTTCGTGGGAAAGTGACGCAGAAGTGGGGCCTAATGCCCAATACCCGTTGTTAGTTTCTTTGTTGTTTTCTCCCCGGCAATAAATAACTTGAGACGGAGTTCTGTCATCCTTAGAGAATTTTTGTCCCAACAGCATTCGTGTTTTAGGTAAGGCGTCCCACCTCACCATGTCTTGAGCTTAAAGTGAAACTTCGGAAACAACAGGATAGACACTATCTTCAGAAAAGTATCTAAAAATAATTCCGATAGTCTTTGATAGAGATAATAGCAGTCAAATCAGCACTTGGAATCTCATATGGGTTTCCTTGCGTTTATTGTTAGAATGTCTTGCGCCCTTTTTACCTTTGGCTTTACCCCTACGGATGCAAAGAAGTACTTTCAGTAAGCTGCAAGGCCACTATCAGAAAAAAGCAGGTCACTTTGGGCATCCATGGATGTGTGAATAGAAGAACTACAGTTTTTTAGGTCTGTGTATATATATATTTGTTCATCTGAAGAAATAAATGCTCATATCCAACCCAATTTTAATCCTCCAGCATGGGCGTCTTTTATCATGAAGAGCCACAGCCAAATTCTCCCAAGAGATGCAAGTTCCTCATCGCAGCTTTGAAGGATGTGTTCTCCTACTGCCATATTTTTGGTGGAGGGATTTCAACACCAAGCCTGGAAGAGGAGTATCTGACAAGCGACTTCGATGATGAACAAGAAGTACTTGCCATAACATCCTTATAGATTGCATCAACCTCTTCTGTATTTTCCTTTCTTCTTAAAACTTGGTTTACTGTTATTGTGTTTGATCTTTCCTCAGGTGGTTGTTTCAGCCATCAGGAGCCGAGCCATGGAAAAGTTGAGACGCAAGCCTAGCTTTTTGGCGGATAGCTTCTCGTGGGTTTACTATCCGATGACTGGGGAACTGTACATGACCCCCAAGGCAGCTGAAGGGAAAGAGGGTTGTGGTGATGAAGATGATGAAAGGGAAGAATTTGTATCCGTTGGGAGTTGTTTCTCCTGCTGTTCGAGCGCTGCCAGTAGGGAAGCGTTCTACTCTGTTAAGACCAACTTCTCACGTAGCTCGAGCTTCAATGGGGTTGATCTTCAAGAATTTTGGAAGCGATCTATAATTCAGGAGCTGTGCCACTGCGAGGGGTGGCCATTTGGTCTCTACCGGAAGGCCATATTGCTTCCACCCCTACCCAAATCCCCCTCTGAATCTTGGTCATGGCGTAAAGGCACTAGAATGATTAAAACGCCTTCATTTCAAAGTTAATCTCTCTTCTTCACTCACCTCCCATCTATCTTTGTTCATTTGGCGTTGGATTCAGCATAATAAAGGAGACGACTTACAGTACAATCTATTGCTTTCTGCAAATATATATCGTACTGGATGAATAGAGTAATTCCTTAGAAATATCTTCCGAGAGTAATCTTGTCAACGATAACCACACCCATGGAAATTTTATTTATTTATTTTTCTTGTTTTCGCAGCAAAACAGCCATTAGTAACTGAAGACAAAAACCATTTCAAGCTAAAAAAAAAGCAGGCTGTATTAAAAGTTATCCTTCATTAACGCTCTCTTCTGGTACTCCTTGGCAATATGAGAAGTTAGAGCTAGGCGTTGTGGTAGCCACGCACAGCAGGGAAGAGCTTAGCGGATTCAGGCGCTATCTTGCACTCATCCTGCCCGGCCATTTTCTGCTCTGTTTGGGTTGCTTGTGGTGGTTTTCTACAGCCATACTTTTCTGGACGGGGCTTCTAGTTGTGTGTTTTGTTTCTTTTTTGTTATTTTTAATAATTTAATGTATGTGGGATTTTGTGAGGAGGATCTAGCAGTGACCACCCTTTTTAGATGACTTTCGGTAGACATGCAAATTTTGGCCATCTTCAGTGGTCTCGGGTCTATATCACAGTGGCTGCCCGGCAGCTCTAGGTGGTTCTCCTTGTTCCTCCGCCACTTTTTGCTTTGGACCATCATGTTCTCTTTTAGTTGTGTTAGTATGGACGAGCTTTCGAGGGAGTGGGAGAGAGGTGCTCAACTACTCTTTCCTTCAACGATAGAAACCGCCACTTGTGACGGCGATAGCTTTTGGTCTTTGGACCCATTTCAAAACTATGAACTTAATAGTTCATATGTATGAGACTTACATGACCATTTGGATTCAAGCCTTTATGGCCTTTATGTCCATTTGAGGCTTAAAAATTGTTGTAATGGGCTGTATAATTTGTTACTTGTAACTAACCTAAGAGGCGTGCGTGTACTCAACATTTATGTAATTCCCATTTGTTTGGGTTAAAAAAAAAAAAAAAAGACAAGCTCTGATTTTTGTTTCCAATCTTATACAGCAAATTGTTTTCTAGGTTTTAAAGTAACCCTTTCATTTCTGGCTGCCAGCCAGCGACCATAACAATGCACCCATAATTAGAATTCAGAAAAAAAAGCAAAATCCATAATGAGCGATCAAAACATCCTACCGGAACACTGATTTCAGAAAAAATAAAGGTATCAATCACTTCTTATTGCATACTGACTACATAGGCCTAGGATTACCTTTCATGTAAGGTGGAAAATAAAAAACATTTTTCTTGAAGCAGCAGTTGTTTTGTGCAGTTTTCAGTAATATAGTCAAAATGACAGCTCCCAAACGACATCACTCCTGCAACTTCTCACTCTGGGATGAAGGATAAATGTAAACATTTTAAACAATCACAGAACTAATTTTCTCCCCTGATCATCAGGCACAAAACTATGCCAAGTTCAACCAAACTATGCCAAGTTCAACCGTCTTGTCAGCAGAAGCAAAATGGAGCTGATCAAACAGAGATAATAGAACTGACTGCATCATGGGTTCGAAACAAAGCAAAACAACCCCAACATGATGCCATATTGTTCCTTTCATTTAGATAAACAAACATAAATCTTATTTAACTGCCCTTGCATCTTGACTGTGAAGGCTTTTAAGGAGAGAATAAACCAGCCTTGTCTGCAAATGATGAAAACCATTATTCTAACCACAATGTTCACAATTACATTGGACTTCTCAAAAAGCATGGGTCTAAGCTCTTTGCTCCACATATGACCCAGCAAGTCCTGAGGTTCCAAGAACTGTAATCTGCAATCAAAAGATGAAATTAGATTAGGTAGTGAGCTACATGACCATGAAAAACACTAGATTTTTGCCAACAGAAAATGAGCTAAACATTTCGTAACAAGCACCTACACTTTTCAGACTATGGAATGTATATCAGTGTCACATATTGAAGATACAGAGAGAGACATCAAGGCCGATGTATACTTTAAATGCCCTGTAAAAGTCTTCAAGGAGACAAGGGAACGGGGGTCCTTTTTAGAGTTAAATTAATAGTTATTTATTTTCAAACAGGTCAATCTTTAGCAACTAGTTCTCCTAGGTGGTCCAAAGAGAAAGGAGAAAATGTCATATTCCACAGATCGGCAAAGAACTAGACTTCTACAAGTATAAGAGGATTAACTAGATTTTTCCACCACTTTTTTGTCTATCTCAGCAATTGCAAACTAGGCTGGATGTCACCAACATGAAGCTTCTGATGGCATACCAAACAATTTTAAGTTCCATGGAATATGTTAGTCAATAAAATCTATGCTTGACATCATCTATAAAAAACAGTTGAGTAAGGTCTAAGAGGGAAAACTGAAAGTTGTTATTACCTTTCCCCACTCAGAACCGAGGCCACCGCATCTCATCTTTAAATGTATCATCTTTGCTTGCATCTTGACTGTGAAGGCTTTTAAGGAGAGAATAAACCAGCCTTGTCTGCAAATGATGAAAACCATTATTCTAACCACAATGTTCACAATTACATTGGACTTCTCAAAAAGCATGGGTCTAAGCTCTTTGCTCCACATATGACCCAGCAAGTCCTGAGGTTCCAAGAACTGTAATCTGCAATCAAAAGATGAAATTAGATTAGGTAGTGAGCTACATGACCATGAAAAACACTAGATTTTTGCCAACAGAAAATGAGCTAAACATTTCGTAACAAGCACCTACACTTTTCAGACTATGGAATGTATATCAGTGTCACATATTGAAGATACAGAGAGAGACATCAAGGCCGATGTATACTTTAAATGCCCTGTAAAAGTCTTCAAGGAGACAAGGGAACGGGGGTCCTTTTTAGAGTTAAATTAATAGTTATTTATTTTCAAACAGGTCAATCTTTAGCAACTAGTTCTCCTAGGTGGTCCAAAGAGAAAGGAGAAAATGTCATATTCCACAGATCGGCAAAGAACTAGACTTCTACAAGTATAAGAGGATTAACTAGATTTTTCCACCACTTTTTTGTCTATCTCAGCAATTGCAAACTAGGCTGGATGTCACCAACATGAAGCTTCTGATGGCATACCAAACAATTTTAAGTTCCATGGAATATGTTAGTCAATAAAATCTATGCTTGACATCATCTATAAAAAACAGTTGAGTAAGGTCTAAGAGGGAAAACTGAAAGTTGTTATTACCTTTCCCCACTCAGAACCGAGGCCACCGCATCTCATCTTTAAATGTATCATCTTTGCTCCCAACTCTGTCTCCACTTTCTTCCGCAAATAGCTCTCATCTGGCCCAAATGCATCCAAATAAGTAATGTAGCGATTGTAAACTGTATGAAGCGCATTCGTATGCTCTTCCGACATGGGCTTCACATCCTGCAGAAAATTTGACATTATTGAACCATAGAACTGGAGATACAAAAGAATAACAAGTCCTCAAATGCTGATAAAGATCACACTACCTCACCACCCACTCCAATGCTGTCATCAATTTCCATCCTCAAAGATACAAGAATACCACCAAATTCCTCAACTGCTTCTGCTGCACGGAAAACATTTGTCACCACCTCCTTGCCTGTGGTGTCATCAGTGCTTTTAGACAATGCCGCCTTCACATCATGAACAAGAGGGTCAGGAAGCTCATCCCAACTGGCAGCAAGCAAATCCTTGAAGGCACGGTGAAGCTCAGGGTCTTTTATGTCTGGCATATGACTTATATCTTCACTATACAACCGCTTGCTTCCTATGCCCATTGAAAGAGAGGACAAGCAATCTGTGGATTTGCAAAAATGAGAAACAAGTTCAGAACATAAAAGCAATTACAACGAATAAATAATATACCTTCTGATACCATCTAAAAGCTTACCTACAATGCAAACTGTGTGGACATATACTGCTCAAATGACCACATGCTGATTAAGCACCACAGAGACAGTATTACTGACATCTTGCCATGCCAAACTAAACATTACCTGAATCGCACAAATATAATACAATCTAAATCCACCACCGAGCAGTTATCGTCACAGTCCAGCAATGAATTATCGAGTTTCAGCCAAGTTAATTCAACATAGGACTTTCACAAGGCATGTCCAGCCCTTGCCTATGAAGCTCCTATATAGACATCCACTAGAGAAAAACTTTAATGGCATACTCTTTACCCAAACACGACCTCATTTATCCATGAAGTTCAAACATCTTGAAAGCAAGCACGTAAAAACACAGATAGATGAGAATATACATACAAGAATTTCAGAGTATATAAATACAAAAGGACTGCAGAGGCTGCCTACGCGATACATAGCCTAACATGTCAAAACTTTTATTGCAAGACTACTGCAAGCTTTTGAACTTCTGAATCTAGAATTGTTGCACATGAACAGGGTCATCGAGAGCCCAAGGATCAAGCATTAACTGAAAGTTAGATTTATATGTTTATTTTTTTAGGTAATTAGTTAGATTTCTATGTTTCGTCCTGAAGAACTTATCTTTTGAAAATTTGGCTCGTCAAATAGGTCTGTTTCAAAAAAAGCTTTTACTCAGAACTATTTCAAAAAACTGAAAAAACTTAATTATCCACCAGAAAAGGTCAGCAATGCGGCTTACTAATCTCCCAACATGCCCTTTGGACTTTGGTCTCTGATTAGGCAATTCTAGATTCGTTATAGAGTGATGTCCTTAAAAGAAGTTTCAAACATAAAGTTTTGGTGAGCATACAGACCAGCGTGACACCCGAAATTTCCAAGGGAGAAACTTGAAATTCAGGCCACTTTTCCAAGGATGGAACATATACTTCAACATTAAATGAAAAACGTAGTATTGAAGGATGGCAAAATCTAAGATATATAACGCAATCAGGACCCACTATACATAGAAGCTATGCAGAGGAGCTCCTATACTTTCAGGCTTATACTAAGACTCCTATGCCACAAAAATTCAACAGAGAAAATAAAATCGTTTTCACCATTAATACTGCCCTCCCCCGGTGATTTCTTTCCTTAAAATTAAAGGGGGGAAAAGAAATATTTGTTTGCCCTGTTCAAAAGTTCATTAGAAAGCTTCAGATAGCTCTTTCGCGTTTCTTTTAGTTAGTACTACCTCGGTGAGTCACGGTCGCTGACTAGCTTCAACAAAGAAAATTAGACAAACAAGTGGCGTAGAGTCAACAGGAAATGAAACCCAAAAAAATTAGATACGGTTCATTTAATATGCCGCGCGATCATAGGGGAAAACTGGAATTTAAAGATCAGATTTCAGCTAAACATACCGGATCCCTGTGCAAAAAAAAAGGGGGAAATAAGTCAAATGGGGAAAGGTATAAGTACCAGAAAGGCGGCGGTCAGAAGAGCCGGAGAGAGAAGGGGAGGAGAGATTGAAGAGGCTTCTAGAAGCGTTGTGGTGGTGGTGGTGGTGGCGGAGTAAACTGTGGCTGACTGCAGCGACATGATTAGATCTGGAGCAAAGCGAGCGGTATAGCGATCGTAAAACCAAAGCCTTATCCATGGAACTCTCTCTCTCTCTCTCAATTAAAACAAGCAGCAGACGAAGAAGAAGGAAAGGAGTGAAGCGTAGAGTGACGAGGGAAGGGGCTTTTCGTCGCGAGTAATCGGAAAGAAAAACCGAAAACGTGAGAGTATCGACGGAACTTGTTTATTTTTCCTTTTTTTAAAAAACAGAAATTTGTTTCCACTTATTGGGCTCGATATTGCTAAGGATTAAGAATGAAGAATGGGCTACACTGTCACTGACTGGGCAGAAGCCCAGATTTTGAGAAAGCCTTTTTTGCATATCTTTCATTTCTACACCCAGGTCGGCCCTTTTCCAGATGCGATCGCCGAAGTTTCCATGCAGTCAGTTAGTCCAGATTCCAGCCAACGTGTTTGAAACATTCTACTTTTTGATGGGCAAATTTCAATGCTCAAGAAGATGAAATTGTATACGTAATAGGCGCAAGTCAACACCACTGTTCAATTTGAGTTTTCCTACCAAGTGTTCAAAATTATGTAATTTCATTTGAATTTCTAAAGTAGCTTGAAACCAGAAATCACTAATTTGTATCAAAATGATAAAAGTGATCTGCCTTAACAGCCACGGAAGCAGGGAACTAATTGGCATCACGGGTCCCCTAGCTAGTCTATATAGGCCAATGGCCAAGTGCTAGTCTATATAGGCAAACGAGAGGAGGAGAAACACTTCTAAGCTATCCCAATTCCCATGGAGCCGAACCAGTCAGAAATTGCCTTCGAGTTCCTCCCAATTATTCGAGTCTACGAAGTTACCGTTTGTTTCTCTAATATTTTGAGTATAAAAATTTTTAGTAAAATAAACACATTCTAAAATTTTTAACTTTTACATATACACACTTTACCTTTCACAAACCCAATAAATCTCAATAAAGTAAAGATTCTCAAAATTTCGAAAATATTCTCTAAAATTTTGACAAACAAACACTCCACTGACGGTCGTGTTGAGAGACTTCGCGGCACGGATTTCGTTCCGTGCATCAACAGATCACCGAACCGGCGTCTCATCCAAAGATGTTACAATCGCCTCTGAATCCAACCTGACCGCACGCCTTTACCTCCCAAAGCTCACCAAAGAAAACCAAAAGCTTTCTCTCCTTGTCTACTTCCACGGTGGTGCCTTCTGCGTCTCATCGCCGTTCAATTCCAAGTACCACAGTTACCTCAATACCCTTGGAGCCGAAGCTAATGTTGTCGCGGTCTCTGTGAACTACAGGAAAGCCCCTGAACACCCTCTTCCCGCTGCATACGATGACGCTTGGGTTGCGCTACAGTGGGTTGTCTCTCATTGAAGTAATGGTGGGCCTGAGGCTTGGCTGAACGAGCATGCCGATTTTGAGAGGTTGTTCTTGGCCGGAGTGAGCGCTGGCGCTAATATTGCTCATAATTTGGCTATGGTGGCTGAAGAGGCCGAGTTTGGGACGAAGGTGAACCTTGTTGAGTTAGCTTTGGTCCACCCGTTTTTCTGGGGATCAAATCCTATCGGGTCAGAGTCTGTTGATCCTGGTAGGAGAGCATCTGTGGACTGGTTGTGGCCGTTTGTGTGCCCATCCGCACCGGACAGCGATGACCCTCGAGTTAACCCGGTGGCGGAGGGGGCTCCGAGCTTGGTGGGATTAGGGTGCAGGAGGGTCTTGGTGTGTGTGGCTGAAAAGGACGTGTTGAAGGACAGAGGGTGGCTTTACTACGAGGCATTGGGGCGGAGCCGGTGGATGGGTGTGGTGGAGATCAAAGAGACGGAAAGTGAGGATCATGCGTTTCATTTGAATGATTTGGAGTGTGAAAAAGCCAAGGACTTGATCAGAAGTTTGGCTGCTTTCTTCAATAGGCTTCCATAGGGCATGCCTCCACAATTAAATTACTGCACTTTTTGTTGTGTAATAGCATTATTATCCTTGTGGTTTCAATCAAATTAATTTATGCTACACAAGTTATTATAATTTAGTATAATTTAGAGTTATGTACCTATTTGATCTTTGGGATATTTATTTTAATAAAGTAAAGTACTTGATTTTTAGAATTGTTCTCATAATTTGGCCTGAAGAACTTTGTTGAGTTAAATCAAATTATTCATCCAGGAGAGCAAATTTCTTTAAATCTTCTGAATGTTGATACTATTGTTAATTGATCAACCAAGTTGATCAGAAGTTAATAGGCTTCCATAGGGCATGCCTGCAAATAGCATTATTATCCTTGTGGTTTCAATCAAATTAATTTATGCTCTCACACAAAAAACCAAAAAAATCAATCACCTATAATCTCAAGATTATTATAATTTAGTATAATTTAGCTATTTGATCTATTTTATTTATTTTAATAGTTTTTAAATTGTTCATTGAGTTTGTAATTTTTATCCAACAATTCATTTCTTTAAACTTCTATTTATAAAAGTTAATTATTTATACGTCAGTTCCAATTATTTCACCCAAAACTAAAATAATATAACTTATAATTTTTTTTAGCTTTTTTGCCTATTTTTTATTTTAAAAATAAAATAAACTATATTATTTTAATCATGTAAAAAAATTGGGAAAAATTATTACCAGTCATATGTCGATTATGATTGAAACTGACGTGTGAATCATTAACTTTTATATATATAAGTTTAAAGAAATAACTTGTTTGATAAAAATTACAAATTCAAGGACCTTTATAGTCAATTTGAAAATCCAATGATGATTTGTTTAAATGGGTCAAAACCTAGGAATAAAATGAGTACTTAACCCTATACTTCACTTGAAATTGGAATTTACACGAATCATCGGTTGACTCCAGATTCTATTTCCATTTATTTCTTTCCACTCATGTTAAAAGAAAAGACCTATAATCTCAAGAATTTGGCCTGGTGGTCCTCCTCCAAATTATTTATCTTTAAAAATATACTTTAGGCTAATTAAAGGATTTATGTATAAATCTATGTAATACAGCCTAAGTTTCATCGATGAATTGAAATTTCTTAAACCGATATGATTAAATTGCTAGTGTATTCTTTTACCTAATACTATAGTTCTCATTTTTATACTTTTATATGTAATTAAATGGCTTGACGAGTAGATATGTGTTTTGCTAATTTTGATTTACTTTTAATTTTTTGTTATGGGCTATGTATCGGATATATAGGTGCATTTTTCTTATTATAGATTTTGTACTCTTCCACTTATTGAATTGTTTAATTTATCTCCTAAAGTATTTGTAAAAGCATTGATTTATTGTCAAAAAGAAAATAAAATAGGAGAGACCAAGGTTAGACCCCTAGGCTTGGCCGGCCTTGGGCTCCATTAGGAGGTTGGTAAGCAGCTTCCTTTTGGGCTTCGATCCTTTTCTAATTAGAGCTTATTGGGTCTTAAAGAAACTGATCTAGGTGTGATTGGGCTTGTCTTAAGCTTAAATGTCCATTCCAAAAGCCAAGTGGGGCACCCGGCCATTTAAGAGAGAGTATCACTAGGGGACCTTAACCTGCTTAGGCAAGTGACATAATCTGCCCTTGCCCACCCAAAATGGCCAACCGAATGACTTGCTTGTCCAAGATCACTCTAGTTCTCATGATTATCTCTTAGTTAGCTTTAGGTTTAACTCTAATTACTAGCTCATTACCAGGGGTTGGGCTTCCATTTAAGGGTGAGAGGGGTCTAATTGGGTTACAACCTTCAGCCTCCACTTCACAGCTGGTTTTAGAGAGGGAGAGAGAGAGAGAGAGAGAGAGAAGGGGGGAGGGAGACATTGCTAGGAAGGAGAAGAAGTTGTTAAAGGGGACTCCATTTTTCGGCGATTGGATCTTTTTCTTCCCTTTTTCTCTTCCAAATAGTTCTTCGTCTCCTTTTTATCTCTAGCTAACACCTCTTTTTTGTTGTTTTTAGGTGTTAAAAGTCTAGCTCAAAATCTTTCGTTCACTTGAGGTAAGGGTAGAAACCATTGGGGCACGTTGGGCAAATAGATATTTTAAAAGTTTTTGGTGTTGGTGTGAAAATTTAGGTAGATTGAAGTTTTATTAGATTTTGTGAAAAAGTAGTGAAAATTTTGAAATATGTTTTGTTGATGCTTTAAAATTTTGGAATTTTATAAGACTTAGTAAACAAGTGGAAAGAGAAGATTTGATAGAGTATTTTAATATTGAGAAAGTAAAAAAGTAGGCTCAACATGCCTGCAATATTTTGAGAATTCCCATACTGAAAATTTTCTATAATTTATGTTTGGTAGTGATATTTTGGACATCGAGCAAATTTTTGAAAAATTTTCATAGGTTGCTAGCATGTTTGCTAATGAATCAGTTGATTTATGGCCAACACCTTGGAGTAAATGCGCCTACTTCGCGTACTTCCTCTCTGCAAAACAACAAAGATGGCCCAGGACACTAAGGTAGGGTACCTCTGATGCCTAAGTCAGTGTTTTGGTATCTTAATATTTCAGCTTTAAATCTTCTGGAATCACTTATCTTAATCTTTTATGACTTTTTTTTTTTTTTTTTTTTATAGTGTTTTCTCCACGTTTTCACCTTTTCCTTCTTGGTGGGAATTCCATCCCTGTAACATTGTTTCCCGGGATTTGCTCCTCACACAATTTTTTTATGGGCACGTGCTTTACTGGCTAGAACATTGGAATCGTGGAGTTGTTGGACATTATAAGTTTGTTGTATAACTGCATATAACTACCTATGACACATGTCATGGTCTCTTATCCTGGGCCTAACATGACATGGACTCATTATTGTTGTCAGGCTTTGTACGAATGTGATCATGTCTATCCAGCTCGAATTGATTTGAGCTAGACTGATTCAATTTCAATATCATCATTTGCATTTCAAGATTTTAAGAGAATTTTGGTGGTATTGTGAAAATTAAGGCAAATTGGAGTTGTATTGTATTTTGTGAAAAAGTAGTGAAAATTTTGAAGTATGTTTAGGCGATGGAAGAAAATTTTAGAGTTCGATGAGGTTGGTGAAAAAGTGAAGAGAGAGATCATTTTAATTTGTTTTGTCATTTTGGAATTAAAATAAAAGGAGAAGGAAAATTATTATGTGTGTGAGAACCGAAAAAGTGAAAAAAAAAATTGACAAAAATTTTGTGTAAGTTATGTTTGCAATTGAGAATTTTGACCAACATTCTCATTTGCAAACGTGACCTGAATCTGTTTGTATATTTAGACATCCGTGAGTAGAGATGATGTTGCATGGTTAGATCTCAAAATGCATGCATGTCAAAATATGCTATATTGAAGCCTCGTAGCTGATCGATTGGACGTGAAGTTCCATATGGTCCTTTGCATATATGGCTTGCACCTCTTGTTCAACCGTGATTTGGTTATATTTTGGAAAGGAAATCTCATATTTTAATTACTGACTTGCATGAATAGGAGAGATTTGGAACATTAGTAGCATTGCATGTTATAAGAATTTATGTTGAATGTTAGGAAAATAGCATCCTTAGGGCTTGTCACTACAACAAAAAGCACGTAAAATGACCAAAATATGAATCACTTAAAACCCCTTTCAAGTCGTTACAGTTGCTAGGTGGACCAAATTTAGTAGTCAAACGTTGGTCATTTTTTCTCTATCCAGAGAAGTTTGTATGAACCCGAAACGACAGCGTTGGTATTTACTTGACTTCTCATGAAGAAAGTGGTCATCTAAACAATAGAATCTTTTGTCATAAGACATTTTTTTAAAAAAAGTTAATGTCGTCGATATGTGAATAGTTGCCACAACATACATTTGGTCACCCCTAACAACGTTCTATCCACTCATCTTACGTGGTCACTCTTACATTTTTTTCCTTGTCATTATGTAAATAGTAGCAACTAGCATCATATGATCACCACTAACAACGTTCGATCCAGTCACTTATTTGGTCACTATTAACAGTTGACTAATCTCTTTCTATTTTAGTTTCACGTGACAATTTTTAAATGGTTACTAACAATATTGTCGCGACCACTATTATTTTGAAATAAAGTAATTGTACCTAATAATTTTTTTGTGATATAAAATGCTTTGCAACGAAAATAATTTGTAATTAATAATAAAAACCATTCAATACCTTTTTTAACTTGATTCATATTTACAAAAATCCAAATTGTAGCATAATTTATACCCATAATAAGAGTATCGCAATACTAACATTGGCTCTCTTCAAATATGAAAACATTATGAATAGACAAATGCAATGCAAAATTGCAAAGTTTTACACAATAAAGTGCTAAGAATTGCAAAATCCGCCAATGACATTAATTGAAGCAAGTTCCACAGAGTTTAATCAAATTCAGGTATGCAAAGTATATAAAAAAGCTTCCAAATATCTTAAGAAAAGTACCCGCCAATAACAAGTCAAGTATTAAGTTTTGACCTCTACTCTCACAATGATATATCACTAATTCCAAACATGGGTACAAAATGGTCCTGAAATTACAAATAAATGAGAACCAACATTATTCTACCAACTAAGTAGCGTCAAGCATAATCTTGTTCAAATTTTCCTGTCAAATCATACAAATCCCCAAGCATATAATTAAAAACAAAATCAACATACCAAATACCTAAAAGCACAAGCTTCAAGTTCAATACATGGTCAATACCAACTAGGTCAAGATTGCGAGCAAAAATAAAATAATAAACAATTCTAATCGTGCAATAAACAGAAACCGTTTTAGTTCTTTCTGGATAAACTGTTAAAAGCCAATAACTTTAGAATTTCAAAACTTCATAACATGAGAAACTGGAAAAATAAAGCTGGAAGTCAATGTTGGAACCGAATAAAAGTATAGCTCTGGTTGAGCTTCTTTTTATTTCACAACCCACAACCTAAAAAGTTCAAAAAATTCTTCTCCTTGATTTTCTCAGCTGCCAAACAGGACAGTACAGAAATGGACAGGGACAATAAACTCTAGAAACGATCACGGAAATAGATACAAAGCATTGTTAAGAGCTTGCAAGCATACAAATATGAAGAAAGATAAGGAAGACACTGACCTCTGGAGCTTTTGCGAGCCATGATTTGCGGAAAGGCGGCGGAGAGACATAGAAGAAATTTCCAGAAGGCAGAAGATATAGAGGCGTGCAACAAGAGTGGTTAGCACATATATAAATGGGAACAAACATTAATTATAAATGAATAATAATCGCTACTGTAAAATGACCTGAACAAAGATAATTTTCTCAATGTAAACAACTTCGGTTTGACAGTAACAATCAGTGAATCTGCGAGATGAAAGATGACTTACAAAAAGATTTATTTGTGATATATTTTAAATAAAATAATCACATATATAGCCATAAGATTTATCGTAGATATTCTCTATTAGTGATATATTTTAGCAAGAAACTTTTAAATTTGTAAAAGATACATTTTTAGCTATGCAATTGGGTTTGCCGCAATAGCACTTTTTGAGACGAATGTAGAATTTCATCACTAAAAATATTTCTTTTAAGCTTTAGCAACGAAACAATATTTTCATTGCATTAGAGGCATTTGTAGCTACGTAATTATGTTCGTCGCGATAACACTTTTTGTGACAAAACTAATCTTTCGTCATTAAAAATATTTGTTTTAAAACTTTAACAGCGAAACAATATTTTCTCACAGGAGAGGCATTTTTTGCTATGCAATTATGTTCGTCGCGGTAACACCTTTTTGTGACGAAACTAGAATTTCGTTGCTAAAAATATTTGTTTTAAGCTTTAGCGATGAAACAATATTTTCATCGTAGGATAGGCATTTTTAGCTAAGCAATTATGTTTGTCGCAATAACACTTTTTGTGACGAAATTAGAGTTTCATCGCTACAAATATTTGTTTTGAGACTTTAGTGACGAAACAATATTTTGTCACAAAAAAA
The DNA here is from genome assembly GCA_003952965.2 of Morella rubra. Lineage (NCBI taxonomy): Eukaryota > Viridiplantae > Streptophyta > Magnoliopsida > Fagales > Myricaceae > Morella > Morella rubra. The sequence goes on from CM025851.1 coordinate 27,948,948, forward strand.
GTATTTTTAGTGACAAAATTGAGTCGTCCCTAATAAAGTCGTCACAAAATAATCAGAGTATTTGAGACTACAAAAAAATATTTTGACCAATTTTTTGATAGATAATTAGCTAAATGTTGTCACAAAATAATTAGAGTATTTGTAGGTACAAAATTGGACAATAGAATAGAGTAAAATGGGGAAATTGCCTTTTTATGACCATTCTCATTGACCAGAAATCATTTCATAACCACAAACAGCATGATGACGAGAAATATTTTTTGGTCACTACAACTCGGTTTATGGTGACCAACGCAATATGGTTAAAAAGATTTTAGTCACTATAGGCTCTTTTAAAAAGGTCGACACAAAAAAAAAAAATCCATTAAATGTCTATATTTAGTCATTTGTGACTATGAAGAATCTGTCGTCATTGAAAATAATCCAGCTACAAAGTGTTTGACGAGAATTTTGGTTGAAATATAAAATTCAAGTTTTGACCAATTTTTTTGTGAATAATTAGCTAAATGTCGTCACAAAATAATCAGAGTATTTGATACTACAAAATTGGACAATAAAATAGAGTAAAGTGGTGGAAATTGCGAGTTTTTTTATGATCATTCTGATTGACCATAAAAAAAATTTGTGACTACAAACAGCATGATGACAAGAAATATTTTTTGGTCACTACAATTTGGTTTATGTTGACCAACGCAATATGGTCAAAAAAAATTTGGTCACTATTGCTTACTTGGTTAATGAAATCGGCTTTAACTTGAGCAAATTAGAAACCAATGGGCTAGTGAAGGACCGGCTGTCTTTGGGCCTCAATAATGAGTTAATGACTCTGTTTTAGGCCATAAATGAACCTACCTTAGTGAAAATTAAGTGACTAAAAGCACCTATGGGCCAAGAGGCTTGGTTAAAAGAAGAAAATTAACAAAATACTTAACTATAGGGTCTAGAAGAGAAGCCGGGCCTTACAAAAAAAAATAAAATAAAGAGCCAGAGTGGACCTTTGGGCTGAGATCTTTTCAGATTTGAAGACTGAACTATAAACTGAAATGGGCCTCACTAATCAGGGCCTAGATGGTTAACAGAAAAGAATTAGCAAAGCCTTAAAGGGAACAAAGAAAGACACCCAAAATATGAGGATCTATGCTATTAATATGCTGAAAAATTGTACCTAGGATTTTAGCCATGAACTAAGGTACTGATAATGATCCTTTCTATTAATAAATTATAATTGATAAAGGAGCAAAAGTTAACTAATCAATAGACAAAAAGAATAATGGATTGAAAAGAGAAAAATGTCACTCAAAACCAAGGTCTAGTAATAATTAAGGCTTAAGGATTTATTGGGTCCCATCCTAAAATACTACTATATGGGCCGAACACGGGGATTCTTGAATCTACAATTTATAAGCTTAAAGAATTAATAAATGATACACGTTTTGAACCAAAAAGTTAATTAAATTACAATGTTATGTGATACATTAAGAAATGCCTAGTAGAATGTTTGGTTTACTATCTGGGATATGATTTCATATTTATACATGTCATTATTGGAGAATAATTGACAAATGCGAATAATATACAACGTGGGTGGAGCACAAGTGTCAATTTGAACTAACGGGATTAGATCAATGTCACCAAACCTCGGAATTGAATTGCAAGAAATAAAAATATTCAAGATATTCCTTGAAATGTTTAATACTAATAGAGTGAATCCGGTACGCTTTCTAAAGGAAGGAACTTTCACCCGGATCAGAAAAAAAAAAAAAGGAGTAGTTTAATTATCTCTTGCAACTTCTTTTCACAAAAAAGGTCTTGAAATTGATTTATTTGCATGATTTGGCAGTGAAGTTTTTCTTATAATTGAAAAAGATTGATACATGGAGTTGTGAAGTTCTGCTAATTGATTTCATTGGAGAAAGGCTTATCGAGGGAGTTATACTCGATGAAGCACTCGAGATAATGATTCATTTGTATATGAGTTACGCAGATTGATGAATAGGTGATGGAATTCTTAACAAAGTTACTAGTTTAACCAGCTTCTTTATATCAAAAGTTGGTAGCTAGGAGCGAAACATTTAATACTAATGGAGTGAAGTGTGACAGTACTCACTAGAGAGCGTGCAACTATGATTGAGACACGGATCAAAAGATGGCCTTCAGGGGCATGGAGCACAGCTATGCATTGAGTTTGTTCTAGGAAAGACAAAAATTATGAAAAAGTCCCAAAAGAAAAGGAAGAAAGACACACAATCCTGACCTGGGGTTAAAACAGAGCCTGACAAAGGCTAAAAAAATAGATATCTCTTGAAAGTAATTAATGGAGAAAATTACTTGAATTCGTATTACCTGGCACTTAACATATCATTATTTCGTCCTATTTATACACTGCAATATTTTTGATCACATATTTTGCATTTTTACTATATGTTGTTACTATTTTTGACATTGATGCCATGACTGCCTTTCTTAACCTTATTGAGTCCGTACGTCTCTCCCAATTTTTCACTGCATTGTTATATATTATGCTTTAGCAGAATATGAGGGTACAAGAGATGTTATAGACGTTCAATTATGGAACCTATATGTTGACGGTCCAGATCCTAGTATGGATCTCGATCAGTTATGAGGTGCTGATTGAGCACTACTATCATTGGAAACCGATCGAGTAGTGTCCTCCACCACCGATGACTCACTGGTTCATTGATGTGTCGCCACCCAAGCCGTTTATCTTCTTCTGTTGCATTGTTTGTCTTTCATCTACTTTAGCTAGCCGTTCATCTCCTACTGTTGCATTACTTTAGCTAGTACTATTGCTATTTTCTTACCAAAGCATTGTCTGTTTTTTTTTGTTTTTCTACGTAAAGCATTGTCTGTTTTTATGTTTACTTTTAAGTGTATTTTGTAATTGCTTATACTATACAAAGGAAATCCACCTATGCAGCATAGTCATTAATTTATGAAAAAAAAAATATTTTTCACTCACGAATTATCATAGATTTTGTACTTTGCATCCTAAACTATTATGTTTGAGACATTGCACTTATAAACTACCAATCCCTAACACATTGCACCCTTTGTCTATTTTTTTTTTTATCAAATTGCACGAAAATTGACTTGTTAAAATAAAATGATGATTATACCCTTAAATGTAACCTGCTATTTGACCTTTTAAGAGCATAATCGGCCTTGCGTATTTTTTTATATTTAAAAAACTCAATTTCTGTTCAATTTAAAGAAAAAAAAATTAATGGAAGGTGCAATGTGTTAGGGATGAGTACGTAGTTTATGGGTGCAATTTCTCAAACGTTATAGTTTAAGGTGTAAAGTACAAAACAAGTGATAGTTCGTGAGTAAAAAATTGTATTTTTCCCATAATATATACTCTTTACTCTTTACTCTTAAATCTCAAATCATTTCCATATTTTTCTTCAATAATACGCGCCTAAAACTCTTGTGATATTTTGATATTTCTTGATAGGCCTTTTCTTATTAGTAGTAATAACTTAAATTATCTTTGGGGCGTTAGTTAAATGCATGATCGTAATTTCACTTAGCATTGTATTCTTATAAAGAGAGCCATTGTATTCTTATAAAGAGAGCTTTGAGATTAATGCAGGCACAAGTCGTGGTGTGGTCTAGGTCTAGAACTTGAAAATTTGCTTCTTTTAAAGTCTCAAGTTCAAAACTCTCATGTGCTACTAATTCTTTGGGTTTATCTCCAAGATTTACTTTCGAATTGCACAAATACGAGGACTAGTAGTACTGAAACTCTGGATTCGTTATTAAAAAAAAATAGACCTATTGAATTTCAGATTATGAAATATATATGGTGATTACACAAAAGTTAGAAAAAGAAAAAGAAAAATTCAGATGCATTACGTGTTTCAATAGTGTCCCTACGTCTGCACAAGGAAGAGAGAGTAAGCTGATTTTTTCCTCAAATGTTTCGCTCTATTCTCCGACATGGCATTTTCCATGCGGGTTTGAATACCTCTAAATTAGATACCGACCATTCAAATTCAAAGGAATTATCGACAAAAAAAGTAGTTACATCATTACTATTTTGTTAACGACTATAATAACCACTTTTTTTTGCAGTTTTGTATGGAAATTAATTATGATTGGCAATCTTCCTCTTTCATGCCAGTCAATCACCGTCATCCTGTAGCCTCCCTGGTCTATCACCGCCACCTACCGTATATATCTTTTTATAAGCCAATAATTATCATAAGTCAACTCTACATGACGGAGCAATAAAGTGCCCGTCTACATTTAAGGACACAAGGGATAATAAAAGAGACAAAATAGGTGATGTCTAGGTGTTAAAATTTGAATTTAGTTATAAAAAATTTCCAGTCTTTCTATTAAATTATTTATTTTTATTATAAATAAATTTAAAAAATTCATTCAAATCAATTATCTTAATTTTTTCACTAACTTTAATACCTCATAATTTTAATCACTTTAAAATATTAATTATCGGGCAGTCCATTTGGCGCCATTTTCTTACTTGAATCATAAGAAAAATATATATTGACCTCTAAATGATCTGCAGTAGTTTCATATATATATATATATATATATATAATGTTTTAATATCCTGTTAGAGAATAATATCTTTAAGTTGTTCATCAATTTGCTTATAAAGGGCTTAATGTTGAAGAGAAGATAAATATTTATTTTTACGAAGAATTTTTGTCAAAGTAAGAAGATTAATTTCCTTCTTCACAGACAAATATTTTAAAAACTGAATATCACGGGAAAAAGGAGGATAATAAAATTGAAATGTAACATCGTGGCTCAAAACACGATGTGATGCCTTCTTCAGTAATAATAAAATGGTAGAGCAAAGCAAGGAAGAGATTACTAAGAATTAATTTAGAAGATAAAATTTTGACTAAGACAAAAGTAGTTTGAGAAAACCAAATACGTTTGATTTAAAACAAGATCAGTTTATAAAACATGGATAAAATGAGAGCTTTGAAGGGAAAAATATATATCTTTATGTTTGGGAAAAGAAAAACGTGGTAAGTACTTTTCTTTATTTTTTCAAATGGGAAAACAAAGAAGAAAGGAAGTATAAAATTGCGGAAAGTCAGTGTTAAAAAAATATTTTTCAGTTTCAAAATCAAGTTTTCATCCATATTTTTTCCTAAAATCCTTTTTAATCCCCAAAAAAAGTTTCCTTTTAACATTAACCTTTTTTTTCTGACAAAAAAAAAAACTCATAAACATGCAATTCATGTCACAGAACTGTACATGTATTCTCTCTAGCTAACACACTCCATAATAATTTTCATATGCTTCACGATGATTTATATATTTTAAAATATTTCTCCTTTTAAATACCCTTTCTACATATCTCACCACTTTTAATTAAAAACTCAAAAACAAAAACTTCTCAATTTTTTTAATTATTACAAAAAAAATATTTTCAAAACACATAATAAAACATAGCCTTTAAGTCTAAATTGTGGTTTTCTGTATCTGAGTTTTTCAACCTAAAAAAAAAGAAGATATTTTTGTAGTCGGTTTTGGTAAAATGAGGACATCTATACTGAGTTTGGTTCTCTTAGATTCTAGAAGCGATTGAAGTATTATGATCATTCAAAAAGAGAGAAATGATTCTGCCGGTCGTTACATAGATAACAACTGAAGACAAGACCCCAGTAGTTGTGAAAAATAATAATAATTAAGACTGACGGTTGGGTGATCGAGAAATTGAATAGACGACAACTGATCATAAGACAGAAGAAGCAGAAGAGAAAGCCCTTGAACCTAGAAAGAAGGAGTGAACAGTAAAGGCGCTACTTTGACAACGCCATTTTCTTTCATTGTACTTCCAGAAGCGAACGATGTTTTTGTTCTAATACCCTTTTTTTTTTTCCTTCTGAATTTTCTATTATTTGTTACTGAAACAGAAGTGTTTCGGTTTCTTGCTTGAATGTGACGTTTCAAGGTTGCTTGGTCTTAAGCAGTTCTCTTAAGTTTTAAGAACTAGCTGGTGTCTAGGAATAAAGTCAGTATTAACGGGTTAGGTACATACTCAGAGGTTTAAACCGTTATTTTAAAAAATTTGCAACTTATATGTGGATTTAGTCAGTAGGCCGGCCAGTCTTATCGGAGTTTATCATAACTTTGAATTAAACTCGTACGGATATTAAGTTAAGTCCGTCTGAACTCGGTGCATTTGTATGTATGCCTGAATTTTTCTTGTTATATATAAAAAAATTCAAGGGGAAAATACACTTTTCACCCACAAACTACCGGAGTAGTGACACATTGCACCCCAAACTACCATCTTTAAGACATTGCACCCTCAAACTACCAATGTTATATATTTTGCACCCTAAACTACCCACTTTGACACATTACACCCTCCAACTACTAATATTAAACACTTTGCACCCTCCATTTGACAATAATACCCTTGAAAAATTAATGAATTGACAACAATATCTAAGGGCATTATCGTCATTTTAGTTTGAAAATTTGATAAAGGGTGCAAAGTGTTAAAAATTGGTAGTTAAAGGGTGCAATGTGTCAAAATTGGTAGTTTAGGGTGCAAAGTGTAAAATATATGGTAGTTCGTGGGTGAAAAGTGTATTTTCCCCAAAATTCAATATTAGTATTAGACATTTAGTGAGTCAATTAAATAAGAATAATTTTTTGAGGCCAAAATGTATAAAACACTAACAAAAATTGAATTTTGGCGGCTGGAAAGGCCATGGCCATCCGACGCATGCAGAGTTTGCGCTACCATACTCTAGTGCAGAGACGAAGCCAAGGGGGGCTGGCGAGGCCATGACCCCAACTCTCTAAAATCTTTTAAAAAACATCATATTCTTTATTCTTTTTTAATGGATTTTTGAAATTTTTTTTATGTTTTATTCATTATAGTCCCCTAAAAAATCTTTTTCATGTAATTAGTTTCTCCAATATATAGTTAATTCCTAGGCTTGGTCCCTGCTTTAGTGGAAATTTGGTGGTAAAGGTGACTTCGCAAAGCGAAAAGGCAAGTTGATCTATTACTTTTAATTAGCATGGGTTCTTTGGGATGATTAAATAGTTGAAGGCTGACGAGAAAGGGACGTAGGTATTAGCATATTTCCAAAATTAATTAGGTTGGGTTCTTTGGGTTATTAAATAGTTTTTCTTTCGAGGGATTTGTTAGATTAATTATTTGAAATGGACGTTGCCCATTTTTTTTCCCTGCACCATAGAACAAGCCCCGAGATGAGGCGCCGCTCCTTTTTTTTGTTTTCCCATGACCTACTAATGTCCTGTGTTGTAAAAGGTTTCATACATATGTTCTAATTTAAAATAAAAAAATTATACTTTACACAGACTATTTTATAACTAACAGTACTACGTCAACACATTACATCACAAATTATCAATAAATTTAAATTTTTGTATCCTATATTATAATTGTTAAGATCGTGCATTGTGATCCATTTTTTTATTGATTTTAACTTGAGATCATAAAATGGATGCAAAATGTAAAGTTATTAGTAATTTAGGGTGTAATTTGTTATTTGATAATTTGGACTACAAATAACAAAATATGTTGTGGTTAAATAGTACAAAATATATTTTCTTCAACTTGAAACCTCTCTCATAGCTAACATTTAACCTTGTGAGCGAGTTCTTCTCTTAAGTGGTATATATTACACACACTGGTCCATAGCACATGTAATGGTTAGTCAATGACAAGGACGGAGCTACGAGGGGCCATGACCCCAACCCCCAAAATTGTTTAATTTTTTTAATGATTTTCGTTTTTTGACCCTCTCAAAATTTATATTTTTGTAACTAACCCCTCTTAAGTTTAATCCTGGCTTTGTTCTTGATTTGTCTAACTAGTGGATGCCCCTCTTTCCAAGCATTAAGCTAGCGCTTGTATAGCCAATTTTTTGTTTTAGCAATCGAAACTTCGTAGAACAGAGTCAGATACAATATCCACATGAGGAATGGAAGATAAATCAATAGGGCCGACACAAGTTCTCTCACAGGTATCATCTGGCGATATTGTGAGCGATGCAATTTGCGGCAGACCGCAGCAAACACCAAATTGTTCTGCATAACAGTCGCGTAAAAATTGATCTTAAAACTGTTTGGGGCCGGGTATGCCACTTCCATCCTTTGCATCCCTGATATAATTTGTCATAAGTTACCTTTAAAAAGAAAAGAGGGTCAAACTCCTATACTTGGTCAAAACTTAGCCTCAATTATTAGCCAAAAAAACAGGGAAATTCATCCTAATTGCCACTTTTAGGCACGATTTCTGCGGCTTAATTCTTTTATCCAGTTAAAGGTTGTTGGATGCTTACAAGGAACACTAATTATTACAAAATTGTGTGTGCTTAGATTGTTGAGTGCTTTTTTTTTTTTTTTTTTTTTTTCTGGGCTTCGGTTGAGTCGAGTCGTTCCAAGAGCTAGAATATTGCAATTTGGAATTAGACCGATCTTATATTAGGTGGCTGGAATTCCGCCCTATTATTTTTATAGTTTGGCAGCTGGGATTCCCTTTTTTTAGGATGTCTGGAATTCCCCTGTTACCTACCTCATGTGCCTTGAAGGACTTCACATGCTAATTAAACCCCGATAGTTGTGGGTCAAGATCAGTATTTTCATGTAACCTATATGATCACGCCTAGACAGAAAAGCCTTTTCCTTTAATTTTCTCCCCCTCCCATTAACAAAAGGCGTTCTATTGTCGGTGATAAAAAAAAAAATTTGTCCTCTGCCGGTGGACCATCTCCTGGCACTCTTGCTATAAAGGTTTCCAGATCCTACCCTGCCTAGGCAACAATTTCCTATTTCTACTTTTGCCTTTTCTCTCTAGATTTCTCTCCGTCTCTTTCCTTGTCTTTAAGCAAGCGTGCTCACACAAGAATACAAATGGATCCAAGTAAGCCAGAGGTATCACTTGAGGTTTTTCCGTATCTTAGAGTGTACAAAGATGGAACCGTGGAAAGGATTGCGGGGACCCAAGTTGCCCCCGCCGGCCTCGATCCTCAAACGGGTGTTGAATCTAAAGATGTAGTGATCGTACCAGAAACCGGTGTCTCGGCCAGACTTTACCGCCCAAATCTCCCGGAAAAGACTGATCAAAAGCTTCCCGTGGTTCTTTACTTCCATGGTGGGGCGTTTTGCATTTCATCGGTGGCTGATCCCCTCTACCACAACAGTGTCAACATGCTAGTTGCTGAAGCTAAAATCATCGTTGTCTCAGTGGACTACAGGAGAGTCCCGGAGCATCCGCTTCCGGCGGCCTATGAGGACTGCTGGGCTGCGATTCATTGGGTAGGCTCCCACGCTGCGGGAGATCACGACGGCCACGAGCCATGGCTCAAGGACTACGTTGACTTCGGGAGGCTGTTTTTGGCAGGAGACAGTGCGGGTGCTAATATTGCACACCACTTGGCCCTTCGGGCTAGGAAAACGGAAATAACGGGAAGTTTAAAGCTCCTCGGCCTTGTTCTAATCAATCCTTACTTCTGGGGAGAGAAGCCAATTGGAGTGGAGGTCACAGACACAGTAAGAAAAGCCATGGTTGACAACTGGTGGCTCTACGTCTGTCCATCCGACAAAGGCGGAGACGATCTGCTCATCAACCCTTTTGCTGAGGGATCCCCAAGTCTCGACGGGTTGGCCTGCGAAAAAATACTCGTCACCCTTTCTGAGACGGACATCTTGAGGGACAGAGGGAGGCTTTATTACGATAACTTGGTGCAGAGCGGATGGAAAGGAACAGCAGAGGTCACGGAGATCGAAGGGGAAGATCATGTCTTCCATATCTTTAACCCCACCTGCGAAAAGGCAAAGATCTTGATCAAACGCTTGGCTTCATTCATCAATCAATGATGTCTTTCTTGTGTAAATGTGTAGTACTTTCCAATTTAAAAGTTTGGAAAATGTTGCTTTCAGTACCGCTGGTTCTTATGTTTGGGGGGCAAAAAAAATAAGTAGACATAAAGCTACTTGCAAGGATAGCTTGGTCTCAAATCTTTTCTTTCCTCTTAAGTTTCCGATCTTGGTGTCAGATTCAACTCCGACTGATATTGTTCTTGTCCACTTGTGGTACAATTATGATATATCCCCAGATCATTTTCACATGTTTACGTATTACGAAAATAATATTATAAGAGCAAGACATCTATAGTTGACTAAATACCAAACTTGAATATTGAAATATGCAGCATTAGGGCCAGATCAAGATGGAGCACTTCTTGTCCACTTTTAATACGACTTAGCTGATAAATTATTGCATCCTCGTTCCACACGGTTAAATATTTAGAAGAAAATAAATCACGGTTGAAGACGTTCCAGCTGTCTGAATCAATCGTCAGCAGTTTGAGAAACGTGTTTCTATTCCACTCCTCAGAATGTAACTAATAATAGGAGTTGAATTTTTGCCCTCAATTATAAGAATTCTTTACACTTTTTTGTGTTAATTTTGTCCTGCCATATCCAATCATTTACACTTTACACTTTCAAACTTTAATTTAAACAGAAATTACTATTTTGATTCAGTGAAATGACAATTTTACTCTCATAATTTTTTTTATAAATATTTTTTATACGGAATAAATTTGTTATTTTATAAAATTAAAATAATAATTTCTGTCCAAATTAGCGATTAAAATAAAAAGTATAAATGATTGATAATTGAGAAATAAAATATAGCAAAATTGATAGTCTTGAGGTATCATAACTTCAATAATCGAGGAGTGAAGAGTTTTTTTTCAAAATAATAATAGATCATCTGAACGTGAGCTTGTTGTGTTTATATTAGCATATTACTCTCTTTGACGAAAATTAGAATTACTAATGGGCGTGGCTGGGCCCAATATCGTTGTTTCTTTGGGTCAGAAGGCCCAAAATATTCAACGTAAAATATATATGCGGGGAGAATTTTCTCTAACAAACAAGGAAAAAAGAAGAAAAAAAACAAAAGAGAGATCAATGCCTTTTCTTCAAAGCCTTTTCTTCAAACAAGGTAAGCGCCTAAGCGGGACCGTTGATGGTATTATGGTAATATGCCAGCTATTAAAGCACGTTCAAGAAGCATCTGGGAAGAAAAGGAGCAGGCGAGTTTGTTAACCAATTAGTTGGGCAGTTAAGATTGTTGTAATAAGGCCCAGTTATTAGGTTAACCGTTAAGCCGTTGAGCTTGTTAAAAGTAGGGGTGATCATGTTTGGGTTGAAACCGATCAGGCCAACCCAAATCGGCTTGAGACTGATTGGGCCAATCCGGTTTGATTGAGCATCGAATGAGTATCCAGAACTGTGGGCTGAACCGAACTGAGGGTATCCTACGGATTTCTCCCTTTTATATATATAATATATATATATATATATATATATATTAAGTGGCGAAGAGGGGGGGTCCCCCCCTCTTACGTTATCCTTTGATTCTCTCTTGACTCACCCCCCTCCTTCACTTCTCTCTCTCTGACCCTAGTCGCTGCACTACTCTCATTGACGTCATTATGAAGTAAAAGGAAACAACAAAAAATTAAGAAGCAAAGGGAAGGAAATGATGAAATTTGTAACGCCCTGACCCAAAAGTTTAAATGGACAGAATTTCGCTTGAAAAATGAGATTTTCACCCTACTTACAAGCATTTTTTTTTCTCAACAAGAAAAACTCAAAAGAATATTTATTCCATCTTCAATAATTAAAGACCACACTCTCAACCCAAAAAGACAAATAAAGAAACATGAATCTCAATAGTTTAGTCAGAGCACTACTCTAAAATCTTAAATGCTACTCTTTAACAAAAGTCTTAATAAATAGTTTCCCAAATAAGCAATAAAACTACTAAAGTCTCCAAATAAACAATTATTACTAAAGTCTCCAGAAGACTCTTTATTCAATAATCCTGCATCTTGCAACTAATTTTAGAAACTACAACTCGCAATCTTCTATCACTCGTTGCTACCAACCTTTAAATCTGAAAGATAGGAAATAAGTGGTGAGCTACAACTAGCTCAGTAAGTAGCAAGTCAATGGGATAGGGAAAAGACAATTTAATAACAACAAACTGAGAGAAAATATTGTGAGCCATACCAAAAATCCAAAATATAAGTTAAAATAAAATTATCAAAGGCTACGTGACAAGGGAAATCACAATGGTCACACAGACCTCTAGGCCACAAAGACCTCTAAATACCACGAGGGTATCAAATTGGCCACAAAGACACAAGATATATTGTCACACAGACCACAAAGATATATTGGTCACACAAACCACAGAGATATATCACTAGCACATGGATAAATTTTCAAGTATGCTCACAAAATAAATATATTCCAACAACCCAACATTTCAAGTTAGATATTTCAAACAAATTTCATGAAATCTAAACCATTTCATCTTTATCAAAAATTTGTACATTTTCCCCATATAATGAATCAAAACCATATAAAATAGTGCACGTTTTAAAAATCTAATTCACCAATGTCAAGGGATTTAATCTCGCACAAAGGCATATTTTCAAATCAATTTCATCTCACAAAATAATTAAACATCTCGTGCACTTAGATTCTACAAAAGTTTAGAGAAATAAAATCTCATTGAAAAGCCACTTACCTCAACGCTTAACCGAAGCTTAGAATTTCACAAAAAAATTGCTGAAGAGTCAATCAGCACCTAAAATCCATTTAAAATATCAGTCATCTCTTCATCTTAATCCTCACACATCTCCAACGAAAATCTAACAATAAAATTCCAGCAACAAACACACATGAACTCCATTAACTCTATAAGAATACGCTATTCCACAATCACGAAATCTCCTCAAAACCACCTTTTATTACCCTACAGCAACCCAAAAACTAATCTGAAAAAATCTAGAAATCTCAGATCTAAAACTCATCAAAGATAGAAACTTGAAGAAAACTCACCCAATGCATCGACGAAATCGTAAAAGAATTGCCTAATACTTGAAGAATGGCTCTCCAACGTCGTCTATAAAACGACATAACCCAAATCAATCTAAAGAAATACAACCCTTAACCAAATATTTAATCAAACTTACCTCCAAAAATCACCCAACTAATGCATTGACGAAATTGTAAAAGAATCGCCTAATACTTGAAGAATGGCTTTCCAACGTCATTTATAAAACGACATAACCCAAATCAATCCAAAGAAATACAACCTTAACCAAAGATTAAATCAAACTATCTCCAAAAATACCCAACTCCTGCAAATCGTGTCTCCAAAAGTGAGAGAGAGAGAGAGAGTTTCAACTGAGAGAAAACTCACAACCTGGACAGCAATTGTCGAAGAAAACAAGGACCCATACTTAAAAATCTCCAAATAGGTTTGAAAAGGGTGAAAATGGAGGAAAGATTCGTTCAAAATTTGAAGAGAAATCAAAATTTGAAGAGAAATCAAAATTTTGAAAGAGAGAGAGAGAGAGAGAGAGAGAGAGAGTTATCGCAATTGTTTTGAAACTGAACAAAAGTGTTCAGTTTTTGCAATTCATGAGGAAGGGAAAAGCCACTTATCCCTAGCGCACCCTTTCAACTTTTTTGAAGTATTACAAAAGCACTCCTTTTTCTGTTCCAGTTCGTCTTCGTCTTCACCCTCGCGGAAGCCAAGTCTTTCGAGCCACAACCCCACACTGCGGAATCCTTCAATATCGGTTTTATACAAGTTAGGTGGGAGTGTTTCATTCCAAAGATCGATCCTTCATGATTTGGGTTTTCTATAAAAATCTCCTGTGATTTATAGTTTACTTTTTCATTCGTATGTTCGTCTTTTCGAACTATCGCCAGCCACAAAGATATTAACTTTGCCTTTGATCTCGATTTTGGTCGCTGTTGTTGGTTGTTGATGGCAGTTGTTGTTGGTGGCGGTTGATTGTGGATTGATTTGAGTTTTGTTCTTCAATTTTGGTTTGTTTTTTTTTTTTTCATTTTGTTTCCATTTTGATTCCATTTTGTCTTCTTCTGTTTTTTTCATTTTGTCTTCTTCATTTTTTGTTCTATTTTTTCCATTTTCGTTTGGATTTGAGAAACAGGAACTGGCAGAACATCGATCGAAGTCGACTGTTGTCAGTCCGACCGGTCTAGAGACCTCTCGGTGTGATTGTCGGTCCTTATTTTTCAACAACCAAATCTCTCAGGTTGACATAGGGGCTGAAAACCGAGCTGAGCCCCTAGTTAAAAGCCTCTTATGTATAAACAGTGAAGCATCGAGAAAGGATACATATTTTTTATCTAAATATATTTGTATGCAAAACGTGAATACAAATTGAATTTCCTTGGAGATTTTCTCTCTCGATCGAACGAGCTATTGAATTTTCTATTTATGTTCCCTTTCTTCGTAAACAATCAGAAAAGTATACAATAAAAATCTACTTAATTGTTACAAGCTTTTGTTGGAAAACTTCAATTCAAGCATTTGGACTCTTAACTTTCAATGGGTATCCCAAAATTCTGCACAAAAGCTACTTGATTTTTCAAGAGACATTCGGCCAAAACGGATCCTGCGGGTATCATATCCGCAAGCTGAATTTTGCGATTTTGACCTTGAACCACCAAATTTCTTTAAAGGATTCTGTGTTTTGATTTTCGGGTTTAAAAAATGAATTAACGACTATTTTCGTCTTTGGATTTTGTTCCTTTTTAAAAATTTATCCCTAGGTTTTCACCTTAGTCGCTCATATTCCTTAGATTTTATGAGTTTGCCAAAATGATTCTTCTGTTTCTGTTAGTTAGCAAATTTTTCAATCAATTAACTATCCTACATGTCATGACCAATCAGAAGCGGACATTTGTTCATTTTTTCTAGCATATATCTCCACATCAACTCAATGCACCCACTCAGGGATGCAATGCCACGTTGTCAAAGCGACAGCCCTGCTCTGCCTAAAATGAAAAAACGACAAAGTGAGTAAATGTTGAAGGTTAAAAAAAAGTTCACCAGTGTTGAAAATGTATTTTATATTCTTTTTAAATTGCGTGGCACTTACAAATGACGTGGAGATACAAGCTGAAAAAAAAAATGAACGCTATGTCTACTTTTGATTGGTCATGGCGTGTATAGCATGAGTTGATTAAATAATTCGATAAGAAGAGAGGATGGAAGGACTATTTTGACAAACTTATAAAATCGAGAAACTACGAGGGACGTCTAACGTGAAAACCTAAAGACGAATTTTTAAAAAAGAGCAAAATCCAGAGTCAAAAATCTTCATTAACCCTTTAAAAATCATGGAAACCAATTAAAAGATATGCTAAACTTCCTTGTGTTTTTTTTCCCTTTTTCGAAACACATATTGCCGAAAAGCCCCCGCTCCAAAAATATCAAAATCCCAACCACATCCGATATTATAACCTGCAATTAAAATATGTAATATTCATGTTTAAGTGCCCATGCAGAAAACACGTTTACGGGATTAGATTTTAAAAAGAAGAATACGAACTTGACGTTATTTTAAGTTTTCCCAAATTTTGGGTTCAAGAACAAATCAGAAAACTTAAAGCAATTAAACCCGATCAAATCACCTCATGATTTTTTATAATAGCCTAGAGTACGACGAGATCAGGAAGAAAACCCTACGGTTTGTGGTCGGAAAGTGGCCGGAATAATACTGATTAGGAGTTCAAAAATCTGGCCATCCGAAAATTCGATTTTTGTTTTTAAACATGAAAATTCTAGCCTTGGCTTCATACCAATTGTTAGATCTAAAATATAAATATTCTAAGATCTAGAACATGTGAATATGGATTCAATTTAATTAATAATCATACATGTGCTGAAGCAAACCTCGTTAATTTGTAGCGAAATCCCGGATTTTATGAACCATGTGTACTGTACAGCAGGAACAGAGTTCACGCTAGCTCTTCCTCTCCGTAGTCCTATCAATAGACGTTGACACTGACAGGCCCCAATAGTAGTATTCTCTAATTAAATTTAAAAAGGATTTTCAAGTATATGGAGAGGAGATAAGGGGACCTAGCTAGCTTTTTATATAATAGATCAATCCTCCCATTTTAGACTTAACCCAATGAATCAGATCAAATAATCACAGACAACTCATACCATATCATATACATAAATTATTCCAGTGTAGATGATTAGAAGCACAAACTCCAGCGAATCATATATAAATTATCAAAAACATTATTAGGTCACTAGTCAATGCAAGCCCATATTATTAATTGTTTTTGATGAGGGTGAAATTTTCAGCTTACATCCAGCCTAGATGAGGCTCAACACACTTAAATGAGGCCCAACGCTCAAAAGCTCTAAAGTGGATTTTGGATGGATTTTTAAAGATCTCCTCATCTGCAAAGTCATCCTATTGGCCAAAATGAGAGTCAGCATGCAAGGAGACCTACCTCCATCGATGTCCAATCAGCTCATACAGCAATGGAAATGAAGAGCCATACTTCTATAAGATGGCTCCTTGGTACGCATGGTCCCAAGGGGAACATTAGCTCCGGAAATAATTTTTTCTCCTTCTTTCTCATAATCTCACACGGGTCTGATTTGAATTTTGGAGGTTGATCCCATAGGACAACCCAACTCACCCTTTCCTTAATTTTGTAGGCTCTTGGCCCATGAGTACTAGAAGGTTCTCCATCGTTTATTCATGGGGCTGGATTTTTTTCGACATCATCAGTATTCTTACATGAAATATAGGGGGTGTTTGTTTGCCAAAATTTTAGAGAATATTTTCGAAATTTTGAGAATCTTTACTTTATTAAGATTTATTGGGGTTTGTGAAAGATAAAGTGTGTATGTGTAAAAGTTAAAAATTTTAGAGTGTGTTTGTTTTATTGAAAATTTTCATGTCTCGAAATAGTGGAGAAACAAACATCACCATAGTAGCGCTTCTAGTCCATTGTCGAATGTATTTACACAATTAAGCTAGTGGTACAAATGAAGAAGCACTAAAAAGGTGAATTATGATTAATGACGTCGGGGTGTGCGATTCAATTCAGCAACTTATCACCATATGTTATATACATATATATATATACGCTGCAATTGTGACTCTTTCTATATCTGTGATCTATGTATATAGGTTATATTTGTCTTTCGTGTGTACGATAGTTTCGGCGAATACTTATAAATCTTGTTGAATTTCAACCCCATAAATTAGAGAGCGCTTAACCTAGCAACTGAAAACCCAAAGCCAAAACCATCCTCAATCGTTGCATCTGTTCACCATGATCTTCAGCCCACGCCCAACAACCCAGTGAAACCCCAATTCCAAATTCTATCCCAGATTATACTGAAAAGAGGAAAATAAATTAATTACTTATTGAAAACCATAGCCGACATTCTAGAGTTTTATCAATATATAAAAGGGAATACTAAAGTCTAGTCGACTAAGGAAGAAGCTTTGAGACATGGGGCTGGAAAAATCTCTATTGTCCGACTTAAGACAGAACAAAAAAAAAAAGATTTGAAAATTTTTTACAGTCACTTTTTTTTTTTTTTTTAACATTCCAATAAGTTTTTCACATACGAGCGAGGGAATAAAAGTAATTGTCTACTTTCTTTCTCTATATATAGCCACTTTTTTGTGTTCCATTTTCGTAAAGTGCCCAATAATGTACATTGCTAATTTGATAAAAGACCATGTTTTTGGGTTTTACTGGAAATCAAGGGAGGCATGGTTCGTCTCACTGCAGAACCCTTGATATAACTGATTTATTAGTACGCCCTGCCCCTAGATAATTGAGTTTGAGCAAGCTAGAAAGAGCAAAAGAGAGACAAAAGCAAAATGCAAGCATACTATATCACATTGACTCATAGGTAACGGTCACAATCCAAGTTGACTAGTAGGAATCTGGCTTTTCAAAGTCAAGCCCTCCGGCTGCCAGCCTACTATTCTCAACGTACGGCACTTAATTACTTCGTCTTCGAGACCACTTCAGCCACTTGCATCTTTCGGCTTCCTTTTCATCGGGAATTCGTCTGATCACCATGGGAGTTAATGATAATTTATTCTTTCTGACAGCTACAATGGGTAATATCTTCTACTATATTATATATAATATATCAATGTCAAGAAAACATTAGTACTTGTTTACAATAAAATTTTAAAATTCGCATTGAGTGGAGCTTTTCTGAGAGCCCAAATTAATTTATAGTTCTTGGTGAGGAGGCCGGAGGAGATGATTGAGCTAGAAGGTTCAAATATTTCTTCCTCTCATCACCTTGACAGTGTAAAATTCGAAAGGAGATTAGGTAGAAAAGTATAATTGTCACAGTACTTATCAACATTAACGTCATGCATGATTTTTTCTCGAAATTACAGTACATACAATTCCCTACATTGAAGAATTTTCTTTCTTGGACTTTGAAGTTAGGGTTTCGTGCGGTAATTGAAATCTCTAAAGTAATTCTTTGGTAACCCTCTCGTACAATTCCAATCTTTCAATTAATTCCCATTTGACTCTGTGTGGAGAAAACCCCATCATGATCGTATTCAACATTAACTTTATAGCGTACGTCCTGATCGAGCTCGTAGCATTATTGATGGACCCCTCATTGTTTGTTGGCTAGCTATTGAGTTCGCATTCTGAACCGTCCTTAAATTTCCCCCGCTTGGTACACCCTCCATATCCATAAAAAATTGATTTTGTAGCCTACCCATGCATCTTTGAGATAGTCATGACGTGGTATAAGGGCAGGCAGCCATTGATCTTTTGCAAAGAGCTTTAATTTCACATGTGATAGCATTACTATTCTTACCAAACATACCCATATAACTAATTAATTTTTAGGCATTAATTATCTCATGTGAAATATCCTAAATAATTAAAACCTTTATTTCTAAATAAAATAATTAATAATTAATTTGTTGCCTCGCTATCTGTCTAATGTTAATTTTGATTATTTTAATATTTATCATCTCAGAAGGTTCCGCTGATATATTTCTGAAGTACATATATAGTACTATATTAATTCTAAGTACATAGAATACTCGAGTAATTCCAAGAACCTCATTCATTTTCAAAACTAACGAGATGTGAGTTGTATAATGTTGAAAACTCAAACATCTCTAAAAGTCTTCTTGATATATACTTTTGGGCAACCAAATAAGAGGGAAGATGCATGGAAAATGGCATGCAAGTGATCACATTCACAGCTAGAGTCAGTAATACTGATAGTGAAACGAAGGAAATTGGTGATCAACACTCGTGCTTTATTTTCTTGGTTTTGCGACTAGGCCCTTGGGAATTAGACCTACGCCAGATTTTTCCACCATTGAAAACTTCCTCGTTTTCTCGTTCATAATTAAGGGCGCTTCCGAATACAATTCCACGCGCAAGAACAAGACAAAAAGGAGGCTAACGTGTTCGAAGAATTTGAGCAAAATATCTCAAAACGACAGAGAAGATATTATCATAATTTGGAAGCTTTGAATTGCTTGCCTTTATCAACTGCACCAAAACAACAAAACAAAACAAAAACAAAAGAAAGACAGCTAATTAATCCGTGTAGTAGGTGTTATCTATCACGGATTTTATTCGTACAGTTTTAAAGAAATAATAATGAATCAGAAGGTGGGATTTTCTGCCCAAAACTTCACTTTGCTACACATCACTAACAAAAATCAATAGAATTGACATCATCAGTTATGGCTTCCATGAGCATGTCCAGCGGGGGACCTAGCATGGCGAAGCCGCCTCTCTTGGGAAAGAAGTTTTGCAAACCTGCAAGGACAAATGCTCTCAATTATGTTATTGTGATCACTAATTAAAAGCAAACTTTGGTGAAAATAAATTTATGCTTGCACATGTAGTTTAATATTTAATTTGATATATACCTGACGAGAGCCTCAGCATTAGTTTCACTGTTTGAAGCTTCATATTTGCCTGTTTCCAGATTCACCCTAGCGACTGGTTTTTTAAGCAATTCTTCCCCAACTTTCACAAGATCATCCAAGTTCTTCGTTGTGGCTACGTCCACAGAAGATACTGTTCCGGTCAATGTATCGTCCTGCATTATTTTGATCCAAACATGATGTGAACAAGAGTTTTGTTTGTTTCGCTAGTCGTCATAGAAATTAATATGGGGTCGAATAAATGTACCTGAATGCGCAGATAGCTTTTCTCAGAATGAAGGGCTTGAAAAACCACGGAGAGGTGGACATCGACCATATCTGCACTTGCCTGAGAAAATACATCAATTATCGGGGTGGAACCCCCTTTAGTTACCCAATCCAATAATCCCCACTTGGCTGCGTCATGCGCCTGGTATTTCTCTTCGTCTTTGTGTGTTCCAGTTCCTAATGATATGACTAGGAATCGTCCGTAGTCCATTGGTTTTATAGGAAAAAAGTCGGGACTCCCTCTGATGATCTCCTTTGTCACTTCACCAATGGCAACTAAGGCCTGACGAGGCGCAAATATATTAGTAAGTTAATATGCTGAAAGAAGATATTCATCATCATCATTAGATGTGATCTGAAGCTGGAAAGATATATACCGGATTATTAGCAGCAACCCCACCATCTGTAAGGTGAAATTCTCTAACTTTCCCTTCCGGGTCTTTGGTTTCAAAGTAATAAGTTGGGAGATAAGTTGGGGCAGCCGAGGTTGCGATGCAAACATCTGAGAGTAAGGCATCTAAGCTTGGATTGTTCTTTACCTGGTGCATAAAAGAAATCAAAGCGAATATTAGTACCATTCAACTTCATCTTTGCAATTGCTAATTAACCGAAGGTACGTCGCTAAACAAAGATTTAGAGGGAAAAAAAATATTAAGTGGGTAATCCATTTTTGAAACGAAATATATTTGCAGAGAAGATAATCAACCTCATAGCTGGAAAAGAGGGTTGGCTGTAGTCGCTTGACATCAAATGTTGGTATAACAACATTGGTCAAAGTCTGGTGCATTCTTGTACTTCCTAGTTTTTCCCTCACAAGGTTATGCAGATACTTCCCATCATACTTCGGTCCGGAAAGGGCTTTGATAATCTTTGTAGTATAAGGAAATATTGGACACCTGCAATTTGATTTAAAATAGGATCGTGTTACTGACAAATAAAATGGCATCAGGGTAACAATCAAATAGGAAACCTTCATAACGCTAAGTGAAATTTTGGATCCCAAGAAATCTAAATTTACTTGTTTTGTGGAAAGATCCTAGGGCAGTGGTTTAGGTAAAAGTCCTTAATATCTTTGGCAGCAAAGACTGGTCGGTTCTTTTCATTTGGGGCAGCTAGCATGGCAGTTACAAGGCCGCCTGTGCTTGTTCCGGCAATCACATCAAAATAATCTGCGATTCTTGCATCTTCACCATCCAGCTTCTGCAGCAAGCACAAACAATCTTCAGTAAGCACTACAAGACTACATCCTAACACTATAATTATGCATGTGGCAGTACAGATCAGCTTCCCTAATTACTGATAGACTTGAATTTCTTTATACGAAATGTGCAGCAAAATGAGTATGGTCCTTCTACTCGTGTATCAATTTGATTAAAAATGCAATGAGTACAATGGGGTGCAGGAGTTTTATATATCATATAAAAAATCAGACTTATATATATCCGACCTGAAGCTCAGATTCCAAGAAACTAAGGATAGTTCCTGGGATGACCCCTCTTATTCCACCCCCATCAATGCTGAGAACGGTGATTACATTTCCATAAGTTGGAGGCTGTAGGGGTGCACTTTTTGCTTCCATTAGGGATAAATTGAGATGCAGGTAAAGTGAGCAAGAGATACAAAGAGAAACAGAGAGGTTTCAAGAGGCTAAAGGAGCAACTATGGACTTTCTATGAGGCTTTAGTGAAACCAAAGATGTGATCTGATATTCTCTTTGATAGCAGTACAAATAGCTATATATAGTCCTCATTCTTCTTACTTTTCAAGATTATCACCGCGTCAGGGGATTTGATCAGGGCCCCTCAAGAAAGGTCAATTGATCAATATGTTTCAATTTTGACCCGACTTCTTCTTCCTTGGATTTTGTTGAAGTTGGACTGCTTGAGGTCATAAATTAAAGGAACCACTGAAAAGTTTCTATGAGTCCAACGAGCCTCTTGCTTTGGCACAGAAATGGTCCCATAAGGCTATGGGCAACGTAAGCAGAGAATTGTAGGTGAAACTAGAGAAGAATTGTAGGTAAGCATGAGTGGCTATTGCCATGAAGGCCACCATGGGTCTAGTTAGGCAATATCACGCCTAACCCCTGTTACTGAAGGCTGAGCAACTCTCAAATGAATCCATATCAAGTGGCTAATGTTCATTTTATTTTATTCTCAACTTTTTCTTTCTGGCCACATACAATGGATGCCACATCCAAAAACAACAAGAGATTCAGGATATCGTTTAACACGTTAGGTTTGATTCATAAAAGGCGGCACCTCCAGTAATTGAAAGATGGCTCAAGTAATTGAAAGATGGTGATGATATTGAAAAGTCAATTAGGGCAAGGATAACTTGCACAAGAGTTTCTTCGTACAAGAAAGTGTATGAGCTCTTGGTAAAGACTGAGAATTGATCAACATCGGTGTGCCATTCAATTACACCTCCACATACTTCAACATGTCAGACATTTCAATCTGCTGAAAGCAGATGGATATGTTCGGAGAGAACAATGACAGAACTTCAGCATCAACTGTAGTTAATGCTGACTGTTTGAATATTAGGTTCCTCTTGATAGGATTTAGGAGTATATTTGCAGAACCTTCTATATAAAGATTATCTGTGATGGTGATCAACACCTTGTGTTTCCTGGAGGTTACATGGAAACAGTGACATTTTTGTTTTGGATCCTAGTACACTGATCTTTGTTTCTCTGCCATTAATCACACCAATCGTTAGCAGTTTGGCAGCTATGTCACAGGGAAGAACCGAAGAAGTTATGTTATAATAAGGGAGATATATCAAGTACGAGGGATATATAATATCTTGCCTGTTAGAGCTTTTTAACTTTAGGAAATATATCTGATAATATCTAGTATGAAATTGGCAATGTCTGATGAAGACGCACCAGACAAGACATAATCAAATTTGGATGGTACTTAGAAAAAGAACAAAAAATTTCATCGACGGTAATTAAATGATATAGGTTGATACTCAAGCTTGGGTTTTGCCTGATTCCAGTTAGGGAAATTAACAAAAGTGGCAGCCCATCAACTAAACTGTGAAAGAAAAAGTAGTCCAATGCGAAAATATTACGACTGCAGAAACTGACTAGTTGAATACCATCTTAGGTTGATTGGAAATGCACCCATACCGACTGCCAGACTTTAATATGCATATAAGCCAAAGCATAAAACAACAAATATGTACAGATCCATAGCTGCGATAGATCATCCTGACTGAGAAACAACAATGAGGAACTACAAGGACACATGATATAAGGCATTAATAACAATAAACATAGTACAACTGAAAATTAAACTCAAGTACTTCTGTTTTGGCCGATGAGAGGCTCTTGCAGATCATTTACATCCAATTGGCATCCTTTCAGCGCACTTGTAATATACGTTGAGAAGCTGACCTCGTTAATTTATTTGGAACTCGAACACTTAAATTAATAGTGACTCTAGCCTGTAATATTTCACATTTCATTCCTGCAGTGATGATGCTTCGCGTTGCAGAAATTAAAACCCATCACTGACTATGGTATTGATTTCTTCTATTGTTGACAATGATAGAACGATGTGAGAGCCTCCTCGTTAGCCTCAAGCTTTGAGGTCTCAAAATTTCCTGTGTCTAAGGTCACCCTTGAAACCGGTTACTTCAACAATCCTTCTCCAATTTCTGCATAAATTTCCAAATTCTCCTTGGTAGATATAGCAACAGAAGACACGTTTCCTTTCAACGTTTGATCCTGCGATTTCTCATACCAATGTCTGGAGAGATTACAGCAAACGTTTCAATTGCAGGTATGCTGCTGCTTGTTTGGTTGAGTATTGGGTGCTTTGCGTTCCTGATATTAATTATTGTCTCGCTGGAGCTGTACGTTCATCTTTATGAACTTGGTTGTTGATATGACGCTGAAAGACTTATGTACCTTCTGGGACCTCGCGTGCTTAGTTTTTATCCACTGCTTGTAGACATGCATCATGCTGCAATCTTGGCTGAGGAATGTCTACTGTGCATTTGTGGCACTCGGTTGGATTTGGATCTTATTGTGACTTGCTTTGATGCTGCGCATGATGCTTTGACATTTCTTTATCCTGTAAAGTGAGGGGGTATTTCCCTGCGGTTCCCTTTCATATAGTGCTCTCGCTTAATTTAGACACAAAAGGTGGCATCTTAGACACTATTTTTGCAAGAATTGTAGTTGAAACTCCCGAAGAATTGCAGGTGAGCAGAATTAGGTGTAGTCATAAATGGCGATGTGGATGCAGTTATTGTGGTAGATGGAATTCACAAATATTAGGTGATCTTCAGGGTTCAGCCCTTATCCAATTAGAACTCATTATCTTTCTCAGCAGCCCCTATGTACAAGTGGATATGCACATAATTGAGACATGTTGCGTTGGGAAATGGAAAATGTTTCTCATCTTCATTTAAAAGCAATTAGCCATTGTTTTCCCTTTTCTTTTTCCCACAAACGGTGGCAACCCAAATGTTTAGATTCAGTAGAACGACGAAAGTTCGATCTAAACCACATTGGTTTTGAATACTTTATTTGTGAAAGCCTTTGATTTGCTTCTTAATTCCTATGGATCAAGTTTTATTTTCCCAAATTTTTTTAAGGGCTTCTTCGATCCCAAATTTAATCGGGCCATAGGGTTGGACGTTGAATATATTCAGTGGATAAAAATTTTCCTTCAATTATGAGGGCTTA
Organism: Morella rubra; assembly: GCA_003952965.2. Classification (NCBI taxonomy): domain Eukaryota; kingdom Viridiplantae; phylum Streptophyta; class Magnoliopsida; order Fagales; family Myricaceae; genus Morella; species Morella rubra. The sequence continues at coordinate 27,973,743 of CM025851.1, forward strand.
TTGTTGCAATTCTACTCCAAATTCGGGTAGGAGACTGGGGCAGAGATATCAATGCTGCCTAGATATGACTCAAGGGTTATCGTCACCCTTGGCCGAACCCCAACTTCTCTTGGGCTTTTTAATTCGAGCCAAAACAGTTGCAGGTCGCCATTATAATTGCGCTTCATTGCTTGTATAGCCCACACATAGTTCATTACTTTTGCACCAAAACTTCCAAACTTATTAAGACAACTTTTCTCATTTTAGCATGAAAGGATCAACGAATAATGAATTCTTTCTTGCCACTTGTACAGAAAACTTAAAAATTGGAAAGAATAATCTTGGAGGGCACTACTAGGTAGTCTGCAGTACTTAAAAGTGAAGCGTTTTCGGGTGAGGTGATTTGGCCTCTCGAAGCCTCCTTTCTTGTGAAAGTATTTTTGCGAACCTGTACAGAGAAGTTTTATGCACATGAATCAGTTCTGTGTTAGTAAATAATTAATGATAACACCAACAGACGCAATCTAATGACAAGTGTGAGTGCAAGCATGTTTTTTCGTACTTTCTCAGAGCCTCCTCATTTGTGCCGCCATTTTCGACTGGCTCTGACAGACCCGTCTCCAAATTCACCCTTGATACTGGTTTCTGCAATAGGCTTTCCCCTATCTGTACAAGTTTGTTCAAGTTTGATTTCGTCGACACATCAACTGAGGCTTCTGTCCCTTCCAAGGTGTCATCCTATCCACATATTCCAGAAGAAAAAGGTCATTGACCTGAAATTTCAAACGCCTCAAGACTAATTCAAAACCTTGTAAAGAAGAAAGAATATCTTACTTGTATTCGTAGGTAATTCTCTTCGGAATGAAGAGCTTGGAAAACCACAGCAATATGTACGTCAACCATATCTGCGCTAGCTTGAGTAAACACATCCACTAATGGGACCGTACCACCATGAAGTAACCAATTCAGAGTGCCCCACTTGGCTGCCATTTTAGCATCGTACTTTTGTTCGATCTTTTGTGAGCCGGTGCCTACTGAGATTACCAGAAAGCGGCGATAGTCTGTGGGCTTAATTGGGAAGAAATCCGGATTTTGGTTGAAGATCTCTTTGATCACTTGGTTCATGGCAACTAAAGTCTGGACCACGGTATAGCAACAAGACAAAAATATATATATATCAATATCAGCTAAATTGGTGTTTTGAATTCTGACTTTAAACTCGTCGTTATTCGGAAAGACACGTACCGGATTGTTTGCAGCAACGCCACCATCTATAAGATTGAACTCTCTGACATTTCCTTCGTCGTCTAGGTTTTTGAAGTGATATGCAGGAAGGTAAGTTGGAGCTGCCGAAGTGCTGATGCATATGTCGGACAATCGAGCATTCAAACAGGGGGCCTTTTTGACCTGCATCAAGTCATAATTTGCTACCTCTCAGGTCTTTTAACAGAGTTCATAATGAATCCTTGATAAATAGAGACATGTGGATTAAAAACAACGTCTAATGTTTTTAATCTGTTTCCCTTTTTAGTAAATTAAACCTTCAATGGTAGAACCTAATTTGATTTCCCACGTAAGAGACGGGGTCCATGCAGGGGCGGCTCTAACTATAAGCAGCATAGGCGGTTGCCTAAGGCCCCCAAATTCAGGAGGCCCCAAAATTAAAATTTTCTCTAATGGTATATTTTAAAAAAATTAATATCAATGTCTAAAAACTTCTTGTTAAAGACTATATTGATTTAAGAGGCCATTAAATCTCTTTGATTGAAGAAGCATTAACTTTCCAAATTCCCCAATTCAAAATTTCTTTAATGTATATTTTTTTAAAAAAAATTAATGTTGAGGCCTCAAAAATAAAGAATATATTGATTGAAGAGGTCTATTAAATCTCCTTGATTAAAGAGCATTAACTTTTCATGGTATTTATAAAGTCTTCATTTAACCCTATAAAATCTCATTACAAAGGTCTCAATTAATTCAATTAATGTATATATAACTAATCAAAATAATTCTCATAAGAGGTCTAAAATCTCCTTTGATTAAAGTCATTGATTTTTTTTTATCAAAAATTTTATTAACCCTAGGATTCTTTTGCTAGAATAACATTTAATTCTTACATTAAACAACTAAAACTTTCTTTAATGGACAATATCTCCTTAAAAACAATGGTAGAACCTTTTGATTTCTAAGAGATCCAAGATTTTTGCCTTTTTGGTATAAGTGTTAAAGAATATATTTCCATTAAAATTTCTTTCCAACAGGCCCCTCCCCCCTGGTAAAGAAATCTTTAATCTTAAAGGTTGATGGATTAATTTTCTATTTGCTTGTCTTTATCATTTATTTTATTTTCCTCATTGTATAATTTCAAATATTCTTTAATTCAATTTCTTTAATGAAAATTCCTATAAAATCTCCTTGTTAGCTTTTCATATTAGATTAACATTTTTCATTACACCCTTTAAAAGGGCTTATGACGTTAAGTACCAAAAATAAAAACTCTCAACTATTCCATTGTTTATTCTTATTTATTGGTGTTTCTTAACTTTATCTTTGGCATCAAGGTTATTAAAAATTTTACTTTTTATTTTAGTTGTATTTGTTTTAGTTATCATTATTTGTACTGTAATCTTATTTAAGTTTTTTTTTGTTTGTTTATTTAATTTCATTATATAATTTATTATGACTAAAAAAAGATTAAATAGATTAGCAATATTATAAATTGAAAATAATATATAACAAATTTAGAATATAACACTTTGACAAGTAATTTTGTATCTAAAATAATTAAAAGAATACATCTTAATTAAATTTTATTTTTTAAATATTTATTTTATAAATCATTATAAAAAGGCCTAATTTTAGAATTTCACTTACGGCCTCAATTATCTTAGAGCCGCCCCTGGTCCATGGCTTGTTTTCATATTACTATCTCTGCCTGGCCCATGAAAGTGAAGATTTGTTTCTTCCCTTCAAAGTTTTGGCGTCATTTCTCTCTTTCTAGCTCTCAAGTCTCTAAAATCCTCCACTTTTTTTTTTTTTTTTTACCAATGAAAAAATTCATTTGTTCTTTCTGCGGAAAGAAACAAACTTATAGGGGTAGACATGATCTCCTCGCACGCGCTGACATAAGAGACGATTCTAGAGAGTAGGAGAGAAAGAAAGAGATATACCTCATAGGATGAGAAAATGGTTGGCTGCAGATGCTTGATATCAAAAGTTGGTATAACAACGTTGGTCAATGTGCTACGCAGTCGATTTTCCCCTAATTTCTCCCTAACAATACGGTGAAGGTATTTTCCGTCGTACTTAGGTCCTCCCAAGGGTCTGAATATTCTTTCCATTGCTCCACACAAGCCGCTGTCATCAAAACCAGTAGTTAGTATTTAAATATCCAAATTATGCAAAGCTTTCAGAAAATTAATATAACAATAGTACTAGCATTCCGAAGGAAGGAGTCATTTAGTATCAAGATTAAACCTCTTCTGCGGGAAAATTTGAGGGCAGTGTTCAAGATAGAAGGGCTGAATGTCCTTAGCAGCAAAGAGAGGACGGTTGTTTTCATCTGGCGCAGTTAACATGGCTGTTACCAGACCGCCTGTGCTTGTTCCCGCAATGACATCGAAGTAGTCTGCGAGTCTAGCATCCTCGCCATCCAGCTCCTACGCCATGCCAATATGATATTAATTCGATGATGGCATACAGACATGAATGGATGTTTATGCTTGCCTTTTGATAAGTAAGAACCTTAAACTTCTCCGTTAAACAAAGTACATACCTGAAGTTGAGATTCAAGGAAAGCTAGCACAGTTGCAGGGATAATCCCCCTGACACCGCCCCCATCAATGCTGAGAATGGTGATCAAGTTCCCATAAGTTGGGGGCTGAAGTTGGAACGACATCGTTTTCTCCATGAGGGAAATGAAAATGGTGGGCAAGTGAGTATGTTAAACCCTAAGAAAATCCTTTGGCTTTTCTATCTATGGAAGACGAACGCCTTAGATTTTGTAATATTTGGGAAGATCAGAGAAAGCTCTGGTTTTTATTCTCATACATTCGGTCCATGGACAACCTATATATAGCCCTTGGGTTGAGAATTAGCTACCATACATTATGTCGCGCGCTAACTAAAGAGTTCAAGAAGATGAAAGTTCAGGGAACATGCAGTGGTCAGTGTGCATAGTCGAATATGCAAGACACTTTGGCTTAGTCTCGCGTTGAAAGCTTCCGTGCATTGACCACACAGAAAGGAGAAGAATTGTCTCACCTCGGATGTCGAGAATAGTCAAATCTAAATGTTCACATGTCAAGTCGTATGGTTTGGGGACTTATCCGAGTCTGAGACATCTATGAGTACCCGAAGAGTTAAAAAAAGGAGACACGTGTTTAACTCCGGGCCACCAAAGGAAGATATCAAAGTTTCTAATTCATCATCCCTGAAAGTGCGAGGCGAGCACGCCTCATCTTTATTAAATAATTAGGTAAATTCGGCCAAAGAAACCCGGAAAGCAAAATTATTCATCCTGCAAAGACAAACTCTGATTCAAATAGGGCCCTACCAAACACCAGCCTGCGACGGGATTTTGTACCAGCAGCCTAACATTATCTATACCATGCACGTTTTAATTAAAAGCTTGGGGTTTGGGTGGAAGCTAAAAACTGATGATGTAGAAATCTCACCACACCAATAACGTCGTGGTTGTTCTTCATTTATATAAAATTTACATTGTCTTAACAGGATAAATCAAACTGTTTACATCAAAATAGAAATAATATTACAGCCTATTAAACACTATTAAAGGCTATTAATTATAGAGAATGGCTAAGAATTCGGTGATTTCATTCTTTGCTTGATATTTGGATGTGCCAATCTTCTTGAATTCAAAATCTCCTTTGAATTCAAATTCTCCTTAACTCGTGCTTGTAATCGAGATACTCTTTCCAAAGATAATATTTGTGAATTCAAATTCTTCTCACTCTTTGTTTGCTCCTCTGTCGGAGAGATACTCTCATTTATATTCAAATTCTCTTTTGAATTCAAATTCTCCTTTGTAGCTGAGATACTCTTCTTTGTACCTGAGATACGTTCATTTATAATAGAAATTCTTTCTGTTTTAATACCCTTAAATTGATCAGGATCATGCACAATTTGTTGCGCAAGGAATCCAAGGCTAAACGTAACTGTGGCTTTGTAAACAAGTCCGTAATTTGGGAGTGAGAAGAGATGTGCTTGGTAACCAACAAACCAAGAGAAACACGTTCACGAACGTAATGGTAGTCAAGTTCAATATGCTTGCTCCTCGCATGAAAAACTGGATTAACGGTCATAAATAAGGAGCTCATATTGTCACAAAATAAAATAGGAGCATGAGGGAGAGGAACATGAAGATCTCGGAGTAGAAACGTAATCCATGTAAGTTCAGCGGTAGCTTGAGAGAGAGCTCAATATTTTGCCTCTGAGCTTGAACGTGCAACCGTTGGTTGTTTCTTCGCACACCATGAGATAATATTACTCCCTAAATAAGTGCAATAACCAGTTGTAGAACACCGGCTAAGGGGGCAACTGGCCCAATCAGCATCGAAGAACCCATAAAGAGCCAATGAGCTTGAAGCTTGGATATGAAGACCAAGATGAATTGTACCCTTGACATAGCACAAGATCCTTCAAACAAGGCTGAAATAGGACTCCGTCGGTGCATGCATAAACTGAGAAACATAATTAACGCTGAAGGAGATATCTGGTCTTGTCAAGGTAAGATATTGAAAAGCACCAACTAATGAGCGACAGCGATATGGATCAGGATGAAGGGGAGACTTTGGATTGGGTTTTGTCTTGGTACACATGGGAGTATGAATAGGCTTGCACTCATGCATAGCACTTCGCTCCAAAATATCAACGGCATATTTGGTTCGTTGAAGGAGAAGGCCACTGAAATTGAAGAGACTTGAATGCCTAAGAAATAGTGAAGAGGACCAAGGTCCTTCATGGCAAATTCATGATTCAAGCTCTTGATGAAATTTTGAATAAGAGAGGAAGATGAACCAGTGAGGACAATATCATCAACGTAAAGGAGGAGTACCAAGATGTTGTTATCCGAGTGTTGAATAAACAAGCTAGGATCATCGGTACTTCACTCAAAACCAGCTTGTAAGAGGAAGGAGCTAAAGCGGTCAAACCAAGCTATGGGGGCTTGTTTTAGGCCATAAAGAGCTTTGTTTAATCGGCAAACATAAGCTGGAAAAGCATTATCGTTGAACCCTGGAGGTTGCTCCATGAAGACCTCTTCATTAAGGAACCCATGTAAAAATGCGTTTTTAACGTCTAATTGACGAATAGACCAACCTTTTACCACGGCTAGAGAGAGAACTAACTGAATAGTGCCAGTCTTGAAAACGGGAGAATATGTCTCATTAAAGTCAATACCATCGAGTTGATGATATCCCTTAACGACAAGGCGGGCATTTAATCGTTCCACTATACCATCGGCTTTAAGCTTGACCTCAAACGCCCACCGAGAGCCCACAATGTTCATGGTGCAGGTTCTTAGTACAAAAGTCCATGTATTGTTATAGGATAAGGCTTCAAGCTCTTCATCCATAGCCTTGCGCCAACCTGGATGCAATAAAGCTGTTTTGACAAATCTGAGTTCTTTTGGAATAGCATTGTATGCGTGCAAACAGGGCATATTTGGGGTTGGGTTTTCGAACTCCAACTTGGTTACGAGTAATCATTGAATGAGGAGATGGTGGTGGATGGGCAGGTTCAGATAGATTCAAAATAGCTGTAGTAAAAGAATCTGTAACTGGAGGCTCGGGCACATTGAGAACTGGATCTCTTTGATTTACATGAGCCTCACAGATATTAGAAATATGCAAGTCCTGTGAGCAAAGAAAAGACTTTGTTTTTGTCATTAATAGCATGACCAATGGCAGCAAGGTTGTCACATACTCCTTTGAATTTCTGAAGATATTCATTAAGGAAAATTTCATGAGTTTTCTTCATATAGGTAAGTTGTTGGGTAAGTTGAAATTGCCTCTTTTGAGAGGCTTGAGCATATGCCTCTTTGATGGCAGACCATACTTGTGCCGAGGTGTCAAGACCAATTGCTTGGCCAAGAGCTTCCTCAGCTAAGGTACCGATGATCCAACCAAGAAGAACTCTATCAGCAGTTCTCTATTTCTTGTATTATGGATTGAGAGTTACTAGTGAGCTATCAGTAGCTGGCAGGATAGCAGATCAGGGTTCACTTTCTCCTGTGAGAAAGCTCGTGAGCTCTTGACTTTTTGCAAGTGCAAGTACTTGCTCACGCCAAAGAGGATAATTTTCAGGCTTGAGCTTAAGGGTAACAAAGTTACCAACATTGAGTGATGCGGAAGACATTATTTGCTCTGATACTATAAAGAAAATTTAAAAAAACTGATGATGCAGAAATCTCACCACACCTATAACGTCGTGGTTGTTCTTTATTTATATAAAATTTACACTGTCTTAATAGGATAAATCAAACTCTTTAAATCAAAATAGAAATAATATTACAGCCTATTAAACACTATTAAAGGCTATTTATTAATTATAGAGAATGGCTAATAATTTGGTGACTTCATTCTTTGCTTGATATTCAGATGTGCCAATCTTCTTGAATTCAAAATCTCCTTAACTCCTGCTTGTAACCAAGATACTCTTTCCAAAGATAATCTTTGTGAATTCAAATTCTCCTCAATCTTTGTTTGCTCCTCTGTCGGAGAGATACTCTCATTTATATTCAAATTCTCTTTTGAATTCAAATTCTCCTCTATAGCTGAGATACTCTTCTGTGTAGCTAAGATATGTTCATTTATAATAGAAATTCTTTTTGTTTTAATGGAAGCGCCACAACAAAACCATAAGCCTTATTTTTAAATCAGCATACAAGGATTGAAGACATGATGACCTCAAACTAGAAGTGGGGGATTGCTGACCTGCTGAAAAAGTAGCTAGGTTTTATATTTTAAGTAAAGTTGTGGTGGCTTTTTCTGAAGCATCTCGATTACCATGGTGGACTCGTAATCTGAAGGGAGATATCAATATAATATCTGCACACAAACTTTTGCAAAATGTAATTAATTGATCACTTAGATATATATGTTCAAGTGTAGTTTTAGGCCATGGCTGAGCCCTTATGGCAAGACCTTGCGGACTCGGGTGACCGTGATCATTATGGCAGCTGGACTTTCCGGTTTTTGGCTTAGAGAAATGCATAGGCTAATGCACTTTCAAGTTTCAACTAATATTAGGTAACATGATGTAGGATGAACCCTCTCTTTCATGCCTATAGATCATCCCGCTTGCTGTAATAAGTATGAGGAAATACGAACACTACAAAAAAAACTTGTCTTTAGCGGCGGCCACTAAAAACGCCGCTAAAGGGTGTCTGTAGCGACGTTTGTGGGTCAAGGTCGCTAAAAACCACCTATTGCGCAGTCTTTATAGCGGCGGTTTCTGACCGCTGCTAAAGGTCTTTTTTTTTTTGTAGTGGGAGTTAACTAATGATTGGCAATATAATCTTCCAATCAGATGCATGGCTGAGCCCTAAATTATTTGCATTCATATCTTCGATTTTGAGTAGGTTATTATACTGATCGAAAGAAGTTTCTCTAACATTTATGAACACCAATTAGGTATGTATATATGGTGTAAGATCCATTAGTTTTTGGCATGGTTCATGACAAATGAATATGTAATGTTTTTGAGATTTAAGTGGTGAAAATTAGGATGATTATTGGCTGTGTGAAGGCTGTGCAGAGTTTAAGAGAGTTCGAAGTAGTCTACTAGGCAGAGGAATAACAGAATTTCTATTTTAAATGGAAAGTACGCCCATTTAATATCTCCAGCGTCCTTGGCTTTTAAAAACCCCTCTTTACCATATAAAAGATTCCCTGAATATTTTGCAAATACCCTAAAACACTATATCAAAGATTTTGCACAGATTCAAGAAAGCCTCAAAGAAACCATATCCTAGATCTTGTACCCTCTATTTTTGTTGCTGTTAAGAGTGATTGGTAATCTGAACGTGGAGATCAGATCTTTGTTCATCCTCTCAGTTTGATCATGAAATTTCAATCCCTAGATTGAACAGAAAGAGAGCTTCGGAGTTGCTGAAGTTCGAAAGTGCTGGAGTTCCAGCATTGTTGAAGGCACAACCACTTGAGTTCAAGTTGGAAGGTTGCTATGTGGTGAAGAATCAAGAAACCGATCGGGATAGGAGTTCCTCTCCCTGCAAGTTGCAGATTCAGACGTTGGCATTTAAGTAAGGTTATGATTGATATTAGATTAGCAAGGGTTGCTGAATTTATAGATTATCGTGTAACCGAGATTGGGTTTCTAGTGATTCATTTGCTGGACTGGGTCCGAAGAGTTTTTCTTCTCGTAGATGTTCTACTTGGAAGTTTCTCTCCATCAACAATCCCTTATGTCAATCATGGTTGAATTTGTGTTGTTGTTATCGTTTTATATCTATCTTGTTATTTGCTAATTGTTCTTGTTTAAGTGATTAAAGATTCTCAATCTTGGTGGATTGTAAATCTTGTTGCAAGAGATTCAAGGCAAAAGGTAGATCTGGGTAAGAAGTGTAATCAACATCTCATTGTGTTGTTTTAGATAGAAAATATCTTGCTGAAATACTTACTGTATAATCTGTCAAATCTATTTTTTATGGTTCGGAGTTTAAAGTAGTTTACTAGAACTTTACAGAGTATTTGACAGTATATTGTTTAAAATTGAGTTCTGAGATTTACATTGAATATATTGCATTTGAGATCTTCTGTGATCATTAGAATTCATTAGAATATATTGTATCATATAGGTTATTGATTTTAATCAAGGCTGTATAGATCAGATTGCATATTTGGGTTGAATATGAACATTAAAACCTATTGTTTGAGTTTTTGAGTGTGCAGATTTTTATAAACCTATTCACCCCCCTCTTGGTTCATTAGTGTCAGTGTAGGATCTAAAAGAGATTGTTCATATGGAATATTCTATCTTAAGTCTAGATATCCCAACCTATACTTCAACATTAGTTTTGTGATTGACAATAACAATAGCCAGTGCATAGGAAAAAGGCAATAACATGTATAGCCGGTAGTTGAAGCCTTAATTAGATACCAATGTGGAGAGTATTATTGTAAAGTAAAATTAATTTTGGGCCCAAATATATGAATGATGTCTTTTGTGATGGCCTAACAAAGTATAATATTTTAGCTCCTAAACAATCACTCAAATATCATTTACAAATCCAAGCTATGAATATCATCACATTTATTTTCAAACTACTAAAAATGCATCAATGTTCACTCTCTAGTAAGATCCTATGATTGAAATGTACAGAAAATAGATTATGTGGCATAATATAATCTACAATTGGATCCTATGACAAGACGAACACGGGTGAGTTTTAATAGTCTAAGGACTCAATGTGATAAAATTTGTAGTTTGTAGGCTCAAAATGACATTTAACTCATACTTGGAGGGCGAAAAGTGAAAAGCTTAACCACCAGGAGAGCTATCCAGCCAGTTAAGCTTTCTCATAGGATAGTCTCCCCTTTAAGTGGATTCAAATGCTTTCGGCCCCGTCATCCATATATGTGGTTAAGTCAAGGACTCACTAGTGGGGGCGTGACTTAATGAATCCACACCAAAGCACTCAATACAATTTGTCAAATACTTGGAGGTCCTACGTACGCACCCAACCACTAGGCTAGCATTCCATGGACAGTCAAACTGATGTCTATGTTTGGTCGTGTTTTGAAAATAGTTTTTTATAATGATTAATAAAAAATTTTGAGATGGATTTGTTTGTTAGTTTAAAGCCTATCAACATTATCAATGACTTGATTAATCAGTCAGCTTCCTTACAATTTTACGCTAATTAATTAACTTCCATTAGTTAAAAATATTTTGAATTTTTAATAAACCAACTTTTTCATTCATTTTTTGCCCCACTTTCTTTCATACATTTCGTTGCTATCAAAGATTACTATATAGTATTTAATGAATTTACGACAACCGGATTTGGGCTACCTTTCCAGTCTGATAATTGCAATACTTGAGACAATTACTTGACATCAACTCTAAGAACGTACCAATTTCCACGGTCCCATGTCCTCTTCCTTCTAGTTTTTCTTTTTTCCCTCTTTTTTCATTTTATTTATTAATCATAAAAAAATTCTAGAAATTCATTTGATCATTAACTAAGACGAACATTATACTAGAATTCATCTAGGCTCTAGTATCAAAATATATATGTTTTACAGACGATATTATTTACTATAATTTTCAATTAAGAGTCGCAATATTCCAAATCACATGAGTGTTTTTTATGGTGAGGATTAATATATCTTTTTTACATACAGGAAGTTTTGAAAAAGTAAAATTTAACAAAAAATTTTTTAAAATTCAAAAAAAAATTATAAAAGAAAGAATTTTCAGTGTTGCCAAACATCACTTAATCATGTGAAGGTTACTGCAAGTACAGATTGCTGCATTATTACATATGGAATCTTCAGATGATGCAAATCGCCTCCTCAGTTAAAAAGAATATTAATAATTCCCCCCCCCCCCCCCCCGGGGCGCGCCTTTTCTCTTTGTCTCTACGCCTTGCGTCTCCACTTCCCTCCTGCGCTTCTGGGGGCAGAAGCTCACTCTCTCCTCTCTTTCTCTCTGCTTTTGTGAGTTTGTTGTTTTGTTAGGAGCTGTTCAAATCTGCCCTTCCAGGTGGCCGACCTCTGTTCACGCATCCTCCCTCCAACTTCACCTCCGATCTGGCTCTCCTCCAGGCACCTGCTTTTTATGTGCTGTCGTTGGTGGCGCGTGGCTGTCCCTTGCATGCTTGTATCTAGCGTTGTCTGGGGTTTCTGCCAGCTTTTGTCGAGAGCCTCCTTTTCAGTCGCCAGAAGCTACAGTGGCGCCTAGCTACATCACTTCCAAATCTGCCACCTCCCCTTCCCTGTAGCGGCTTTGACCCTCGGTTGCAGCCTGTTGCGGATGACTCCCAAAACTTTGTTTCTTGGAATAGTGTTAACTGTCTATTGCGGCGGGTCAACTTGTTTGTCCAAGTTTTTTTTTTTTTTTTTCTTTTGTTTTTTTTTCTGGTAGTTGTTTGGGTGTTTGTAGGGGTCCCCTCCCCTTCCAGTTTGTACTGCTTTTCTTTCTTAATGTTATGTTGTTGCTTGTCTAGGAAGAAAAAAGAAAACAAAAAATCTTCAGATGGGGCAGCAATAATCCTTGCAACAAAGTAATTTAATTTATCACTCTTGGACTGGCCCATTAAGAATAAGGGATACTTAACAAGCCCATTGGACGTCGTACCACCAAACCTTATTTGTTCATTCTACTTGGTCTTCAAAGCCCATCGTAAAGAATTGTATGTTTTGGAGCCCATTATAAAACGTCTTTCTCAAGGCAATTTTATATAGCAGGCATCTAGACCTACTTAGAGCGGAATCTCATAATTGCACATGACAAATAACTCTTCAATTCTAACTACGTATCATCGAAATATTATTTATAAATTTCATCACATTTATTTGTCAATTAAAAAAAATTACATCAGTATTTATCTTATCATAAGATTTAATTGTCGATATTGTGTCACATACTTTTTTTTTTTTTACAACTCAACCTATAGAATTTTAGTAAAGAACAAACATTGATGAATTTGACCTATAGAATTTTAGTAAAGAACAAACATCGATGAATTTTGATAATTTTTAAACAAAATGTAATTCAGTTATAATTTAGAATATTACATAATATTTAAGTAATAGTTCCTGAATTAGAAGTAAAGTTTTCCTAAATAAAAAATAAAAGGACAAATTAAAATAATCCTTCCTTAAATTATCACTTTAATTTCAATTACCCCTAAACTCTTATTTATTCCAATTCATTCCCCTAAGCTTTATGATTTTTACAGTTTCATCCTTCAACCAATTTGAGACTTTATTTTGAATGAATTACGTCCCACGTGCGGAACACATGATCCTCAACTCACGTGAAAATATCATTACACCACCAATAAGTTGAGAAAGAAAGTTTAGGGAGATAGTTGAGATTGGGAAGATGGTTTAGTGGGGATAACTAAGATTAAGGCGATACTTTATAGAGGGTTATTATAAGTTGCCCAAAAATAAGACATACAATTCTTCCATGATAAATTACACGTACACGATGGAACTAACCAAAAAAAAAACAGGTAATGACAAAATCATTTTGAAAACGTATTGTGTGAAAGCTCATATGATCTTTAGTCAATAAGGAAACAAACAAAATATTCAAATAGTATCTCCAAACATGCTCCTTACCTTGTTTTTATTGTATACGAGCATAATTATTAAAAATAGCATAATATTTTTATTAGAACAAATAAAAATATAATACTTTTAAGATAAGTATTAGATATACATGATGGAATAACGTAAAAGAATATTGTCTGCATTCAAGACAAAAACAAAACCAGCTACGTAAATCTTATCTTCAAACATGTTCCTTGCCTGAATTAATTGTACGAGAGCATAATAACACCCTAGCCATGTACAGATTAACAACATGATTTTTTTTTTCTTATCATTGTGTAAATACAAACTATATTTTAATGTTTCCATCAGAGATTTTTAGACAGTCTAAATTATATTTCAAATTTTTATAAAAGATTTCAAAAAAATATACAAACCTTTATTTGGTTAGACTGAATTGCATACTTCTATAGTAAAAGAAATCAAACTCATCTTGATCATGGAGGCATATTAAAACAATACGTGTATGATACTGGTCACGAAAATATAGTACGTTTTTATTCAGGAGCTTAGAATACCACGCAAGAAAAATATAATATTATTAATTTTTTTTTTATCTATAATATTATTACTTAATTAAACAAATTTTAATACGAGTTGATTACTAATTATAATTTACATATTTGCTTAAGGTTTCCGTACACATTATATGAATATGTTATACCCAAGAAATAATCGGTGGGTATAATATGTTTTGTATATTTTATTTTTCTAGTAAAAATATAAAACTATTTACTTCGATTTGGAGGTTCGCTTCTTTCCGTGGGGGAATTCCCTTCCTTAACCGTGGATCACCTTCTTTTCATCCCCCCGAACAAATCGCAATTTTGCCTCCCGCCACACGGCTGCAACTTCGCCCAAACATTACACTGGGTCGAAGAAACACCGAGAAATTCCTTTTTTCTTTTCCTCTTTCCCTTGTTTTTTGTAAAGTTTTATCCCGAGAAGTCCAAGAAAAATTTACAAGACGGGATTTTATTTCAAATAAGAGATAGGAATTATGCTTCGGCTACGCTTTAGAGCTCGACGATCTCTCTGCTTCCCTCTTCCTCGCCGTTTTTCCACTTCCCTTCCTCCATCCCAAAACTCCATTCAACCGCCGGACAATCTCAAAAATGCCCAGCAACTCCCACCGCCACCGATTCTCCACCGCGCAAACATTCTGTCTCCTTCCACCGGTTCCATTTCTCGCAATTCCGTCATTGCCATCTCCGCCACCCTCGTCTCAGCTCTCATCGCCTCCTATGCCGTCCTGTCGTCCTCCGACCGCCAAGACCACCAATCCGATCACAAGTCCTCCAATCCCTTGTACACGGGTATCGAGCACACGGCTCAGAAATCCAGTGACTCCTTCAAGAGAATTTTCCATCACATTAAGCAAACCGGCATCGCTGCCTCGGTTCTCTGGCAGTCTCTCAGGTCGGTCATGTCCTCGGCCAACCATGAGGTCCGCTCAGGTTTCGAGCTTAAGGTTGCGGCGCTGCTCGCCGACATTGCCGCAGCTAATGCGAGCCGTAGGGCGGCACTCGTCGGGGCCGGTGGCGGGGCCGTCATCGATTGGTTGCTCGAGTCGGTAGCGGTGCCCAGGGATGGGTGCGGGACCCAGGCGGAGTCGGCGAGAGCACTTACTTACTTAATTGCCGATCCTAATGTTTCCTCGGCCGTGCTCGGGAGGCCTCATGCTATTCCGAATCTCCTGAAGTTCATTTTTTCGTGTCACCCTCGGCGCTCGAAGAAGGTGAGTTTTCAACTTCTTAAGTCTTGCAAAGCTAAGTTGGCTTGACTGATAAGTGGGTATCTTTTACTCAAATCCCGACGCGCAAGGAGGGACTTGTGGCTTGTGTTAGCACGGTACAAGGATATCTGACATTGGCTTAGATATAAAAATGAGACCTCGGGTTTGTCTACTTAATTCGACGAGAAACGCCTATTTTTTAACTGGTAATGTAAGTTACATGTTCAAAGTGTGGATGAATCTCAATTGGGGTTCAGCAGTGTTTTTAAGGAATGTTCCACCAGTGGTGGGTTGTGTGGGGAGCTCATAGACGTTATGCGAGTTTGCGCCTTTGTGCTGGACAAAAGTTGTATATAGCACATCAATGTTCACTATCACCTTTACATGACATCACTTAATCACCTTTCCAATCCTTTCTTCTTGTTTGATTCTGTGGTTGTTATCATTACTATCAGGGTTGTCCCTTGCTTTTATTCTTCTTTTCCCATTGATATGTTGCCTTTTTTGTGGGAGCAGCAATCAAGACGTAGTTCATTCGATGTTTCTGATTCTTTGAAAGGTAGGAGCATGCTTGTGGCTGCCATTATGGATATTGTCACCTCCAGTTGTGATAGTTTAGACAAGGTATCTTTTCAGCCGTCCCTACCAGGGAATGCTAAAACCAGAGATATTGCAGCAGCCATTCAAGTTGTTGAAGAAGGTGGAATGCATTTGGATGAGCCAAATGGAGGTGAAGATGATGAAGATGGTGGGACCGGACTGAAAGGAATTGGAATCAAAATTCTTGGAGGTACCACTGTTTTGGGGCTTTCAAGGACAAGTGGTCTCATGAATTTGGGGCATTGTGATGCTGGTCATGTTGAACCAGATAGACTCACTCCAAAAGCTCTTGTCTTCCAAAATAAGCATGATAGTTTTCTAGTGCAAGCCAATTTGTCTTCTGCTGTGGTCCCTGGTCTTTGGGATGATTTGCATTGTGAACATGTCGCTGTACCTTTTGCCGCATGGGCATTAGCAAATTGGGCAATGGCATCAGAGGTGAATAGGTCTAATATTCGAGAACTGGATCAAGATGGACATGCTGTCATGACTGCTTTAGTGGCAGCCGAGAGATCTGTGAAATGGCATGGGAGTTTGGTGGCTCGGTTGCTATTAGAGGATCGTAATCTACCCTTGCACGATTCTGTTTCTGATTGGAGTTATAGTCTACTTTCTACTGTTTCACAGGCAAGTAAAAACGAGGACATTCCTCTAGCCCAGGTGGCTTTGTCTGCTTTCTTGGTTTCTGTGGAGAGGAGCCGTGATGCCAAAAAGATAGTGATGGAGAAGGGTCTTCATCTAATGAGGGACACTGCTAAACGCATGACAAAGCATAATCAAGTGCAAGACACGTTGGCAAAAACACTAGAATTACTTTGTACTGGGGACATGCATTTATCTCTTGAAGAGAGTCAAAAATGGTCTGGTATATTGCTTCCTTGGGTCTTTGGAAAAAGTTCCTCTGATTCTGTACGATTGTCTGCCATAAAGATTCTTTCTTGCATTCTTGAAGATTATGGACCATGTACTGTACCAATCTCTCAAGGGTGGTTGGCTATTATGCTTTCTGAAATTCTGGCTTCTACGAAGACATCATCAGTGAAAGGAAGCACTCAGCTGAAAACTGACAAAGTCAAGGTTTGGAGATTTCTTTAGCGCTATTTAACATTAGATTGACGTTGCATTTAAAAAATTTCTGTGTTTGTACTGTGTTAATACTAACATGTTGTGGATTTTGTGAGAATGTTTTTTCCCAAGTTGTGTTTTCTTATTACTTTCTCTCTTACCATCATGAAGTTTCTACTAACTTTTGCAGGCCCAAATTGATCGGTCCAATGTTCATTCTGCTACACAAACTGCTAATCATTTAGCAGGTGCAGTTGTTAATCTAGCAGGAAACCAGCTGGCAACAGTGGCTGGTTCAGTAGATATATTGCCACTGGCAGATCTTCTTTCTCTGGAACCTTTTACAGGCCCACTAACAAAACTGAAAAAAGATAAGCTGGTGAAGTTCGATGCAGCAGATTCTGCTTTGGCGACCCTTAAAGGGATCAAAGCTTTGACAGAAATTTGTGCTGGAGATTCTGAATGTCAGGACAAGATAATGGTTTTTGGGGTGCTGTGCTTGCTGAGACGTTTGTTATTAAGTGATGATTATGAGAAACTTGCTGCAATGGAAGCTTATGATGCATCTAGGACATTTGAGGCACAGGAGCGGGTTGCAACTGGCCCTGGGGAATCAGCCGTTTCTGATAGCAATGATTCATCTAGTGTTCGTGTTCCACCTACAGCTCACATTCGCAGGCATGCTGCTCGGCTGTTGACTATCCTTTCGCTTCTTCCAAAAGCCCAGAAACATATTGCAGAGGATAAAAATTGGTGCAAATGGCTCGAGGATTGTGCAAATGGAAAGATTCCAGGTTGCAATGACCTTAAGATGCAAAGTTATGCCAGGGCAACACTTCTTAATATATTTTGCAATCAACAGATTAACCAAGAATCTGCAGATGAGAATCTTCCTAACGCTACTATTTCAGAGAAAAATAAGAATTGTCCCCGATATGATGACATGATATTTTTAATCAATCCCGAAAGGCCTCACTGGAAATGTCCTGAGAACGTAGAGGAGAACATAGTTCAATCAGAGAAATCTTCTTCAGCTGAGTCTAACACGGTTGCCAGTGGGGGTACACATGTAACCCCAAATGATGGTGACATCTCTGGTTCTGCTGATGTATCTTACATTGGCTCAAAATCAGAGCAGCCTCTGCTCGATGTTGTTTTCGTACATGGCATCCAAGGTGGGGCATATAGGTCTTGGCGCATAGCTGAGGACAAATCTTCAACTAAGTCTGGCTTGGTAGAAAAGATTGATCAGGAAGCAGGGAAGCTTGGAACCTTTTGGCCAGGCGAATGGCTTTCATCTGACTTTCCTCAAGCTCGCATATTTACTATCAAATACAAGGTGTGGGGTTTGAGTCCGATTGTAATTGAAGTTGTTCATATTTTGCTCTCTATGTCTTCCTCTCTAGCATCTAACCCAGAATTGCATGCTTTTATGTAGACAAATCTTACACAATGGTCTGGAGCTAGCCTTCCTATTCAGGTTTGTCCAATTTGGTTGAAAGTTGAGAAGCATCCTAATTTCATTTGCATCGTTAAGGCACATGATGGGGTGTTACCAGGAATTCAAAATATTAGTAGAAAGAAATTATTATTAATATGCGACAAATTTTCTTTTATACATATGAGGTAATATTTCGAGATTCTTTTCAGTTGTGGAGCTTGGGAGGAAACCTCTTAACTCATCATAGTTCTTTCTGGCTCAACTTGAGTGTTCTTGTTTTTGTACTTCTCTTTTGATCCAATGTTTCAAAATTAAAACTTCTCTTTTGATGACTATCATCCTAGTTAATCTAGGCTAGTACATGGTGATAATGTTATACAGTGAAAATATTATTATCACGTGGAGAATTATGTAATTTGTAATTCCCACCGTTGCTTTGTTTAATGTTGGTTGGCTTTTATGTCATTTGCTTTCTTTTCATTGTTGTTTTGATCTGCTTCCACTGGAAACATATGCAGGAAGTTAGCTCCATGCTGTTGGAGAAGCTTGTTGCTGCAGGCATTGGGAATCGGCCTATTGTGTTCGTGGCACACAGGTGTTTATAGTTATAGGAGGAAGGAAAGTGTGTGGGTTCATGCCAGCATGTGTGCATGCATGTATTTGCTTCAGGCATTTGGAATCGGCCCGTTGCTCGGTCTTCTTTTCCTATAATTTGTTGCATGATCATGGTTTTAGTTTTGGGTAGTGATTAACATGCCTTTGAGTGATGCATGGATGTTGACGATATCATGCATCCGGCATAAAGCATTTTTGGTATCCCTCTTCATCAATAGGGTGGAAAAGGGAAAAGTGTAGTTCAGAACTGGTGTTGCTAACTTCCTAATAGGCTTCTTCGGAAGTGTTTCTCCCTTTTTTTGATGCAGTAGATAATGTAACAGATTATTTGAAAGTTTCACATCTGAAATTGATGTTGTTGGCTAGTTTAACATAACAGATTGTAGGCATCTTTGCTTCAACCTTCATCCTTAAGTTTACTATAGGTTTATTTGCTGAAGGTTTATTTGCTGAACAAGCTTGTTTCTTTCAATTAACCAATGGTTTGTCAGGCTGTGATTTCATCTATAAATCGGTATAGGATTGGGAAGTGAACTAATCGTTGAATTTTGAGAAGTACTAAGACTTTCAGAGTGGGCATGATTCTGATTTTTCTTCTGTTAGTTCATGGCATTTGGTGTGTTTACTTGGGGATTGCATTATTTTTAATGTATTGACTTTGTCCCATCTGCAGTATGGGAGGGTTGGTTGTCAAGCAGATGCTGTATAAAGCCAAGGCAGAAAATATTGATAACCTAGTGAACAACACCATTGGAATTGTATGTTGTGATCAATAATTTTCTCCCATTGCAGGTCCTATTGCCCTTCAATTATTATTTTTACATGATTTTTTTTTCCTGGTTTCAGGTGTTCTATAGCTGCCCACATTTTGGCAGCAAACTAGCAGATGTGCCTTGGAGAATGGGCCTCGTGTTTCGTCCTGCCCCTACTGTTAGTACTTGGTCTTCATAAATTAAGCCTTTTTCAAGTGTTTGACTTAGTTTAATAGAAAGTAATCCAGAATTGATGTTAAAAGCATTTAGTTCATTTTTTCTTAGATAGGGGAGCTAAGAAGTGGATCTCCACGACTAGTAGAGCTTAATGACTTTGTTCGACAGCTTCATAAGAAAGGGGTGGTTGATGTTCTCAGTTTTTGTGAGGTAGTACACAGCTATGTACAAATTGTCTCTCTATTCCTCTGTCTCTCTTCGTGAGTTTAAGACTTAGCTAGTGACTGTTTTGCAGACCAAGGTAACTCCAATTGTTGAAGGTTATGGAGGATGGGCGTTCCGAATGGAAATAGTGCCAATTGAATCAGCATATCCTGGATTTGGTGAACTTGTTGTGAGTACGAGTTTGATAAACGTATCAATTGGGCGTTCAGGGTTTGTTTGATAAAGTCCTCCATTGTTCTGCATGGCATTTACATTGTTGCCTGTGATAATATGGATTGTTTTTATTCTTGTCTGCATCTGGTACTGGAGATCCTTTCTGACTAGAGTAGCTATCCATTAGATTGACCCCTTAACGAAGAGAGGGGAAAAAAAAAAAAGGGCATTAGAAAAATGCGGAATTCTTTGCTTCGGTGTTGTGTTGTGTCCAACTGTCCATTATGAATTCCCAGAGCTCTGAGGTGATCAACTAGAGGAACGAGTTGGGGAGATGCGAAGGCCTTTTATTCTCTTACTGGATTTCACTTGGATGTTTCATTTTTTATAAAGGAACTTGGCTTCAATTCCTTCTGTGTTTAAGTAATGACAAGCTTCAATGATGGTGTCCTGCTGTACGTTTATCATTTCCTGTCCCTCATTCATTCTCTTATATATGCATATATTTTTTAATCAGGTTTTAGAGTCAACAGATCATATTAATTCATGCAAGCCAATCAACCGCGAGGATCCTTCATATGCAGAAACATTGAAATTTTTGCTGAAGATGAAAGCCCGTTATACATGAAGAGATGCTTTTACAGTGAATTCTTTGCCATCAAATTTCTACAAGTGAACACTGGCAATGGCTGACGCCAGGTTTGATTATGGCGGGGTGGTGAACACAGGCATACAAGCTGCAGAACACAGATTTTAACAGGTTCAAGTGCTATTCATCTTGCAAGTTTGGCAGCCTGTAAATCAGAATCCTCACCTGTTGAGATGATGCCCCATGGACATGGACTTGGACATGATCATGTCCAATATACACAAAGTTTTCTGTTTCCAATTTTTTCATTTGTTTGTACATCATCAGTTTCACTGTCTTCTGTTTCTGCATTTGTACGGCCCCCACATTTGCGACTCTCTCCCTCTCCCTCATTCCCTATTGATTTTATTGTATTTTACACACAAACCTACCTTTGGCTATGCGGACAAAGGTGTTGTATGTACTTGAAATAATACAATGCGAATAAGGAAAATGATGCGGAGTACTTAATTTTATTGTTTCTGTGATTTTTGTTGTGAACTTAACCTAAAAGAACAGGGCCGCGGAGGCCATTTCGAGCTCACTCGCAGGGTCATAGGTTCGGGGACTAAGGCCCATATGAATCAACTTAGCCCATTATAAAGCCCGATATTGGAGCTCGTTGACATGGAGCCCAAGTAGACGTCTGCGTGACTGCGTCTAGCAGGGAGCTGGGCACTACACACTACAAGAAAATCGGGCTACAGCCACAGAGCCTTTCCGTTTCGTCAATAAAAGATTAGCTTTTAGTGACCAAATTCTTCTGTTGGTCACTAAAGATACAAAGTGCGCGTCCCCTTGTTACTCCTGTTACTAAAAATTAAAACTACTGTTACTAAAAGTAAAAAATCAAATCAACTTTCGCTTGCCATTTGCCGCTTCTTGCTCCCGCGATCATTGCCCTCTGTCATCGCTTGTTATTCTTCTCTTTGCCAACCGCCTCACTTCTCTCTTCTCTGCTCCCCTTTTTCTTTCTCACTATCTTTCCTCTTTCTTTCGAGTTCATTGCCATTGCTGATGTGATTTTGAGACCAATTAATCTGTGATTGGAACAGTATGAAGATTTTGAGACCTATCTTTAATCTGTGATTGGATCGGTGGTCGTTGACCCCTTCGACAAATCGCTGACAACTGAGCTTCGCCTCATCAAGAGCTCCTCCGTTTTTGGGCCTGACATTCCTAATCTCAGCTTTATCGCCAGGTATATATGCTCCATTAATTCCCAACTCCTCTGCGGAGAGATCTTATCTTTAATCTTTGGAAGGGTTCTCGGGATTTTAGTTGGGTTTTAGGGTTTCCTGTTAGACCTTTCCTTTTGAGTATAGCTTTTCTTCAAGGTTTATGCGATTTAGGCATTTTAGTTGCTGATTTTCTTGTTATGTAAATATTTTCTTCAAGGGTTTTCGATTTAGGCAGTGCTGATGTTTGAATCGATATTGTCATCTTTAGATTAGAGTAGGCAATTGTTCATGGGCTAGCTAATTTTATTTTCCTTTCGGTTGAAGAGAAGTCTTTGCTGCAAAAAGCACAGGCAGTGAGATTTAGTCCATGTTTGCTCGTTTCTAAGAGATATTGAATTGTTCCAGTGAGTCCTGCTTTGGAAAAGTTAATCTGCAAATTCCTGATGGTGACATCTTTGGACCTTATGAACTTCTGAACTTCAGTCTCTTGAGCGTTTATAGTGATGGTTTGTCCCAGAACCCTCATTGTCTGATAATTTTTTCAAAGTTGGAATTGATGCTCTTTCACCCACTGGAGAATTTTCAACTTTTTCTCTCTGCTTTACATTTGTATTTCCTTTGAAATAATTCATACTTGAAAAGCTAAGCTTAGGCATGTGGTATTACCCTCTGTTACTGGTGTTTGTGTGTGCAGAATGCTAGCCTATTCTTGTCAATCTAGTGACATGGTGGTGTGTGTCTGCGAGTGGCATATTTAAGCGGAGGTAGCCTTTTCTTTTGCTGCTAAATCCTGTTGAAGATAGGCTTTATCTATGCAATTCTATGCTGTCACTACCCTTAGGCTGTGTCAAGGTGTTTTGATACTGCAGAGCTGTAGCACATTTGCCTTCTATCTAATTCTGTAGGTAATACTCTATGTTTCCAGGCTTCTGAATGGAAACCATTTAACAGGTCCCTTACCTGAAGAGCTTAGTTATCTTCCAAACTTGGACAGAATACAGATTGACCAAAGCAACATATCTGGACCGCTACCTGTATCATTTTCATATTTAAACAAAACGAAACACTTGTAAGTTTGTTTCAAATTTTCTGTTGTCTAAAATCAGTTCTAGAATGATTAACACATGTACTTCATTTTTCCTTTTATTTTCCCCTGTGAGCAGTCATATGAACAACAATTCAATTAGTGGGCAAATCCCACGGGAGCTGCTCAGATTACCAAGTTTGGTTCACTTGTAAGTTGGTCATTGGTCATAGTTCTTGTATTTTTAATGAAGGTCATCTGTCTGTATAATATATGACATTAGTGACCATCTTCAAATCTGCACCTGCAGGCTTCTTGATAAGAACAACTTATCAGGGTATCTTCCACTGGAGTTCTCCGAATTGCCAATTTACTGATTCTGTATGGTATCTGTTCCCTGGAATGTAAATATATTTATGTTGATCACACAATGTCATTAGAGTTTGAAGTTATGAACTTGTTTTCAATTGCTTTTGCTTCTCATCTTGAAGAACGTTATAACTTCTAAATTTCCCTTTTCATATTGTGTATACTACCCAAGCACTCTTTTGTCAATTTTCTGAATGCTGTTGATTTCTTGGTTTTACAGTCAACTGGATAACAATCACTTTGATGGGATACAATTCCAGTTTCGTACAGCAACATGTCTAAGTTGCTGAAGTTGTAAGTGCATATTATCATCCTGTGTTTGTATCAAAAGAAAACGCAGAGTAAGGTGCTAACCTTGAGGTCCCAATTTGAGCCAAATACCAAACCTTGGTTATTTGTAAGTCACTGTACTTTACTTCCCTTTCTAAATCATTTTGTGATTATAAAGTATGAGCTTTGTAATAAAAAAAAAAAAATGCATTAGCTGTATCCAATTCTTTTACTTTGTCAAAGATGATTTATCTGGCTACTTTGTTTATATCATATTCTATAAATTTTTCAGAGACCTAAGTTCCAATCGGTCAAATGGATCCATACCTACAGACAGGCTTTCAGAGAATATCACGACAATGTAAGATTCTCCATCTTCTGGATGACATGTCATCTGCATTTTGTAATTTTCTTTGAATTGATAGCTACATGTTTAAATATCTGCAGTCATATCTTTCAGTTTTCAAAGATAATTTACAGTGACAACTTTGACTTCTGAAACCTCTTATTTGTGCAATACGTTTAGCAATCTATCCATCAACAACCTTACTAGAACAATTTCTGCCAACTTTTCAGGTCTTCCTGTTCTTCAAAAGTTGTAAGTAGTCTCCACTTGCTCTTTTAACCTTTTGCCATCAGCATCACAGCACACAGTACACCTGGCCCATTTGGGCAAAATAACAAACATGTTTGGTGCTGAAATATTCCTCTGTTTTGTCACAGCAATAGGAGAGAGGGACTTCTTGAATAAAAGCAGCGACAAGAGATGCTTGCTTAACGGGAGCTTGGTCCAAAGCTGAACCAAGTAGAAGAACTAAAGGAAGAACTTGAAGGGTTCTGAGTTGTGTAATTTATAGCTGTAAGAACTTACATGTTTGCATTCGAAAATGACAGTGCTTTTTTAATGATCAATGCTCTGTTCTCTTGCAATCCATTTCTAACATTCAATACTTATATTCATAGACAAAAGAAATAAAATTCTACAACTTTTTGAGAAGATTTTTCTTATGCAATATTTGTCTTAGCTAAGGAGCAAGGTGTGGGGGAAAAGAAACCCAGTAAAAAAATCATCAAAATAAGAAAAAACAGAATAGAAACAGAGTTCGTAGCCATCTGGTTTCCAAAAAATGAAACCCACGAAGAAACAATTATTGAACCTACAATCTGGTCTCGATATTTAAGCTATGGTCAATGTGAAGCTCCGACGACATCTGTGGTTGGTAAATCTCAAAGGCGACGAAAGAGCTAGTGGTCACTACAGTGCTCTTGCGACGGCTTGCTGCGGTCGACGATGCCAATCCATTGCCGACAGGAGAACGATGGTCAAGGAAGCGCACAATGCTCTTGCGACGGCTCACTGGGGTCGACGTTGACAATCCATTGCCGACGGAGGAAAATGGTGGTCAAGGAAGGGTAACGACGACGCGGCAACCTCGACCAGCACTCGACGAACGAATCTCGTGGCTGAACACCATCTTCGACGGATTTTCCATGTTTTGTCTACGAAGTCTACCGTCGAGGGAGCCCAGGTTTCTTGTAGTGACAAGAAATTCGGATTTCAGACTACTCCCTCCGCTGAAAGCCTGAAACGATGCCGTTAACTGAGATAACAACCGCTCGACGGCCTCTTCTGCGTCGACTTCCAATTCCACTTCGGTCTCCACCGTCGTTGAATTCATCCAGATTTCCAGCGAATACGATAAACCAGCTCAACAAGAAGAAGATGAGGAGTAGAAGTGCCCTGACGCTGCGTTGCTGTGGTTCCTCTACGCTGCCCGCATCGCCATCTTCTTCAATGACTCCGGCAAGCCGGTTCTAAATAGGAGGAAGAGGTACAGGAAGGCGGAAGCAGTATCCTGGAGAGGGCAAAGTTTTTACGGAGGAAATTAGCCTGATGAGGTTTGTCGTCATGAGATTCCGAACAGTTCATAAGAGTGGCATTGACGATGACTAAAGATGCATCCAGTGAAGAAGATGAAGAAGGAGAGGGTAATCTACCAACAGATGTGGATGATTTTGCTGATGGTGCAAGTGACGTGGAAGCCCAGCATGCGGATGGGTTACTGAAGTACTTAGCGGATAGCAATCAAAATTTTGAGAGTTACTCTCTAGCCGATTCCTACAAAGTTGAAGATTGTTTGGATATATAATAATATTTATTGGCTTAAGTAAGAAAAGAGGAGATTTGATGTAACTTTTTAATGAAAAAGTAGTAAACTTTGTTAGAAGATTTAATTTATTTTTTATTTTATATAAAAAAAATTGAAGTTGACGTGAAAAGTGATTGTAATTTGTATGAAATTTTTTAGATTTTGTTATTTAGTTTATAAAAATTTTGACTTTTAAAATATATTTTGATGAAAATTTTGGCGTGCTTGTTTCGGTTGAAAATATTTTCAACAGCAGGTGTGTTTCGTAAGGGCGAGGTAAGGGCAAAAAATGGTGGTTAACTGAAAATAACATGTTCAACGGAAAATTTAGCTATATATGACTTTTACTTCTCCAAGGAGAAAGTTATTTTCCAACTTATTTCTCATTCCCTACCTCTCTTATGGATTAAGTGTCTAGTACTGTCTTGCCGTTTGGAATCTGCTCGTATTAAAAATATTACTGATCAAATCATAAATTTTAAAGATATTAGTAGTTGTAAATGATTAAATATTATATTATTTTTTATTTTATTCGAAAAAAAATTCGATAGAAAACTAACATAAAGAGTATTATATTAAATTTTTAAATATTTCTGCAAATATCGAAAATCTAATTTTGAAATATTTTCAGTGTGTCAGCCAAACACTAAAAACTCAATTCTCAGAAAATATCTTCAACTTAAAATATTTTTCCATTTCCCTCATTTTACATCAAAGCTACCTTAACCTCGCCTATGCATGCAGGAGCGTTTTCTGCCGTTTTGAGTTGAGAGCAGGTTCCCGTCTTAATAAAAATTGAGGGTAAAAGTTTAAAATGGAGCCTTTAAAAAAAAAATAGAATTTTTAAACTCGATATTTACTTAGAAGTGGCTAAAATCAAAATAATTTACTTCACAGAAAGAGAAGCAACTCAACTTTACTTCCCTTTGGAAATCCGTGACCTCACAAACCTTCGTGCTCTATGAGGGAGGAAATTCCCTTGGGCCTCCTTCCCTTTCCATTTTTGTTGACTCTTCCTCTCTTTTCTAATCAACCACGATGCAGTCTTATAATTTCTCCTTTGACGGCAGCGCCACTGGTTTAAAACTGAAGTGGCACATAAGGCTAAACTATCATAAAGCTGGAAGCTTGAAAGGCCTACCAGAGATGCTGCACTGACTGCAGAACTTCGGCCTAATAAATGTCCGACTCCGAGTATATGCGAACCTTTCTATTTTGACAGTGTGCGTTTTCGTACCCCTATGGCTGTCAAGTGCTAATACCGTCGCTAAGGCTCAGCAAAAAACCCAGTAAAGTCTGATTCAATTTGTTACGTTTGCGCTTTTTAAGGTAATTAGGTTGTCAACCTTAGGAGGTTGGTTAGTGGTTAAGGTTTGGGTTTTAATGATATACTCCCTAAATCTTTTCAAGGATGCACACCACAAAGAACAACCCAATCGTCACTTACAGGATAAACGGCAGAAGGCCTTAGAAACAACGACGAGACCTGAAATCCGGAACCTACAAACAGAACAATCTAAGATTTGGAAACCAACAAATGAGCCAAAAGCTCAAGATCAACACAATTGGGTTCAAAGACCCGAAATATCGCAGAATGCCGCAAAAGACGGAACCTGTCACTGGAGGCAAGGAAACAATCGAAAACTCATCGATCCCTCTTCCTCCGAGAGTCTTCCTTAACTGCACTGGCAAACGCGGAGCACATGAAGGCGGCTAGCTCCCAGCAAAAGGCGGAGGGGTACGATTTGAATCCCATCAGATTGTCACGTGCTTTAGATCCCGAAAGATGACGTAGGTCCACACGCGTGGGCCGACGTTAAACGGCCGGACACAACTAGTGTGGCGGATCTCCTCGTGGAATTTCGAATTGCTCGATAATTTTCACAGTGTGTAATGGGTCCTGATAAGGAGAAGCTGCTCTCCATTTGCTGGGAAACTCTCTGTTGTGGCTCAGTAGGGTTTCGTCTCGTGATTCCTGTAGCCAGTTAGGATCCACCTCCCATTCCTCTGGGACCTACAAGCGATTCGCGAGCATGGGTTAGCAAGTGCAATACAAGAATCTAGTTGAGTTAGTAACTATTATCCGAGGTAACTTTATATATGACTTAAATTTCGAACAAAGAAATATCTTGCCAAGATTTTATGATCACTCATAATTGGTAGAAAGGATTTCAAGTGTCGTTGATCTATTAAATAACAGGTATATTTCTGAATTTTTTTTTTTTTTCACAAAAAACTGAAGGAAAATTGAGCTGAATTGTGTCACAAAAATTAATCTCCATAACGGAGTGAAGCAGTGTGGGTTACTTACCGTATCAACTCCAAGTGTAAAAACTTGGAGATCACCATTGGGTTTAATGTGAAATCGCGTGAAAGCCTTGTAATCAGCAATCCTAAGAGAGGAGAAGGCTTCGTCGTAGTGCAAGTTAAACCAGTTAACGCAGATATACAAGTAGCTTCCAAACACAAAGGAAACCGCAGGGGTCGACAAGACCCAGAAATAAAGAAAGACTGAAGCGTAGTAGACAATGGTAGCCCCTCGAGAGATAGTCCCCATCCCGTCTTTACAAATCTTGGCCCTAGTGACAGCCATGAGCTGATAGGATATTTCAAATGAACGTACGTGTATTAGTGCAGATAGAAGAACAAAAACCAAGAAGCTGGCAATGTTTTGAACTAGATCAGCAACATTTTGGTTACCTCCGGCACATCAAATACAGCCATGAGATACTTGATAGATGCAGGGTAAAGGCCAAATGTCCATTCTTCTATACGAGCTCGAGCGGTATTTGCATGTGGAAAGTATCTACTTTCTGCTGATTGGTACCACCGATATAAAGAGTGATAGCCTGATCGAGATAACCCAAAAAAGAAAAAAAGGAAAATGTTATATGGGTCAGTTGAGGATGAAAAGATGAACACAATTTGCAGCAAAAGTAACAATTGAAGCGAGAAATAAAGAGCATAAAAGCAGATTGTTTGACATGAAGGGAAAACTTACCTGAAGTAGCCAACAACTTATGCCGGACAAGCGTCTCGACACCCAGTTCCAACACAAGCATAAGCATGAGAGCTGCTGTAAGATGCGCCGAAACATGGAGAATTCCAATCATAACCCTTGGCTTCCATGACCCTTTCCCTTTGTAGGGTGCAAATAAAATTAACGCAATTGCCAACAGCGTAGCGCCTCCTAGAGACACATAAGAGCGATCCAGCATGTATATGAAAGCATTCCACACCGTAATAAAGCAACTTCTCCAGAAGCCGGAAATTGAATCTACTTGAAAAATGTGATCAAGCTCACACTGCGCCGACAAAAATCATATATATTGATAATTAGTCGGAGAAACATCCAAGTTAATCCAATCAAAGAGGGAATATGAATTAGGAATAAGAAAATTAATAAATAGCCGAAATTAATAATTAACCTGTGGGAACATGGAAAAGACCAATACAAAGTATATAATGCCACCAATAAAATCAAACTGCCAGTTCTGCTTTCGGAAATTCAAACTATTTCTGCCTGCAAGCTGCACGAATAAAAAAGATCATGTTATAATTAAGCAAGCACAAATAGAATTATATATATGCAACAAAACTTACAAGAAAATGAAACCGGAAAATAAAATCTGAAAATACCTTTCTCGACTGACTAAAACTAGGAAAAGCTTCCTTAAATTTATAGGGAACGCCGTGAGACTCATTGAAACCAGAAAACACGTGGGTGGGATGCACATATGCTCCACCACAACCATTTACAAGTAGATGTTGTGGATAATTAATCGATCTTGACTCTTCCTGTTCAACTGAGTGGTGCATGTAGTGATGTATATCCCCGGCAATTCGAAGCTTACACCTTTCCTTGAGGTAATCATAAATCAGCTTGTATACCTTATTATTAGACTCGTTATTCTCATACCACTCAACAAGCCATTCTGGTTGGTGCGTCATGATGATCACGGAGTCATTCGTCCCAACCTTAATTACACACATAAAGAAGTTCAAATGAATCAACAAGATATCTACAAGCAAATAGATAACGATCAATACCAGAGAACTAGGAGGCAGTAGCAATCTGATATATATATATATATATACAGAAGTACTGTTGCGTTATACATTAATTGACACAAAAAAGAAATGCATGGGCGCAATATATTCAGGCATATCAACCCAATGGAAAAAAGCATCATACGAAAAGAGAACCAAATGGAAAAGACAAGTTAGATACCGTTCTTGTTGCTAGATCCGAGAAGAATTTGAATTGGTACTGATCGATATCACCTGCGAGGGCAAGATCAAGACCAAAGACCCACCATCCTTTAGGGAGTTTCAAAGCGAAATAACTCTTCCTCTGAGGCATACGCCAACCGCCCAACCAGCTCTTATCACATATATTATCCATAAAGGTTTGAAGTCCATCAATCCAATCTGACAGAAATAAGTAGGTCATGTTATTTCACAACAATGAAATTGACACTCTAAACGACAACCAACTTAGATATTGCATCTCCATTTTTTTTTATTTTTGGCGTAAGCAATGCATCTCCAATTTCACAGCAACAGAAAAACGTTTCATTTTGTGAGCAAATAGATATATAATATCATCCAGAAGAGGCTCCAGCTAGAAGTAAAGACCAACCATGGTTTCCGGGAATTATAAAACATCGAGGCACCTTACGGCGCTCGTTAACAGTCATACGATCTTGTTCAGCCGATAGTGGCTCCTCAAGAGCATACTTGAAAGGAAGAAAGAGGCGCTTTTCATATGTGAATTCTGAGGGATTAGGATACCTGCAATTCAGCCACAAAATATATCAAACTGAATGAGCAAAAGATGGTTAAAAAAAAAAAAAAATAAAAGAAGAAGAACACATCACTAGTTCTATACTGGACATCCCAGCCAACGAGTCTAGTTGTATATATAAGTCTCCGAATTGGAACAAGCTAGAGGTAGGATCTCCATATTGGACCATTGGTAATCATAAAAAAGAATTGACATCTTACGCAATATCCCCTCCAATAAGTAGCAAGTCTCCTCGTTTTAATGTAAGGTTCTGATTGGTGATTCGGATGTCAGGCTGAGCAAGTAGCCGTGCCACGGTATAAGTTGGGTTCCCACCGTCACCAGTATCAGCCATGAAGTCAAACCATAATTCTTTTTTGTCACTAAAAGGTTCATACAAGAAACCTCCTTGTTGAACTCCATCTTCAGCTAAGTTTTCCTCTTGAAAACTACTATTATTTGTTGCCTGGGGATGAGAGAAAGGGGAAGATGAAAGGTATCAGTAGATCATCATCGTCATGTGCTCAAGATATTTTCCCAAATAAAAAGAAGAAGAGATCGCCTATTGCCACCACAGGATACAAGAGTATTGAAGATTGATATAACGTCGGATGAGACTAAAAACAGTCTTGTATAATCCAGGATTATACCTGCGATTTTCGCTGGTCAGAACGAGGTAGAAAGACACTTATTGACACCACGAGGTCAAAAACAGTCTTGTATAGGTCAGCTGATGTTCTGCAACACATTCCCATCACCGAAGCATAAAAAACAAAGCATATATCTCTTCACAAAAGGGAGGGAACATGAATTAAGGACGGAAAAAGAAGTACTATAACAGACATACCCTGAATACCACGGAACCATAGGCAGAAAGTCAGGCTTTTGCTTGATGTTCTCCTTGTCTTCTTCGCATAACCTGGCCATTAAAAGAGCATAAGAGCATACTAAGTCCTGCTCGTAAACGAGGCAAGAGATCTTTAAATCCTAATAATTGAAATCAAGCATTAAGATAAAATAAGGCACATTGAAGTCTACGAAATCAAAAAAAGAAAATTAATATACTGACAGATTTGAAGACGTCTCCGCCACATAATTGGCAACGTAAAGGCCTATAAATGTTGCCCACAACGAGTAGACGCGATAGATTTCCTCCGATGGACCCTCAGCAAACTGAGAAAGACAGAGATCAGAATCAAAATCTGAGAAGAGTACTTATAATGAGACTAAAAACAACTAAAACATTCAATATGAGATTTATGTGAAATATATATGTAATATAAAATACTGCATGAAATGATACTGTTTGGACAATATTGTAGAAAATCAATCAAAGTCCGCTGGACGAAGCCAGAAATTAACTATTGGGGAGGCCAATTACATGAAAAATGATTTTTTTTTTTTTTTTTTTTTTTTTGGGTGGAAGGAAGTGAATAAAACAATAAAACATTTTAAAAATTCATTAAAAAAGAGTAAAGAATATGTTGTTTTTTAGGAGCTTTTGGATGATTGGGGTGGTCGTGGCTCCTCCAGTTCCCTGCTTCGTCTCTGAAAGTTGGGGAGTCGCGACTTTTCAATTCCTTATAAACTCGAATATTTTTGTAGGCAATGGATTGCAAAGTACTAAAACCTTATACACTTAAGTTGCGCTGCTATATGATAGAATTGATTAACTCCATCATAGAGGTAGAGACCTTAAATAAACAAGTGGTTGCTATGTAAGTTATACATGTACTGAATTGGATCCGATCAAAAACACCTTATGGAATCAGTTTTAGTTAAAAAAAACTATTCTATCACAAGTCACTTATTGTCTTTATACTTGAGAAATTTGTATTTATTTATTTCGTACACACGCTTTGACAATGTCAATAGCTATAGTCTTTTTAAGTCTAAATATACTGATAGAGTTAGGTTGTGTGTATGATAATAGAATAAACATGGATGCTTGATGACGAATCCACTAGCCTCGGAGAGACACATATTCAGTTAATTTAAATTTGGAAATTGAACTAAAAAAAAATCTGCAAGTGAGATAATTTTTTGTATGCAAAATTTGTATATATATGTCGGTATATTGTTTTTGAAAAATATTTTATGGTCCAACTCAATAATGAATTATAATATTTACATGAACTAAGAATTTTTGATAATGTAATTTATTTATTCCTAGTGGCTCATGTAGAATATAGATAGTGGAAGAACTATACGAGATTAATGTATGTAAATTTGTTTGTAAAATCCCAATATCTCATGGTTCATTTGCAATATTGTGTTGATGGACGATATTACATTTTGGAAAAGTTTGAAATGCAATTATAAATAATTTACAAAGTAAAAGTTGAAAAGAATTTTTGTGAAAATCCTACTGCTGAGATTGCACATCCATGAGGGATCTGACATCCAATACTCTCTAAGATTTTATTAACGCTTATATAAAGGGGTATTGTAAATAAGTTGACTATTAGAACTTTAGAGAAAATTAGTCTTCAAAAAATCCTAAAAATAGGAAAAAGTGACTGTCGATAACTTAATTAGTGGGCAACACGCTTGAGTTGCTCAAATTGAAGATTCAAGGTAGGAGTTATCGAATAAAGGCATGTACACATTCTGATCAAACATATTTGATCCGAGACACAACATGAGATGTTTAAATTCCGTAAATACAAAACTTTCAAGAAATATATGTTGAAGTGGAAAAATAGACTGAATGGATATTTGCTTATAATTAACAGGGCTAAATTAATCACATTACAAATTATGCTAATTTGTTATCAAGGTAATTAGATCGTGGGGAAGATTTGGGAAATCAAAGGTGTTCACGTACACTAGAATTCGGGTTATTACTTACTGGTTGGGGCCTTTTTTTGAATGGGGTAATGGCCCAAACCCAATGGTGACTGGCCATAGAAATTAAGGGAAGATTCTGTTTGGCGAGATAGGCTGAGTGCCACTCATGATCATAACCTCTCTAGGCCAAACAGCAGTAATTGCACGTAATACAAAATTAACTTCAAAATCTTGGACTAATTAATCGAGCTCGCTTTTATATATGCTTCTAGCTATAGACTCCAATTGTTATCAAGTATATAGTGTACATCTTTGCTATAAGTCAGCTATATTGGTCCTCTGCCTATAAGAAGAACGGGATAAAACAAGTGGAACTACTTAAAACACGACCGACATTAATGTTGTTTATAGCAACCATGTAGAAGTCAAAGTTATCAAAACACAGATTCGACTTGATTGCCAATCTTTGTGTATTGTCAAAAATAGAACCATGCAACACTAGATATATAATTTGTTTAAAGGTGCCGTACCTGGCCATAAATGATGTACATTCTTCCGTAATTGTCCCACACGTAGAACAGGGGAAAGTACAAATTACTCTCGGTCCCGGACTCAACCCAAGCTAGCCATGATGAGCAGACTTGGTCCTTTAAGTTTCTTTGTTCAAGCAGTCTCTCTCCACAGTGACTCAGAAAAACACAGCACGCTATGCTAATAAACTTCAGAGAATGATCAGTACAATTGTGTCAGTTTAGATTAGTGTACACCATGACATGGAGGTCCGCACAAATCTTTAAAGCGTCTTCAGGTGTACTTACAGAAGAAAGTTGGAGAATGGTCCATATGTCTGGCCACTTCCCACCCTTTCGTGAAAAGATGAGGCGGAGGCCATCAAAAATAGTGTGGAAGACAAGAAGAGAGAGAATAGAAGAGGCAAAAAATGTCAAAAAGACAGAGAGATACATTCTGATATACACTCCCATTGGCTGAGAACTAGGAAGATGGTAGACAGCTGCGACTAAAATCCAGCATACATACCTGCAAATGATACGGTAGGGCACACATTTACATTATGTGTCTCGGAGAGTGAGCTAGCTGTGAATTAAGTACGAGTCTATACGACCATATTGAGAACTTAATTAGGATCTCACCACTTATTGAAATTTGAGTAGCTCGCCTTCCCTATCAGTGGCTTTAAAAAGAAATAGAAGAATCCAAACAAACAGACATGCATAGCCCACCATATAATACTCTCATCATCGTCAAGGGTACGGATAATGTCGAACGCGACAAAAAAGCCGCAACTCAGATATGCAACAACTATGGCATGACGTGAAAGATCGGGTTGGTATGGGTATGTGACGGACGTTAGCATTCCAAGCTTCTGCAGGATTGTCCGAACCCAGCCCATGATGATCTTCTCGGTTCCGAAGGCTAAATCTTGCACCTGGTAGTTCTCGTTATACGTTAGTACAGGGAAGCTTCCGAACTCTGATAACAGTACAATTAACTTTAAGTTTCACATGTGCCGGCTAATTTCTAATTAAATTAGACCGGAAACAGCAACTTCGGACAAAAGAACGAATAAATATTGAAAGCTAGAACCAAAAAAGGGAATATTCTAAGAACAAAAGTTGTTGAAAAGTTATATATTAAACAAGAAACTAGTACAAGAATTAATTTTACATTTGTTTATGTCAAAACAGATTTAAAGATGTCCGCGGAACATGGAAAGTAACATGCATACATGTTCCCATATATAGAAGAAGGCCCTTAATAATGCAATCAAATGGAAGATTAACAAAACCAAAAAAAAAAAAAAAAGCAAAGGAAGAACAAAACCAGAAAAGAATTGCTCAAATCGAGAGGCAATAATGAGAGACGTATAACGAATCACCAAAAAGTCAAGAATAAATTCACGAGATAGTAAGAAGAGTTGTACTACCTGGTGTATTAAGGCGATCAGGAAATAAGGTGAAAAGGAATAGTAAATATACAGAACCTGGTAATAATGCAAGCACGTGTAAAGGAGGAAAAGAACAAATCTAACCCACAACGCCGTCCAGACCAAGCACTCTTTAGGCAAAAGGGAGAGAAAGGAAAATGCATGCGTAGAGATGTTCGCATTACATAATAATGAAACACATGGAAGAACTGGACCAGTTATTCGGGCAGCAGACAGTACAGAAGTAATGCTCAAGTCCAAAAGCAATTACTGGGAAACCCTACAACACTCGGTCCCGAAATTCCAAAAAGAAATTTGAGATAGAGGGAAGAGACTAGAGGTACGTACCTGGTAACGCTGTCGAGAGGTGATCGGAATGCAAATGAAGATAAGTCATACGACGAGCTACATATATATATATATATAAGGACGCGGCAGGTTCGTGTAAATGGCATATGGTAATCAAAACCACGGTAGGACGCGGATTCGCGGGGAAAAGAAGGGTCGAGAGAGAGATGGAGATCGAGTCTCAAAATGGACTTTCGGGTAGGGATGAGGTGCCGTGAACGACTTATTTCGGCTTCTTCTTTTTTTATTTATCGCCCTCGAGTGATTGCCGTGCACTGGAAGCTGGCTCGAAGTTTACAACTTGGGGCGGTTCCATCTTAACGCGTATAAAATTCAATTGGAGAAATTCACGTCATATGGCTGACGATGATATTGGTCTTCCGCCACAGAAACGACAAATCTCCGTCAACGCAAGAGATTGAAAGAAACAAAAAGATGTCAGGTACTAAACTTGAGCAGCGACCAACGTGAGTCTGATGTTCTAATTGTCAACTTTCTGTTAGAAGTTCGCGTCACAAAAAGAATTAAAATTATCTGCATATCTAAAAATATCCGGCATATATCATTTCAATTCCTCCTGTGTTTAACTAATGACGAGCTATAGCTAGCTTCAATGATTGTGTCCTGCTAACCGTTTGTCACTTTTCCTGTCCATCATTCATTCTCTTATATATATATTTTTTGAATAAGGTTTTAGAGCCAACGGATCATATTAATTCATGCAAGCCAATCAACCGCGCGGAACCTTCAGATGCAGAAACACTGGAGCTTTGTTTGGTATGGGGTCCAAGATTGAGAGGGCGTTTCTTTCCCAACAATTCGGCATCTCAACATTTCGGTATTTATTAAAAAATTAAAAAATTATAAAATAATATTTTTTTCTATTAAATAATTCTTTTTATTATAATATTCACTCATATTTTTTCTCTCTTTACTTTTTCACAAAACCCAATACTCCAACATTTTCACCACCCCAAAATTTCCATAAACAATTACCACCTGAGTTTTAGTTTTAGTCTAAGAGCTTGTTCGGTTTTGTGAGATTTTGAGAATTTTTAAGTGATGTTGGTGTTTATTGGTGTTTGTGTAGAATTTGTTGACTTTTAATTATTGGTGTGAAAAGAGGTGATAATGATTTTTAAGGTTGTTATTTGGTTTTTACCTTTATTGGGATGTGTGTAGAAGATAAAATATAAAATTATATTTATATTGATATTTATTTGTAATATTTATTATAATTCCGAAAATAGTTTTTATTTTCTATTTTTTATTATCATACAAATGTTGATGTTTATTTATAATATTTTTGATAATTTCGAAAATCCTTTTTATTTCCTATTTTTTTATGTTTATTTATAATATTTATTATAATTTCGAAATCAGTTTTATTTCCTATTTTTTTATGTTTTTTTGTAATATTTATTATAATTTCGAATTTACCTTTTATTTTCTATTTTTTATTGTCATACAAATGTTGATGTTTATTTATAATATTGGGAATAATTTCGAAAATACCTTTTATCTTCTATTTTTTTATTGTGATACAAATGTTGATATTTATTGATAATATTTATTATAATTCTGAAAATTCCTTTTATTATCTACTTTTTTATTGTTATACAAATGTTGATGTTTATTTATAATACTTTGGGTAATTCCAAAAATTCCTATTATTTTCTAACGAACTTGTTTTCGTGATACAAAATAGAAAATAATTATTTATTTTAATTCCGAAAATACCTTTTACTTTCTATTTTTAAACTGTGAAACAAATGTTGATATTTATTTATAATATGTTTTATAATTAGAAAAATTCTTTTATGTGCTATTTTTATTGTCATACAAATATCTAACAGGCATAGCAGCATTATGAAAAAAAAATATTTACTTAATGAGTTAAAACAACTAACAAAAAATAGTTATTTCGTAGTTCAAATGGCCACCTGAAATAAATTCGTTATAATAAACATATAATATTAACACCAACTGTTAATGTCCCGCACAAACGCTGCATCTTCATAACAAATGAGCAAAACAACTTCTGCTCATACAAACAAAAACCAATTCCATCGCATAAACCATCTACTGGAAAGTAATAAAGATAACAAATATGGCAATCAACATCAGAAAAGGAACAACCAAACACAGTCGCAGCATCCAAAGCATAATAACCATATGCTGCGGTCTTCCACTGTGTCCTTTGAACCCCTACGCTGTGCACGAACATGGTGATGGCGAGGTTCCCCATTATCATCTTCGACCCACAAAAAACTCCC
Source organism: Morella rubra (assembly GCA_003952965.2). NCBI lineage: Eukaryota > Viridiplantae > Streptophyta > Magnoliopsida > Fagales > Myricaceae > Morella > Morella rubra. The sequence goes on from CM025851.1 coordinate 28,011,577, forward strand.
TGGGTGATCCTGCAAGCAAACAAGCCAATTCTTGAGTAAGGTGAGTTGAAACTGGCCAAAAATTTACCTAGATTTACTGAATACAAACCTCATGAAGTGGACATCGAAAAAATCACCGACCATAATTTTTGTCCGTGCGAGCCATGTATAAACACATGCGGCCCGCTCTGCAGCTGCAGTATGGTGCTCTATATGTCAACTGGGGTACAAACAAACTGCGAAAAACACCACTTTTAAGTACAAACTGCGAAAACTCTTGATTTCTGGAACAATGATGGGTCTACAATCAGGAAAACAATCTTCAACCATGAATTAATTAGTTTTTAGTAAAATATAATTATAGAGCTGAGAAACATAAGCGATCTACAAAATGATAGATACGATGATAAAACATAAGTGATCATGTGTCTATTTCTGATTCAAAATCACAAAATTACAGTAGAATTTATAATACATTTAAAGTATACTAATGGACAGATTTTCTGAAATTATAAAACCATCATCCACACAAAACAAATGTGTTGGTAAACTTGAACCCATCAACTAGCGAGTGTTGTCCGCCCACATTGTCGTTGTGATTTCATCATGTTTTGCACTCATTACGGTAGAACTAGTTGGGTTGAACGTTTACTCATAACTTCCCGAAGCCTGACCAAAGTTGCCCTCGTCATCTACGTCTTGTCCAATGACCTCCTGGTAATCAGGAACAAAGGCTTCTGGATCGCCTTGTTGCATAAAGAAATTGAATACAACACAACATGCCATGATGAGATTCTGCTAACTCGCAAGAGAATACCGTGGCATCTTGTTCAGTATGTTAAACTTCCCTTTCAATTTGCCGAACGTTCACTCCACTATATTGCGCAGCGACGAATTTCGGTAGTTAAAGAGCTCTTTTGGTCCGATTGGCTCACCGGACTGTCGAAAGCGATGTAGATGATATCTAACCCGCCTGTGAGGCGGTAGAAATCCGTATAGGCATGGAAGGCCTGAATCTACTACGTAATAGTAACTTGCATTGTAAAGGTAAAGTTAGCTACACTTAAGTTTTTATTCTAATCCCAAAACCCTGCTTGGTTGGTCCCGCTTCTATATATAGTACTATGAAAAGCACCTTCAGTAATACATAAACGTACCTGGGTATAGCATCGGGAACTTGTTCTCCGGCGGTGTAATAGCGTCTGTGAAAACCTGTGAATCGTGCGTAGTACCTTTCCAACCACAATAAACAAACATGAACATGCCCCAAAAGTCTACTGCGCACAACACATTTTGCGCATAAAAACCTTTACGGCATCAGTATACGTCTTGCAGCCTCTTGGCACCCAACAACTAATGTAGGTGCCATCAATAGCACCGATGTAGTCCTACATGTGATTATGCGGAGTTAAAATATTGTTCGTGTGTGTAATCTAGTTTATACGAATTAGTACTTCAGTATATAACAAGAGTTAATTCAAACAGGTGTGTACCTTGAACCAAAGGTAATACTTAGGGTTGCCCTGTACGTACGGGTGCACTCCCATCATGTGACTTAGCCGTATGATAAGTTTAGCCATTCTACACAGGGCCTTCGCCATACGCCGAACGTGGTGATGTACAGTATCGAGCGAGTGTTAAAAAAATGGCCCACAATCCGCTGTTTATGGGCATGCGCAGTGATGAATAGAAACATACCCAATGCCTCTTCCACCTTCACACGTTTATCCTTCAACTGTCCATATATACGAAGGCAGTGCGCCAAGTTTATGAATGTTGTCTGCGACATTCTGAATATGTTTATACATTCCACACCGTTGGGGTGATTAAGGATCTCAACAAGGTGCATTGCTCTCGTGAGAATGGAAGTATTCTGTGGGATTGGGCGTCGACGGGAGAATCTCCTGAGTGCCCTTCTTCTTCGAACCTCCTTGATTATATAAAAAGTAATTGCATCATCACCTTGGTCCGGGTTGTCTGAATCTTCTATAGAAGTAGTCGTAGTATCACCTGCGACTGATCCTATTTCTTCATCCCCATCTGACCCTTGCAGCTCGTATGGCTCCTCTTGTTCGGGGTTAGCTACTTCATCTACGTTGTATGCCCCCTCGTCTTTAGCGACATATGGCTCATTTGAGTCGAAGTCAAATTCGTCATGATTATCCATTGAATCTACACTAAACAATTACGTAGAAATGTTATTACCCCACAAAAGGCTTATGTGTTAGACCTGACTCCTAGATCTAAAACCCATAGCTACCTGCCAACCAATTATCTAGGGAAAGAATTCCGAGAAAAATATTTATGGACACTGTAAAATTAATATCATAAAAATATTTTTTCTGATTGACATTGACAGATACGTGTAGCATACCAGCATGAGATCCTGCAAATCCATATAAAACAAAAATGCATACCCAAGATAGCATGTCTATTGCCCAAATTAAGAAATATGATACAAATTCAAATAATATCTCCATCCAAGTACTTCAACACCCGTCTACATAACTGATAATCTTACAATCTAAACAACACAATGAACACTCCGAAATAAATATGTTCGTACAAATCAAGTTTCTCATACACATTGCTAATAACGTTCATTACAAAGCAAATTAAATACTGAACGAAAAACACAACATAAGCGATGGATAGTCTGCTGCTCCATACACACAAGAAGTTGCCGAATGTAGAAATAGAAGCCTACTTCAGGTAAAGCATATATGCTCGACGTGCTTCCTCAGGGAGCCTCAGGAATGCTTGCCTAAATGTGGCACTTTGAATGATCTTGTCCATCGCCTTCCCCATGGCTTCTTAACCAACCGGAGGCTGAATAGTCATGACTACATCAACGCATTCATCCACGAGAGACCTCCGGGAAAGGTTAGAGTTTGCAATTCGTTTTGCCTTGACACGCAAGAAGTTTTCAAATGCCTCTTTGAATGAGTCATTTTAAGACTCCCCAGATCGCATATTACGCGATCCAACACCCGAAGGCATGGGAGATGGACGCTTTCACCTCCCACTTGAACCCTCGCCGGGGGTGAAGGGAGAAGCAGCCCTCGGTAGGTTGCTTCGTGCAGACCTACCGCAGGCTGCATCATAAAAACGTTGCTCCTCGTCACTAGTAGCAGGATCTTGGGTGGGTGCATAGCGGTAGAGGCCGCTGGCAGTGTTGTTACCAAATATATAACACAAATCGTCATAATGGTCTAACCTTCGACCCATGAATTTGACATATTTGTCGTTCAATCTGCACGTGGAAAACGTAGCACTCCGTTATGACGATTCAACTAAGTAACTGATAATTAGGTGACTGATAAATAGATGAGTTAAGTGGAAGTAGTGAAACTCATTTGAATAAGTTCAGTCCAATGTTCAACGTCTGCTTTCACGGTTTTGGTTTCAGGATCCTATCCAAATCCGATCCTTTATTTTAGGTCCTCGAATATCCTAAACTCAGTGCGCATATTGTCCAACTTGGTTTTAATTGTTTGCGCATCCAAGATGGGCACATCAACACTCATAATAGCAGCTATAGATTCGTAGTTGGGTGCTCCTAGTTTGCCATTTTTCACACGTCCTGCGTTGAACTCAGCAATGGCTAGTTCAATGAGCCTCATCACGCATTGCTCATCTCACCAAAGGGTTTTCGATGATGACATTGAAGCCTAATTGATAAGGACACACAAACCATAATGAGTAATTTAACTACCGAGACCTACGGTTGATGCACTAATAATCCAAAATGACAGTTTCCCTTTTATATTTTTTATATTTAATGTCCTAGAATTTTCAAACCACATACAAAAGAAATTCTAAAAATCATTCTCGGGAGATGGCAATCAAGAATCTGTCTATGGATGTGAAATGCAAAGTAGTTCGAGGAAAGCCTCCTCTTACACTCAGGAACTCTCTCATGAATCACCTCACACAAAAATTGCAGAAATTAAACATTTCATGAAGTGAATGTCAATGCAAAAGCAGAAATGGATGAGTCAAAAAATTTATCACAAATACTTATGCATGATCAATCATCACCCGAATCTCTACACATGCATAGTTAATAAGTTGTGTCCTAAGAGCCCTATTTAAAAGGAGTGTTTTCTTTTACACACCGTGCGTCGGGTTGCAGGAGGACGAGGGTTGTAGGTGAATGATCCTTTCTTTCTCGGACCTGAGAAAATGGCACTGCATATACAAATTGAATGAACATAAGGCTAAAACAAAGAAGAATAACTGCAGACAAATAAGTTTAATGAAACCTCAATATCTTACATGCATACACATAGGAAGAGATCAAAGAGATTCAAGAGAAGGCAAAATAATGTCTATTCCCTATGAAGAGTGAGAACTGAAACCTAGACCAAGTGGTAAAGCCAGGCAAACCAAGTGGTAAAATTAGGATTTGCTTCTGTGGGAGAAAACTCTAAACAAATAAATGAAATTGACATTGGCTTTTTTCAAAAAAAAGAAAGGGGTATTTCAGATCAATTACATTAATTATTGTCACTAATGAATTTTCCTATTCTGAATGCATGCAAGATTGCCTTATAATCAATCTGAAAATATGGGTTCGGAAATCACAATGTAACAAATCTGAACACTTAAAGAGGTTTGAAATTGATGCCTATCAACGTTAAAAGGACACAAATACAAATTTCGTATTAAAGTATAATGCAAAGGCAAAAGTAAACAATACGTCTCTGACCCAGATTTTAGTTCTTGATTTAACTCTTACTGAATAAGTTTTGAAATATAAAACAAGCTAACTACTTGTAGTTGATTTTGCTTGACCAACACAATATTCGGTAGGGGGCTGTTACCCTTCAACCCAATCGCCCCCTTCTGCCTTAACCAATTATCTTGGAAAAAATTTTGCAAGATAACACCGAGCCTTCACACTTCTCCTTCTTCGACTCTCTGTGACCCTCTCTCTCTCTCTCTCTCTCTCTATCTCTCTCTCTCTCTCTCTGTTCCTCGGCAAATTTCAAAAAATCAAACATGCCACTAACGTTCAACAATCCATGCATGAATGGTGATGAGAAAACTATGAAATGGCAGAGACAGTAGGAGATCGAGACAGATAGAGGCGGCTAGAGGTGAAAAGGACTCACCTTGCTACAAAGACTGAACCGGGTAGTCGGTGCCATCGCTGCAGAGCTAATGCTGCTAGAGGAAGACCAGGTTCGGGTGGCTGTGGTACGCTGGTTGGATTGTACAGCTGCCTTTCTCCTCCTCCTTTGAAAAGCTTCAAACGGCACTTCCTTCAGCCTTCGTTCACGCGTTTCTTCACCAAGAACAAAATTTTCAGTCTAGCATCCTGCCGTTGGAGCATGGCGTTTCACGTCAAAGCGAACTGTTGTTGTCAGCTCTAGGCACTCTTCAACGTGAAATTAGACAATAAGGACTTTTTCGTCAATCCGCGTACAATGCAATTATTATGGTCGAGTGCTTAATGATTTTTTTTAAACCCCATTTTGCAATTGATTATATCTGTCAGAAGTAACTGGAGGCTAGCTGGTTAAAATTCCAAATTCGTAAGCACTTTCAACGCAATAAGGACCGTCAATCCGCGTACAATGCAATTAATGGAAGAATCGAGTGCTTAATGATTTGGTTTTTAAACCCCATTTTGCCCTTCATTGATTATATCTGTCAGAAGTAACTGGAGGCTATGTTAGTAATTTGCAAACCTCAAACAGAGGATAAACTTGGAAGGTCATAACGTCTGAAACATATTCGTTTACAAAATTTAGTATTTTCTTGAATCCTAAGAATTCAAACATAAACGAACATCTTCTAAGACTCATGCTCTTAAAACTCGCATCTCATCTCAAACCTCATTTTTTTGGTTGCTTCAGTCCTAAGGATTCACAGATGTGACCCCACCCTCGTATCCCAATGGAGCTAACGTCAAGCCTTGTGCACTTTCCCATACTGCCCCTTAGTCATTTACACTTTCCCATGCTACCCCTCAAAAGTTGTTGCGTTATTAATTAGCAACAACGCCCTGAGCCAGAATAGATAAAAGACACATGCTGCAGTATATTCTCTGGGTTGTTGCGTTATTCATTCTTTATCCTCCCTCTGATTTCATCAACAGTAAGAAAGGTAAAAAAAAGACACATGCTGCAGTATATTCTCTCCCATGCTTTCTCGAATTTCTCTCCATCTCTTTTTGATGTGTTATGCATTTTAGTCCCATTTCATGCGTCCCTGCCTTTGATCTACACCCACAATTTTTTATCCTTTTTTTTTTTTTGGAGGGTATTAGTTAGTTATCATTTTTCTTTTTTGCGTTAATTTGAAATCAATTATGCATGGACAATCTATCTACAAATCAATGTATCAGTCTGGTAACCCATATTTCATATTACACCCTAAATAATATTCATATATATTGTCTACATATTTAGTCCATTTTCCACAAGATCAACCCCCTTTACTTACCCATCAACACACCAACAAGTAGCAAAATAATCACCACTAACATCACAATCCACGAGTTCACCTCTGTACGTTTCTGATTAGCAATATTACTAGAGGTCCTTTGGGGATCAATCATGTCCATTGCCAATGATCTTAGATTTGATGCATGGGTGTATTCATCAACCATATAAAGGAATCATAGTGGTCTTGTAATGCGCACATATAATTAGCTTTACAAATTGAAAATGCGCATTAAAAATAGACATTTTTTAATCCTTCCAATTATATATGACTCTTACTTGACCCAAAGGACAACGGTAAAAATATCTTCCACAATTTCTCTCTGTGTGTGCTTTGAGTATGTGCATCCGTCTACCACCGCATCGCAAAAGGGCCCTCCTTTCATCTGTAATGTAAAGAATAAATATTTAGCGATAAAAGAGATAATAAGAGCACATTGCAGGCATAAAATAGCCTATAGTGGTTGAACTTGAATATACACAAATCACTTCATAATTTATCTATCATTCCTACGACTTTCAAAACACATGCGGCCATGACTTTGGTTGTGTTTCATTTGAAAGCTTCAGAGCATTGTACTACATAAATAAATTATTTTCATAATCTGTGATACTGATTAACTTGGAAAAAAATAACAAAGAAAAGCATGAAAAAAACATAAGCCACACAACCTTTCTCTCCCTTTTCTATTGGTTGTTTTCTCTTTTCATTTCGGAGGACATCAGTTGCAAAGCACATTACAGATGCTGTAGTTATATAATAGTTCATGGTTCATTAGACAAACTATTTGTGATACAAAACAAACGAGTGTTGGGAAGCCAAATACACAAACGTTGAGAACCTATAGATGACAGATCCTACTTCACATGCAACGCTTCTAGCATGCGGGAATAAGTACAGACAAAATATTGAACATATCCACCATCCACATCAGTGATTTTTTCCCATCCTACTTGGACAATCAATTAGCTCTATTATCCCATATCATATTGGTCATCGCATCCCTCTCATTCGACATGCCCACATCGCTGCAGTTGAAATGTCAAACCCAGATAACTCACGTTTAAATCGCGTAGCGCCTTCAAAAATCCATTCTTCCTCAAATGCTCGGAATATGGAATATCTCCGTTGGTGAATACGACACCAATTATGTAGAGTACAACACGCTGTCACGATGCATGGTTGCCTAGTTGGCATGCATCATGGCATGTCATCCAATATCAGAAATCGTTTCTTTAACACCCCGAAGCACCGCTCTATCACATTGTGAAGAGATGAATGGTTGTAATTGAAAAGCTCCTTCTTCCCTCGCGACCTTCCTGCTCGTCCGCGAAAGCGAGCTAAATGGTATCACTCTCCTTTATACGGAGGCAGAAAGCCTTTGATCAGTGGGAAGCCTCCGTCAACCAAGTAATAGTGTTCTATTTGCATTGACATACACAACGTTTTAGTTAGGTAACAATTAACAATAACTACCTAACTACCCACACGCATAATACAATACCACAATTGAATACAACAAATAATAATTATATCAGTGACCCGTTAAGCGTATCATCGGGTGGTAGAGGAAATCTGTTCTCTTGTCTTGTGATTGCATCATAGAATACGCGCAAATCATGTGCTGACCCTTCCCATCCTGTATATACAAAAGTGAACATCATGCCAAAGTCGCACACCACCAAGACATTTTGAGATATTTTCGACTTTCGATTATGAAATGCCGGCTTATTTTCTTTGCGCAACCATGCACTGACAATGGTACCGTCAATCGCCCCAAGACATTTCTACAGCCAAATCACATCCAATTTTTAAACATTAAGCTCTTTTTATTCACAAACATGTATCCCTTCTATCATAATGGTAACTTGCATGTAGAAGTTTGCCTAAAAATTATCGTTCAGAGAGTACCTTGAACCATGGATAATATTTCGGATTATGTCGTACGTATGGATGGATGTCTAGGGGTTCTTTCGGCCTTAACAAGATTCGACCAAGTCGACATAGGCCCCGCATGGCCAATTTAAAATGACAACATATGGTCTCCGTAGAGTGTTGGAAACGATCTGCTAAAGCTCGCATATGAACTCCATGGCCAACTATGCGACAAAAAATCGCTAACGCTTCCTCAATTCTCACCCCCTTTATGTCCTTCATATAGTTTCCTTCTCGTAGCGTCTTACATAGCAGGATAAAAGATGGTCTCTTCAAGTGGAACATCTCATAGCAGCTATTCGGATTAGGGTCGTCTAACAGCTCTTCAATGTACATGTGGCCTTATAATATGGATGTTCGCTGTGGTATTTTCGCAACCATAACTTACTTATAGGACTCCATTAATAGGATAATAAATAGCGACTCGTCACACCATGCATCCTCTTCCATTGATAAGGGGTGAATGGGGTCCCCAAATATCGCCTGTGTAATAGCGTTTGAGAATGGGTCCATCTTCCTGTAGTATTGCAATAGGCTAAGCAATCAGTTGTGATTAGTTTTAATGACCCCTACGTGCAAAACTAGAGTGTTGATAATTTTTGATTTATTAATTTAGTTTTCTATTTTTTTAAACTACAATGCGATATTTTTATAAATTACCTAGGGCTCCCAATATTGTTGACGTTGGAACTGAAGAAGTAATTCACATTGAATCGTTGAGATGCAATAAATTCTTCAATTTAGGCTAGAGACAAAACTGCAAGTACAATTTAAATTTCCTTCCCTGTGTATTTGTTTGGAGAGTTATTTATAAAAAAATTAAACCAACTCAAATCAACCTATACTTCCTAAATAAACTCAACCAATTCCAAAATAAGCTCTTAAACAATACATCCCAACCTTGCACCTAACGATAAGCACAGTTAAGCCTTCTCTGCCACAACCTTGTAGTTTTTCAAATCCCATGGAGTACCCTTAACTCCACAACTGGCAGCTAGCATAGACCGAACAAGCCATAGTCACACACACATAAATTTGGTCATTCTAACGCAAATAAATCACACAAATTTATCTCTGCTCATTAGGAGGCAAACTATGTCGAATAAATTAGAGCAAAATCCTAATAATAGTCTACACAATATAGAGATCTTTGAACAAAATCGTGTGCTTAGTAATGACTAATTACTACAACAGCATTGAGACATAAAAATAAAATAGGTTCAATACTTGAATAAAGCATAATAAACGACTCCCTGAACGTTTATTTCCTTTGCTTGTTGCTCTGAACGTCGTCCCCTCGGACCTATTCGGTGTGCACTCGCGTATGATCGAAGAAGAGGAATGCAAACCTCTACCCTGCGAAACAAGCAGCAGTGTCAAGGACTCCCTCACAGTTCCCTCACAATGTCGTTGTTGCGAAATGAACCCTTTTCTGTATAGAAGAGTATTGCAAGGGGTTTTGTAAGGATGTGTGTCAATAGCCACATGTACCGTGATGGTAAGTATAATATGGCCCACCGTTAAAGTTTCGTTCTAGTCGCTTCACAAAGCTTTTCGAATACATAAATTCACGTGATATTTTCCTTTGCTTGTTGGAACACCTTTTCAGCCTTTGTGCAGGCGTTATATTAGTCTTCACTCAAGTTCAGCCAAAATATGTACTACTTTATCAGCTTTGTAGATTAGATCACTGTCCGCGTGTCTTTCGAAGACAAAAAATTTAATCCCCAAGTTTGGATGCTTTCTTCCATGTTTTAACAAAGTTTGTTGTTTTTTCCATTTTTTATTCACAGGGGTCTGTCAGATTCAATTTTTGACCCAATGGTTGTTTAATTGATTTATATATTTTTGTACTTCTATAATTAATTTATAGATATTTTACGTCAAGTGGCAGCCTGATATCTTCGTGGTCAATCATTTAAACCGTGTGAATAAGAGTCAATCAAATGACGCCCAAAAAAACAATATAAAAAAAAAAAAAAGCATTCAAATGACGGCACAGTGAAGCAAATGGGATGACGTAGGATTTCATATGGATTTCATATGGCAAAAGCCATGGGATTATATAAAGAAAAAGACAAAAGAGGGAAAAGAAAAGTAGAGTAAAAAACAAAAAAATTCATACACTGTAAGTTTTTTATTTGAGCATTGTTGATGACTTCGTAAAGGAAATCTTCCATGGCCCAAAAAAAAAATCGAGATTTGTGGTTATAATTTGGGTTTATTAATTTCTTTCATTAATGGTTGTGATTGTGATAGTAGATTTCATTTTTCAAACGTTTGTCGTCATTCTACCTTGCTTTCTAATACAAAAAAGTGCTTAGATACATGAAAGTATAGATTATATACAAAACAGGCATTGCTGGTATCAAACCCAAGTTAGACGGCATACATGGGGGAATAATATTACAAATCATAATACATTAGAGTGCATTGAAAGCCAAAATAGAGAACGAGAGACAATGGCTAATGCCATTACAAAAATCCAATGCACACATTATCCTCCACAGGTTGGTTCGGGTTAGAAAGGACTTTGGGGTCTATAATTAGAGAATGCCAAAACCAAAAACTCCTACCCAACATGGCGGATGCGATAGAAACTCCAAAGCACAAAAGAAACAAACTCCAAAACCAAACATGAATCACAACCCACAAAACAAAATGCTTCGCACCATCATCTTCAAATGTTCTAGACAATGACTGAGTGCACTTCTACCCCTACAACGCTCGCTTTACTCGACATTCCTGTTGAGATAGAGATCACTAAAGAACCACCTTATCAATCCAGATCATATCCAATCAAAAAGAAAAAGTAGAGGAATGAGGAAGTAACATCGTATCACCTGATGTTGTTGTCGGCAATAGCGTTGGAGCATGCACCCTCATCAGCGACATTCTGATGCAAGCATCCAAATCCAGCCTCCTAGCCACAAGTCCCCTCATTAGGTGCGAGCCACGCCAATATGGCTGCTCTAGATTGACACCTTGCAGATTTGCAGTTGGTGGGGAAGCCAACCAGCCTGCAGGATGATCTCCTCGGCGATGTCTGAGATGGGCTGTCATTGATAACTATAATAGTGAGTGCAGAGCGTGAGTTCACAAACTAGGTGTTTGTCACAAGCCTTCATTTGGACGTGGAGGAGAATTTAAGGTATGAATATCACTAGATGTAATAATGGTTCCCTCACCATCATTTTTTATCAAGATTGTAGGGGAGATTGCACGAGGAGGAGGAGACTCCATTTGCTATATTCTGTAATTATCCAAGAGAAAGGTTGTTTAGACGAGAGTATTTGCAACAAGACTTATGGAAGGCACATGTTAGATACACTGCACTTTATAATAGAGCTCATTGGCTGGAGAACAAGCAGTAGATGGCTTGTCATATGTTATAATTACAAGCCGCATCTGATAAAGACTAATTACCCAATAGGTGGGTGACAGGAAGTGGGAGAGAAAGCGGGCAGTGAAGCAGGAAATGATGGCAACCGCGCATAACAGTTCACATAAATAATGTGGCGGCAGCTGCTTACCGATGCAAAACGATAGCGTCATCAACTATTTCAACATGGAGATGAAAGGTGGATAAATGTGAAGGAAGAACCACCTGGAGCGAGATATTTTGCTAATTTTCAGACAGCATAAGTAAAAAAATATGGGGGAATTGTAGCATATTTTGTCTTGAGTCTCAACTAATTTTCAGAACCATCTGTTGCATGATCTTTTGCTATATTTTGTGGGCTAATAATTAGTAGCGTAATTGTAGTCAACTATAAAATTTCAAAAAAATTTCATTTAAACAATTGAATTGAAATATATCTAGCCACTTAGAAAAGAAGAAGAAGAAGAAAAATCTATCTAGCTAAAAGATCCCCCCCAAACGTATAATAAAATCCATGGTAATATTATTAATTTTCCTAAATAGAGAAATATGGAGGAAGCCTACTATTAGAAAGGATTTAAGATTTTTGATGCTAATTTGTTGTTCTGAAATTTTTTTAGTTGCATACATATTACTTTGATTCAAATTTAGTAATGTGATTGTAGTCAACTCTAAAATTTCAAAATTTTTTGATTTAAGAAATTGAAATGAAATATACTAAGCCAAAAAACAATATAGAGGAAATACGTGGAAAAAGATATAAGATTTTGGTGGCCAAATTGTTCTTGTTTTTGAGTTGCATACTAGTTACTTTGTAACGTTCCAATTGTAGTCCGTTCTCAAATTCAGAAGTTTTTCATTTAAAAATTTGAGTTGAAACAAACTTAGCAAATAGATCTCCCTGAACGATAATGATAATAGAGCAATAAAAAATTCAGAGGGGCAATAATAATAATAGAGCAATTAAAATGTGAATTGAAATTCATTAAAAAATAGTCCGTTCTCAAATTCAATCTGACAGCAACAGATCAATTAAAATGTGAATGACAATCTAAGAATATACTAAATAAAAGGTATATTATTCATGGTTAAAAAAATACAGGAGAAACCACACTTGGAAAAGACACCTTTATTTACAATGACAAATTTGTCTAGACTACACAACAAAATGACAAATGCATTCACAACACAACAGAATGACAAATGCCTTCAAAACACAACATAGATAACCTTTCCAAACAACAAAACAAAATGATAAAGGTCTAAACAATACAGATAACCAAATCTAAAACAACACAACAAAATGACAAGTGTATAACCATGCCACCAGATCAACAACACCAACGACTCAACATAATATTAAATACCAAAGAGGTACACCCAACTCAAATTATCTCATCGAACCAGCACCTACGCTGCTTGTCAGTCATGAGTAGGAAAACCTTTTGCACGAATTCGTTTTGCAGCTCTTTGCAACCCTTTAGGAACCTACTCTGCTCACCAACTTTCAATAGCCCTTGCAAAATTCTCACGCACTTGGAGTATGCATCCTCCAGCCAATCTGAGTCATAAGAGGTAGGAGTTTTCCTACTAGAGTACTGTTGTTGCTGGTGCCCCTGAACAAGCAGCCATTGCTCGAGTATATCATTACCTCTTGCAGCAATTACAACAAATTGGTGAAGTGCAGAGTCATTGCCTGAGAGTTCAACGCGTCCTTTAGACCGTTTGTTACGAGTGAAAGAGGAATCGTTCCCCCCGCTTTCTCGACGTTACTTATTCGGACTGTGAAAGATGGATAGATGGTCGTGGTGTATTGTTGGAAGTCCTCCATGGGGTATTATTGGTAGGTGGCTACGAGATAGCATTGGTTGTTGGCTGTAGGGTATCGCAGGCAGCTAGCTGTCGACTAGCTTCGCTAGTGTCAACGCTAGCCTTTATCCCCCGTAGAATGTTGTTCAGTTCACGATCTTCATCAGTGTTTGGGTGGGGTATGGATATATGAATGATGCAGCAGCCCCGGTGCAGTAGATGTTCCAAATACTTGTGCCATAATCTCATAAGGGAGAAAGCCTTTGCCACATAATGCACTGGCCTCAGGGCGTACCTAAAAGATTTTCAGGTCAGAGAGTCCAACACAAAACAAAATGAATAGTTAAATGTAGTAGCAGAATGAGCTATATTGAAATTGTATAATTCATATGTGCAGGGGTAGATACTGCAGTCTAGGCGGCCCAATGAGCTGTTGTGCCAGTTACGGTGCTTGTCGTGTGCTTCCAACCGAAGCATGTCTCGTTGTGGATGAAATCATGGAAGATTCGATAGTGGATCTTCATTCTTTTCAATTTCTCTTTCACTTGTTTTGGCGTATTGTTGCTACCCGTGACAGTATTAAACTCTTTCGTGATCTTAGGCCACAATGTCTTATGTATGTTGCCGTCGTTAATGTCGCCTCTATTATATGCATGCAGGAACACCTGTGCAAATGATAGCTCCAACTCTTCTGACCAATCTATCTACTTGACCATATTCTAAACCAAATTTCAAAACACAGCCAATGATTAGGGGAAGTCTGTGATTCAAAGTGCCTTGTTGGGCTAAATTAATGGAACACATGCAGGGACAAAATACAAATAGTGGAAGATTAATGGGTACTCACCTTCATCCTTTTCGCAGGACGATAGTCTAAACAAGGTTCAACAGGTGGCCTCTTCCTGCTTTGGAGAAAATATCACTACGAGATGGACGGTTGCAATAAATGGATTATAGTTTATAGGATTCAAATACAAATGGCAAAATTCGAACTATTGGAAATCAAATAGGAATTTGAGCTTAACATTGTAACATAACAATTAACGAATAAACAAAAAAAATTGGATTACTAAAACAATAACGGAACCTCTACTACTAGTACTAGTTGTTCTAAAATAAGATCATAAACATAAATATTAAACCATTTTACTATGAAAAAAAGAATAAAAAATCACAATGTACATCTATATAATACACATGAGAATCAAGCAGGAAAATTGAGCCAAACATTATAAGAAAAGAAATAATTAACGGAATTAACCAAAAGAATTGGTTTACTAAAACAATATTACACCCTTCTAATATGAAAAAAAGTATAAAACAAAGTGTACATTCTCGTGCGAGTTGTTCAGAATAACATCCTTTCTCTGCTACAAGTGGGAGTTGTTTTGAAATCAAATCATAAACATAAAATATTACATCCTCTGACATATGAAAAAAAAAAACACACAAAGTATACATTTGAATACATGATAAGTGGGGCATTTCAACGAACACAAAGAATACATAGCTTGGGGTCAATTGATAAAATAACCAATAAAGCGTCATTTACTCTCAAAGAATACATAGTCTGTCTGCTTGTATGGAGAACACAAAGAATACATTGTTTGAGTGGAGAATGAACTCACCTTCGAGGTAGCTCGAGTTATAGGAGTCGTGGTGGGAGGGAGGGCAGGCCGCCTTGGTGGGTGTGAAATAGGTGGTGCAGATCGTGTCTCTGGCGTGCGGGGAACTGGCGCAAATGAAACTTCTCGAGAGCTTAAGATTGGGCTTCGCAGTGAATGTCTGACAACATATTTGGGCATAGGCTCTTGCGAACTAGGCATGGTTATTTCTCAAAGGATCATCGGTTTTTCTTGGCTAACGTGGCTAGCTTTCACCCCATCGGATGGACTATAGATTGAACAATGCCAGTTAGATCCAGGTAGGGGACAGTTCGAATGGTAGACACTAGAATCAATTACTCCATTAATGACCACCTAGTGTCGTCACTCAAGGAGCAAATGAACTCAACAGTAAAGAATGAGGCTTCAGCTCCTTCCAATTTGATTCAACTTACGCATTCAAGATCTGATGGGAGGTGCTCTGACATGGTTTCAGAATAATAAACAGGGATTTTTCACTGGACACTCGTAGAGGATGATTCGGCGAAATGAATGGTAGATTGTTTTCTATGCTTCCAGCAGTTGGGCGTGAAGGGGAGGAAGGGGTGTGCGAAGTACGGGAAAATACTGAGAAGTTAAAATGGGTTTGATGAAAGCGGGGTTATCTCTGGAAAGATAAAAAATGTTGCATGTGTCCTCAGGAGTATGTCCGGTATTAAAATGTGTTTTGCGTTAAAAAACAAACAAAGGACTACTGGCATTTTTGTCTTGTCTGTGGCAGCCTTTGACTTGAGCATTATAACGTTGGAAGCAGGCTTGCAACTGATTGAATTAGGACACGTAGAAGGGTAGATTTGGAAGTTGACAATGGGCTTCAATTAGCCAAACACTTTTGTGGGAATTAAGTTTCCAAACTTGTTTTAAAACCTAAGACTAGATTTGAAACCCCAATCCAAGCAAAGCCTGGAATTTTTGCTGAAGATGAAAGTGAAGAGATACTTTTACTATGAAGCTACAGAAGACAGGATTTTTTTTTTTTTAATCAATAGAAGACAGATTTAAACAGGTTCAAGCGCCATTCATCTTGCAAGTCTGGCAATGTCCTATATATCGGAATCCTCACCTATTGAGATGAGTGTTAAAGCTTTTCAAAATATAATTTTTTATAGCTAGTATTATGGGAAAAAAAATATATGGAAAGTTCTTTTATGGGAATCCTCGTGAAAAATCCAACAAAGTAGGAAGACATTTATTATTGGAGAATTTCCACGAGCATTTGTTTAGTGCAACGTGTGGTGCCTATGGTGCACCACACCCACGCACTTGCGTGGGCTGTAAAGCGCTAGTGACACTTTTGAGGTGCATTTAGCAATATGAGAAAGTGGATTAGAAAATAAGTGGTTGGTCTATGTTGAACAAATGGATTAAAAAAATCCAAATTCCATTATATCCTAAATGAATTTATATCGACCCTGCACACAAATTGACGGGATCAACAAATTTCTTTTAAAGAAAGTAACGTTGTTGTGTCTTAGGAGTAATTTCTTCGTTCTTCAACAATGTTGCTCCATGGACATGGACATGGACATGATCATGTCCAATATACACATTGTATGTTCTCTGTTTCTAATTTGTTTCATTTGTTTTTACATCATCAGTATCACTGTCTTCTGCATTTGTACGGCCCACCTTTGTGACTATGTCCCTCATTCCTTATTGATTTTCTTGTATTTTACACACAAACCTACCTTTGGCTATGTGGACAAAAGGCGTTGTATGCACTTGAAATAATACAATACGAATATAAGGAAAATGATGCGGAGTATTCTTTGTTGTTGCTGTGATTTTGATTGTGAACTTAACCTAAAAGAACAGGGCCGCGGAGGCCATTTGGTTTTTCTAGCTCACTCGTAGGGTCATAGGTTCGGGAACTAAGGCCCACATTTTGTTTTTTCTAATCTACTAAGGCCCATATGAATCAACTTAGCCCATTCTAAAGCCCGATATGGGAGTTCGTTGACATGGAGCCCAAGTAGACGTCTGTGTGACTGCGTCTAGCAGGGAGCTGGGCACTACAAGAAATTCAGATTTCAGACTACTCCCTCCGCTGAAACGATGCCGTTAACTGAGATAACAACCGCTCGACGGCCTCTTCTGCGTCGACTTCCAATTCCACTTCGGTCTCCACCGTCGTTGAATTCATCCAGATTTCCAGCGAACACGATGAACCAGCTCAACAAGAAGAAGATAAGGAGTAGAAGTGCCCTGACGCTGCTTTGCTGTGATTCCCCTACGTCGCCCGCGTCGCCATCTTCTTCACTGCCTCCGGCAATTCCAACAACTAGTGCTCCACCGGTTATAAAGAGGAGGAAGAGGTACAGGAAGCTGTACCCTGGAGAGAGCGAAGGCATTACCGAAGAGATGAGGTTTGTCGCCATGAGACTTCGAAGAGTTCATAAGAGTAGCAGTGACAATGACCAAGATTCACCCAGTGAAGAAGATGAAGAAGGGGACGGTAATTTAGCATCAGGTGATGTGGATGATGATGGTGGTGTTGAAGTAATGTGGAAGCCCAGCATGGATGGGTTCCTGAAGTATTTAGTTGATAGCAAGTTCGTCTTCGACGCTGTGGAGCGCATTGTTGACGAATCCAGTGACGTTGCCTGTGAGTTCTTTTTTAACCTTGCCTCTGTGTGTTTTAGCCAATTATCTTTCGTATGGTTTACTTCTTATCCAGGAGCGGTTTAGTTGTGTTACGGAAGATATTTCCACATCTGGCTATATAGACATAATAAGGGATTTTGTGAAGATAATAAGGGATTTTGTGAAAGGTTGGGAACGACATATAATTGAATTATTTTGATTTATTTATGCTCGGATTTCCACAATGGGTCCATAGGCAAATAAGCATCGCTGATTCTTAAATCCCGTAGAATCTAACGTCTGATTTTATTGCAGACGCCTATTTCAGAAGAACTGGATTGGAACGATCTGAAGGTCTTGCAAAGGATCTAGAGTGGCTCAGCCAGCAGGGGTATGTGATTCCGGAACCTAGCAATCCGGGAGTTTCTTATACCAAGTACTTGGAGGAACTGGCAGAGAAGAGGGCCCCGTTGTTCCTTTGCCATTTCTACAACATATACTTTTCACATATAGCAGGAGGTCAAGTGATAGCAAGGCAGGTAGATGTGAAATTGATGCTATTTCCCATGCTTAAACGTTGGTTCATGCTGTTTAATCGTGCGAAGATGTATCCTTTTCTAATTAGCTTTTTAATATTTGGAGGTAATCCTATAGAGAATATATCTGTTGACTGACTGCTGCAAGGCTTCCATATCTGACCCTGTGTCATAACTTCCTTGAAGACTGTAACTTTGTTGGTGCTTTGTCAGTATTCTTCGTGTTCCTTATTTGACAGAAACATATTTTGTTCTGTGAGTTGCTTGTGACTTTATCAGAATGTTACATTCAGAAAATTGCATTAGAAATTGTACTGTTATGCTCATGACTACATCAGAATGTCACTTTCAGGAAATCCTATTTGAAATGTGTTCTGTCTTTTAATTTGGGTTATAGAAGATTGGAATTTGTTAGAAGTTACATCCTTTCTCTGGTTAAGGGAAAACAATTGTCCAAACTTTGTCAAATGAAACAACATGTATTGTAAAATACTACCTATTGTGAGATAGAACAGAAGCTTCCTAAAGAAATGAATCTGTTGAATCTTTACCTTGGACCTGTATATTTTTTAACTAGTTTGCTTCATATTTTTCGTAAATTCATAACTTAGAGTTGCGTCCTGGAGACCATTGAACAATTAATATGAGCAAAAGAGGATACATGTTGACGTGGAAGCAGTTAGTAAGGATAGGAGAAATAAATGAAATATTTAAAATAATGTATGAAAACTTGTTTATGCTTTGGATTTATTTGATATAAGTTTAGAGTTCTAATGGAGTTGATAGCTATAGAGACATGGGCCCAGAGATATATATTTATTTGTGTGTATGTGTGTGGTATTTTCATACAATTTTAAGCCATTCCTTTATTGACTCCTATTAAAGGTTTTCTTATTTGAACCAATAGTGTAAAGCTCTTGAAATGTCTACTTTCCCAAGATTGTATCGAATAACTTTTTGGTTGATTTGGTCTATTTAGGTCTCTGATAAGCTCCTAGAAGGACGGGAGCTGGAGTTTTACAGATGGGAGGGGGATGTGCCAGAGTTGATGAAAGGCATCCGTGAGAAGCTCAATATGCTTGGAGAGGTTAATACATGTGCCTGTCATGTCTATTTGGCTGTCATTAGCTTTAGAATGGGAGAATTCTTGATACTTACAGTTGATGTTTGAAATGCTTCGACGCAGCATTGGACTCGTGATGAGAAAAACAGATGCCTAAAAGAAGCAACAAAGTCATTCCGGTTCTTGGGGCAGATTGTCCGCTTGATCATCTTATGAAGTCATCTCAGATTGTCAATTTCGATTGTTTGTTGGAAGGTAATGCCGCAATTATTCCCTTTTCTTTTTTTGGTTCGTAACAAATTTGAAAGATATCCTGGATACCATTTTATCGACTTCCACCATGCTCTATTACCTTCATCCCTTTCCAATTAGCTTAACATCCTGACTAAGTTATCCCCTTAAAAAACCAGTGGGCTTGGATGTTTGATTTGCAAGTTCATGGAGGCCTCGTCTGAAGAGCGCATGGTATGCCCTGCGTTTCTTGTAGTTGCTTGCGTTTTAGTGTACCAGTGCCACATAGGGTAGTTCTCTTTTGGTTTTCAACCTTACTCTTGAATGTCAGTAGGTTCTCGGTTACACTTGAGCCTCAAAATTTTTAGCAAGATTTTATCGAGAAGATGAAGAAAAGAATTGGTAGGTAATATGAGCCTATTCAATTTGCATTAGTAAGGATAGGAGAAATAAATGGTACTTGACCCTATTAAATTTGTTACTTTTGTCCACTTAATTAGGTTGCCCATACAGAGGAAGGTAATTATGGGAAGTTAATGAATGACGTATACCACAATTGATTATGTATAAGAGCCTAGAAATAAATAAAAAATTGATTATGTGTATGAACGCTGTACAATGTGACTTGCTCCAAAATCCATTTTGTTGTTTTTCTTTTCAAATTTTTGGCGCTGTGGTCACAGCCCTTGTCAGCGAGGAACTGATCAACAGATTAGGCTTATTCTTCTGATTCGCTACTCTCTGTTTCGCTGCTACTAGGCTTTGTTTCGCTGCTACTAGGCTTATCTTTTTGTCGAATAACGAATTGGTCAATAATCCTCACAGTGTCTAATGGGTCCTGATATGGAGCAGCTGCCCTCCATTTGCTGGGGAACTTTCTGTCGTGGCTCAGCTGCTTTGGGTCTAGTGATTCCCGCTGCCACTCAGGATCCACCTGCCATTCCTCTGGGACCTACATGCCAACATGGGTTAACAATTACGAAGACGAGAATCTAGTCTGGTTAGTAACTATTTTTGGATGTGACATTATATTTGACTTGAATTTCGAAGAAAGATATCTCTTGTCAAGATTCATAATGATGCATAATTGGTAGATGTATTTTTCAGTAGTGTCATTCTTTGAATAATAAGGTATATTTCTGACTTTTTTCATATAAAAGTGAAGGAAATTGACCTGGTTTACTATCTACTGTCACGAAAATTGCCATAACAAAGTGAGCCAATGTGGGTTTCTTACCTTATCAACTGCAAGGGTAAAAACTTCGAGATCACCATTAGATTTGATGTGAAATCGCGTGAAAGCCTTGTAATCAGCAATCCTAAGAGAGGAGAAGGCTTCGTCGTAGTGCAAGTTAAACCAGTTAATGCAGATATACAAGTAGCTTCCAAACACAAAGGAAACCGCAGGGGTCGACACCCAGAAATAAAGAAAGACAAGCGGGTCGAGAGATAGTCATCCCGGACAGCCAGAGCTGAATAAAGAACGTAAGACGAAGAATGCAGATAATTTTGGTTACCTCCGGCACATCAAATACAGCCATGAGATACTTGACAGGGTAAAGGCCAAATGTCCACGAGAGATAGATTCCATCCCATCCTTGCAAATATTGACCCGGGTGACAGCCATCAGCTGAGACCATATACCAACAGAACGTGTATCAGTACAGAAGAACAAAAGAAAAGAATCAATGTTTGGAATGAGAAGAGCTTTTGGTTACCTCTGGCACATCAAATGCAGCCATGAGATACTTGATACATGCAGGGTAAAGGCCAAATGTCCATCGTTCTATACGGGCTCGAGCATATGGAAGTGGAAAGTGTCTACTTTCTGCGGATTGGTACCACCGATATAAAGAGTGATAGCCTGATTGAGAGAAGGACAAGTGTTATAAAGTATTTAGCCTTTTTCTTTCTCAAAACTACTCGGTGAGAGACGGGCTCATCTCCATTCGAAAATCTGACTATTGGGTTTTGTATTGAATCAAAAAAAGAAAAGGCTCAACCACCAAGGAGTGACCCTTCTCGCTGAGGCCTTGCCAGTTGCCTTGCAGAGTTCCTTCCTTTTAGGTGGTGCACATTGGACCAGTCTCACAACCCAAGTATGCATTTAGTTTGGGACTCGCTTCACAACAGAGTGACTCGAACTCACATTCAAATACCCGAATGTGGCGAGTCGGTGTCCTGGTAGAGGTTCTGCCCCCAAATCACTGAGCTTAGTGCCCCAGTAATTGACCAGCTACTTGGACAATTGAAAAGTTTCTTTTGAAGTATGCCAGAAAAGAGTTGTGAGTAGAACGTACCTGAAGTGGCTAATAACTTATGGCGGACAAGCATCTCAACACCCAGTTCCAACACCAACATAAGAAAGAGAGCTGCTGTAAGATGCGCAGAAACATGCAAAATTCCAATCGTGACCCTTGATTTCCACGACCCTTTGTAGGGCGCAAATGCAATTGCCACGATTGCCAGCAGCGCAGCACCTCCTAGAGACACATAAGAGCGCTCCAGCATGTATATGAAAGCATTCCCCACCGTACCAAAACAACTCCACCAGAAGCCGGAAACTGAATCCGCTTGAAAGATGTGATCAAGCTCACACTGTCCAAACACAAAAAGAAAAAAAATCATATATATTGATGAGTCAGAGAAACATCCCAAGTTATTTCAATCCCCTAAATATATCGAATAAGAAAATTAGTAGCCGGAATTAACCTGTGGGAGCATGGAAAAGACCAATACGAAGTATATAATGCCACCAATGAAATCAAATTGCCAGTTCTGCTTCCGAAAATTCCAGATATTTCTTACTGCAAGCTGCACAAAACCAATAAGAATGTTATAAGCAAGAAGCCATAGGAAATGCATGCAGAGAAAGGATTCGGTCCAAAGAAAGATTGTGCAAATTAGGATAATTTTTCTTAATACTGAATCCATTTCTGATGCGGCAAAATTTAGAGAAAAATGAAGAGCAGAAAATAAAATCCTGAAAATACCTTTCTCGACCTCCTAAAACTAGGATAAGCTTTCTCCAACTTATAGGAAACTCCATGAGACTTCTTGAAATCACTGAACACATGGGTGGGATGCACATATGCTCCACCACAACCGTTTACAAGCAGATGTTGAGGGAAAGCCAATGGCGGCTGCTCATCTGATTCATTAGGTTTAGCAGCGATGGCTGAGTGATGCATATAGTGATGTATGTCCCCGGCAATTCGAAGCTTGCATCTTTCTTTGAGGATATCATTTATCAGGTCGGAGACATTATTCTCAGACTCGTTATTCTCGTACCACTCCAGAAGCCAATCTGGTTGGTGCGTCATGATGATCACAGAGTCTTTCTTCCCAACCTTAATTACATACAAAGAAGTTCAAATGAATCAATAAGATACCTAGAAGCAGCTGAAAGATAATGAATACTAGAAAACTAGGAGGCAGTAGGCCGACTCTGATGCAGAAAATTAAAAAGAAATGCATGTGCGCAATATATTCTTCAGGCATATCAACCCAATGGAAAGGAAGAGTTAGAAAGATACCCTTTTTCTGGCTAGTTTCGAGAAGAATTCGAATTGGTACACATCGATATCACCTTGGAGGGCAAGATCAAGACCAAAAACCCACCATCCTTTGGGGAGTTTCAAAGCGAAATAACTCTTCCTCTGAGGCATAAACCACCCGCCCAACCAGCTCTTATGGCATATATTCTTCAAAAAGGTATGAAGTCCATCAAACCAATCTGTCGAGAAATAAGAAGGTAATTAATGTTATGTCACAGCAATGAAATTCTGAAGGACAGTCAACCTTGAAGCCTCTCAAGTGATCAGAATAGAGAATGCAAAAACGTCTGTTTTTTGTGGGCAAGTAGATCATAATCTTATTAGAAGAGGCTCAAGCTAGAAGTGAAGACCAAGCCAACCGTGGTTTCCTGGAATTATAAAGCATCGAGGCCCTTCATATGGCTTCACTTGTTTTTTGGACTCCTTCTGCCTTCTTTTATCTCGCTTCGGTTCGGACACTCCAGGAGGCACCTCAGGCTTGTTGACAGCCATATGATCTTGTTCAGATAATAATGGCTGCTGAAGAGCATACTCGAAAGGAAGAAAGAGCCGCCTATTATATGTGAGTTGTGAGGGATTAGGATACCTGCAATTCAACCACAAAATATATCACACTAAACAATCAAAATAAGTTTAACAACAACAAAAAAGGAAGAAGAAGAACAACAACAACAACAAAAGAAAGGTCTCCAAATTAGAACAAGCAAGAGGTAGGATCGATCATATATATATTGTTAATCATAAATAAGAATTGCATGCCAACTTACGCAATATCCCCTCCGATAAGTAGCAACTCTCCTCGTTTTAATGTAAGTTTACGGTCGGTGAACCGGATGTCAGGCTGTGCAAGTAGACGTGCCACAGTATAAGTTGAGTTCCCACCGTCCCCAGTATCGGCCATGAAATCAAACCATAGTTCTTTCTTTTCACTAAAAACTTCATACAAGAAATCTCCTTGTTGAACTCCATCTTGACCTTTCCTTTTATTTGTTGGCTGACCTTGAACAAGATTCATTGCTGCCTGAGGATGAGAGAAATTAGGGGAAGAACAAAGACATATATATCAGCGGATCATCATGCACTCGGAATTAATAATTTTCCGACAAAACATAAAGAAGAAGAGAGCTGATAGCCTGATTGCCACTACAGGATCGATACGAGAGTATTGAGGATTGATATGACAGATAAAAGAGTTATCCAAAGTTTGTATAATTCTAGACTATACCTGCAATATTCGCATGTCAAAACGACCTAGGAAGACATTTACAGACACCACGAGGTCAAAAACTGTCTTGTAAAGGTCAGCTGATGTTCTGCAACACACATCCATCACTAGAGCATGAGAAACTACGACAGGCCAGGGAACTTCCCAAAAAAGAGAGAACAGGAAGGAGGGAAACAGAAGTACAATATACATACCCCGAATACCACGGAACCATATCTAAAAAATGGGGCTTTTGCTTAATCTTTTTCTTGTATTCCTCGCTTGACCTGGCCAAAAGAGGATAAGAGCACACAAATAGTTCAGCTCATAAAAGAGGGAAGAGGTGTTTAAATTCTGACGATTGAGGTCAAGCATTAACAAAAAAAAAAAAAAGCACATTGAACTTGACGAAATGAAGAAAGGAAAATATACTTACGCTGAAGACCTTTCCGCTAAGTAATTGGCAATGTAAAGTCCTATAAATGTGGCCCATAACGAGTAGACGCGATGGATTTCCTCCGATGAGCCCTCAGGTGAACCAGTGCCAGCTACCTGAGCAAGAGAGAGTGAGACAGAGAGAAGCAAAATCTGAGAAGAGTAAGGATCATAAAAACAACTAAAAACATAGTATATATGTGGCCTCTTCAGAAACAATAATGGGTTTACAGGCGCCTTACCCCATAAAGGATGTACATTCTTCCGTAATTGTCCCACATGTACAATAGGGGAAAATAAAAATAACTCGCAGAC
The DNA here is from genome assembly GCA_003952965.2 of Morella rubra. Lineage (NCBI taxonomy): Eukaryota > Viridiplantae > Streptophyta > Magnoliopsida > Fagales > Myricaceae > Morella > Morella rubra. Next base: position 28,036,723 of record CM025851.1, read on the forward strand.
TCAACCGGAGCAAGCCACGATGAGCAGACTTGGTCCTTGAAATTTCTTTGTTCGAGCGGTCTCTCTCCACAGTGACTCAGAAAAACGCAGCAGGCTATGCTAACAAACTTCAAAGCATGAACAATTATACCAGTTCAGATAAGTGTACACCATGAGTACATATGGAGAGAAGTATAAAAGTGTCGTCAGGACTTACACAAGAAAGTTGGAGAATGGTCCATACATCGGGCCACTTTCGAGCCTTGCATGAAAAAATGTAGCGAAGGCCATCAAAAATAGTGTGGAAGACAAGAAGACAGAGAATAGAAGAGACAGATGTTGTCAAAAAGAGAGACAGATTCATTCTCATATACACTCCCATTGACTGAGAACTAGGAAGATGGTACACCGCTGCTACTAAAAGCCAGGATACGTACCTGCAAAAGTGACACATTTCCAGAAACAAATGATACTCGTGATTGGCCTTATCTAACTCTCTCTATTACAAGTAAAAAGCATGGAGGGAAGGGAGCATTAGTTATCACAAGATTGAGAACAAGGATCGATCTTTACCACTTATTTAAATTTGAGTAGCTTGGTTTCCCTATCAGTGGCTGTAAAAAGAAATAGAAGAATCCAAACAAACAGATATGCATAGGCCACCATACAATACTGTTATCATCGTGAAAGGTACGCATGATGTCGAACGAGATAAAAAAGCCGCAACTCAGAAATGCAACAACAATGGCATGACGTGAAAACTCCGGTTCGCTAGGGTATGTGTCTCTCAGCATTCCCAGCCTCATCAAGATTGTCCGAATCCTCTCCATCCTGTCTGGTCTGAAGGCTTTTAGAAAACCAGTCCTAACCCTCTTCATCATCTTCTGGGTTTCCATTAAATTGGTTATTATAACACCCTGCTAGTAATCTTTCGTCCGGTAGTTCTCGTACGCGTTATGTTACTGGCTTCAGCGGGCAGATCAGAAGCTTCGGAATTCTGTGGAAGGATCGAGTTCAATTAATTGAAGTACCTCTTTATAGAAACAAAAAGTACTCCCCACTGCTGATGGACGTTAAAAATTTAAAATAGAAAGTTTAGACTTTAAGTTTCACATGCGCGGGATAATTTTGAGTTAGGAAAAAGTAATTAGGGGTCACGTCATTATTCGTTCCTAGCTATTGGTTAATTTCAAACTCGTCTCCCTAACTATAAAAATGGCTATTTATGTCCTCTAATTTTTAAAAATCATCAATATACGTTCTCATTCAAATCAACCATTAAGTCAACAGAAATATATGTAAAATGACGAAAATGCCCTCCAAAATAATTTCAAAAAATATATATATATATTACTAAAATAGAGTTTCACTAGTTTTATTTAAAAATATTACCTTTTTAATATTTTTAATAATTTTATCTCGAAAGGTCATTTTAGTTATTTTACATTAACAGCTAATTTGGATAGAGGATGTACGTTGATAATTTTTAAAAATTAGAGGACATACATTATTGTCTCATAATTAAAAGGATGAGATTGAAATTGACCCATAAGTAAAGAACTAAGTATGATATTACCGCAAAGTAATTAAGCTTAGACCAAAAGAACAAACAAATGAAAGCTGGAACAGAAAACGAATATTCGGAGAACAAAAGTTGTCAAAAAGTTATTAAACTTTTTTTTTATCAAAAAGTTATTAAACTAGACCATAGAAGAAGATGTTCATTATTTTATATTTGTTTATTTGAAAAACAGATATTAAATGTGCCCATGGAACAGTGAAAGTAACATGCAGACATGTTCTGTATATAAAAAGGCCCCATGTTCAGAGATTTCACGATTTATATATATGTGTGTGCGCGCGCGTGACAGCACGGATGCATTGCTCAAATCGATAGGCAACAATCAAAGACTGTCAGACTAGAATATCAAACACACCAAAAATTCAAGAATATATCCATGAGATAGTAAGAAGAAGACAGGTACCTGGAGTAAGGCGAGGAAATAAGGGGAAGGGCAAGTAGTAAGCTACATATATATATATACAGAACTTGGTAATGCAAGCACGTGTATTGCTCCTATTCTTCATGACATTAAAGCTCTTATGGAGGATCATGTTAGCTGGACGCTTTCTCATGTTCGTCGTGAGGCGAATCTTTTAACCCATAATGTGGCCAAACGGGCGGTCTCTGAGAATTTGGAATTGGAAAGATCTATTCCTTCTTCTTGTATTCCCTTTGATATTCTGTATTCTGACAATCCTCCTCTCCCTCCTTAACTTTGATTTGGGGAGGATGAATGAATTTTTTGCTTAGAAAAAAAAAAAAAAAAAGCACGTGTAAACGAGGAAAAGAACAATGGCGTATTTTAATCTAACCCACCACCAGACCAAGGACTCCTCAGGTAAGTGAGAGAGAGAGAGAGAGACAAATGCATACATATTCTACATATAGAGATGCTCACATGATATTAATGGAATCACATGGAAGAACAGGACCAGAAATTCGTGCACGAAACAGTACGGATCAGTAATGCTCAGATCCAGAAGCAGTTAATTGGAAACCTGAGAACCAAAACTCCGGAAAAATTCCGAAAGAAATTCATGAGATAAGAGAGAAGAGAGGCACCTGATAGCACCGTAGCGAGGCGAGGAAAGAAAATGAAGAGCAGTCGCTCAAGGAACTACATATATAAAGAGGTTAACAAGGTTAGAATGTGCCAACGAGGGATAACATTGATGGCAATCTACTGACAGGTCTTCTTCTCTCTCCCCCCTATCCTTCACACCCTTTGACTTGGGCTTTGGTGGAAGCAGCACTGCCATTAACCAACATGCTACGAGGAAGGTTCGTATACACGATGGCATATTCCAATCAAACCCAGCGCGAGGACCACGAGGGAGGCGGAGATTGAGTCTGAGACTGGACTCTTACGGGTAGAAGATTGATGAGGTGCCGTGGAGGACTTTATTCGTCTTTTTTGTTTTAATTAATTTAATGTCTCCTTTGAGTGATTGCCGTGAAGTTAGACAACTTCGGACAGTTCGATCCATTTTTTACGCGGACAAGAGTTGGTGACTACTTTTATTCATATCCATCGTTGATTTATACAAAGAACCCGTACGATTAGAAAATTCATTGGGAATTTCACGTCATATTGCAGACGATGAGAATGGTCTTCCCTCTACAGAACCGACGAAGCTCCGTCAACGCAAGATGTTAGGTGCTAAACTGGAGCAGCAAGTGCAACGCGGGTCTGATGTTCTCGTCAACTTGCGTTTAGGCGTACGTTCACTTCAGGGAAAAAAAAATTAATAAATAAATAAAATAAACTAACAAATTATCTAATATCTGAGTAGGTCCAACATGAAATGCAAATGGAGAAAATATGTCTGCATATCTAAAGAAATCTAGCATAGAGTACTCTAAAAAACGTATCAAATTCTTGTCACTAATCTAAAGTTTAACATAGAACTACCTAAGACGTGAAAGGACATATTTCGACACTAGCAAAGGTTTGTCGATGAAATAGCACCTCCTCCGAGATTCATGGGGGGGCGCGCCGGAGTAGCAACCTGTTGGTGTGGGGGGGGGGGGGGGGGGAGGGGGGGGTCGAAAAAGATGGAGAACGACGGTTTTGTTCCTTTTTTTTCTTTTATTTATTTATTCATTTTTCTTCTCCTGATTGTGTGCGCCTGCTGTGTTGACGGAGCTCATGACATGAGCTGGACTGAGACTACCAACATTTTAAGAACAGGCGCCGATTAGACTCCATTTGGTTGGTTGAGTGGAACGACGTGCCGTTGTAGTGAGGTGCCAATTATTCGAATAGCCGTTTTTTAAGGTCACCTCAATCGCTGGTGAATGACTTGCCTTTTACAGAGTACCAATTGGACTGTTCGTATAATTGGGACAATATACCTTTTGCTTATATTAGATTACTAAAATGCCATGCTTGGCAGGTTTTTGTTGGAATGTCACAAAGAACTTTGCAGTTCTTGCAGAAGCGAAAAAGTTTTCAGCAATGTTGCCCTTTAGAAAGAAATTGCTCCTTGGAATGAATCTGCGCGATTGCAAACTCCCCTCAAACAAAGATGCCAAGCTAGTCCACCGAACCCACAAGACTCATGATGTGCATTTCCCACCGAAGGCCTTTCACTGCGTGTGGGGGTGTTTTTGTGTATTTGTATGGTAGTTTTCAGTGGCAATCTCATAGGTTACAAGCCAGTGAGCTTTGGCTCAACTGGCACCTCCTCCCTTTGGGGAGGGTTAGTACTGGGGGTCGATCCCCCACACCTGCAGGCTAAGTCCTGCTTCACCCGCAGGCTACGTCCTGCTCCACCAGTTGCCTAAAAAAAATCTCATAGGTTACAAGGATTGCAAACTCAGTTACTAGCAAATTACAAATCAAGAACCGTTGCGACATTACTGATACCCGGGGTCTGAAACAAGAAGAGACATTTGCAAAGGCTATAATGGAATCAAACTTGGTAATACTTCGGGAAAGTACACTTAGCACTGGCAAGTTTTGGAATAGTGACATTTGCACCCTCTCGTTAAATTAGTCACAGAAAACAAAGAAAAAGAAGTTTCTGCATTCAATTAGCCAACAAAGCATAAAATAAATGAGACTTCCTACTAGATTTAAGGGCAAACTTTATTTTCCGTCCTCTCATTAAATTGACCACGAATAAGAAAAGACAGTTCTGTCATCAATTAGCCAACAAAGCATAAACAAAAACAAAGTTGATATCTTTTTCTTTATTTTCCATAAGCTTTGCCGGTCAATTTAACGATCTGATAATAAAAGATGAGAGTGCAAAGTATCACTACCAAAAACTTGGAGGTGCAAAGAATACTTTCGCCTAATTCTTTTAAGTATTACCAGTTTTCGCCACAGAAGATATCCGTTTCCTATGAGAGTCACCAAATCCAGTGGACTGTCACCCTTTATAAGCAATTAGGTGGTAAGACTCAAAGTGAGACTGATGGTAATAGAATGACACTAACGACCACAGGGAATTACTGACTTAGCTCCACTGATTTAATAACGAATTGGTCAACGATCCTAACGGTATGAAGTGGGTCCAGTGCCTTCCAACTTTTCTAACAAAGAGCTCCGCCTCGGAAAAATTAAGTTACACATAGCTACGAAACAAGCTGTTGCATTCAATAAATAGATTCTAGAGCTTCTTACAAAGCATTCAATTAGAAAACTACCAAACAAAAAATAAATGAGTCTTCCTTTAAGACCAACCTGAGCCACAGTCAAAGATAGTCACGAGAGACCAAATTTCTGTCATCAATTAGCCAACAAAGCATAAACGTCAAAAATATCTTTTTCTTTATTTTCCATAAGCTTTGCCGGTCAATTTAACGAGAGGTGAAAAATTAATAGGCTTACCATCATGATAATAAAAGATGAGAGTGCAAAGTATCACTACCAAAAACTTGGAGGTGCAAAGAATACTTTCGCCTAATTCTTTTAAGTATTACCAGTTTTCGCCACAGAAATAAATACCAGATATCCGTTTCCTATGAGAGTCACCAAATCCAGGCACGAATGACCATCTGACTGTCACCTAATTTGGATATACAACGATTTACAGAGCAACCTATGGAGCCAATTAGATCACCCAATCCAGTGGTAAGACTACATGGGGCCCAAGTGAGACTGATCTAACAGCACTATTTTCTCTTTATTTTTTTCCCTTGTTTTCTCAATGGTGAGAATGACACTACTTTACCATCTGACCAGTGTAGTTGATCAGGGAATTACTGACCCATTAGGTGCTCCAATATCTGATTTATTGGTTCTTCGTATAACGAATTGGTCAACGATCCTAACGGTATGAAGTGGGTCCTGCTGAGCAGCAGCTGCCTTCCATTTACTGGGGAACTTTCTAAGGTGATTCAACTGCTGAGGTTGTTTGAGCTCCGCCTCCCACTCAGGATCCAGCTTCCATTCCTTTGGGACCTGCACGTCAATGTGTAAGTTACATAGGGTTACATAGCTACGAGTGTCCCAAGAATGTCAAGCTGTTGCATTCAACCACAAGATGGGAAATAATACAATTAGGTGCATTCTAACTTCTTGGTGCAGCTCCAAACGTTTAGATCTTACAAAGCAAAAAAAGGATGAAAAATTACAGATTAAACTACTTTTCAGTTTTCAAACTACTAATAATTGAGCCATCTACAAAAATTATAAATGAAGTCAACCCAGTCGCTCCAATTTCTGAGGTAAGCAGTAAACAATGTTAGATGAGGATGGCACTGTAATTTAGAGAAAAGGATTTCCTACAATCAATATCTAACAGGACAGTTGAACCAACCAGTCTAATAAGGTTCATCGCTTCTTGTCACTGAAAGAGCCAGCAGCAGAAACACACCCATACGCACTGCTATTCAAAGAATATGAACAGGTACTATTCTCTCACAAAGTCGACATGCAAGTAGATAATATATTTATCAGATTTAGGAAACTGTTGATCTGTGGACATCCTCTATTCATCAGATTCCCTTCCCCATGATCACAATTTCTCCGCCTTAGCAGGATTTAAACCAGGAAATCCTGGGGTTTAAGCCTCCGCTGAACCCATCTACATTGAAACTTGGATGACCTTTATATATCGGTGGATCAGCCTCTCAAAACGGCATTGTTGCTGATGATGAGTTTTTAGCTGCTTGGGTCGAGATAGTAGGACCAAGAATGATTATCATTCACTTCAAAAGATGAATACGAGATCACATTGGAAAAGAAAAGTGAAACCCAGACGACTTTATTACAAATTGCCATAGTTTTTTTTAACAGGAGATAACCATATTTCTTGGCAATTTGGGAGAAATGTTGCTTCATTAATTAGAAAACAGAATATACTATAAGAAATAAGTAAAAGAAGCAGCAGTGGGTTCTAAAAAGTCCCTAATCCGGGCAAACAACCTGGAAAGGCCCCAACTGTTTTCACCAAATTACTAGGTTTAGACACTCCTACATCAACCACAGGGCTGAACCTTAGGCAGAGTTCATCAAGCACGGGAAGCAGAAAATAACTTTGTACAGCGACAATTTGGAATATAAGATACTCAATTCTATGTTCATGGGGAGACAGGAGAAATCTAACATTAAGGATATTACCGAGGATGGCAAAAAAATCATTGCACTAAACTAAGTAATTTCCACCAAGTCACTAACCTTATCAATAGCAACAGTGTAAACTTCCAGATCACCATCAGATTTGATATGAAAGCGTGTGAATGCCTTGTAGTTAGCTATTCTTAGAGAAGAGAAGGCTTCGTCAAAGTGGATGTGAAGCCAGTTAATGCAGATGTACAAGTAGCTTCCAAACACCAAGGAAACCACCGGAGTCGAAAAGACCCAAAAGTAAAGGAAGACTGAAGCATAATATATGACAGCACCTCCTCGAGAGAGAGACTCCATTCCATTCTTGCATATGTTGCTCCGGGTTACAGCCATGACCTGATAATTCTTCTCCAATGAATATTCTTATCTAAGGAAGAAAAAGAAGCAGCAGATGTCTGGAACAGAGTGATTTTCCTACCTCAGGAACATCAAATGCGGACATAAGATACTTGATACATGCTGGATAAAGGCCATGGGTCCATTGTTCAATACGAGCTCGAAGGCCAGTTGGATCTGGAAAGTGCTCACTTTCCACTTGTCGGTACCACTGATACAAAGTGTGGTAGCCTGGAATGAAAATTTTACCATTATCCACATTTTCTTTTCTTTGACAAAGATAAGATAAAACTCTTTCCATACCCATTGAACACCAAACGCCTAGAAAAAATACCACTAGACAACGAAGCATCAGTCATATTGACCATATTAGTTACCATCACTTTTCAATTTTATCATACTGTTTTCTGTTAATACTGTTTTCGCAAGAATAAATCCTTTGAAGTGACACAATATGAAATCAAGATTGAGGCAGCTATGACTCAAGTGATCATATGAGTCTACCAAGCTTGTCAATATCTTTAGCCTCCAATGTTGTAATATATCAGGGATACATCTTCTAGGATAAATGACCTGCCAATAAGCCCAAAGTCAAATAGCAGCACCTCCGTCAATCAGGATGGGAGGAAGGGTGAGGTCATGGATTCAAGACCCTATTCCTAAAGAGTGTAATTATCAATGAACAAAATAACAATGAGGGATTATATCGGTAACTTTTTTCATCAGGCCATGTAAGCTGGTAATCCTTGAATCTGCAGCAAATATCCAACAAAAGTAACCACATAATTGAAGAAAGAACTCACCTGAGGTTGCTAGTAGTTTATGCCGGATGCACGTCTCAACACCCAGTTCCAATAGCAACATAAGAATTAATGCAGCACTAAGGTGTGCAGAAACGTGAAGAACTCCAATGATTGCTCTTTTCTTCCGAGAAACTTTGGAGGGTACAAATGCAATTGCTACGATTAGCAGTACCATAGCACCTGTTAATGATATATAAGAGCTTTCAAGCATATATATAGCACTACTCCATACTGTGCCAATGAAGTTCCTCAAGTGGCCTGAAAAAGAATCCTCTTGCAAGATGTGATCGAGCTTGCACTGAAAAAGCAGGAGAAGCAAAAAGTCACCTCTCGGTAACACATATATTTACCTTGCTAGGTAAGGCCATATATTAACAGATGCTAACTCTAAGGTGGAAAAGCATAAGGACTATGATCATAAGGTAAAAAAGAACATCAAGTCAGAAGAAGAGAGACGGAGATGTTCCCCTTGCCAAGAAAGACGGCTGAATTCAAAGCATCCACCACATATTTAAAACACAAAAAGCAACCCACCTGCGGGAACATAGAAAAGGCCAACACAAAGTATATTATGCCACCAATAAAGTCAAATTGCCAGTTCTTCTTTCGAAACTTCAAAATGTTTCCCAATGCAATCTGCACCAAAATGAGAAACTCATTACTGCAGCAACATTTAAAAGGTGAAAAATAAAAGTGAACTTGGTATTGCCAGGGAAATGGAAGGGAGAGAATAATATCCCAAAGTTACCCTGCTTGAGTCTTCATAAGAAGGATATGCTGCTTTGCACTCATAGGAAACTCCCATAAATCTTTTAAATTTAGTAAACACATGGGTAGGATGTAAGAATGCCCCACCACAACCATTTACAATTAGATGTTGCACATGACCTGGCCCATCTGATTTAACAGAAGAATGGCGCATATAGTGATGCAGGTCCCCAGCCATTCGCAGCTTACACCTTCCTTTCAAATAATCGGAAATCAGGTGCGAGACATTCTTTCCGGAGACATGATCCCAATACCAATCAAGAAGCCAGCTTGGTTCGTGCGTTATAATGATCACAGAATCTTCATCTCCAACCTTGTCCCAACAAGGTGAGATGAATCAGGCAAAAAGGAGGAAGTAAAAAACTAATTAGCATGGCATATGATCTATGGACATGGATACAAGCGTTTACTAGTCACAATGAATCTCATATCCAAATTTAGAATTGGAAGAATAAGCATCAAGAGTTATCTCCAACAAGTTTGAGATAAGAGAAACAGCTCTCATGCATGAGCATTCCAAATGGTACAACCATGTCATCCACTGAAGTAATATCTTCAGGGAACATATTAGATCCGACAAAAAAACTGAAAGAAGCCATACCTTCTGCTTCACTAATTCTGAAAAGAAGTTGAATTGGTACACATCAATATCACCATGGAGTGCTAGATCAAGACCAAATACCCACCATCTTTTAGGGAGTTGTAAAGCAAAATAACTCTTCTTTTGTGGCATAAACCACCCGCCCAACCAGCTCTTATGACAGATATACCCCATAAAGGTATGTAGACCATCAAACCAATCTGCATTGCAATAAGAGAATATTCTTACACCACAAACACATTTTACACTGAAAAAATTTAGAGGTTTTTCAATGAGAAAAATCATGTTCTAAAAAGAAAACAACCGATACTAGTCCAAGTTACCAGAGACATGGATCAATGAATCTATAAGATCACACTAGCATTCTCATTTATAAGAGACGAGTGAACCATAAAAGGCTCAGACTGAGAACAAAGACAAACCATGGTTTCCAGGTATAATAAAACTCTGAGGCCCATCATATTGCTCCAGTTCAGACACCCCACAAGGTAGCTCAGGCTTCTTTACAGCCACCTGTTCTGGCTTATACCACAGAGGGGGCTGCAGTGCATACTCAAAAGGACGGAAGAAGCGTTTTTCATATGTGAAAGCTGATGGATTGGGGTACCTAAAATAGAATTAAAATATACAAAATTAAGCTCAAATTTTAAAATTTAATGTAACTCACACGTCAATATAGGTCAAATTCTTCTGTACCTTTAACAAAGACCAAGAAAAACACCAATCATGCGCTCTTAAAAAACAACCTGAATAGAGAGGAGAGACACACAGAGAGCCCAGATCTTGAGAGCGAAGCTACAACACCCAATCTTAGTTAGCATTGGGGCAGTCCACAACAAGCTAAACCAATTTCCAACCAGTTCATCTTAGAAGGAACAACTAGTAGGGACTAGCTCCCCTAAGAGTACAGACCTAAAATCCAGGACGTCCCTAAGAAGCTAATCAATACCCAACTAATTTTCAATACAGGGTAGGCAGAGGCACTGGTGGCAGAAGGGAGCCCAAGTGGCAGCAGGAAGGAGTAGTGCAGCTTAGATTCCATTGGGCAAAAGACAGACAACAACAGCTATGCCTATGATAGTGCTAGTACTAAGGTGATTAGGGATATGTCTAGAAGGTGGTGGTGGTGAAAAAGTATAAGTCTAAAACGGAAGCTTGAGACCACCTATAAAACTGATACTGATGTTTCCATGAGGTATATTTGTTTTTAATTTGAGGATATCAATTGCTCAGGGAAACACATATACGGAGTATCAATTTAAGGCAATTCAATCTAAACAATAGTCACTGTGCTATCCAATTCTAGTACAAGAAAATTCTGTATTTTAACAATGACATCAATTTTTTTTAACACTGACATCAATATCATTTCAAGATGCTCAATGTCAAATTTTGTTTACCAATAACGATTCAGAGCTTTTATCTTTCCAGTATTCATTTAGTTTTTGATGGCGTCAAGTTTTAAGTTCAAAGTAGGCTTAACTGCATTGAATAAGATACAATCAAGTCACATTGTAAAACATTGAGTAAGAAATGTGAAACTCACGCTAGATCTCCTCCAATAAGTAGCAAGTTGCCACGTGGTAGGGTAAGCACCGAATCACCTTCAGTGAGACGAATGGAAGGTTGAGCAAGCAGCCGTGCCACAGCATAAGATGAATTCCCACCGTCGCCAGTATCAGCCATGAAGTCAAACCATAGGTCATCCCTTCCACTAAATTGATCATACAAAAGATCACTTTGTTCTGCACCATCTTGAACCTTGTTCATTGCTGCCTAATAATGTAAGAAAAAGGGAAGATAACATATGCAATTGCATAAAAACCAAGATCCAGGCAGAACTATAATGTAAACAGAGGAGATCATTGCACGAAATAAGATGAGAGCAACAACCATGAAGTTCAGAGAATAACCAGAAAAAGCTCTGAATTAGAATTGAAAACAAACATGAAAAGCTTCCAACATGGTATTCAATTTTTTTCCCCATCTTGTCATATACAAATAAGGTAATTTCGGAAATCAGAACAATTTTCAAAAACAATTGTAACGAGGATAACACCACTTATGCATCTTCATTTAAGAACATTCTTAACAAATAGAACTTATCCTCCTAAAAAGATATGTAACTGAAGCTATTATTTTGAAAAATACATATGTATGCCATTGAAGACAATATTTTGATGTTATTACTATTTAAGATGGAATTTACCTGCATCATACGCATGTCAAAGCGACCAAGAAAGACGGTTACTGACACAAGGAGGTCAAAAACCGTCTTGAATAAATCAGCGGATGTCCTGCAACATACAGTCACTAGCATAGTTAAACAGACTAACTGAAAATCAGCTATATTGTGCTGAAAACAGTAAAACAGAAGGGAAAACATAGCGATCAAATACCCTGAATACCAAGGAACCATATCCAAAAAATCAGGCTTCATTTGCTTCTTCTTCAACTTCTCATGTTCTTTAACCGACACAGGATGAGTAAGAGCCCACCTGCTCGTCATCAGACATTAATGAAGTGGACTGAAGGGGAAGAACAAGTGACAGAAGTAATAGCAAGCACAAAGATATCTTAAATGATCCTACTACAGAGAACAAGAGTAGTCTAACATGGTGAAACCATCTTAAGACACTTCATCTCTTATATCTGTATAAATATCAAAGGTTCTCTCTTTAGCTTCATCCTCAACAGGGTTTTCTTCAATGGTTTCCCTTTATTCTCCTCCACCGGATATTCAAGAAGGAAAAAAAAAATTACCTTTCAGATAGTTGAAGCCACCAATCAGAACTCGGCTAGGATACTACAAAAGCCGAGATTCTATCTCGAGGAAAAGGTTAATAATACAAGAACATGGACTTCACAGAGTGGTCACTCAAATAGCCTTCCCAGTTAAGACCACATGGCCATAACCACCTTTACATAAATCAACCTATATACACCCTTAATTCTATCATCCAAGAAAATAAAAAATAAATAGGAAGACAACAAGAAAGAAGAGAAAGAAAGTGCTCAGTCAGTCATTCCTGTTCGTCAAAGTAAAGTACAGAAATGGAGACTTATATTGTGGTACATGCCTTGAAATCAAAACATAGACTTGATGTCAAGAGATTCATCGACAATACTTTGCAACTCAGAAAACAAACCAGAGATGTGCACTCACCCGGTTGACCTTTCCACTACATAATTGGCAATGTAAAGGCCTATAAATGTAGCCCATAATGAGTATATAGGAGAGATTTCATCCGATGAACCCGGACAAGAGCCATTGCAAGCTAACTGAGAAATTAAAAAATAAATTATTAATCCAAAAAAAAAAAAACTAGATGTACTAAAATATAGTTGATACAAGCTGTACCTCGCCATAAATAACCCACTTGGACAGAAGTGGATAGTCACTTGCAGAACCAACTGGAGCAAACCAAGATGAGCAGACTTGATCTTTCAACTCATTCATACGAAGGAATTTGGAAAGCCAAGGGCTTCGCTCTTCTTTCTTCCAAAAAGAAAACCACATAGAAATTTTTCGTTCAGATGGTCTCTCTCGCAAAATAGCACGGTTGCCACAGTGACTGTAAAATACACAGCAGGCTATACTAAGAACCTGCACCAACGACAAGGGCATCAACAACATATTCAGGTTCATACGCAATTGCAAAATCCTGTGAAATGAATGTGGACAACAAAAGCATTTACTAAACTTACTGCACAATTTTGAAGAATGGTCAAGATCTCTGGTTTCTTTCCAGCCACACGTGAGACAAGGCCAATGTACCAAAGACCATAAAAGATAATGTGGAATACTAGAAGAAACAAAATAGAGGTGACATATATTGTTAAAAACAAAGAAAGGTTCATCCTCAGATCCACTCCCATTGACTGAAAACTAGGAAGGTGATACACAGCTGCTACTAAAATCCAGGCTATATACCTGCAGAAGTAAATATGGAAACGTACTAATCAACGCTGGTTTCTAATAGTTGTCAGTACTGATATAACAGAAATACATATATGCCAAACATTGTGGATATATAGGAACGAGAGCAAACTTATCAACAAAGGATAGGAGTAAGAGAAATCACTTACCACCGACTGAAATTTGAATAGCTTGGTTTAATAGTCTTCCCAATAAATGGCGATGAAAAGAAATAGAAGAAACCAAATAAACAGGCATACATAGACCACCATTTAATATTGTTGTCCAACTTCTCTACAAGAGTGTTGATGTTGTCAGATGAGATAAAAAATAGACAACCCACAGCAACAGCGATTATAGCATGCCGGGAATGCTCGTGTGGGTATGGATATGCCGGAGTTAGAATTGTCCTAACTCTCTCCATTTTGAGAGTTTCCAGTAAACCAACAGACTGCTTATCAGAGCCCATTAAGCGGCCTTATACTTGTGCTGATTTCTTCACTCAATTCAAAGCCTTGCAGGTAAAAACCACTTCGGTAGTGCCAAAAGCACCATATTAAGACGATCCAGAATCCTGAACAAAACGTTGATAACACAAAGTTTTAACATAGAATGATTGAACTTGTTGCCAAGAATACAGGATGAATCAACTATAAATTATATCACAGGGCAAGAACCAAGTTCAGTAATTGACAAAAGAAGCCATGTGCAAAAGAAGAAATATATCATCAGTTATAGTCAGACTTCCTCGTATGCTTCTTGTTTTCCCCTTTAACACTCTTACTGAACGCGATATAAGTTTTCAAGTAACAATATAAGCAATTGGTACCCTAAATTAGTCATACCGCCGTCAACACCAAATATAACTCTGGAAAACAGTGACTACAAATCGAAACCCATGACTACTTTGAGTTACACCTCAAAAAGCTAATTCTATTATACAATGCTAAACTTATGGAAACCGATATTAATACAAAATTGCAGTATATTAGCAATAGTTCAACCCAAAATCACAAAAAGTTTTTCAAACGAACAAATACACCGCTAATCGTTACATACTTGATAAACACGCATCCTATAATTATAGTATTATTCGTAGACTATTACATTTTTGTAAATTCACCCGTTCTACAGTTGTTGAGCCACCACAGCAAAAGATACTACACTCGGTAACTAGTGTCTAAACTTGCGTTGTTCTCTGTTCTCCAGAATTGAGACGAAATCTTAACTCAACTCCATTTAGGTAGTTCCATGGAAAATTCACATCAGTGAGGAATCAAAACCCTAATTCACCGAATGGCGCTCTAGCTCTAGATTCCTCAACAAAACGACGCGTTCCGACAACAACATAACCGCCACCAAAACAGAAGTTCGCTCTCAGGAACACTTAAAAATGAATAGAAAAAATTATAACAATACGTATATGATCCGGCAGTTATCACCTACAACTTTCCAAACTTCCAGTTTTGATTGCACCCAAAAAAAACATATTTGCTTAGAAAAACCTTTGCAGAATTTCCAAGAACATGAAAAAAAAAAAAAAAAAAAAAAAGAATAGTAAAAGGTAGAGAGAGGCTAGGTACCTGAACCAGTTGGCGAGGAGAGAATGGACGAAGGAAGGGAAAGAGTGCATGCACAAGAAATATACAAATGCCAATGTTTTAAAAGAAAGAAAGAAAAGAGGAGGGGATATATATATATTCGGAGACCCGTTTGGTATCTGAGAATGTCAGGGAGGAACATAACAATGGGATATTCTTTTTTTGAGCCTCCACCAGCCTTATAGTTAACTTCCCTTAACAAAACGGACTGCGAAAGAGAGAGATTATTCATCTGATTATGTGTCAGATTTTGGTGCTTTACACAGCCAACCCCAACACGGAACCGGAGAAGGTTTCTTGAATTCTACAATTTCCCATTTCCTTTTGTTTATTACGAAAAAAAATTGAGACCCATGCACTCACGCCGGTTTTTGACTGTTATATTTGGACTTTCTGGTGTTGGATTGGCCCTCCTCGGTACTTCGACCCTTAAGGCCAGCCCGGCCCTATAAAGAACCTAAACCTTCCTCATCTTGTTCTGGGCATGAGTTTTGTTTCAGCCTAATTTCTAAATTCCTTTTGGGAAATTTATCAAAATATATTTACCTAAAATAAAATTATATCAAAATTCGGTCTTGTGCTTCTGTCTTTTTAGAAATTGGGACATTGGTTTTTCTAATTTTTCGATTTCGCGTGTTAAAAGACTTGAGAAAAATTCTAGTCCTATTAGAATGGGTTATTTATTAAATGCGTCAAGAACGATGTCGTTTGCTTCTTGTCTGCTTCTAATTTATATTCTAATTCTAATTTGAATGATTAAGTTTCGGCTTTGACCATCCATGATCCATCCAAATTTTTTTTGACGATTTTTCACGTAAGGTTTATGACGTGTACAGTTCTACATTTTAGATAATCTGATACTTCCTTGCGTGCGGGGATCCCTTTGCATCAGTGGCTTTTTTATTATGAATCTTTCTATTTTTTATTTTCTTTTTAGGTTTTCCGATTTTCTCATGCACGTGGCATCATCTCTAAGTGATCAAAAGTTAAAAGGATGCGTGTCATGCATAACTCCCACGTAATTATATGTCAGAGTCGTATATAAATAATGAACGGACCGAAAGATTTCATCAAAGTGGACATTAATGTGCCTGGTGAGATCCTAAGTGGACATTAACATACCTAGACTTCTTAAATTGACAAATTATTGCCTGAATTTTAATCACATTTATAATATCATTCCCTTCATTACATTTCAACCCAAATTTCTAATAAAATTAATAATGTAGCACGTCACATGTTAATTATATAGACATGTGGCATGTCACGTATTTTTAAACAAAGTAAAATTTAAATTTTTAATAAAAATTAAAATCAAAAATCAAAAGTTTAATTTAATAAATATATGAAACCATAAAAGGATCTTATAAGTTTTATTTGTTTTTAAGACTTGTAGCATGTTAAGTTACCATGTATTGACACTTCATGTCTCATGTCGTCAATATGAAATGTGACAGGGGAGATTTGTTAGTTTTAGAAATCTAGACGATTTTTTAAAATCTCCTAGAACTGAGACAATAATTTTTAGTTTTAGTTTTTTTAATAGCATAAAAAAACCGTGCAACAGATTCGAAAAAATCAAAACCGAGCTTAAAAGCACTTAGTTGGGTACAAAACATGGTAATCCTTGAGTCCTCCACGGACGAATTTAGGCTTAGATATTAGGAGGGTAGTTATACAAAAATTAATTTTAGAAGACCAAAAAAAGACAAGAAGAAAATTATAAAAAAATTATCATTTTTGCTCAAGCGAAAAAAAAAAAAATTCAGCTGATTTTGGGAGGGGGGCATGGCTCCCTTAGGCTTAGGCCTTAGCTTCGTTCATGCTCGCATATATATATATATATATATATATATATATATTAGCAGAGTTAAGGTAGCCTTGGAACGGATATTTTCTTTTCCAATAAAAAATAAGTACTTATTTTATCTTTAAATTTTGACCTTTTTTAATAAATTGTTATTTATTTCTAATTTGATTATAAAAATTCCTGAATTTATAAATTTATATTAAGTAATTTTTTAAAAATTTTATTATCCAAATTAATAGTTCACATGACAATTAATTTTAATTTTAATTAACACGTATATTAAAATTAATTTGTAAATCACTAATTTTAAAGATAGAAATTTAACGAAATGATTTATTTACTAAATATTACAAACTTAATGATAATTATGATCAATTTGAAAACTCAAAAATTATTTATTAAAATGAGTCCAAACACAAACATGAAATACGTATATAACTCTTACAATAAAGCAAAAGCCTCTAAAAAGAATTATATCCATAATCACAGGCATCACTTTTCCCAACTAACTTGTGTTTTTTTTTTCCGACTTTTCCCACCTAACTTGTCTGCAGCTTGGTAGATGAATTCAATTCGTGACCTTTTTTTTCTCCACATGACATTAAAGAGCCTTGTGCACCCATGCAGTACAACATATTCGATCAGTTTACCCATTTTAATTTTCTTATTATTTTTCCCTTTTATTTACACCATTATTTTAAACATTTTGTCATCCTAAGTACAAGTAGGTGGGAAATTCAAGCCACGATTAAATAGCGTAGATTAATGTATACCCACTTGCAAATTGGGTGAGACCATGAAGATATTTTATTATTTTTTCTTCCATTTATTGATATATTTTTATATGAACTTTTATGTGGATAATGATTCTCCACGGACTAATCTCGGACCGGGTACGGTAAAGTAAACAGTTCTAATTAAAACCAAATTCCATTAGCCTCTTGATCTCCTTAAGGTTTAACTTTGAACGGCCTTATCATATTAATGATGTGGAAATATTTGAAGCAGGAGCTCAATGGCTGCATATGATTATTTAACAAATATAGAACTTATAAGATATTTATAAAATATAAAATAAAAAAAAAAAAAATTATAAAAGTAACAAACCAAAATAAAAATGGGGGAAATTTCATAAATATAAAAATAATAGTTTTTAAAAAATAAAATAAAAGCCTTAAATAAAATAAATAAATTATAATTTTTAAAATCCAATTTTAATGTTAACTATAAGACCAGCTTTCTCAACCCATTCCTCCAGCGAAATTTGATTGAAAAAATTCTCATGCCTCCAGAATTGTTAATTATGTTCTTAGCACATGACAGTGTTGCTTGGGGCAGCCTCTTCCATTGTAACTGAAACACTACTATCCTCTTCCGGTTTTATCTTGAAAAATATATTGGACCGATGTGGCATTTGACTCCAATAATATATATGGCTGGTCATTTCATAGAAGGGCAAATTAAGTTTTGCACCTTTTAACTACTACTTTTTTTGCAATTTAGACGCTAAATTATCAAAATTGATACATTAAACTTCTAATTAAATACTAATAAGTTTTTACTTTACATCTCATGTTACAATTTGACTGCTAACATGATTTTACGTGTCCTTTTTTTTTATTTGACTTTAATAGTGCGATCTTAACTGTAGATGTAAAGTGTAAATTATATATTGATAATTTGAAGTGAAATGTGTTAAGTATAGTAATTTATGGCACAAATTGAAACATAAGTACTAGTTAAAGGATACACAACTTAATTTTTCCGCAATAGAAATTGGTAGCATCCTGCTTAAAAAGGGGAACTCTCGCGTTAAGAAAAGAGACATTAGAGTGTGAAGCTTTGTTAAGTTGTAAAATTGGCCCATTTCACAATGGGCTTCTAGAGAATCAAGCCCATCGACTGTTGGACCGCGTCTCAAGTTTCTTCTTGCGAATTACTGCAACCACAGAGTAAAACAACTGAGAAAGAGTAGTACTTTTACAGAAAAAATTAAAAAAGAAAAAAAGAAACTTTTAGTAACTCTACCTTGCTTAGACCAAAAAAAAAAAAGGAGAAAGAAAACCCTACCGTAATTGTTGTGATGCGACTTAAAGCAACTAGTTGGGAATAAATTGAAAACCATTTTTCATCTGCTATAAAAGCTTGAGTAGGGGTAGAGATGAATATCCAGACGCATCGAATCGGAATAGACAATTTCAATACCAATTGAAATCCTTTTTTTGATTTCGAGTTCCATTTTAGAACATAACAGATGTGGAATCGGATGAAATTGAAAATAAAAAATTTTGATTCTAATGATTAGACCTTTTATGGCCAAATTATATATTGTCATATCGAGCCAAACACTATTTTTAGCATTTAGAACATGATTTGGTGTTTTTTTTGCGTCAAATTGCTTATAAATTAAAATTTAAGCCCTTTTATTTGTTGTTTATATCTATCAGGAATTAACCATTTAATACAACATTATTTAATTTTTCCTATGCCATAACAAGATTAAAATAAACACTTCATCTCAAATGCTATGTAATTTTATCACTTGATTATTCCTATCAACAAAAAATTCTTGGCCATACTATTTTATTTTTTTTAATAAGGGCTCAAACTATTTAAAAAAAAATTATTTGAACCATAATTTCCTGCCGAAATTGAAAAAAAATATAATCCGGTTCATATTAACTGGACGCAAAATCCAAATTTCTGTTCCACCGTAATTTTTTCCCACCGGCCTTAGGCAGATGATTCTATACCCGCCTATGGCTCTCTTTAGACAGGTATTTTATTTTTTAATATTTGAAAAAATAAAATTTTACATCACATTAAACTTTTAAATTATCGATATTTATTAATGACTCCACCTCTTTAGCATGCAGGTCCGTTTGCAAATCCTAAAGTATTTAAGTGTGTTTGATTGTTAACATTTTAAGAAAGTTAACATTTTAGAGATATTAAATTTGGTGAAAAAATTGAAGAAAAAGATAAATTTTAATATTTATTATAATAAAAAATAATAATGTAATAAAAAAGAGATATTATATTATAATTTTTTATTATATTAAAATTTTAAAAAATATAAAATTTTATACTTCAAACACACTTTAAAAGAACAGGCAGAGTTAGTATATCCTACAAAAATGACAGATACTTGAAATGCTAGAATAAAAAAGAAAAGAAAGAAAGAGAGAGACTTGAAAAATAATACCCTTAAATGATGCGGCAGATATCATGATAGAGTACCCCTGTCGTTTTTCACCGGTACAAGAAAGTCAAAAATAAATGTCGGCTCAGCGACAACCGTTGAAAGTGTCATCCCGTTCATATGTTATACGACCTGTAACAGGTTTCTTTTTTTTTTGTCTAGATGACCTGTAACAGGTTTCATTTGCACCTCTTTAGCAGATCTCCATTTGAACAGTACATTCACTGCACTCTTTAGTATAATACATAATTCAATGGTCTAAACTCTTCGGAAGCTGGCAGCATTGACTGGCACTGTTCATAGGTGTTAATATATAGCCGTTCTTTAATCATTACGGTACAGAAAACGGGCCCCCGGGGCAATAAATTATGAAAAAGTTACCGAAATGACAAAAAATCTAAGGGGTCAACAAACTCCTAAAGCGATAAAAATTTTTTTATATAATATAAGTTTCTACTTTAAACGTATTAGACGATTTCACGTTAGTTAAATTTTTTTATCAAAAATTTATTAATGATCTAAACAAAATAAAAATTCAACAACCAATTCACTAATCAAAATTAAGAACAATAACCTTCAATAAATCACAATTGACTATGTGTGAATAAACAATCTCAAAATTCAATTCAGCATAGACTTGATTGAGCAGAAATTTGTACAAGACAAAGTGTCTTCATGGCTTTGACATGGGCAGTCAATTGATGAACATAGCATTTAGATGAAATCTACTTAATATACACAACATCAACACCTATAAGTAAATATATTTAGAAATAAAGAATCAACTCAATTTTCAAGAAAATTTAGAAGTCAAAGACTCAACTTCCTCATAAGTCATAACACATTTCTTTGCTAAGGACTTAAGAATTGTGTTTGTAGAAAAGTATTCCTTTTTGCCGAAAAAGAAATCCACTTAGCACTTATTTCGAGTACAATTATTTGGTTGGTCTAGAAATTTTTCATCTTTCAAAATCAGAAATATGAGAAACCAAAAAAATTCCAATACATATCTTCTCTCTCACTTTCTCAATTAAAAATGCAAAGATTGCATAGAAACCACATCGAAAATTCTTGAAAGAGCACAATCACTAACTTATCCTAACCCACAACGAAAATATATACATCAAACAAAACCTTCAAATATGACAAAATAATTAATTCTATTTTCGAAATAAGGACAAAACACATGTAAGAAAAAAAAAAAAAAAAAAAAAAGACAGAAAGAGGGGGGCGGCCACCCCAAGTTGCCCCCCTTCCGTCCGCCATTGGATTTAGTGTTTCCAAAGTCTCAAGTTCGAAATTTCTTAAGTACTACCAATCATTTTGGATCATCACCCTCAGGGCACGTAGCTCAATAACAATCTGGTTTGTGTAAGATTGAGGGACTGCACAAATATAGAGATTAGTCAGAATGAAGCTCCAGACACCCTTATCATCCAAAGAAATAATCTGAAAGAGAGATCCAAAATCACCAACTAGCTTGTATTGATCTTCCATTCTTTACTCGCATCATTCTAATTCTTTACTTAGAGAAAATTTAGTTCGAATATTGGTCAAGCAGACTATCATAAATGATATTGTGTAATCCGAGAGACAGAGACAAATTATATATATATATATATATATATATATATATAGAAAATTACACATGATTTACATTCTATTTCCAATGTAGCCACAAAGCTATTAATTTTGATAATTGGCACCTTAAATTAATATCTCTTTTGCAATATTAAGCCTTGGTTCGGATTTAACTGTAAAAGCAAACCAAAGATGATACAATCTTAATACAAGATGTGATGTGGTAATTTCAGGAATAGATAGTAAGAGATAATGTATTTATGATTAAATTAATAGGAAGAACAAGTATAATTTATTATAAAGATTCTCTCTAATTTGTTATTGGAATTGTACGGTCTAATTCAAATAGAGATAGACATAACATGTAAGTCTCACAAATCTAATTCAAAGAAAAATTAAACACAACATATTGGTCTCACAACATTCAATGCTACCAGTATGAGACTCATATGTACTTGTTGTCTATCTCTTTTTGAATTGGATCAGATCATCTTCATTTAAGAAAAAATGGTTCAAGTAAAATTTTGTTCTCTCCTTAGTTTTTTTTTTCCTTTCAAAAGAACTTAAAGTACTTCATTTTTAGGGAAATTTGCTTTTTAGTCACTAAGTTTTCACCCCTTTTCATTTTTAGTCATAAAACTTAATGTTTCAATTTTTTAGTCCTTAATCTCTCCATACTTGAAAAAAATAGTCCAACCGTTACCTTCCGTTTGTCTAACTAACGGAATAATATTACGTGTCAGCCTCCATTTTCCACGTAAGCAACCTATTTCCACGTCAACTCACCATTTGA
This sequence comes from Morella rubra, assembly GCA_003952965.2. NCBI lineage: Eukaryota > Viridiplantae > Streptophyta > Magnoliopsida > Fagales > Myricaceae > Morella > Morella rubra. The sequence continues at coordinate 28,059,258 of CM025851.1, forward strand.
ACCGAATACCTTAAACAACCAATAGCTCCCACAAGGTTAAATGAAACTGTGCATTCCAAGTCCTTTAAAACTAATCGTTTATTTTGACCCCACATAGACCAATTGTGTGTTCTCTTGCCTCGCATATCTTTGTCTGTGATAACCCACATTTAAAAACAAAATAAAATAAAACAAAGATAAAACACACTCAACTGAACGGTGTGTTTCGCACTAGCCGATGTTGAGAAATTAGCTAAGTCTTCCCCCCGTGTATCCTTGCCCCTTCCATAAGTGTCTCACATTTTCCCCGCAGGCAGACAAAGTCTTCAAGCCCTAGTCTCCTTTGTGTTGTTTTGAAACCACGAACTAAGCTTGCTCCACTTAATTGAACTAAGCTTTGTCCAGATCTCCTTTGTGATTTATCTCCTTTACTATTTCGGTAGACGAGGTAGACGAGCTAACCCATTCAGCTTCTTTGGGTTCAATAGAGGTGGCATCTTGGGAGCATTTTGGACGCGGCAATGGGAAGAGGTAGATAAGGTGTCATATAGTTTCTCTTTTAGTATAGTAGTGTTTCAGTTTCTCACGTGTTTGACAGTTTAAAAGTCTACACTTTTTGAACCCATGTGTGTGACAGAAATGACGAAATGTTTTGTCTCTGATTCTAAAAAGGTTAGACAAAGTCATTAAAATATGGCACAAGTATTTTTAAACTGTGTATGAAGTGGGTAAGACAAACTCCTTTATGCTTTTTGTCTGGATTTGTTTCGTCTATTTAAAGAATTTGTCTAAATCTGCTATGTTCCATGCTAGATTTTCTTACATATACTATTGTTGTTGGTTTGTTGTGGTTTTATAACATAGACACTTTATGAGTTGCAAATAAAATGTGTGGGTCCTGCCTCTATGTCCGTGTTGGCTTGTTTTGTAGTGTAGTGAATATAATATATGTCTATGCTGCCTTTATATCTTTAGTATTGAAGAGGATGTTGGTTACCCGATGCTTGTGGTCCCATCTAATAGTATTTGTCAATTGACTTATTAAATGATTGTGGTCCTCAAAGGGAAGTTTAATTTTTTAGTCACTGAGTATTGATTTTGTTTTTCCTTGTGCCTTTTAGTATAGTTGCTTACGAATTGATGATTAATTTTTCAGGTTTGCTTCGTATAATAGTACCATGGTGGCAGTTCCTGGGTGGACTCGGGTAGATTTACGTGGGAGGCAGGGCAAATGATGTGGGAAAACTCCATGTAGATTTTATGTCTGTGGGGGAGTTTGAAAGTTGTGTGAAAGGACTTAAGTATTGTTCAGTTGGGGACTTGTGGTATAATTTTGACAATGAGGATTGTGTTGCAGTGAAGGCAATGAGGGGAGATAAAGATATTATTGAGTTGATGGATATCGCGTTTAAAGAGAATAGAAAGCTCTTGAACAAATTTGTAGAGCATGCTATTGATTCTCCTGAGCTCGTTGACCCAATAGACCCCCTTAATAGATTAACGGCTACCCTGGGGCATGAATGTGGTGAAGATGGACTTGGGATGAGGGAGGAAGATGGCAGCGAACACTCAGAGGGTAGGGATTTTGTGAAGAGAGATGGGGCTGGATTGAACATAGGCGGGGATAATAGAAATGAGATTGATGTGGGGTTGAAGGGGAATGAGGTTATTTCTAGTGATGATGGTGAGCCTTCTAGATGAGCTGTGAGAATGAGGTCCACTCATAGAGTCTTTCAAATTGGTAATCTACTTGATGAATCTGATGAGGAGGAAGAGGGTGGGGTATCTGACTACGACACCGACATAGAGGACTTCAGTGATATTGAGATAGACGAATCAGATTTATTTGAGGATGTTGAGAGTCCAAAGAAGAAGGTTCCCCGACTTCAATATTAATGATCTATATGGTGAGGTGTCACTAAAACAAGGGATGATATTTTCCACTATCCAAATAGTGAGGACGGCTTTGAGGCGGTACGTAGCACAAAAACAGTTATACTTCCACTACTTGCACAATGATAAGATACGTGTGCAAGCAATATGTAAACAAGATGCATGTGATTGGTATATCTTTGTGGGGGAGATGAGGGACCAAGTAGGGTTCCATATCACACATTTCGTGCATTAGCACACATGTGGTGCTCACTACGTTAATAAAAAATGTGATGTTGTATTCTTGGCCCAGCATTATCTGCAGAACTTCAGAGATCATCCTAGTTGGCCTACATCTGCATTACAAGCCTAGATCAGGAGAGACTTTAACACTGAAATTCCCTTGCACCGTTGTTATAGGGCTAAAAGACGTTCATTAGAGAAGGTGAATAGGAACCAAGCAGAACAATTTAAATACACTCGTCAATATAGTCTGGCAATCCAAAAGTGGAACCCTAGTAGCATTGTCACCCTTCTAAAGACCAAGCAGCACTTCCTGAGATTGTATATTTGTCTTGTTGCAAGTAAAGCGAGTCTAATGCATTGTAGACCCATCATCAATGTTGATGGATGCCATCTCAAGGGTTAGTTTGGAGGACGACTCTTATGTACCATCGGGAAAGATATGAACGACGACATGTTTCCTATCGCATATGCTGTGGTGGAGGCTGAAATGAGAGATTTGTGGTCTTGGTTCATGATGCAATTTTTGAGCGATATTAGATTGGTTGAAGTTCATGGATGCACTTTCGTGAGTGATAGGCAAAAGATAATGTGTTTAATTCCAGTTTTTTAGTGGAGTATGTACTATTTATAGGTTTTAATCAAATCAATTACTTAACATTATGTTATATTACAGGGCTTAGGTCTCATCTTTGATAATGAACTTTTAGGGGCTGGTCATAGAAGTTGTTTCCGTCATATCTATGCCAACCTAAAGAGTGTTGGATTTAAGGGCAAAGCGCTAAATGACGCTTTATGGGCTGTTGCCACTACCACAAACCGCACAGCCTTTGATGTTGCAATACGGAAAATTGAGGTTCTTAGCCTAGGTGCCCACGAAAAGTTGATAAAAATCGATCCCGCCTTATGGTCTAGGCATGCTTTAGGTATAGGTTGCAAGAGCGATATGTTCTTGAATAACCTTGTTGAAACATTTAATGCGTGGATCAAAGAAGCACGTGACAAGCCAATCATTACATTGGTCGAAGCAATAATGTAACAGCTAATTTGGAGATTTTACAAAAAGAAACATGGGCCTAAGGCTGTGATGAGTCAGAATCCGAAGTCGTTATGTCCCAAGATTTTTAAAAAACCATAAAAGATAAAGAGTGATACACAAGTTTGTGTTTATAGATGGCAAACTGGGTTGGAGTTCGAAGTCGACCACCCATTTGAGACACAGAGAGTAGTTGATCTTGACACACTCACCTATTCTTGCAAGAAATGACAGTTATGCGGCATCCCATGTATACATGCATGTTCTGCGATCTACTTGCGTAAACATCGCCCCCAAGATTATGTCTCAGAGTGGTACCACATGGCCACTTACTTTAGATCATACGAGTATGAGATACATGTTATGCTTGGATCAGAAGATTGGCATGCGGATCCTACCAACGATCAATGCTCCCACTTGTTGTTTAGGCTCAATCGGGGAGACCAAAGAAGGTGACAAGAAGAGAGTCCAACGAACCAGTTGTCCCTTACAAGCTTAATAGAGCGTGATATTTTGTGAGATGCAATAATTGTGGTACTAAGGGACACAATGCGAGAAAGTGTCTATATCTTGAAAATCTGAACAAAAAGGTGTGGTGGGAAAAAAAAAAAACCCCTGTACTAGGGGAAACTGGAATGAATCAGCAAGAGGTAAATTTTTTCCGACCTTCATTTAGTTCAGCTTTATTTTTCTGCAATTAATTGACTACCTAACGCTTTAAGTACTATCACGTTTTCTTATATACTACGTAAATGGCCAAGGCGACGCTGCCACTATTAGAGGTCGTGGCAAGGGAAGAGGAAGGGGTAGAGGCAAAGGGAGAGTAGAGGCTCCTAATCCTAGTCTAGGAGCCGTCGAAGAATTTCGTGCTGACTTTGTTGAAGAATTTCTTCGTGAAGGGGCTCCTAATCCGACTTCAACATGTGGTGTGTTCATTTCTTCTATATTTTCAAGGTTTATGGTTGTAATACCTAAATTTGTAATGGTTGAATTGTTTGATGCCCGTGTAGGGAATGACAGTAATTGACATATTTCTAAGAGATGGCAGGTTTTTTTTTTTTTTTTTTTTGTAATTGTGGTAAGGGTTGAAATGCTGAATTTTAACTGGTAGAATACATTGTAACATCAAGAAGTATGATGTGCTGATATTCATTTCGTTTTTTTATTTTTTTGCAAAGATTCTTATTGGCAGGTTGTATAGGGGTTTGATGTACAGGGATCTTGCGCTTCCATATCCATGTTTTTTGGAAATGTAATTGAGAATTCTGGCTTTGATGTTATGGTTCATGTTGTAATTGAAGCATATATTTTGTAATGTTCAGACAAATATTTTGTGAAGTGGGTATATTTTGTAATGTTGGTCTCTGAATATTTTAGGGTAAGGTTCAATTTTTCCAAAAAATATCCCTAAAGTTTAGTCTCAATCTCCAACAGATCCTGCCGTCAACTTAGTGGACGGAAATGCACACGTGGCTAACGGCTTACACGTAGAAATTGACAGCTCGATTAAAAAAAAATCACGTCCAATTGCAATATGACACGTGTTAGTAAAATAAATAAAAAAAAATTAATCTGAAATTAATAAAAAACATAATTAATTTATTTTTATTATTAAAAAAAAAAAAAGAAGAAAGGATCGACGATGGAGGCCCCCTCCACCAGCTGCCAGGGGAGTCTGGCCACCCATTTTTGGGCAGTCAGTGGAGGGAGGAGGAATCCCTCCTCTACCCCGGGTGGTGCTCTGGGAGGTTGGGGGACCTCCCCCATTTGAAGATCTGGTCTGCTATTTCTATCATAGTCATCAGATCTTGTCTTGTCGCAATTTATTAAGCTTTATTGTGCTGATTTGACTTTGAGAGCTATTGTTTATTCATTCATTTCATTAAACTTTGAGAAACCTTTGAGTGTGAGATACACTTGGGCCTTCCTATGGTGATAAAAGAAATCTCATAGGCTTTGAGATTTGTGATGAGTTGAAGAGAGCTCGGGAAAACTCTTATAACTGTTACTTAGCAACCGAAAGCTAAGTTGTAGCCACTATTAGATTATAGTGGAGAAGCCCAAGGAAGGCAATAGCCTTAGGGTGGACGTAGGCAAATCTTAGCCGAACTACTTAAAAATAGCAGTGTTATCTCTCTTCCCTACTCTCATACTTATTGCTTTCATTTATTGCTTCTTGATCATTATCGCTTTACTATTTACCCTATATCTTTAGAGTTGTCATCAAACATATTCAGATCTGCGTTTTATTTACTAAACCAAAGAGATATTTTTCAGATCTGAGTTTTTTAAAAAAATTGGATAAATTTTTTATAAACCCAATTCACCCCCCTCTTTGGTTGATTTTTGGACTCACAGATATGTAATGGAAGTTATATTAAAATGTTGGCAGATTTTGACAGCATTTTGGCACTTCATAGATTTGGATGGATATTTTCTCCTTTTTACAATAAATTCAAGCTAGTTGTTGCTCTGGTTTGACAATGGAAATGGTCTTGAAGTTCATGTCAACTCATAAGGGTTGACAGAATTTCCCAATGAGAAGTGAGCTATGAGACACGCAGGTCGCAGGATAGAGACATGAGATGTCATTCGGATTTGCATTTGGTTTCCCATTCATCTCTGTGTAATTAAGCATTTTGGTTGAGAAGTTTAAAAAGGGTCCTGTCAACAATGGGGTGGCTTAAATGGAGCACGAAAAATCTAACAGTTTTCCTTTGTTTTTATGTCACATAAAATGAATAGTGCAGGGAATAAGTGTTCTTGAGCAATTGAGATTTTAGATATGTAATGGCAGTTATATGCAGGTGTTGTTTTTTGGGACCACATTTTGACAGCATTTTGGTTGTTTTTTAGGACCACATTTTGACAACACTTTGGCTATTTTTTTAGACCACATTTTGACAGGAATTTGGTTGTTTCTTGGGACCACAATTTGACAACATCTGCGTATAATATTGAGAAATAGTCTAAGAGATCACTTTAATACACAAAAAGTACATCAATTTCATTATGCATCTAGATTTTACATACAACTTGCTATTACACTTAAAAAGCAAGAACAATTAGTCTAGAACATAATACATTTCATTGAGCCAATCAACATCTTCCTATTACATTAACCACCGAAAAACACAAGTGACATCTACCTAATACATTACAAAATTACCATCTATAATCAATTATTGACTAACACAACTCAAAACAATCTACCCTATTACATTTAAAAATTACTCCGAAGTTGTCTTCACCCAAAGAGCACTGATGACAACAACGGCAATCCAAGAGAGCCCCATCGTGTATTTCAGCCTTTTGTTTGTAATCTTTAGGTCTGACTTCTCACTTTTCAAGGCTTTTATCTTTTTCGTCAACATCGGCCGAGCCTCCATCCCACAAGGGCAAGTTGGAGGATCATACCACAAAAAGAAGTTGCACGACTCCTGTTTCTATTGACGTATTCAAGAAGGTAGATAAGTAAAAAACTATGTGAAAATTCTTTGGACATATACACATTTAGGAAACAAGTTGGTTGAACACTTACAGATTTTTCATTCCAATTCGCACACCCAAGGAAGCGTCGTCCAGGGTTGAAGTCAGTCAATGAAATCTTCAATAGTGCTATCAATCCACAACGACATAGCACTGACCCATGACCTCCACTAGCAATGACGGAAGATGACGAATGTGAGCTGTATGATGATAATAAAAACACATCTTTTATGTTGAAAAAAAAGGCATTTCAAGAACTATCAATACTATTGATGTATTATGAGTATAAAGTAGACATTTTACTAGGAAGCATCGTGTAAACAAAATAGCAAATATTTACCAACATTGAATAAATGGCCATTAACATAGAAAGTATGCATGCCCCTTTAGGTTCAAAATATACGACACCTAACTTCTAAACTATGAGAATAGTAACAAAAGAGGAGCTATCAACTTATTCTTCACCAAATTATAAACAATCATAAGGGGACCTAGAAAATTTTCATATTCATATTGGAAGGCCCTATTCCAATTGAGATCATCAATGACCATAACGCCGAATTAAAATGTCAGATTAACGCATCAATTAAAAAATGTCGCCTGAGTACCGTTATATAGTTCATCTGCCAAATTATCGTCTGTAAAAAGCACCATTCACAATAAACAAAAAACAAGTACATAGCAGGCATTGCAGAAATTTATCATCTTATTTCTTCACTTGAAACAATAAAAGCGTACTGTCTCGGGAGAGATTGCAATATAGAACTATACAAATGAATGATTTTGGAGCATTGAATAGTATCAGCACAATTTCATTTAACCTTGTGGGAGCTACTGGTCGTTTAGGGCATTCGGTTCAAATCGTGTGCTGATGTGGAAATGGTTTGCTTTCGTGGAAAATAGAGGCTGACGTGGAAAATTATTCCGTTAGTTAGACTAACGGAAGGTAACGGCTGGACTATTTTTCAAGTATAGAAAGATCAAGGACTAAAAAGTTGAAACATTAAGTTTTATGACTAAAAATGAAAATGGGTGAAAAACCTAGTGACTAAAAAGCAAATTTCTCTTATTTTTATTTTTATTTTTAAAGCCAAGAACAGAGTTCAGTACACGACCTACATCTCTAAGGCGGTTTGTACAGCTAGTCACATTTAAGAACATGAGGGATAACTTAAAAGTTCTTTATTCTCTTTGCATATATTGCTAATTATGATATATGCGTTTCTCATGCCATCAAAAGCATTTGGACACATGACACTTCAAAGGATGACTAGTGAGGGTATCCGGAGTTTTCCTGCCGACATGAGTTTTCTTCCAAAACGAAATTAGATTAAGGCTGCATCTGTTTCGCCTGAAAATGTCTTCTTTGAAAATATTTTCAGTTTCTCTTGTATTTGGTAGGGGCGGAAAATAGATGTCAAGTTAGTCAACGAAAAATTTTACCTTGCAAGGCTGAAAATGATTTATCTTTTCAAGAAGGGTAAATCATTTTTCAAACTGTTTAACTCTTTGTCAATCATTCACATTCTCAATCTTGACTAAATCAAAGCACCCAATCACCTTCATTGCACGTAAAAGGGCAAATCTAACCGCTTGGATTTTGTTTTAAATAAAACTTATATTATATTTTAATTTATCTACATGTAAATGACCTAAATAATTATTATTTTTTAAAAAGCCACATATATAGCTGATGTGTCTGAAAATGAGCAACATATGAATTTTTCATCCATAGGGGAACAAATATGTCCGCTTGTATTTTGGTTTAAATAAAAATTATATTATATTATTTTTTAATTTTTAATTTTTAATTTTTTCTATTGTTATATGTTTAATTTATCTAAATGTAAATGGCCTAAATTATTATTACTTTTAAAAAAACCACATATGTAGCGGATGTGTCTGAAAATGAGCACTTATGAATTTTCCGTTCACATATAACAACAAATCCAAGTGGAGGTGTAGATTCATAAACGGAGGAACCACAGGTCTCAAAATAAAAAAAAATTTAAAGCACGAGTCTCGATTCCAAAATGGCATAAAGCACAAGTATGTGATATATATTTTCCTCTTTTTTTTTAATATCTCTTTTGACAATGACAAATTGAAACTAAGGGAAACATCACTTAAGCCCTTCAACGATCAATACAATTTCAAATAGAGGTCTAAACTACCACTTTTGACATATTGAGCCCACAAACTACAAAATTTCATCAATTTGCTTTCTTAAAAATGATCTAACGATCAAACTCGTGCTACATGTGTTATGAATAAGCTACGTGAAACTATTTTGATGCTCAGATTTTATTTCAGTGCGCAATTTGATTCATTATGGAAGTTAGAGGATTTAATGTATCAAGATTGGCAGTTTATACCTCTATTTACAAGTGCATTGGTAATTAGAGGGTTCATAGTGATTATATTACAAAATATTCTTTAAATTTTTAGGTGACAACCAAAGACTATATACTCATTTTCAAGGAGTTAGCCAAACATCAAAACTTGTTTGATTTTTACTGCAAATATTTTCTTTATTTTAAGCCAAAACAAACGCAGCCAAAGAGAGCTCGCGATCAGGACTGGTTAAAGGATGGAATCATTTCATTCCCATGCGCAGGGGGGGAGGGAAGGAGGGGCCAGTGGGGGCCGTGCCCCCCCCCCCCCCTTAAAACCCCCAAAAGTTTTGTAAAAAACATTTTTTTTGTACATACATTTAGGGGTTGACTGAAAAAATTAACATAGAGCCCTCCAAAATTTTAAATTTTTATTTGGTCTCCAATTTAAAGTTCACAACATTGAAAAAAATTACTACAGCCAACATGATAGGTGCCTAGAAAGGTGAAATTCAGGTGAACATTGAATACATCAATTTTAAAAGGTTTGAAGTGACAAAAATCTAGTGAAATCTGGCTGAACACTGAACACGTGAATTGTAAAAGGCTTGAAGTGACAAAAATCTATTTTTTGTCTGTAATTCTTTCCTCTACACGCTACTTCTCTCACACACTAATGCCAATCCAATTTTTCGTTGATCTCTTCTCATTCTGCGTTGCCTTGCTATCTCTTTTCATTTTGTGTCTAGCTCTCTTCCACTCAAAGTCTCAAAGCGAGCTGCTGCAAAGGGCAAATTGTTGCAAAGGGCGAACTGCTGTAAAGTGCTGAGTGCAACTGTAAATTGTGGTGTGGTTCGTGTGGAGCTGAAAAATTTGTATATTTAGTAAAACTCATTTCTCTTTTCTTTATAGATGCTGTTATTGTTAAGTTTTCAATTTTTTTACTTTTTACTTTGGAACTTTAGATTACATCAAATTAAATAGCTGTGAGCCTGCAATTTGAGTTATTAGGTAATATTTGTAGGGAATTACTGATTTAAGAGTTGTAAAATTGCGTTGCACTCATTTTGATTGTAATTTTTGTTATTGTATAGGCACTTTGGTGGTTCAATTTCAAATGGTATCCATTTAGTTGAAGAGAAGTGTTAGAGTCCATTTAGTTACAAATTGATCAAAATTTGTTGATAATATGATAATCTCTTATATTGATAATTTGTTACAAAGATTGGAGATAAATTTTGCCATGAGTTGTTTAGCGAGAAAATCTTAAAACTAATAAATAGATAATTTTTCAGGAGTCTTAAATTGCATCAATGAGCAAGCCAAAAACAATTGATGCTTTTTTTAGGAAAAAAGGTGCTGACTCGAATTCAGAAGTATCTTCTTCAACGTCTAATCCTCAAATTTCAATTCCTGAGCAAGGTCCTACTAAAGTTCAAAGAATTATACCTCAAGAAATTGACATTTCTACTCTAGAACGTGATTCGGGATTACGTCCTCAGATATGAGAACATCCAATTAATCAGCAAGATGAAATTAAATGAGCTTATCTTAAGGTTGGTCCCTACCAATTCACTCATTCTCATGGTTCTGAGTATCCACTTTCTAGACCTGAAAGTCATCCTTAGGGATTTCAATCATCCTGGTATAAGATGTTTTATTAGTTAGAATATTCTCCTTCAAAGGATGTTGTATATTTCTTGTCATGCTATCTTTTTAATAAAAAGCCAACTGGACGTCCTGGAGCTAATGCATTCACTATTAATGGATTCCGTAATTGGAAAAAATTCGTGATGGCAATAATTGTGCTTTTTTGAGTCATATGGGTAAAGATCCATGTTCACTTCACAATAATGCTTTTAAGTATTGTGATGCTTTGATGAACCAATCTCAGCATATTGATAGGGTAATGGAGAAGCAAACTTTAACACAAATAAGGGACAATCGATTATGATTGACAACTTCAATCAATTGTATTCGATATTTAACTTATCAAGCATGTGCTCTTAGAAGCCATGATGAGGATCCCCAATCAAAAAATCGTGGCAATTTCCTTGAGTTGATAAAGCTTATATCGAAGTAGAACAAGAATGTTGATGAAGTTGTCTGAGAAAATGCTCCTGAAAATGCTAAATACACTTCCCATCATGTCCAAAAGGAGATTCTACATGTCTTGGCAACTAGGGTGCAAAGTATAATTTGAGAAGAGATTGATGATTCAAAATTCTGTATCATTGTGGATGAAGCTCGGGATGAATCTAAAAGAGAGCAAATGACTCTTATTTTGAGGTTTGTTGATAATGAAGGATGTTTAAAAGAACGTTTTTTTGATATTGTGCATGTTAAAGATACAAGTGCCTTAACTCTTAAAAATGAAATATCTGTTGTTCTTGCTCGTCACAATCTCAATATACAAAATATTCATGGGCAAGGATATGATGGTGCTAGTAATATGCGTGGTGAATGGAATGGATTACAAGCCTTATTTCTTAATTATTGTCCTTATGCTTATTATGTGCATTGTATGGCTCATCGATTACAATTGGCATTAGTTACGGCATCAAGAGAAGTATTTTCAGTTCATCAATTTTTTACAAAGTTGAGTTCCATTGTTAACATTGTGGGTGCCTCTTGTAAACGCAATGATGAATTGCATGCCCTCAAGCAGCTGAAATTGCAGAGTTGATAGCTGTTGATGAACTTGAAACTGGAAGAGGTATAAATCAAATTGGTACATTAAAACGAGCTGGGGATACAAGATGGAGCTCTCATTTTAATTCTATATGCACTGTGATAAGTATGTTCAATGCAACTTTGAAAGTTCTTGACAATATCATCATTGATGGATCCACTTATTCTCAACATGGTGATGCCGATGCAGCATACAAGGTTATGATATCATTTGAGTTTGTATTTATTTTGCATTTAGTGAAATAAATCATGGGATTTTCTTACTGTTTATGTCAAGCACTATAACAAGAAACTCAAGACATTTTGAATATTATGCATTTGGTCAAAACTAAAAAAGAGCTTATTCAAGAGTTGAGAGAAAATGGTTGGGATGCCTTTATTGAGAATATGAAGTCATTTTGTAAAAAACATGATATTGAAGTTCCTGATATGAATGCTCTGTACAAGTCAGGTCGAGCTAAGTCTCAGAATCAACAAGATCATGTTACAATTGAGCACCATTATCGAATTGACATATTTGTGGCTGCAATTGACTCTCAATTACAAGAACTAAACAGCAGGTTTAGTGAAAAAGCAACAAACTTCTTATTCTTAGCTCGACCTTGGATCCTAAGGCTAAGAATGCATCTAACTTCTTCAATATCGATGATATTTGTAGACTTGTTGACAAATTTTACCCTGAAGATTTTACAGAGCATGAAAAGATTCAGTTGAGATATCAATTGTAAACCTTTAAGTGTGATGTGTCTCACATCCGATTTCAAAAGTTTGTCTACAATTTCTGAGTTATGTCGAAAATTGGTGGAAACAAGAAAGTCAAAGATTTTCTATTTGATTGATAGATTGATTCGTCTTGTGTTAACTCTTCCAGTTTCAACAGCTACTACAGAGCGAGCTTTTTCAGCCATGAAAATCATTAAAACAAGACTTCACAACAAGATGAAGATGAATTTCTTGCAAATTCTTTGGTTATCTATATTGAGAAAAAAAAATTGTTGCAACTATTAACACAAAAATGTTAATAGATGATTTTGACTCTTGAAAGAGTCGTCGAGTTGTTCTGTAATAGGAAATTAGTATTCTTTTGTGTACCTTTTTCATAGTATATCTAAATAAGATATATTTTTGTGGACTGTAATAGGAAATCGGTATGCTTTTGTGTACTTTTCTTAAGTATATATACAATCAAGTTGATAAGATAATTTTTCTGTACTGTTTTAGTTTTAAACGAAGGTTAACTTAAAACAAATTACTGTTGTAAATTTTTTATATCTTATAATATTTAAATTTTATTTTTAATAATATTTTTTAATTAGTCTGACCCACCTAACAAGAAAATCCTACTGCCCATGCGGTGCCTTCAAAGATTCCTCAATAGTGAATACCTGAGTATCGGAATTAATTTCAACGGCTAGGAGTACTTGACGGCTATTGGAAGGCTTTAATTCCTCTGTCGGCAGCACTCGTAATCGCTAACATCCCCATCGACACTTTCAGTCTCGTCAAAGAGGTCAGATTCTAGGGTCCAACTACGACTGGTGAGGTGAACTTCCCCAACTTCAGGAGCCAACCCCATCATTTCAAAACCTTCTTCTTATCTTTTAGGTTATGGAGAGAGAGCAAATTAGGAGGAAGGTGATCTGCATTGAACATCAGAGAACAATGAAAACAGTAGTTTTACTTGACTGCTAGTTAACCTCTCTGATCAGTCACCTATCAGGAAAATACAGCTCTGTTAGTCTCCGGAATGCATAGATGAAGTTCTTCCCGAGGGATCTCAGTGGGGTTTGAGGGGCTGTAGACCTTTCTTTTACTGGAAAAAGTCTTGAAAAGTTGTCGCGCACTCGGTCAGGATCCCTTGCACGTTTAGTAACGCATTAAGGACGTCTTTGATTTCAGGTCCCAAATCCAACTTGACATTCTAAAACATTCACATCTGATATTTCAGTAGAAGGGAATTAACTCACGTCTGATTAGAAAGAAAGGAAAAGGCCGGTACAAGGAAATCTAATGTAGGGACGCATTACTCTTTTGTGTTATGTTTTTTAATGAGTCTCTGTCGATTTGGGTATTTTCTTACTTCTTTTTGTTAGGCCATAGATTTGGGTATTCCTTTTCACTTTGGACCACCTAGGCCACCCGGCCGTGAACTACTGCAAACCGTGCCCGCAAAGATGTCAATGCCTAGTGGGTTACCACTTTGAAGCTGGCTCCTCCGCTAATATGGGGTCCTTAATCCAACCACAAGATTAAAATAGTGAAGTGCCACCGAAGGATCAGGCCTTGAGCTAACAAAGTCCTCCACATCCACACATGTACAGCAGACAGAAATCTAGAGAGAGAAAGAGGGGGGAGGATAGGGAATAGGGGTTATAAATAGCTAGCTCTTATTCTCAATTTCTTGTCCTCCCTCCTTTTGCTAGCTAGGCGGATTTGAGCCCTCTTAAGTGCTCAACAAAGATAATCCTATGGCATTTTGAAGGGTTCCTGAAAAAACAAGAGTTTTCAGTCAAAAGAGCCCCTCAAAATCGTACCTTGATTCCTTCATCATTGCCAACCGAAGAATCTCTCGCAAATGGCTTGCACTAGCAAACAAAATCGAAATAATATTAATACAGGGTAGTGCAGAAGTATAGTACTATTGTTACTCATGTCTCTTTATAACATCTTGTGCAAATTGCTTTCAGTAGCAAGCAAAATCAAAGTAAGAATACACGTAGTTTCCCTAGTATAATACAATGATCACCATATATATATTTCTGTCTACGCACAATATTATACACATCGTAAGAAACTAAACAATATTATCATGAGCGGGATTAAGGTGGTTTTAATCAATATCGATCGTTAGAAAGAGAAGGAGAAGGGGAAACAGAGAGATACATATCAAAAATCTGGAGCAAAGTATCACTGTTCTGAGGTTTGGATCCTTGGTGCGAATGCACAGAAACCATAACTCGATCGGTAGTCCTGTACGTACTAGATAGATACAGTAATTTATGATCAACCAATTAGAGGTGAAGGAATGTAGCGAATTTCATTTTTGCTCTCTAAGGTTTGGTTCCATCTCCTTCAGTGTCGTAGAGAACTTTCGGGCAAACGAAGATAGGTGTGAATTATCATAATAGCTCGTGAAATATGACGAAGTAACAGTCGCTAGCTAAAGCCTTTCGAGCACAGCTTTTAGAGCAAAACACTGAGGTCAAATGTTGGATTCGTACCAGAAACGTCTTGTCATACGTTGGCTAGTGGGCGTGTACAAGATGTCTCGCACTATGGTAATTACGGGTTCTACTTTAGTTCTGGCATTGACGATTTTCAAAGTAAAAGATATGCAGAAGAGAGGAGAATAGTTGCATGGACATGCAAAATAGAGTTATGGATCGCCTCAAGCAACAGAGGAATATACTTGCGTCCAGTCTCTTACAAGTAGAAACTTGGCAAACATCATCATAGGAATCGTTTACAATATGCCCTTTTAATTGTCCATTATTGTATTTAGAAGAATTGATGTGTCTGCACTATGTGTTAGCCGACTCTAGGTCTATATATACCCGCGCATACAATAGCTGCCTGCCAAGCCTTCCTTCTATTTCTCTCTCACAAACACATACTCACACAATATCCGAAGCTTTTATCTTCTTCGGGTACTCGAATTCATTTCAGAAAGAAGAGAAAAAAAAGACTCATTCCCCTCGATCTCTCATGGCCACGTTCAAACTCATTTTCACGAGTGTTTTTCTTCTTGCATTAGTTTATTCTCATGAGCTTATTCGCGCAGATGGAAGGCAGTTAAGGCCACAAATGAATAAGAAATGTGAGAATTATGGGACTGTGTGCGACAAGAACGCCACAGAAAATGGGAGGAACAGCGGCAATAATCTCAACTGGCGCCGTGGCATTTTCAAGCATGAAGCAGTTTCTGAAACCGCCGATCCCACAGGTGGTCAAAGCCCTGCCGATGCCAATGTCGAACCGAGCCACCAACCCATACCGGCAAACGGTACTGATGATTTCCGACCAACTGTACCAGGCCACAGTCCCGGTGCTGGCCATGCTAAACCCCCGCGAATCATAGATCCAATATTCCCCTAGATATATTTATTGTGTCCACGTAAATGCATGGGGTACGGACTTAGAGTGATTTTCGAAGATGTCTTAAGGGATGGTCTGCATTTTATCTAAAAAATTTAAGGGTCTTAGTCAACTCACGTCATTTAATGAATTGAGACTAATCTGAATATATTTGTACAAGCCATATTATTTATTAAAAGACGTAAGTTAATTAAGACAGTTAGATTTTTTAGATGAAACACAAATCATCCCTTAAAACATCTTCAAAAATCCCTCCTTAGAAGTGAATCCATTCCCCATGCATGGTTATTGTGATCCGTTGTTTAAAATAAGCGAATTAATTACGTTGTGTTGTGTAGTATTTAGATACCTGGATCGATGATTCAGTTTATCTTGATGTTTATGTGTTTCCTTCCCGATGTACTGTATATCATTCCCTGTTCTAGTCAGTCAATTTGAACTGCATGTTCTTAGTGTGTATTTGCAGTGTTTGAGATGGCTGGCCTCCTATAGTTCGAAATCTTGATTATTTTTTTCAGTTTTCTGCTATTCATGGTTGTATTAGTTCCAGGACGATATGATTAATGCGTCGTCTATATATACATATTTCCTCACTTATAAACATGAGCTCAATATTGTTATGAATAGGGAACACATCGACAAACTAAACCTAATAATGATCCTATTTCCTTCCCAAATTCCAGTGTTTACATTGATATTCTTTTCAAAAACTATATATTCATGAACTGGGCATTGATTAATGTCCCAGAATAATGTTTAAAAGTTAATTACTATTCTATATCTATAGTTAAGAAGAATAGACGTTGAAGTACATAGTGGGGTTGGAATATAATTAGACATATATATATATAGTTCCCTCGTAACTTTTGATTCGAGCTTTACTAGTTAAGTTCTCAGTATAAAGCTGTCGGTGTATATATATTAATTAACTACGCCTGGAATCACGAACGGCAATCAAATTGCATATATATCTCTTCGTTGAACTTCTGATATTACACCGTACATAACCGTGAGAATCACAGAGGTTGACATCCACTGAGAATGAATTAGAAAAACAAAAAAAGGACTTTTCACCACAGAGGGAGATTTCTTCCTGCATGCCTTTTCTCTGGATCTTTTCTTTAATTTTTAGCCCTCTTCTCCTTATACCTTAAACTTTTGACACCTTTTTGATTGCTTCCCAACGGTCAATTAAGGAGTCTGGTTTCTCTGTAAATTCCTAATTGCTTTCGATTGATCACCTTTAATGATCTCTATGCATGTCCAATTGGGACCTGTTCTAGATCTATTTTGTTGATTGATATTGTAGCAAATAGCAACGATAAATACTACGCCCTGCAATTTATCGAAAATGACACGGATCAGGTACTGGTTCCACATGCAAAAGCCTGGTTGAAGGCGTATCTTGTCCATGTGCATCTTAAAAAACAGAGGAAAAAGGAGAGTATATAATGTGATCCACCCCTGCAGGCTGCATGCGTTATGGTCGTTAGTAGTGACACTGACTGTTCAGCCTTTTTTTAATTTCTAGAACCTGAAAGCAGTTTAGATTCTGCACTTACAATTCCTTTTTGGGTATTTTACTCCGGAAGCCTTTTTCTGCTGCGATTATGCCCTTTTTTTAAACTTCACCTGTCTGTTCCAAATCTGGTATCTATGCCTCTTAGGCGCAGCCAGTACTCTTAAACAATTACATCGGCGTTCAGGACATCGCTCGCCAATGGAGAACCGGGGCCCTCACATGCGGCCAAATATGACCGACAGTCGCACCTAGTTCCTTTTTTTTTTTTTCCTAATAAAGAAAGGGGCGGTGGTGGTGTCCCTTCCCCAACACCCCCACTGAAAATGGAGACAAATTTAATGGCGTAGAGCCTTCATGACAGCAGTGAGACACCAAATCAAGGTCTAGGCCATGCCTAAGATTCCTTATTAGGGAACGGCACCTAGTAAACGTTCTGTATGACAGAGAGACCTGGGGTGGATCCAAACCAAAAAAAGATTCAAATCAAAGTGTCCGCTGTTATAACTATGCTTAATTACAAATATAATATTTGTGATATTCAATTTTAACAAATAAGTCTTTGGAGTATAACTTTAAATGAACTCGTCCTTGTGGTTTATTTTTTAGACATATAGATCATTTACTCAAATAAAAGTTAGTAAATTAATGGGGACAGGTTCGGGATAGATTGTTCGATCCCAAAAATGAACGCTTCCACTCTAAACCTATGTCGGTCTTCTGTTAATCAATTAACTTCTTGCGGACAAAACGAGCCATATGTTTAAAAAATAAAACACGGGGATCGACTTGTTTAAAGTTATACCTTAAAGATTAACTTGTTAAAAATAAATATAACAGGAAATGTATCGATAATTAAGCCTTATAATTATGAACTCTTGCTTTTATAAATAACAGAAACACTGATATCGTACACCTCTCATTTATTCGTCTATCTTCATCTCTTCCACTAACAGCAAATGCTAGTAAATTACATAGTCTATTTGGACACTTAACACGCTATAGTTAGTAATGATTAACATATATCGTTAATAAAAAAGACAGATATAGACAAAAGGACGTATTTTTGACAAAAACTTTACTATAAAGATTAATTTACAACTTTCTTTACCTCATGTTTAATTTGAAATTTTGTTATACAGGTGCATTTAAGCCTAATAATTATTGCGATCCTGAAAACGAGTGAAGATAATTGAGATAAAATTAACTCGTAGTCGACCCGGCGCCACCGTCACAACCTTATCAAATCAGCACTGGGCTAGGATTGATATTGGGCTCTGTTCGTTGAGGCCTCTTGAATGAGCAGCTTTTAGCTTCTCAAAGACCTTTTCCACGAAAAAAAACCCAATCAAGAATTCTTCACTTTTCTCTTTAAACCTTGGGCTTTTTTCCTTTTGCACCTTGGGTTCCGGAACAGCACCCATAGGTGTAAGACAACAGAGTTTACCCAAAAAACGAAACGAAAATATATGGTTTTGTTGTTTTTTTGAAAATATTTTTTTGTAATTATTAAAAAAAGTGAGATATGTTTTTTTGGATGATGGTAAGAGTGGACTTTTTTGAATTTTTTTTTTTCTGTATTCACATGTACTACTATTTTTTCCCAGAGTCCATGAAAGACTATTTTGGGTAACTTCCGAGGAGCAGCAAGCACACGGCTTCTTTTTCTCCTGTCCGTCTATTCACCCTTACAGTTTTTTTCCACTAGTTCTGCTGACAGTTGATTTTCTTTTATTTCTACGTTCCAATAATTTCTTCCATTTTTTTATTACAATAAAGTTATTATTTGCTTAAAAACAAAAAACAAGAATAAGCTAAAAAGAATGAATATCAACCGATGTCCATGTAACAATCCCATAATTGGTTAAGAAAAGCATTTATATAAATTTAGAAGCACCTCCACTTGACAAATTGATTTTTTAAGATATAAATCTTCAAGTTTATGTGGGTTCATTATAAATGGTATTAGAGCCAATTGTGGGCTTTTGTGCTACCCTACTGCCACGCCTATGGAGTGGCCGGCCATGGATCCAGTGACACGGGCACAGCCCCAGCTTGATAAATAGAAGCCCCATAATGCCCAACTAACCATGATGCTCGATTAACTTGGACATTGGTCTTAAAAGGGTAGAGGTATGTAGTAATCCGACATCGGTTAAGAAAGCATCTAGATAACTTTATAGAAATTTGGAGACACCTTTACTTGACAAGCCGATTTTTTAATATGTAAATCTTCAAGTCTATATAAGTCCATTACAGTCCATTTACCACATGGCAAAATGCCAATAAACCCAAAGTAGTACTAATTGTCGTCCTCATCATGTGTTAAATTTGACATTTATTAACAAAACCAATTGTTGGCCTCCTTTGTTGCTCACGGTATCATTTTAGATTTGTAATAATTCATATGGTTACTTCATCAAGACTCTAATTACCGTCAACCACGGGTTAAATCTCGATAGCTCAACCCACAATCAAATTTCATAAAAATCTTATCCCTTTTCGCTTTTATGAATAGCTCTTTGTAATGTAAAAATTAAAATATGGTTTTGTTTGTCCAAATTTATCAATTCACGCAACTCCTAATATGTCTTCTGTAATCTTTATAGTCAATAAAATAATCTCTCTATTTTATTAAATTATTTATTTTTAATTACAATAAATATAAAAAATTCACTTAAATCTATATATTAAAATTTTTGCGGTTAAACCCGCTTAAATTTTTTTTCTCTGTATTATTATAGGAAGGAAAAGCCAAGTGGAAGCTGGCTTCGTCTTTGATAGATTATTTAGGATATATTTTCCATTTTGGCTCGCAGGCTCCGAAGGGTTTCACGGCCAGAAAAAAGGTAACTGAAAGTCTGGAAATGGAAAGCATGACGTGACAGGTGAGTTAAAACGGCCTGCCTGCTCTCATCCGGAAAGACTCCCAACTCAACAGTGGTAAAAGAAAATCTAAACATAAAATCCGAAAAATATCCAAAAAGCCAAAGCAACCTGGCGGCGGATCCAGGAGAGGACAATAAAAACAGAAAGGAGAGAACCCAAGTAGTAGCAATGTATATCCACGTTTATGAATCCAACGGCTAAAATCATCCTCTACTGCTTAATCCAACGGTCACACTAACAACCGCGTCTACAAAGCCAACCCATGAATCCGTCGTCCTCAAAATAAATCCTCCCTTGGACCCTAATTTCTCCTCTTCTCTCTCTCTCTCTCTCGCTGTCTTTCAAACCAGAAGACTATTCTCTTTTGTTCTGGTGTTGTATTTGAATCTTTGATTCGCATTTATAGGGTGAATGCGAGAGCGAGAGAGGGAGAGAGAGAGCTAAGATGCAATCCGGCTCTGATTCGAAGCCACCGCCGCAGCAGCAGGAGAAGCAGAATCAACGGTCGCAAATGCCTCAGGGGGCGCCGCCGCAGTGGATGGCGATGCAGTATCCGGCGGCGGCGATGGTAATGCAGCACCAGATGATGCCACCTCAGCATTACGGGCCTCCTCCGCCGCCGCCGCCCCAACCCCATCAGTACTTGCCGTACCACCCGTACCAGCAGCACGTGCAGGTACAACACCCTCAGCAGCACATACCACAGCAGCAGGGATCTAGCGGCGAGAACAAGACGATCTGGGTCGGTGATTTGCACCATTGGATGGACGAAAATTACCTCCACAACTGCTTCGCTTCAACCGGCGAGGTCCATATTTTCGGTTTCTTTTTTTAGGCCCTTATTTTCTTTTTCATTTTCATTTTTTTTCTTCGTTATTCTTATTGCTATTGTATGACATGCCTAGAATACACGTGTATTGTTACATGCATACGTAGATATATGGGTGTATACATGTGAGTGTATTTTCTAATATTTTTGTTTTGATTGGTAACGTGAACCCATTGGCTATCGAATAGATTGTTCTCGAATTGTTTGTAGAAATTGATACTTGGATTTTGATATATATTTGGACTGATGTTTGGCAAGCAAAAATTTTAAGAATTTTGAGGTTCTAGGAGAATATTTTGAGAGTTTTATTTTTTATGGAGGTTTGTAAAACGTCAGTGAAAAAAAATGTTTGGTCGTAGAATAAAGTAAGGACAGAGACAGAGAAAATTTGTTATAATTTTTTTTTTAATGACAAAGTATCGAAGTTGGTGTGAAAAATGTCGGAATTTGTGGAAATATTTTCATAAACAAACATCACTGTCACCTAACTTTAAAAAATAAACTCTTTTACTTAGGTGATGTTTTGGATGCAAAAATTTTAAGAATTTTGAGAGTTTTACTGTTTATGGGATTTGTAAAGTGATGGTGAAAAATTTTAAAATGTTTGATTGTAAAATGATTTTTATTGGAGTTTGTTAAAAAGCAAGGAGAGAAGATTTCATGTATGTTTTTTCTATGAAAAAGAATTGAAGTGTCTGAAAATGTTGTTAGAATTTGTTTGAAAATTTTGAGATTTTGATATTTGGTTGTAAAAATTGACTTTTTGAAAATTTTCCTTAAAATGTTAGAAAATTTTCCTAACCAAACATCACCTATTAGTAAAGCTTGGAGAACATTTTTGTTGTTTATGGTCTCGATTTTGATTGATGGCTAGGCTTTTCCTATTGCTGTTGTTAGCTTAGTTGTACGTGCTGGTGATTGGGTTTTTAATGTGTACGTTTAAATAATATGGGGAGGCCTAGAAAAAAGAAAGAAGAAAAAAGCGAACCTAAAACGTAGTAGTTTTTTTATACTGGGGATGCAGACGTTAGAGTGACTTGGGTTATACAAGAATGAGGTGGTGTTTGCACACGCCACCTAAAAGCAACACTTGGATTTAATTAGGTATAAAATAATCTCTCAAGAAAATTTTGGTTTGCAAATGCCACCTAAAAAAAGAATCTTACAGAAGATGTGTTTCATTAATTAGGTACCTGTGGTAAAACTTTATTTTACAGATAATGTTGGATATATTTGGCACTTCCTAGTAGATAGTCTTTATCTCAGAGAGATAAGGTGTGTTAACCTCTAGGCTGAATTGCACCAAGCCCTCCCTCAAGTGTTGCTTTGAGTCACCATAAAAAGGGAATACACTGATACCAGGGAAGCCATGGGAAACAGTCCTCTTCTGATATGATTTTGGATCTGTGGATTTGATTGAAGTCCAATCAGTTATTGAAGTTGCTGTAGGAAAAAAACAAAAGCTATTTCTTGTCTTCTACAAGTTTTGGCCTCGCTTCCCTTAAGGATACAAGTAAAATATACACTTGTACGTATTGGATGCTACATGACTATTGGCGGCACCAGATGTAGGATGATGTTAGGAAGAGCTCAATGCGAAGGTGCAACTTTCTTTCTGAGTTCAAGAGAGATTTTCAGAAAAGAATCAGTATGTCTTCTAATGTATTTCTCTTCTTAACTTTAGAATTTTTTTTGTGGCATTATTGAGGTAGTCAGATTGGGTTGATTGATGTATAACAGAGGTAAAGGAAATGTATGCTGAAAATAAGAGGTAAATAGCATACCATATTTAATGCAGTTAATTGCATTAAACTTATGGTATGCCTCTTTATATATGTTGTGGTTTAACCTGTTCATTAAAGTCGGATGGGAGGAACAGATGCAAGGTGTTTCTGGTGATCTGATTTTCTTTTTCCTTTCTTCTTTTCTTTTATTTTGAAAGCAAATGATTGCTCAACTTTATGTCATTTCACTTCATTGTAATGACAATTGGGGGTTTTTTAAGGCTTGGTTAATTCTGATTGTAAATGGTTCCTGAAATTTTTTCTTGAAAAGCTCTTTGAAAGCTAAAGTCATACTATCAGAATGATGCACTACTGCTTCAGACTTATCATGGTTTCCCAGTAATCTTTGGAAACTGACTCATAATGCTTCTATACTGTTTGTTTTTCGGTATTTCCTCTAACTTGCTGTCTTATGTCATTTAGATTGCCTCTATTAAGGTCATTCGCAATAAACAGACCGGTTTATCAGAGGGCTATGGATTTGTTGAATTTTTTTCACATGCAACAGCTGAGAAAGTTCTCCAAAATTATGCTGGCATTTTGATGCCTAACACAGAGCAGCCCTTCCGTCTGAACTGGGCAACATTTAGTACGGGTGACAAGCGTTCGGATAGTACTCCTGATCTTTCTATTTTTGTTGGAGATTTAGCTGCAGACGTAACAGATAGCTTATTGCATGAAACATTTGCCAGTAGATATCCATCTGTTAAAGCTGCAAAAGTTGTTTTTGATGCAAATACTGGCCGTTCAAAGGGTTATGGTTTTGTGAGGTTTGGAGATGACAATGAGAGATCACAGGCCATGACTGAAATGAATGGCGTTTATTGTTCAAGCAGGCCTATGCGCGTTGGTGCTGCAACTCCTAGGAAGTCATCTGGATATCAACAATCACAAGGTATTTAATCGTTCTACCTTCCACCTTAAGAAGTTTTACTTGTTATATTGGCTTGTTGTTTCCCTACGGTTAGTTGGAAGTATGTATTGGTCTCCAATACTGTGTTTTTGTCTTCTTTGATTGCAATAAGAAGTTAAGTTGTTGTAATACTTTATTCCTTCAGATATATTTTTAGGACTTCTTTGTATGTTTAAATAACAGTGAAGGATCTCATAGATACAGCTGCTATTCTAGCTTGAACTATGTGTAGTAGCGAAATCAGATCTGTCTGTGGAACTTTCCATTCTTTTCAAATGCCTTGTTGGCGTTTTGTGCTATGTCCTTGTTATGGCCGCTCTATCTTTGTGATTTTGCTTCTTTTCTTTACAAACTTTGCAGCTGATGGGTTTTCAATTTACTGCCTGAGGGGTGTTTGACCGTTCTGCCAGCACTAGAATGTGGTCTACCGATTTTGTAGAATATGGACTTCCAAAAATGAGTAGCTTTGGGCTTTTGTGTTACTTTTCTGCTTTTTTGTATCAGTGGACCTTTTAGTGTCAACGGACATTTTCTCTGCGTTTTTTGGTACTCTGTCCCATGTTTTACCTGCTTACTCTAACCGAAACACTTAAGAAAATTTGTTTTTTTTTTTCCCCCTGCACATCAGAAATATCTTCATTTACCATTGTCTGAATAGAAAGGTAGAACTTCCCAGCGAGTGAGGAACGATTGTTGACATTTGAATACTAAAAAGATTCTGATTTTAGTTTCTGTTCCTTATGGGAGTGACTGGAAGAGTGTAAGGAGCCTTGCCTTTTATTATCGTTCATTGTATGTACTCCTGAACGTAACAGACTAACAGGACTTTGGAGTTTTTTTGGTTTTTACTAATAAGCCTTGCTAATTATCTTGTAAAATGAGCAAATAAAGACCAAATACCTTAATGAAACTGAAATAAGATCATTGGATTGAAAGTCTAACTCATATCCATAAATCCAAAAATAGTAGAAGTACCCCGACGCCTAAAACTAGAGAAAACAGTTGTAATATTAGCATCTTCCTAATATAAACAAGCCCTAAACTAAGACTCATTAGCCATAGAAGTAGCGTAAGGAAGGCATTAAGTGTGCCTTATAATGAATTTATGTATTGATTCTAAACAACTTTGGTATTTAAGCTTGCTTTTCTGGGAGCTTTTTGCTCCCACGAATTCTTCGCCATTTGCATAGCTTGTTTTCAGCTGTTGGACCAGAAATATCTGAACTTCATACATAAAGCTTAATTCCTTTTTGTTTGACCCAGAAGTAATGATGTCATCAGTCTTTGTTCCACATCATTGACACCGCAGTTAAATGTGCTGTTTGCCCAAAGGACCGGTTGATTGGAAAGACACTGAGTATTGGTGTTTATTTTCTCATTAGGCTAAAGATGCTTTAGGATATTATATTGGGTTTGGGTTTTCATTTCGTGTACCCATTGGACAGCAACCCTTTCGGGGGTTCGTTAGTTACGGATTCACTCTGCGTAACTTGACTGAATGCAGAAAGCCCTCCACTAACAGGCGATCGTGTTTTTCACTGAATTTCTTGTTACTCACATCAGCATTCTCACTTCTGATATCTCCAGGTGTTGTCACCAAAAACCTTCCCCGATTGGATAGCTATGTGGAACACATTCTCAGCTGTATAAATTATGAGGGCCTTGCTGTTTCAGTTTCTGAATCTTGACTACAAAATATGCAAGATGCTGGTGTTGTACTCTGTGAAGAACAAAGTTCCTTCTGTAATCGGACTCTGTTCTAGGGCAGGATGCCTTTTTGCGTGATTGGCAGTTTGTGTTTGGATTGACTGTATGCAAGGGACATATATGTCCAACGCCAATTGGACGGAGTTTTCTGTCTGAAGATCTCTTTTCTCTGCGATTTTCACTTCTTTGTAATTCCTTTCCAATCCATTTGTTCTCCCATAGAAAAGTTTTTTTATTTTTCCTCTTAAATTATGATTGGATAGCTCCTATATTTGTTTCTAAGTCTGATTTGTTTTCTGAAATTTAAATTCAAGAAGATAACTTTGTTTGTTCTTTTTTTATTTCTGTTCGCTTTGGGTCTGCTCTCGTCTACCTCCTGTGTATTAGGGTTTATGTTTCTTTATTTTCTCCTTTCCAATGCCTATTCACTTATCAAAAAAAAGGTTGGTTGTAGTTGGTTCAAAGCACGGTTTGTAATGAAAGTGAGTTGCGGTTTATATATCCATGGCTTATAACTTTGCCTTTGCTCATTTATATATATTTTTCTTCTTTGGCTTGGTTAGGTGGATACGCATCAAATGGTACTCACCTGTCCGAGGGGGATTCCACAAACACAACGGTGAGTGTGCATCTCCATCTGGTTTTCAATTATAACCATTGGGAGCTCCACGTTCTGTAGTTTTCTGACCCAAATTGTATTGTAGATATTTGTTGGAGGGCTTGATCCTAGTGTTACAGATGAAGATCTCAAGCAGCCTTTCTCACAGTATGGTGAGATTGTCTCTGTTAAAATACCTCTTGGAAAAGGGTGTGGGTTTGTACAATTTGCTGACAGGTAGCATATCTGGCCAAAACTATTTCTTTTTTATATTATAGAACAGTTCATCAAAGCGTTTCAGTGAGTTGTAGCTTAATTGTGACCTCTTCCACCTATTAGAATAGGATGGAGGATGTCGTAGTGGGTTCTAAGACCTCTTGGATATATGTCCAACTTACAAATATGAAGGAAAAAGAAAAGAAAGAAAGAGACTTTGTATTAAAAATTTTAGCATGTCCGTTTACTATAGGATTCTTTTAATCTCTCTTGACAGAAATAATGCAGAAGAGGCATTGCAGAAATTGAATGGAACAGTAATTGGCAAACAAACAGTGCGCCTTTCATGGGGTCGCAATCCAGCAAATAAGCAGGTAATCCTCTCTTTATAGGAGCTTTATCGTGATTTGCATTGAGCTACAAAAACAATTCATCTTTCTCATGTTATCTTCTCATAATTTGTGATTTTTTTTTTTTTGGTAGATCTCATAATTTGTGATTTGTTGCTGTTTGTTTGTTTTTTCTGGGGTTTGGCAGTTTAGAGTAGATTTTGGAAACCAATGGAGTGGGGCATACTATGGAGGACAGGTTTATGATGGTTATGGATATGCTCTGCCACCACCTCATGACCCAAGCATGTATGCTGCAGCAGCCGCTGCATATGGAGCTTACCCTGTTTATGGCAACCATCAACAACAAGTAAGCTGAAGGAACTGCACAAGTAGGCAATATCGAGCTAGACAGGGCAAAATTTGCTCCATCTCTCTGTAATTTGCTGGGTTCTGTAGAATTCTTAAGGACCTCTCCAATTGTGGAGTGGAACTGAATTTTGACAGTCTAAACTATTTCCGTAGGGATTTGATTAATTCTTTATTTAGAATTATGGTACTTAATGAGAAACTTACGTGTTGGAATAGATTTTCTTGTCTTGTGTTTATTCTTTGGGGTAGGGGTAGTTCTGTTGGGTTGGGGGGAGGGGATCTGTTTTTTCTTCTATAGGATGTCGGTATTTGATGCAAAATGTTTGCACCCGTTGACCTGAGATTAGGCAGTGTTGATTGGCCATGTGCATCAGTCGAATTTGCCTGCAATTGTACTCAAAGCATCATGGCTGATGAAATGACTATCAGAGGTTACTGTCCTGAAGAAGGGATTTTTATCAATCTATTTGCTCAAGTTGGTTCCGAGTAATTTGGAGTTCATGTTCTTTCAGTTGGA
Source organism: Morella rubra (assembly GCA_003952965.2). Taxonomy (NCBI): domain Eukaryota; kingdom Viridiplantae; phylum Streptophyta; class Magnoliopsida; order Fagales; family Myricaceae; genus Morella; species Morella rubra. The sequence continues at coordinate 28,086,669 of CM025851.1, forward strand.
CTACAGGGTGGTATGTGTGTCTTGCTGCTCGAAATCTAGCTGCGGTGCTCTTGTTGGGGAATTGGAATTATAGATGTGTTTTGTGTATCCGAGTGGTTCGCATAGTTTTTGTTTGTGTTCTTGTTGTCTGCTAGGCCTGTTTGGGTAGTTTTATAGGCCCCTATCAAGTGGATTGAATGAGTTTCTGTGATAGGGTTAGTCCGCTAGTCTTCATATTTTGTGGTGGTCATTTCGTTATCCAAATATTCCAATTAATTGTCAAATCATCCAGTGTGATACAGATGGTCGATCTCCATTAATTTTAATTCTAACTCTAATTCTCTAAGTCAGGTTAGACTCACTTAGTGTTTAAAAGATAGTTTTTAGAGAGAATTTTTTTCTTGTCTCTCGTGGCTATTTTAAAATTGAGTTGGTCCATCTTATGGATAGAGAATTTGAGGTGGAATTAAAATTAACGGGACAAGTGATTTATGGCACACTGTGTGATTTAAAATCAAGGGGGACATATAGTTATTGACAATTGGTTAATATTTGTTCCCGCTAGTTAAGTTGAATTTTTTCCATCTACGAGGTCACTTGAATTGATGAAATGATTATTATCTACGAGGTCACTTGAGTTGATGAAATAATTATTTTAGGACATAAAGAATTACACATGAAGCATTCTAGAATGAAACTTACTCTAGGGACCAATTTGGAATTGACTAGTAGACTAATTAAAACCTTTAAAACAAATTGATTGACATTCTTTTTTACAATAAAAAAGCAATTGAATATTTATTTGTACTTTTTTTTTTTTATTGAATTGACATTTTTTTACAATTTGTCTCATCAATAAAAATCTTACTATTTACGTGTCAGTTTAAATGTCTAGAATTTGTTGTTGAATTCTCAATCTCTAGAATTTGTTGTTGAATTCTCAATCTGATCAGTAGGGGTGAAAACCAACTGTGGGCCGAACTGACTGGTTCGCTTTTCATAATTTCCTAACCATCGGTTGGGAGAACCGGCCGGGCCGACCAAGTTCGGGGGTCGGCCTGGTTCGGTCGGTTGGGCCCAATAACAAGCCCAAAATTAACATTTTTAAAATTTTAATTAAATGGCCCGAATTCATTTTATTTTTTTTAAGCCCAAATCTCTCTTTGTTCAGCCCATTCGGTGGCCAAAATTTACCCCTTTTTTCAAATCTTTTACACGATTTAACACATTATAATGCAAGTTTTATGCTTCTTTGGGTTTTTGTAGTTGTGCATGCCGCATGGGTCCTAAGACTCCTAACAAATAACAGTTAACAACATACTTAAAAAAACAAAATAAGAAAAACAAATGGGCTATTTAACATCTAGCCCTAACAAGTATCAACTACCCAAAAAAAATAAAAAAGATAAATAAGCTACAAGTTAACAATTAACAACAACAAATAAATTAAAATTACAACAACCAAAAAAATTAAAATTAGAACAAGTTTCAAATATTCCAACTTCCATTACATTTAATCGTCAACTAGGCGCTTCTCGGACGGCCCAAGGATCTCCACTGTTGAAAATAAATAGCAAATCAAAGCAAGTTAAGTATACATAAATATAAATTGTGATTAAAATAAATTATAATTGACTAGATAAATTAAAATACCTGCTTCTTCTTTATATTTCTCTATATTTTCCACTAACTCATAATCAACAATGGACTCAGCAATAGAGTCTTCCCCTATCCAATTTTGTGCACATATAAGGGTTTCCACTGTTCGAGGAGCCAATGAACTCCGATAAGGGTCTAGAACACGTCCTCTGGTGCTAAAAGCAGACTCAGAAGATACTGTAGAAATTGGGATAGCCATAACATCCCGAGCCATGCGAGCAAGAATAGGATACTTAGATGCATTGGACTTCCACCACTGTAAAATATTGAATTCCTCAGTTCTTGTCTCACGACCATCAGTCAAATACTATTCTATCTCTGATTTGCCATCACCTCTAGATGTAGACTCTTCAAGCCTTTCAAGGATGCAAGCCAACTTCAATTGGCGAGTTTGATTACCCTCCCCAACCTTATGCGTAGGACGAGAAGCTTGAGGTGTTGCTTCAACAGTACCAAACTTATCAGCATACTCCACACACAACCAATCAAACACATTTTTCACAAAGGTGAACATTACATCCCCCTCTTCAGTTGGATAGTTTTGCTTGAACCAAAGCCCTAAAGTAGTCAGCTTATACCTTGGATCAAGCACCACAGCAATAAACAACAACATATTCATTTTTGAAGAGATCTCCCAATACTTATCATATTTTCTCTTCATACTCGTTGCAATATTTTTCAAAATATGATTACCACTTTCACACAAGTCACAAATATTCTCTTGGATAATACAAATCTCTTGAAAGTAGATATTTGCAGTCACATTTGAAGATCCTAAAAACTGTATAGTAGCCTCATAAAACAACTCCAAAAATTGAACAAATAACCTCACTTGCTCCCAATCCATAAGCTGAGAAGGTCCCAAACGCAGTGACTCATTGGCACCTTCAGTAAAGTACTTCCTGTATGTGGGATCCTCATCATGGAGCCGGTCAAAGATCTTTTCATATTTCTCTGCTTTCTCCAACATCAGATAAGTAGAATTCCATCTTGTGGCAACATCAAGACACAACATAGCCTTAGATTCTATGTTATCTTTTTCAGCACATCTCTTAAACCTATCCATCCTAGCTGGAGAAGATCTCACATACCTCACTGCATTGTGCACCCTTATGATAGACTCATCATATTCTTTCAATCCCTCATTCACTACAAGGTTCAAAATATGGGCACAACACCTCATATGTAGAAATTGTCCATCAAGGGCGATGTTGGGTTTCAAGGGCTCCATAAAAATTCAAGTGCAACATCATTTGAAGAGGCATTATCAACCGTGACAGTAAAAATCTTACTAGCAATACCCCACTCAAGAAGACACGCCTCAATATTCATCCCAAGTGTATCTCCTTTATGATTAGCAACCAAACAAAAGTTGATAATTCTCTTGTGCAATTTCCAATCATCATCAATGAAGTGTGCAGTGAGATACATATAATTCAAGTTCTAATTAGAAGTCCAAGTGTCGGTAGTGAGACAAACTCTACTAGAAAGTTACTTCAAAGATTTTTTCAACTTTGCTCTCTCTACATTGTAGATCTTGAAACAATCCCTAGCAACCGTTATACGAGATGGCATCTGAAATCTAGGTTCAAACTTCTTCAAAAGCCTTATAAACCAACGACCCTCAACAACTCTAAATGGGTGTTCATCACCAATAACAAACTCAGCAATTGCTTGTCGAAGGTCCTCAGCATTATACCTATGCATGATCATAGAACTAGAACTATTCCCCTCCCCCTCAGGTTTCTTATCAAAGCTCAATGTGGGCTGATTTTTATCAGCCACCCCAAACCAATAAGGGTATTTTTTTCATTGATTCTCCAGGTGGCTTATCATCAATGAAGTTCCATTTCTCTTAGAAAGACAATAATATTGTCTCCCACAATAGTTACACGAAGCTTTATATAAATGAGTAGGTAAACCCTCAATCTTTGTAAAATGTTCCCATACTAATGAAGAATCTCTAGACTTTTTCCTTTTAGTAAAAGGTCGACTAGGGGCAGTATTAATACTAGGGTTATCATCATCAAGATCAATATGCACCTCATCCACCTCATCTTTAATATCAATCACATTTATGGGAGGCTCATTATCAGGGATACTTGTTGGAGTCTCTTCCATCTAGACCACATTAAAAATAAAAAATAAAAATTAACAAACAATCCAACAGCATAAAATCATCAAACAATCCAACAACATAAAATCAGCAAATCATCCAACAAAACTAAACTTAAATTCATCCAAATCCAACATCAAATCAGCCCTGGTCTCCGGTCTCCACAGAACCAACATAATCCTAACTTCCAATCTCTATCATAAACTAACAGTAACTTAGTAAAATGGGAAATACTAACCTGATTTGATTCTTGACAACAGCAGTACAAAGAAATTAGTAGCTTTTTTGCAAATCACGAGCTCTGTAAAAACAATAAGCAAAAGTCAATTTATTTTTCTTAAAAACAATAAGCAAAAGTCGGAGCAAAGGTCAAAAATCAAACAAATAAGGAGAAGAAAATCTAGGTGGGAAGAAGTTGAGAGAGAGATTTGGACCTGGAGGCCTGTGAGGCTAAGAGGCGACGTGGCCTTATGAGATAGAGAGAGCGAAGCCGAGAGAGAGACGCCCAGCGAGGCGCCGAGAGAGAGAGACGCCTAAGGGGTGGGGGGTAGCGGCTAGGGCATCGAGGACTTGGGGGGGAAAGAAAGGGAATTGGGGGAGAGGGTTTTGGGAGTCCACGAGGGGGGGTGGGGCAAGTTGGGTTAGTTTTTTTTTTTTTTTTCCGGCCCCCGTACCCAACATACCCTCGATTCGGTACCCAGAACCGTGGACCGAACCGATTAGGTCGGTTCTGGGTATTTTTGGGCTGAGAGTTGAACCGCGCTGGCCCAAAATTGGCCGGGCCATTTGGTTTCGGGCCGGTTTGGGTCAGCCCGGTCGACTCCGGCCCAAATTTGTGCATATCGGGTGCAACGGATTTTTCTTGTCATCCCCTCCGAAAAAAAAAAAAAAAACCCTCTTACCATTTAAAAAATTGTATGTGAGGTAAAGAAAATACGTTTATCATTTAGTCATAAAAAAATGAAAAATTATAAAAATTACACTATAACCGGACAAAAAGATGTTTATCCAAAGCTTTTGTTGTCGTTGTTTTCAGAATATCACTGCGTTCAAAATAGTACGACGAAGTTAATTCATTCCCTCGTGACTAAATAACAAAAATCTGTCACATTCATTGAACAAAAATCTTTCACAATTCATTGATGCATACATCAACGGATCAAAATAGGAGATCTTATCAAAACCAAGAGATAAATGGTTCCATTTTGGAAGATTATTGTAGTTCGAAAACATAACTTATTTATCAAGGAATTTTTTAGTTGCTAGAATTTTGATCCTAATAAAATAATTATAAAAAATCTTCTTCCTTTTATCAAATCATTTATTTGCATTACAAATAAATATAAAAAATTCATTCAAATAATCTCTTTCTTCATTTTTCACCAACTCCAACATCCTAAAATTTTAATCAAAATATTGACACTCAAACACCGTAACATACTCTACAAATTTTTGGACTAAGAACCGCAGTTCAATTAAATACAATTAGCCCTCCAAAAGAAAAAAAAGAAAGTTAAAATTTAAGAAGCATGAACCATACTGGGTTGAGGAAGAATTAAGTTCCTGATTTGTTAAAGGACACGACAACTCATAGAATATATTTTAAAGTAGTAAATAGCTGTTCCTTTCTTTAAAAGTATAGAATTTTAAAATTTCACTAACAATATATCATTTGAGTTAATATATTTTTCACTTATTGCCTATGTGGGTCCTACATTCTCCATCAATTACGTGAGATATTACCCATCCATTATGAAGTGAAGTATATATACTATGCACCGTCAGTCTATATTGTTGTTAATTTAATCTGAAAGTGATTTTCTGACAAATAAATTAAAATCCTATCCTCATAATGTTGTAGGGTAAAACAAAAGTAAACTATATTAACTACAATAAAAAAAGAAGTTGGCTCCAATATAAATTTGGAGCTCTGCCAGTTATAGATACTTTCATTGCTTCTAATAATTATCTATTGCTCAGTTTCCGCTTGTTCACGATTGGTTGAGGAGGGTGGTGACAATAGTTTTCGTAATTATTAATTGTGATAAGTCGGTAGGTAACTAATTAGATAAGCTTCAAGTTTTGGGAAAAATCACTTTAAACTTTTAAATTATTAAAACAATCTAAAGCATGAGTTTTAAGTATAATTTTTGACACATTGAATCTAATAATTATTAAATTTCATCCATTTGTATTTATAAAAAGATCAAATTATCAAATTTGTGACACATGTTTATAAATGAACTATGTGGTATGGTTTTGACTGTCAGATGTTATATTAGAGCGTAATTTGATTAATTGTGAAAATTAGAGAATTCAGTACGTTAAGAATGATAATTTAGATCCTTATTTAAAATTCTATTAAATAGTTAGATGGCCTAAAGTGACTTTTTCTCTTAACTTTTGTATTACCAAAATTTTTTTGGTCAAATAAGATGGCAGTAGCTGTTTGGTGTAAAGTTAATGATTTTAAGCGTAAATGTATCTACTGTTTCTGTGATATAAGAAAGTTATTAAATTAATCCATTTAATAAGATTTTCGTTAAAAATATACTGTCTATTATGTTAGTGAGCTATTAGGTGTATTTAGACACTTGGTGCGATATGATTGGCGTTTGACTAACCTTTGTCGTTAGTGTAAAGAGACGGAAATGAATAGAAAAAACTTATTTTTAACGAAAAATTTATTAAAAGACTAATTTATAATTTTTAAATAGTACGGGAAATATGGGTCCATGAATGCTACAACTTCATAATACCGTTTGAGCCATCCGTCGGCGCTCAATTATGTTCTCCACGCTGCGACAAAGTAAAGTGAGAGGAAAAAAAAAGAAGAAAAGGCTAACGTGGTCTGTGCACTAAATCCATGGTCCCCTACAACCCAACTCATCTCGTCCGTTGCATCTGGACGTAAAGTTGTGTGGACCAGATCCAAGGTCGGTGGTCCCGGCATCCGACTCACCTCCAACACTTTAACTTCTGTTTTCCTTTTCTTATAATTCAAGCACAAAGCCTATCCATTCTTCTTTAATCATTAACTTTAATTGGTAAGTTGACAAATATTACTAATAATTTCTGAACAATTACTCTACTTATAAGTGTCTAGAAGTAACAAGATGTGTCTAGAAATCAGGTGCACTTTATTAGAAAAATATATTTGAAATAAAAGTAATTATTTCACACGTCAGCTCCTATCATAAGTTGACACATATTATCCAAAACTTGAATTATATGACTTTAATTTTTTTAATTTTTTTTCTAATTTTTATATTGTTTTGTGTTTTTTTTAAATAGTTTAAATAAATTTATCTGTTTTATCTTTTTAGCTGAGGTAACATAGGGGGCGTTTGTTTGTCTAATTTTTTGGAGGCTCAAAATTTCCACCACATCAAATCTCAATAAACGTCACACTTTTCACAAACTCTAATAAACTTCAACATTTAAAAGATTCTCAAAATTTTGAGAATATTGCTCAAAATTTCAACAAACAAACACCCCTATATACTATTTATGTGACTTAGAATTTTTAATTTTCATAATTAATTAATTTAATTATAAGTTACATGTATCTACTTATGAGAAGAGATAACTATTAATAGTTAACTTTATGAAGGTAAATTTAATAGAAGAACTTATTTTGACAACAAGAATTTATGAGAATTTTATAAGTATTTTGAAATTGATGTCCCGTTTGTTTCTCCAATATTTTGGGACATAGAAGTTTCCAACAAAATAAACATATTCTAAAATTTTTAATTTTTACACATACATATTTCACCTTTCACAAACTCTAATAAATCTCAATAAAATAAAAATTTCTAAAATTTTAAAAATATTTCTCAAATTTTTGACAAACAAACACTCACATAGAGATCTCGTTATTTGCAATTTTTACCGAACAGAGCTTTTTGTTAAGAGAGAAGGAAATCAGGAATTGAGATTTGTCGGAGCTGGCGAGTGTTGGGCAATGGGGGCGCACAGCAACCGAGGGTTGGGTAGGGCAATTGGGACGCAAGGCTGTGTCAATTCTCCTCAGATCTCCACCGTCGATTATCAGACCATTCATGAAGTTTAAAAGCCACGTGGGACCACAATCATATTGCTCTCTAGCTAAAGCCAAATGGGAAACCCGCGGCGGATGCTATACTGACCAACCAGAAAATGCCACGTGGCTTCTAGCACCATCTACAAAGTACAGGTATTGGGTCGATGATTTTCCAATTATTTATTCCGTAGTTAACTATTTAACACCCTCTTTCGGAAGATATTTATGAGTAACAAATTAATTAATTAATCCACTAGGCGAAGAAAAGGTAATTGACTATTTTTATTAAATAATATATTTAATTTGACAAAAGCTGGAAGCCTGGAACTCGGGGCAACCTCCTCTGCGCAACACGTTTGCGATGGCTTCGCAAGTCTCTCTCTCCTCCTCTCTGTCCCCTCCGTCCACTCCTGCTTCTTCTTGTCTGCAACTTCAACGGCGAATCTTTCTTTCTTCATTCAGAATCCAAGCTACTTCTTCTCCTTCTTCGGTTTCTACTTCAACTGCTGCTTCGAATCCGTGTCCGAAAGTCGTGGTCACCAGAGAACGTGGCAAGAACGGCAAGCTTATCCAAGCTCTGGTATTCGTCTTATCTGGTGCTCTGAAATTATCTGAGATTTTCGTCAGGTTTCTCGATTTTGTGTTCTCTTAAGATTTCTAGCGTTTCAAATGGCCTTTTTTGGGTCTCTCTTGCCTTTTTCTTTTCGATCCTGTGAATGAATCTGCTAGTCTTGTTCTTCGTGTTTATCTCTAAGATATCCACGTTAGAAGAATTCTGCATCATCACGGCTTGAGATGTAATATGTCACATTAGGTGTTTGATTCAATGTGGAAAAGAACGTGGCATTGTCAGCATTCTACTTGTTTATCCATTTAGCTCATTTTTTTCTTTCTCATGGAAATTCTCGATTAAGAAGGCGACATTCTTGGTGATTGAACTAACTATATTTTGATGCCTGAAAGAAATCAATAAACTTGGGTTGAATCTCTTGCATTTGCTGCATGTACCATTGTGGCTGATGTTCCATATTTTTTTTCATCAATTTTAGAAAAGCCTTTTTACGCTGTATTCGGTTCAGTTTATACGAGAAAAAATGGAAAAAAGGGGTAAAAAAAAGGCAAGGAGCACAATTTTATATTTGCACAATTTTCTATGGCAAGAAGGTCAAGAGAAAATTTATAGGATGTAAGAAAATTGTGGGTGTATTTTTTCCTTACAATTTACTGTCGCTCTAAATCTCAGCTCTTTCGAAAGGAAATTTTGGCGGGCCGTCTTTGAAGATTCTATGATTTTCCTTATGCTTTCTTTCCATTTTTCAGTTACTACCCTATTCCTGGAATGGAAGGAAAATTATCCTTTTTCTTCTGTTTTCTTTTTTTTTTGGATAAAGAATGGCGTCAGCATGGTATTACTGAAGTACTTCCATTTTTTCCCTCGATATGTGCAAAACTTATTCGCTGTTAATTTTCTTTGCTTCATGCATGTCTTGTCTTTCGTCTACTAAAATAACATTTTTCTCCATCGAAGTCATAGTTATTAGAACTATAAGGATATTTTTTGTTTAATAATATTTAACTATTTTCCAGTTTTTGAATTTTGTATAAACCAGCATGATGATGCCTATTGCTGAGTTCGCTTAGGTTTTGTTTCCCATACTCCACAAGATATTGCATCAAACTTCTTGTGTATCGTGCTTGCTCCTGTGTCTCCAGTGGACAGATTTCTTGGTCTGTCCACCCACAAGAAAACTTGTTATAGCGTGTTGTTGCATATGTGGTCAAAAGGAGAAGGAATTAAGATGAAATTTGCAATTTTGAGTACAGGCCAGGCAAGGGATCAACTGCCTGGAGCTTCCGCTCATTCAGCATACACAAGGGCCTGATACGGATAGGCTTTCTTCTGTGTTAAGTGGTACAATCCTGATCTTTATGCTTTAGCCTGTTGATACTTTGGGATGATCTATTTGGTGTTAAATCCGAGTGAGTCCATTCTACCAGGGATTATAGTTAGTACATTCTTTGGACTGGCTTTAGCTCACACAATGATTGTTTCATTCCTCTCTTTTGCATGGCTGCTCATACGAGTAGCTAGAGTAGAATGAACCAGAGTAAAATGATACAGCATGCTTTTTATCAAATGCGACACCGGATTTGTGCCTATCACAAGTTAACCTATATGTTTTAAGCCTTGAACAATTGGGTCTCATAAATATGAAAGGAAACATGGTGCAGACAGCATCTGGTGTAGGTCCAGGGTTCAACTACCTCGACCTGTTTTAAATATCAAGTGCTTTTTATTATTTATTTTAATTGTGTATGCTCAGACAACAGGGTGGCTTTTTTACGAATAGATATTGTGATCGGAATCAGTGGTTAGTCCTGACATAGTCGTTGGTGTAATTGTAGGATTTACTTTTCACTTTGTTTCTTCTTTGTGTGGTTCTGGCAGCAGACATGTCGTTTGATTGGATTGTCATAACCTCCCCTGAGGCAGGGTCAGTCTTTCTGGAGGCATGGAGGTATGGGTTAGAACTTTCAATGAATTTTGTTCCTGCAAAATTTTTGGAAAGATTGTGTTGAGTTTTGTGTTCAAAGTGTGTCCCTTCTGTTTTCTCATCTGCTTGTCATCCTTAATCCCTGGATGTTGTACGTTTCTGACTAAATTGTTTTTGCTATATTTATGCTTGTGTTTATCAGGTTTTTCTTGGTTTGTTATGCCTGAGGTGTCAAAACTCTTTGTTAGATTATTGTTGCGCACATATACAGGCACACAGATAGAATCTTGGAAACTGTATGTAATGCATGTAGATTGTGCGTTATGGATACATTCCGTAGTATGCTAGATGCAATTTAGCTTTTCATAAAATAGGATGTCTCACTTATCCAAAATATAGAGATGGTGTCCTAGAATGTGGTTTCATAAGATACTTTTAACCCCCTATTTTCGTGAATAGCTTGGCGAGAATGATAACTTGGTCTTTGTTTAAAACCTTAGGGCTGCTGGGACCCCAAATGTCAACGTGGGTGTTGTGGGAGCTGGTACGGCAAGTGTTTTTGAGGACGTAATGCAGTTCTCCAAGCAGTCACTCAATGTTGCCTTTGCACCCTCAAAAGGTACTTGTTCATTTACATATTTACAGACTTGCAGTTGTATTTGGACATGAATTTTATTGCCTTTTATGCTTCTTTTGGTCAGTAGAGCCAAGTATAAGTAGAAGAAGGGGATGACATAGGAATCCTCTACGGTGGGCAGTAGATGGCTTCTAAAATAAGAACGTGGATGATTAACGTAAATTAAATTTTCTACATTTCAGATTGCTGAAGATGTTAGAAAATTACGTAATGCAGAGTCTATGATTCTGTAGATTTAAATTGTTACAGTGAGGAGACAACTAATTCCTTTCATTTTAGTGGGTTCTGCTTTTACATTTAGGATTTAACTCCATCAACACGCGCACACACACCACATCACAAGCACATAGAGCTACATATGCATATAATGTTTTGTTTTAGGAATCATGTTGTGAGTTTCTTCTGAGTCTGCACAATGGCTAACAGGTTTTCCTGTCAATGGTATTTAGATTATTGGATAATTCATGTTCGCTATGTTGATTACTGGATAAGCATAAATGTGTGAGTATTTTATCGTATGTTGTAGCCACGGGTAAGGTTCTTGCTTCTGAGCTTCCAAAGAATGGGAACAAATGCAGAGTATTATATCCTGCTTCTGCAAGAGCTAGCAATGAGATTGGTATGTGAAATATTCCTTTTATATAGATACCTTTACATTGGGGCCATCTTAACACTGGAAATTTCTCAAATGTCATTTCTATTGAGGTCCCAAATGTGATATTAACTTCCACTTCCGTCGTAGATTGTGAAATCATGGATATGCTAAGTTTCATATTAGATGTTTCCTACCTGGATTTTTTAGGTAAATGTAATTTTGACTTGTTATTTTGGGAGTGCAGTGGAGATGTGCTATTGCATCCCTAGGTCATGCATTATGTACTAAATATTTTATGAGATTGCTTTGCATAATCAATCTGCTTAGTTCGCACTGTAGTACTTGTAATAAATGGTAGGTTAGATGATAAGCAGTGTAATGAGGCCAGTAACACTTACGTTGGAGGCGCAAGCGGTGGATAGTAATGAACTGTTATATTGAAGTGGTAAACCAAAATTAAGCACCAACGGCTATCTCAGGACCTACAAAATACTGCTAGTCAGGCACAAAAAGTTCCAAGAAATTCAAAATAACACTTGTGCGGTATGCTAGAGCACTCTGCAGAACCTGTTTCAGGTTAAATCCTGAAGAAGATACATATCAAGAGACCAAGAATAAGTGTCAAAAGGTGCCGTGTGAAGTTTGAAGAGAAGGGTAGAACTATATAACCAGGAAGTGGATTAAAATTTCATAGCGTAATAAAGCCTTTGGTTGAGGCTGCCAGTATATAGAATTCATTCACTGCAGAGAAGTGTACATGCTGACTCTATTAGGTGTTTCTTTGAATTTCTTCAATTTCATTTTTAGAAAGCAACATTTCATTGTGGCCTTGTTCATAATGCATTACTTTATTTGTCTACAACATACTGTATATGTTGCTTTTATTTTTTTCTACCAGTCTTGCCCAGCCTCATCTGTATTTGAGCTAAGAATAGTTCGAGTGTGATAATGATAGCATCCATTTTCTCCCCTTGATGTTTGTCTATTGCTCTTAGAGATTTCATCTTCCATGAAGCTTCTTGGGGAGTTCCTGTATTTGAATGTCTAATTAGCGTTCATGTTCTGCTGATTTAGGAAATATTTATTGCATAAATAGTTTTTGTAATTGGTAACTTTCTCATGTACGGGAATCTCCTTCTTGTCTTATATCTAGAAGGAAGGTGTACTAGCCCGAGCTAAATAGTTTGAAGTCTTTATGGATCATGGTTTAGTGGCCATCCTGCATATTTGAAGTTTATCATTTTTATATTTATATCTAACCCAGGGTGTGAGAAATAATCTTTACGCCCTATTATGTTGTATTTGCTGCAGAGGAAGGCTTATCTAACCGGGGATTTGAGGTGACAAGGCTAAATACATATACAACGGTAAAGCGTTTACCATCGGTGGTGAATCTGTTGCCTTCTATTTGCTCTGTGAATGAGTTAAACTTTGTATTGACATATTGCTCAGGAGGAAAATGAAAAAAAGTAATTTTATTCACATAAGAAATGAGACAGCCTTGTGTTTCATCTTCAGCATGTTGGTGTACTTTTCTATTAAAACTTCTTCTCATCAATGTTTAAATGTCAGGTGACTCTGAAAATATGTGCTTACCAATAGATTCTAATTGACCAACTCTGCTTCTTAAGCTTTTCTAAAATCAATTCTCAATATTTGCCTATTTTCTTTCACACACTGACTTCACTTGTCATATAACACCTTTGCTAATGAGAACTTTGCTTCTATTATTTGCTTATCCACCTATGTGGAGGTGCAGTTTGATGGATGATCATTGTTCTGATGTACTTTTTTATTCAACCGTTTTAGTTGATCATGTCTTGAGTTCAGTCCTCACAGTTTCAGAGGTTCAGATGGTTGTAGGAAGTAGGAACTCCATTGGCTAGCCTGTATTTGTGAATTCTGTCTAAAGGCAGATTAGGTAAACAATTTTTTTGGTTGCTTTTCTTCAAGTGTAGAAACGTCATGGTTACTGTGCATTGATTTATGTATAAGTAATCCATGCCTTAATAGTCCAATTTGCCTAAAACGCTGGCTCCAGGCCCCTTATATATTGCTTAGATGGCATCATCATTTTCACCAGCTGCACTGTTGTGCACAATGCTCGGTGAGTTTCTTCTTCTTAGACTTAGCTTGTTCCCAACCTAATTACCTAGGAGAGCCTCATTGCTATAAAATTGGATTGCTGGTTGTCTATATAGTTAGTCTTCATATTATTATGGGCAAATAATTGGATGTTGCCCCTGCCTTCCAAATCAGTCTTTTTGTCTTGTCATATGGGTAGGGTAACTTCTATATATATATATATATATTTTGTTAAGCCATACTTCATTAAAAGAACCAAACTGAAAAACGTAAACAGAGTCAAGGAGGATCAGCTCCTATCTCTGTATATATTTGCCTGTAATTGGTTGCAATTTTTGGTACATGAGGACTAATTCAAGTGGATAATTTACGAGATCCCTTCTGCTAATTATGTCAGTTGCACCCTGATTGGAAAGGATTTCTTCCAGGTACCTGTACAGCATGTTGACGCGATGCTTTTAAAGCAGGCACTTTCTACACCTGTTGTTGCAGTTGCTTCACCTTCTGCAGTCCGGTGTGTAATTGGTTGCCTTCCATTTTCATGAGATTAGGACTAATTTCTGTCAAGTTAAATGGAGTGGTTTGACACGTATTTGAATTTTATCACTCTTCCTTGGCTTTTTGGTCCTGCAATAAGGACATTTGGAATTGCAGTTGCCTCTGCGTCATCCAGACCATTTTGATTGTTTATATCATAATCTCAGTTTAAGCCAAATTTGTGGTTAGAACACTAATATTGAGGGTCAACGGAACACCTTATGTTTCTTTTCCTTCTTTGGGCTATCTGGATTGACGGTGGAGTTTTGATTAGGACGTTTTGCATCATGCAAGTAGTTTATAAATGTTCATTTATAAATTTTCATTGCAACAGTGCTTGGGTCAAACTTATATCGGACTCTAACTGGTGGAACAATTCAGTTGCCTGTATTGGCGAGACAACTGCTTTGGCTGCAGAAAGATTAGGCCTGCAAAGTGTGTACTACCCAGCACAACCAGGCCTTGAAGGGTAATGTTTACTTTGTTCGCCTAATTTCTGGGATGTATACCTTATGCCAATGTCTCTTATGATATCAGTTCCTGCTTAAAAACCCTTTACGCTATGAGTGTTTTTAAATTAGCTTGAATCATGATTCCAATATGTGAACTTGGAGAGGGTCAGTTCAGCATTTGTTACTGGTTTCTAACTTTTTGCTTCACTTCTGTAGCGTTTATAACATGCTTAGGTACCGTTTGTTTCCCCAATATTTTGGGACATGGAAATTTCCAGCAAAACAAACACACTCCAAAATTTTTAACTTTTACACATACATACTTCACCTTTCACAAACCCCAATAAATCTCAATAAAGTAAAGATTCCCAAAATTTCGAGAATATTCTCCGAAATTTTGGCAAACAAACACCCCCTTAATTTGAACTATTTAGACAGAAAGTTTGTATCACAAAGGTAAACTACTGGTTTTGGTTAAAACTTTTTTCATGTAACACTGATATTTCGAATTAAATATCTTTGGACCTAAATGTTTTCAACATTTTTGGGAAAGTACTGATTTTCTGTTTTTGGGTCAACACTTGCAGAACATTTGCACGCTAACTCCATATATATTAATGATTACTTTTAAATCAGTAGCAAATCAATATAATAATTTTCCACTTGAGTTTTCTACAAAGAAAGAGAA
Source organism: Morella rubra (assembly GCA_003952965.2). NCBI lineage: Eukaryota > Viridiplantae > Streptophyta > Magnoliopsida > Fagales > Myricaceae > Morella > Morella rubra. The sequence goes on from CM025851.1 coordinate 28,101,957, forward strand.
ATAAACAAAGGGAAAACATTACTTTTTGCCCCAAAACTATGGGGCAAATGCCTTTATGATATTTAAACAATCAAATTCGTCGGATTGAAACCTTGAACTAGCAAAATTCATCAATGTCCCTCTTGTAAGATCCTATGGCTGAGATGTGTGAAGAATGATCACAATATTAATGGTCAGATCTTATAAGAGGGCCCACATTGATATATTTTGGTAGTCAAAGAGTTCAATACGATGAATTTGGTAGTTCAGACTCTAAAATGACATTGGTAGTTTAGGCGCAGAAAGTGATCTTTCCCCCTAAACAAAATAAAGCTGAAAATTCTGTCACTAAAAAGAATAGTATCAGCTTGATTTTTAAGTTAAATAATCTTGTTGCAGCTTTGAGAGCTTCAATAAGACTGCAATGGTGTTCTTTTGAGTTATATATTTGTGGAAAACACAAGGTTTGGAAGAGGCAGGGTTATTTCTGCTTCAACTATTTAGACAGGAGTTCTCTATATGATCGGGTGGTGGATTTATCTTGATGTTGTTTATGTTCTAGGGTGATTGGCTTCTGTCATGATGGTCGCAATTTTTTTTTTTTTTCTTCCAAATGATTATTTTCTAGCTCAGTGAAGTTGCCTGAGTTACCTATGCGTTTGGGGATTGGTCTAGTAGATGACCTGCAGATGTTGCTCCAAAAATTGTTTGTAGGTGGGTTTGTAGCATCCTTCAAGCCTTGGGAGAACATGATCATTTTTAGTGCAGAAGGGGGTGATTCTATCAAGGTAGCTTTTTTCTCCTTTCCTCTGTTTTGAGAAAAATAATTAATTTGTTCCTCTCTTAGTTTACGGAGGTCTTGGCAGGCATGACAAGGAGGCACAAGCTCAGGATAATGGCAGCGCCCCATAAATGCCAGATTGTGCAGCTTATGCGCGAAAGAGCCGCAAAAAGGAAGAACTTTTTGCAAGCGGCATCACCGGAGGGCGTAAGATCTTTGACATCCTGAGGAGATCAGATCCAGTTGTCAAGTGGATATCCTGACAAGGAACCATATACCGTGCTATGAGAAACACCGACTGCTAGCAGTTCTGCTCAATTGTTCTTGTCCATCTATTCTGTATATACCTTTCTCCATTAATTTATAAGAAAGAAGCTTTTTACGCATTCGCTATTATGCTTCGTGCTATGAGTTGCTCAAATTTTTCTGTCCATGCCTTCCGGAAACGACACAGTCCTGTCATTTTTTCAAAGGAAATTTAAAAATTATTGTCTGGGTTTTTATAGAATTTTAAAAAATGTATTGAGTTTCTAAAATTGTTTAGACCATGCTTGCAAAATTATCCTTTTTTTTTTTTTTTTTTATCACATTTTCGTTCAAAATAAAAATTATAATATTTTTTTATTTAATTTTTGTTATTAATTTAAAATTTAAAAACTGTTATGATTATATTTTTTATTTATATTTTAAGACATGCAATATGTCAAATGACTATGTTTGACACTTGACAGGCCACGTTATCAAATCGCAATTTGCAATTCGATAGATATCTAGATAGAAATGTGATGCAGATCAAGACAGAAATGTGTTGGAGAGTAATTTTTATCTAAACTTAAATAATAATTTGACAATAAGCAAATTATAGAACCATTAGTACTCGATTGATGCTAACGAAGCTTTGGCATGAATGTTTTCCGGGAAGAAAGCCAGAGGTGTCTACTGTCTATGACAGCTAAAAATTGGTGACATGTTCATTCGGTAGCGTTTCCCGAGTTCATGTGAGGCCCATGCGATATCAACGGAATCTTCTGGCCCAGATTCATTTCTGGACTTCTCCTTTCAACAGAATCTCTTAGAACTCTACATTGCAAGGTCCCTCCCAACAGCTAGATAGACCAAGAACCTGAGCCCACTTATTCCCTCCTTCAAAAGCATATTGTTTTTTATATAAATATGATCTGCAAGTTTAACGTACATCATAGCGGGGATAGCTCAGTTGGGAGAGCGTCAGACTGAAGATCTGAAGGTCGCGTGTTCGATCCACGCTCACCGCATCAGTGTTTTCCTTTTCTCCCTTTCTTTCTCTCTTTTGAAGTACACGTGGTCTATAACTCGTAAGACGCTGAAATCTGCGCTTTGGTGTTTTCTCTCACAGAAGTGTTTCGCTGGTGGCATTGGGTGCAAAGAGGGCTGCATGCTAAAGGAACAACTGGAATGTGAATAATGTGGGCATTAATGGGAAGAACAAAATAAGGTCAAATAGTACATTTTTTTTTTTTTACTTATTTTTTCCATATTTGGGAAGCACAAAATGAGGTAAAAAAAATAATTAAAATCAATCTAAAAGGTTTCTTATTTTTCAGAAAAACAAACTAAGAAATTTTTCGAAAACTCTCCTCAACGGTTCTAAGATTGCCCTCTCCCTGGGCTTACTGGTGCTTCTCTCTCGCGCACTCAAGCCCGACGAGCTTCTCTTGCCAAATCCTTTCCATCGGTGAATGTCTTTCTCTTCGTGAACTTCTCCCATGTGCGTCTACTCGCTCATTGACAAACTTTTATGATGGAGTGATGAAGATCATGGAAGGTTTTGATAAAGTTCAGCTTGCATCAACTTTTGATTACTGAAATGAGAAGGTTGCAATGGCATTTAACAAGAAAAGTATTCACTGACTTTGGATAGAGAACTTTTTGGCCAACATTTTAAGACAATTTGTAAAACAGAGTTCATTTGGTTTATTTCTATTTTTGTTTGGACAGTTAGGTTATGTTGAAGATGATTGCTTCATCTCATTAATACTCAAATTATAAGGCTTTGATTGAAAAACTTTTTGAATTTGAAAATTGCGTGCAATTGTTTTATATCGTCTACAACGAAATTTTGATGGGTGAAATTTTTTTTTTTAGAGTATAATTATTTAATACATAGTATTTATTTAAAATTTTATGTAAATACGTAAATCATTAAGCGTGTCAAATATTACAAAATTTTTTCTTAAAATTTTTTCAAAAAGAATAACTAAACACTAAAACAAATTAAAAATGTTTCAATAATTCCTTTTAGGTAAATTTGACATCTATTTAAACAGAGTCTAATTTACCTTTTTTGGAAAAGAAAGCTATTACCAAGGGGAAATGTTGGGAGAAATGCGTTAAACAATACGGGGCCGAGGGGGACCATTTTCCTGGCGAAAGCTGTCAGAGCCAAGATAGAAGCCGACAATGGATGGTCCGTTTGCAACTTATCTAGCTTTTGTCAAACTGTTTGTTTCTGTGGCTCTGTCTTATTACATGTATTTACTAGGTTGGATTTTGGACTCTCTCCCGGTAATCCACTGTTCTAGGACTTTGAGAAGCGAGATATATATTTATCTTCGGTAGATCTGTATTTCTTTGAGAAGCTGGAAGTCACTCTATGGTAGTGGATGTGTCGGAGCAGGGAGGTGATCCAACTTTCATTGTTATCGAATATATTGATTAATGTTAAAAAAAAAAGAATATATTGATTAATGATCTAAAAAAATGCTGGTCAACTTTTAAACTTTTTGTTTTTTTTTAGGTTTTCCTAATGTTCTTTTTCTTTCTTTTCCAATGGGCAAAAACGTGTGGCAGACAAAGATTGTGCCAAAAGGTTAGATTTTTTAACCGACAACTGATTTACTTTTACATCAAAGCGAATATCATGATTAGAAAAAAAGATTCAGATCAAAGAGTTACAAAGTTTTTATAATGGACGGTCAAGACAAACACGTCACCTTATTTAACAAGGGAAAGCTAGAAGAGTGTAAATGAGTGTTCTTATTTTTTCGATTTGAAAAAGTAAATAGAGTTGGGCAAAAACATGACATCTCATTTAATGAACAGAGCTGAACGAGTATTCATGTCCCTTAAATTTGAAAAAGTAAATCTAGGCCGGCTATAAAAAAATTTTAAAATTTTGATATTTTATTTTTGTTAGAAAATATAATTTAAATAATAAAATCTTTTTTTTTATTAGTTTATAAGTGTTTTAAATAAATGTTAGATTCACGTGGTATTACAATCAAAATCTCGACTCATACTTGAAGATTTAACATCTTTTCAGATAAACGATTAATAGTCGTAAAGCTTTTTCACTACAATTTTTTTTGTTGCGATTCTACAGATGACCCTGCAGGCTGCAGTGCACCGAATCATAGACAGGCAACAATAATTAACTTCACCAACTTGGATTCTCAAGACATGTGGCTTCTGGTTTCCACCTCTGCATGTAAAAGGGCAGACTTTTCAGCATATATATAGCTGCTTTTGCCCTTTTATCAGGACCGCAGCAAAGTCCCAGTGCTTTCATTATATCTGTTTCGGCCTGACCCCCACAAAAAGTTTGGCTCCAGAAACCCACGCCAGCTTCCAAAGAGACTAGAGAGTAGGACCATTTAACGCCTTTGCCATCTTTTGTCGTACATTGCATGATTATTTATATTACAGGAATTTCTGGAGCCAATATGTCAGCATGTCCCTGCAATTCCAATTCATATTCATTCGGGAAGTTCTACCACAAAAATGTTATTTGGCTTCTAGGAACATTTCCCAACTTAAGAGTGTTAGAGCTAGCTAGGCTTAGAGCTTAAGAAGGACATTCTATAGCACCCTATCTATTAACCTTAGCCGAGAAATTTACCAAGGACATAAAAGGTTTCTTGATCTGATTTTTCTGAGCGTAGTTGAGCCTATATAAGCCTCATATTTAACATATGTACGTCCCGAAGATGGAAAGCGAGAGGAAAGAAAAAGCTGGCCAGGGATCAGAAAAGAAGAAAGAAAGATGACAATTACCGTCGACCAGCTTTAGTCCGTACCCTTTAGCAAACTTTAGCAAAAGAAGTGAAATGATTCTAGCGGCATGACATCAATTCGTTCATTTCACCATCCGATCGAAGTGATCCCCACAGTACTGAAGAGTAGCATTAGGTTATCAATAATGATATGGTCCTTCAATTTTAGCCTTAAATAAAAGGGAAAATAGTGTGCAGCAGTACTACTATTATAATATCGAACCGACCTTAGTCGACAATTGAATGTTTAAACTTTGTTTGTTTAATTAGGGTTTGTGGTAAGAGTTCATTTCCAGCCTTATAACTTGTCTCACATGTATTAGTCGTTACTCATGAAACCGGTGAACCATCAGCCATCAGCCATCAGCCATCAGCATTACCTTTGGCAAATAATGAAAGTCCTACTGATTCCATATATATTGCATCCTAGCTAAGTGATGGGTTTCTAGTGAGGGGCCAGTCGAGTATTCTAATCACGTCTGACGATTCGATTGGTTTCCCACGAGACATATATAGTACTACTGCATGCTTTCTTAAAATTTTTCTTAGCTTTTAGGGTGAATATATGGACCTACCTACACTTGTTTCACAGCTCATAAGTTTCACCCCAACCCCACCAAAAGAAGCCTGCCGCCCTTTAACTCTCATCACTCGATCTCCTTTTCTAACTTTCTAATTTTCCCCCCTTGTAGGTACTTTTTCTTTATGGCCAGCAAAAACCCATTTATCCGACTTGTCAACTAATTAGACTGGCGAACAGAAGTCGCCAAGACGGTACACGTACAAAACCAATAAGGACTTTATGTCGGTAGGGATGAGTACGGCTTGCTCTATTGAAAGAGGAGCTGCATGCATAGTGGCAGACCCATCGAAAGGAAGATAACGTTTCATACAGCGGGCGTACATCTTGAATTAATACTTCACTTCTATATATATATCCTTGTGTCACTATGAATTGTCTCTTCCTGGAATGAGTTGCATTAAGACCGGTAATCATTAATGCGTGTTCCAAAGACTTGTCTCTTTCTAAGGGCCTGAATTGTCTCTTTTCGGGTAAGTTGCATTAAGATTGGTAATTAATGACCATTGATTGCCGACCCCCCTTGTGTCCCATGCATCTAGCTAGCTAGGGTGATCAAATGAAGCTCTGTTAATTATCTGTTCTTCTTCAGCAGCCCATAGTACTGATCATCATTCGAACTCCTTGATCAGTCCGGTGAATTAGAAGTAGTTAAGTATTATTATTAGGAGTACATTCGAATCAAGCACATAACCATGTGTAAATTATGATTTTAATCCATTAAAGTATGTTTCAAATCTTAATTACCTCCTTTTATAAGCGATCACAATTTAATTAGTCCTTAAAAATTTCCAAAAAGTCTCAATATATAGCACACTCATCTAATATTGCTTACTAATCAGCAACTAATTAAAAAATGATTTCTGACTGTGTCCTGAAAAAGAAGTTAAAGGCTTGCATGCATGCAGCTTACTTCTTATTAATTATTAATGCATGTACTTAGATTACTCTCGACGTCTGACCATAAATTTTGTCTGGAGATCGAATTTAAGTACAGGCCTGCAGCAAGCAGCTAATTGAGGCATACCCTAGAGAGGAAGTTCTACTTCATATACAATTTTATAGGTACTTCTTTAATTATACAGTGGCTTACTTAGTTTCAATTTGGCCTGCAGTTGTAAGATTTTCACCTATTATTTATATATATATATAATTAGGTACGTAGGAATTAATTAATTGTAATTATCGAGATCGACATATCATGTCATCTGCCAGCAGAAGGATGTGCTCGCAGCGCCATAATTAATTTGATGATAATTGATGTATTTAGTGAGTACTGATAATCTCTTTCTTTAATTAATGCCTCCACCTGTTGTTATTTTTCTACTCTCACCGTCCTCATGATCATCATATTTATTGGTCAAACCGATTTTATAAACAGGGAACAATCTCATGTCTATGCTACACAATTCAACTACAGGATCTATAGAAATATTGTATATATCCAATGAAAAAAAAAACCAATATTCGATCTTAATAATTTGGACACATACATCATATATACGTACAGGATCTATAGAAATATTATATATATATCCATTGAAAAAACAAACCAATCGATCTTAATAACTTGGACACATCATATATATATATATATATATGGACAATTAGGTACTAGTCCAAGTCAAACTATTCCATGCCTTACAGCGATAAACGGATGTACGCAGTACCTAATAGTTTGAAACCTCTTTTGCGTTCATACAGAACAAAAGGCAGGATCCAGCACGAAATCTGCATTACGAGAAATTTCTATCACTCAAGTGAGTGCTAGCTAGGTGTCAGAATTAATCCTTAGAAACTTCAATTTTTTTTCGTGTACTTTTCTAGTCGGACGCAAAGACATCTTGCCTAGCCCATGCAGGCTTCAGTACTCGATCGAACGTATATATATCAATAGTACTATATAATATTCATATAGCTACTAAGTCTAGTCCAAGTAATTAGTGGTCCTAATAAAACTAGTTGTCTTATTTGGCAAATTATAATCTACGGACTACAGTAACGCCTCACGATTTGGAAATAGCAATATCCAAAGATATGTTCGGGATCCTAATAGGGTTTAAGATGCAGAGGTACGTACTGGAGTATGTATAGGGCCGGACGGACACCTGATTGATTTGGTGATCGGACGCATGTGGAATGTGGAATGTGGAATGTTGGAGACAAGCACTAGTGATGAGCGCACATGCATGCGCAGTGAATATATATCAGCACAAAACGAAGGTGACCGCTCAGCTTGCTAGTCAGCTGTGACTCTGAGCTGTGTCCGTGTTTCAGTTAGGAGCTCGGGACTCGATCGAAAGAGATATATATATAGGCGACGCTAATAATGTCTGTATATATGGCACTAAAAGAGAGAATAGTACTTTTGTACAAAACTTGACTTCGCTGCCATATTTGAGGAACTGACACGAGAAAATTGAGTCATCATCATGAGCTACATACATCAACAATAATGCGCGCATATATAAAAACAAAACAATAATGCGCGCATATGTAAAAACAAAAGGAGCCCATTGTCCATTTCAATAATGCATTTATGACACTGATATTGAAAAGAGATTAATTCACTTTTCATCCATCAATTATTATGAGTTTGACATATTACACTCTCAAACTATTAATAGTAGACTTTTTCACCCTCTGAATATTTGGACAAAAATTAAATTTTTTTACACCTAAAAAGACAATTATACTCTTGATAACTCTATGAATTAACAACAATATGTTCATCATATGCAAAGTGGGCTAGGGATATTATTGTCATTTTGATACAATTTGACAGTAAAATTTGATGAAGGGTGAAAAGTAGATAAGATTAATTGTTGATAGATGCAATGTGTAAAACTCTCTATAAGTGACTAATGAAAAAGGGTATTTATTGTTAGAGATAATATCATATCAAGGTTTGATATGATATTATCTTTTATCACGATATCAAATATTTGAGTTTAAATGTGATATCTAGATTCAAATTTAAATGTAGAAATATTTTTTTTTATCATGCTTTGTATTTTCTCTATAAATAGAGACCTTCAACTTTGTAATCAGTATGGACTTATAATACAAAATACAATCATAGATGACTTTTACAATGGATGTAGGTCTTCTAGATCGAACCACTTAAATTTCTATCTCCCCTTATTCTTTCTCCTCTTTCTATTATGTTTCAATTATGCACTGTTTATCTTTTCTTTCATTTATTTCATATTTCAAAAAAAAGAAAAAAAAAAGAAAGACTACATATAAACCATTTTAGTGTAATGTGTGAAACTACTTGGCTCATCCTTACCATACTTGGGGGCAATATCATGATGTTTCAATCCCATCTGCATAGCCATAAAGGATCAACTCGTCATAATTGTTTATCTACCCAACTTAACGTGATTTGATTACATGACAAAGAAACAAGTCGTTTGTCATATCGTAATCTTTTCCTAGATCTCCTTTCCTTGCTTTCGCTCGGTTGGAACGACGCAATAATGGTATATAGTACTAAATATTGTAAAAGCTAAGCATAATTTGCAGATTTTGGTACTGATCTCCACGATTAATCAAATGACGAAAGTACTTTCCCCATAATTGGCACTATCCAGACCTCTGTAAGGAGATCAATGTCATTTGGCACTTAGCCTGAAAGTCGCCAGAATTACAGATAATCTCATGTGCTGGAGGAGTCACCGTCATGGCGATCACCGTCACGTGGTTGCGGGTGGCGTGTCCATTCCTTTAATACTCAAATATATAATAGTTAGCCAGAACTTCACTATCACGATAGCTTGCCCTTTCAACATCCATTCCTGCATGCATGTGTTTCCCCATCTACTTTTCAAATAAAATATAATGCAGAATGTATATTATATTATATTTTTATTTCACATATATATATTTTATATATGTAGAGCAGTAATATTTTATGTTAGTAAATTATAGATATATATATATATATGTATATGTGTGTGTTTGTATGTATACTATTCTTTTTGTTCCCCCTCTTTATGGAGGATATGGGTAACAGAGGAAACAGCACGCGATGTGGGGTTTAAATTATTCAGATTCGATACTTAGGTCCCCAACTTTGGCCTTTCAAAAATGCTTCTTCTAGTTGCATCATGCATGGACTGAATGCATTAATTGCCTTTTCAAAGAACTTCATTTTTAGGATATTTTTAACATCAAAGTTCTAAATTCTTGAGCTTGTATGCTGTCAGTTCATACTACATTCCATATGTTTTCGAAAAAAAATATATAAAGGGAGCTAACAGGAAAATTTGAGTACGAAATAAGTAATATTTAGAAAGAATAAATATAATTTACACCTTCCAATTACATGTGTCATGATATTTTAGGTCTCAAACTATTATTTTCGTCGCATTCACTCATAAACTACTAATTTGAGACACTTTACATATTTCGTTATTTTGAATAGAAAATTATTTTTAACTTATAAAATAAGGATTTTATCTTTATATTTTTTTAAAAAAAAGGAAAAATTGTAAATCACATACTTTTGCTTTATGCAATTTTGAAATCGAGATTCTTTTTGAAACTCTTTAATTTTAGGATACCTGGTTCCTCAGTTTTTTCGATTCAAAGTTTCATTTATTTAACAGTTTTTTGATGAAGGAATGACATTTTAATATGATGTAAAAATTATTATTGGCCATCTGTACATGATAGAGTGAATCTTAATTATCTGAAAAACGAATCGATCATTTAGGTGAATTTGAAAGTTAGAAACTTTTAAAAAATAATTAAAAATAATAAAAATGTCACAGATAGAAAAGAAACGAAATCAAAAATAAAATAAAAAAACAAAACAAAAAATCAATAGGATGCCGATCGGCCCCCCACGTCTCAAAGGGGTGATCTGGCCCCTGCGATAATTTTTTAAATTAAAAATTAATTTTAACTTCACTTTTTCAATTTATTATTTTTTTCATTTTTATTTTATCTAAAAAATGACCTAAATAAATTTTTTAAAATTTTTTTTTGTCAAATATGTATGCATCTAACATGTCAGAAAATCTACCTCACATGAATTTTTCGTCTTCAAATGGACGGAAAATTGAGTGGGATCATAAATCACAAACGAAGTGATCAAGTGTCCTAAAATTCAAAAAATTTAAGCACAAATCTCGATTCAAAAATGACACAAAATATTGGTACTTACGTAATTTACAATTTTTCCTTTTACAAAAAATATGTAAAAATGATAATTTGTAGTGGAAAGTTTCAAAGATGGAGCAAATGAATATATTCCCACATTAAAAAAAAATAAAAAAATCATACCTTAGGAGGAATCCAAAGAACTACGTACGTACCATATTAATCTTAAATGACCAAAATCATTCATTGGTGGCGTGAAAGTGGTGCTGGCTGCATTGAGCTTTATTTTATTTCTACAAACGAAAAGCGTTTAGGTGGCAAACATGTGACTCAAGCAGCTTTTGCCTGTAATCTTGAATAACAACATACTTCCAAACACCAAAAACCAACGAGGCATAACGAATTCCTTTCAGATTTGGACTTTGTATTAACTCTCCTGGAGTCAACCCCATCATACGAAATCAAATCATTATATTACTAATTTTTTTAGGTAGATTCTCTTTCCTCTTCTCCAAATTAGTCGAGAAAAAAAAAAACGACGACTGAATTAATACAGATCGAAATCGAAGTGCCATTAAAAATATAATAAAAAGATTAGTACTGAATTAATCAATTATATATGTTAATTTCTTGTGTTTTCATTTGGCTCCTAAAGTTTAATTATGATTAACCATATAATTAAGAGGATATTTTTGGGGTGACATGTCGAAGAAGGCAAAGAAGAAAGACCACACATATAAAAGAGTGCGGGACAGCAGGAAGGGTTACGGATTAAAGAAGTAGAGGCGCGCGTTGGTTCATGATGACGCGGCAAAGAGGGTGTAGATCATAGTGGGTGAGCGTTTAGTTGCGTACGGCACCACATTGCGCTTAGCTAGCGGCATAGCTCCATCCACACTTCAGTTCAGCCTTTTGGCAAAGCCAAAGGAATTCACCTTTCATTCACCCAGCTACCGGACATGCTCTCTCTTTAACTCTCTCCCTCTCTCTATCTCTCTGCTTTTTTTAATCTTCAAATAATGAAGCGGTGGAAGAAACAGCCATAGAATAGATTCTAGAACCGGTTAGCCTCCATTTGTATTTGTGCACATGTACAATTACTTCCGCTTCGCTCGCGTAGCTCGAAACCTTGGCCATTTGTTGTCCGGGTATTCTTTGGTTTGCTTCGCTGTAAAGGAGGAATGCAGGCATTGTACTGGTCGCCGATTATCAGTGTCATTTACTGCTCTGCTTAGGATGGCATTTAACTCGTTGAAGTTTCTGGGTGTTTTGATGGAAGTGAACTCTTTGATAAAAGTTCTGATCTCCATTTAAAGCAAAATTCAATACGGGTAGGAATGTCGTGCTCTGAATTTGTTTCTTTCTCATTGTTTGCTATTGTTGATGCGGTTATCGGCAAGGTGCTGAATTGGGTTTTGCAGATTTTACAGATTTCAAAGATGAATACCAGAGTCAGGACTGCGCTCCAGTCTATGAAAGCACCACTGAAGCATGAAAAAGTAATCAGACTAACATCCTTGTGTTCATAGTGAAAAGTGAAAACTGTGAACTGGTACCTTCGGTGAAAAACGGTGTCCAATTTCTACTGTATAAAGTTCTAAACCTTGAAGTGCGTAATCATTCACAGATATGGGGTCACTGTTTTCACCTGAAAATATGGCTTCCTTTTCAAGAGGCTCCTGAAACTCATGGCTCCCAGGAATCTCGCAAAAAGTATAAATCTTAGATGGGAATCCGAGAAGGGTGTTTTTATTCAAGTAATTATAGCTTGTTATTGAAATTATATAACTGGGCTATTGAATCTCTTTCCCTCGTACCATTTTCCAAAATAAATAACCTTTTTGTATTCCTTGTTTCGTGAGACTCGTATTCATCCACCACAGGCCGTAAAAGTTGGCTTCTTTGATCAGGGTCCTAGATTTCTATATGTGTCGTGTTCTTTCCTTTCCCTTTACTTCCCAATCTTCTTTTGATTTCTTTATTACTATTCTCTCAGCCTGTTGCATTCCTTTCTTGTGGAAGTTGATTGTTGTTTATATTATTTATTTTTAAAAGAAGAAGCAGGATATGCAGGGGAGCAAGGTACATGATGCTGCAAAAGCAAACACGACCCAACGAGCCTCCAGCAAAGAAAGAAAAATTGCTTTGCAGCAAGATGTATGAATACGGTTTCTCACAGATCGTTTCTGGCCTTTTTTGTTTCTGGGTGTCATTCTTTTTCTGTCGTTTGGATAATTCAGTTCGGAATTTTGACTTTCAGGTTGATAAGCTCAAGAAAAAGCTTAGACACGAAGAGAACGTTCACAGAGCTTTGGAGAGAGCTTTCACCAGACCTTTGGGAGCTCTACCACGTCTCCCCCCTTATCTCCCTCCTTATGTCAGTAAATTCACAACCTCTTCGACTATTTACTTCATATTTATTTTATTTTGATGGATTTGCTTAACATATTAGTCAATTCAAGTGAATTAGTTCACTAATAGCGAGAAGCAAAGCTCTTAGTGGCAACATTATAGTTCAAGTGAGTAGTGAGAACGATTAATGAACTGAACTGGTAGTTTTGATGGTAGAGGACGGAGAAAGCAACAGAGTCTTTACATTGTACTCAATGGTTTGTCTAAACATTTTCCTATTTCGGCATTGATCAAATTTTGACTTTTATAGATTCTGGAGCTTCTTGCCGAGGTGGCTGTGTTGGAAGAAGAAGTGGTTCGGCTTGAACAAGAAGTAGTGCATTTTAGACAGGGCCTGTATCAGGAAGCTGTCTACATATCATCCTCAAAGAGGAGCATAGAGATTTCAGCTGATTCATATCCCCCGTACCCGGCAAAGAATCACAAACCAGAGCGACACAAGTTTTCAGCTCAACATGTAGGTGATTCTGCAGCATTCACAAGGAGGCTTAAACCATCTATTTCTGGTAGGCTTTCAGCTAAACTCAATCTAGAAATGCATTGGCATTAGGAACTTGCACGCTTTCTGCAATTCTGCTCTGAGATATTTGTCCTCTTCTTCATTCCCAGATGATGGGCGGGGAAAAGAGGACCAATCATGTACTAGGTCGACAAAGAACCAAAAGGTATTCTCCATCTATAAATCCCACACAACAGAAACCCCAGTTCAGAGACCTCTCCTAAGCCTTAGATCAGCAGAGAAGCACAGAGGTCATCAGACTTTGCAGGTACCAATTAGTCACTCGTTTCCAATTAGTCTTGTTTTCCCCTTTCTATTGAAGTTTTCTTTTCTTTCTTTAATTTTTATACGGGGAGGAAGGGGGTTGTGTACTCCTTTATAGCCTGTGAAATGAATATCGGTTCTCAAATTTCCAGCTAGAATGTGGACTAAAAGACCAAGCAAGTCTAGAAGCAAGAAACGCTGACGAGAGACCATCAGGAGATGATAGCCCGAACAAACTTTCTGAAAATATTCTGAAGTGCTTATCAAGCATTCTCCTAAGAATGAGTTCGACAAAGAGTAGAGGTAGTGCAGAGAATCTACACTCCTCATCGACCTTAGCAACTCGAGAAAGCAGTGAAGAGACAAATTACCAGGACCCGTATGATATCTGTTTAGAATTTGGAAACAGAGATATTGGTCCTTATGAGAAACTATGTCACATTGAAGCTGGCTCAATGAATCCAAACCGAACAGCAAATTCTTTGTTTTTACTTCGTAGATTAAAGTAAGTTGTCTGTTTTTGACATCATTAGTTACTTTCTCGCTTTATGCATGACATCTGTAAATAAACTAGGAGTCGCACTAAATCTATTTTGTGAATTTTCAGAATCCTCCTTCGGAAACTTGCCTCTGTCAACTTGCAAAGCCTCATCCATCAGGAGAAGCTAGCATTCTGGATCAACGTTTACAATTCCTGCATGATGAATGTATGTTACCTCTCCACAGACATAAGTTCCAATATTTCAGCTGTTCTGTTGAGTGATTATATCAAGATCCAAATGGATGTCGGTTGTCCATATTTTTTTTGCTGAAACCGATGGTTTTTGTTCTATACTTCCTTTTTTCTGTCCCCTTGCCAAGTGCAAAGTAAGAGCCATTCACTGTACTACATTGCTGCAGGCGTTCCTGGAACACGGCATACCAGAGAGTCCTGAGATGGTTGTTGCTTCTATGCAAAAGGTACACAGTATTAGTATCAAATGTTTGAAGGAATCTATTTAAAATTGACTTGGATGCAAACCAACTCCTAGATATTAACTCTGGATCCACATCGGCATTTATTTATGCATTTCCATTTCTTGACTCAGGCAACAATCAATGTGGGTGGATACTTGCTAAATGCAATAACTATAGAACATTTCATCCTGAGATTGCCCTACCACTCAAAATACGTAAGTAGTGTCCATCTCATGCCAGTCACGGGACTTCTCCAGCTGAAAAATAAAAATTCTTTCTTCAAATTTCTTACTTTTCATCCCTCAGACATTTGCAAAGGGTGGAAAAAGCGATGAGAAGACAGCGAGAAGCACATTTGGATTGGAGTTTTCTGAACCGCTGGTGACATTTGCTCTGTCCTGTGGAAGCTGGTCCTCCCCTGCTGTACGTTCATACATAAAGTAGTTAGTTTTGGTTCATATGCTGCCCTTAGTCCCGCATCCATTAAGAGAACATTAAGTTAAGCTCTTCAGTGGTCCCAAGATCAATAAAACTCTACGGTTAATAAAATATTCCAAGTACACTAGGTTATATCTAGAAGCACAGCTTAATCTGCTGCAAATTTTTCTTACAATGCGCTTTAACGAGTTGATGATAGTTAATTATATAAATAATTGCTCTTGGTCTCTGTCTTGGTAACTTCGATGAACAATCTAGGTTGTTCCTGGCACTCATCAATTTCTTTATCAGTGTCTTGGGGGTTCCATGCAGTGCTGCCATTACTGATTTTATGACTCTTCCATATGAAGGTGAGAGTATACACAGCATCTCAGGTTGAGAACGAACTGGAAGTGGCTAAAAGAGACTACTTACAGGCTGCCATTGGAATTTCAACCACGAAGTTTGCTATCCCGAAACTGTTGGATTGGTACTTACTCGACTTCGCAAAGGACTTGGAATCATTGCTTGATTGGATCTGCCTCCAGTTACCAGGTGAACTTGCAAAAGAAGCAATTAAGTGCCTTGAGAAAGGCAAAAAGGAACCTCTTTCACAGTTTGTCCAAGTTATGCCATATGACTTCAGTTTTAGGTACCTTTTATACTCGCAATAAAAATTTTGCTTCAATTGAGATTTCATTACGAGGGGGGCTTTAAGCCCTTAATTGGTTAGAATTTTCTTGTAAAAAGCTATAGAATGGATGTGAAATCTAGGTTGTATATGGCATCCTTGTAAGTATTTTTGGGGTTGAATGGTAGCAAAATTCTTTCCTGACTGGAGGTTCTGCACGTAAAAGATTTAATATATCAGATAAAGAGTAATTTCTTAAGCCGAATCTTTTGGCTCTTCCTGTCGGTGTGAAGTCTGGTTACTTGCCCTGTTGAACTAGGCCCATAAAAGTTTTGTATTATGTCCAAGTCAGGTGAGACGAATCTTGGAACTCCTTTAGATAGTATGGCTCCTGATTACTTTCTACACAATTGAAAGATGACCACCTATATCGAAACAAAGCCAGTGATAAGAAGACTATTAGCTGTGCACAGTGACAGACCATTACTTCTCCCTCTGGCATGACGGTGGACATTTGCGCACTCCACACTACTAAGAAGAAGGAAAAAAAGGATAAGGTTTCCATATGAAGTTATCCAACTCCACCGTTCAAAGAAAGCCAGCTAATGCAGAAATTCCCTCGGTCATGGTGTATATTCTGACTTACTGGCCTGTGGTCCAAAGATACTGAGCCATTCCATTTCTGGGAAAGCATGCCTTTAATAGGGTGATGCAAATAAATCTCCATATCTCCATAAAAGAGGAAAGAACTTCCAAATGAAATGATTTTAGACCTGTCACTTTGATTTTCACACTGGAAATATGACACAACAACACAGAAACCAAATCAAGCTTTTATCTGATACCACGTTCTTGAGCTGTAACCTAAATCATCTGTAAATTAAGACAATCCATCGAACTACTTTTCATGGTCTCAACTTGATTCAAGAAAGTTTGGGGTTGTGACTTTATGAAAAGCACCCTAGAGGAGGTTTCCTGGCCCAAGTTGATGAGGGGACGTAAGTCTCTGGCCTACCTTAGCACTTACATCTGGTGTTGCTGAGTCTGTGGCAGGTTTTTGTGCATGTATGTAAAGTCCTTTTTGTTCTTTATGCAGATATTTATTTATACTGAACAGAAAAATACAAGGAAAAAAGCACGAACAAAATCACCATGATAGATGGGAGGCTACAATTTCTGTGCCTCTCGAGAAATGCAATAATGCAATGGAAATACTAATCTAAGCCACACAAATTCACCATAAAGTTTGTGCTCTCACCATACCCGCCGTCCCCGCTTTGCTTTTGCTTCCCACTTCGTTACTCTCACCAACATCCCATAAGGCCAGAACTGTTCATATGATCTTAGTTTCCCCATCCTACAGAGTCAAGGCTACCCACCCTTGTCTTTCTTTGTCTGCTTAATTGATGGATCCTCTCCAATTATTTTGCCCCATCCTAACCCGGAATCCTCCCCAATTATTTTGCCCCTTCACACACGCCCAAGGCTACCCTTCTTTTTCTTTCCCTACATGGAATTGATATTCTTTTTTGTTTTTTTATTTTCTTTCCTTTCCCAATGCGACCTTACGCCATTTATTTCGGTAATCAAAATGTGCTCTTTACACCCAAAAGAAGCTCATGACTTGTTTGCCACAATGCCCAGATCAAAACCCTCAATATCTGTTGTACGATATTAATAAACAATAACTGACGTTTCAACAGCTCCCTAAGATAGATCGATCCTGATACGAGTAGCTAAATGGAACTTTCATAAATCCCCTTAACCAACACTTATTTTGTGTACTGTCTATCTAAGGCGTTATGCAAATAACTGAGGCTATAACTTGTGTAGTTAAAACTAAACCAGGCCCATTGGCAAGCTCTACATTTTCACCCAACAAAAACAAGGTAGCTTCCTAGGCTACAGAAAAATTATTCACAGGAGTGGTCCGCACGCACTGTTCGCTTAAACGAAATGGGCTAACTCTAGCAGCTACGCCTACGCAGTAGCAAAGAAGAACACGCTTTTCCTGGTTAGAAGGATGACAAATGATGGGCCCAGGCTATGCGTGGCCCGTTCTCAAAAGCACCTACTTTTGAGCCATAACCACTCCCGACGAAAGCCTATAGGGGCGGTTTTTGTTATAACCCAGAACCGCCGCAAAAAAAAACTAATGCATCTAAATGTGGGGTCCAGTTCTAGAACAGTTAACCTGTAAACTAACCAGTGGTTTGATTTAATTAGGAAGTTGCAGGTTGTTTTTCCATTAAGTAGTGGCTGCTTAATTAATGCAGAAATTCAAGTACTTCTACTAGCAGGTGTGATCTCGTGTTTCTAGATGGTCTTAATTGCCGGTGGCACGTCGTGGGGGAGTTTTAAATAGGGAGACCCTCGGGGAGGATAAGAACAAACAGAGAAAACTTTTTATTTTATGCAGGATTCTGTATATTTATTTAACTAGCAAGATATGGTTGCCGGACAAAAGCTCTTTCGGCGAGACAATTCAGTACATCGTTTTATAAATGGCCTGGTCCGATGTTTTCATGTGCCGTGTTGATGGTCGAGGCAAGCTTAGACATGAAAGACTCCTCGGAATAATGCACGCTGGGCTCTAGGGGTGGGTAAAGTCCGGTTCGAGTTGGTTAGTATCTTTTGAGCCGGGTCGGGTTACAAGAGAAAAGCATTAGAAAGGAGTAAAAAAGTGTTGTTCCATTATAGGTATAAGAGAAAATAAAAAAAAAATATGTTAGAAACTCAATCTCAATTTTTCTCAAGTTTATGATTCAAAAACCTGAAGTCGATTTGTTCTAGTTGAGCGGGGTCTGTTCCGGATCGGGAGGTGGGGTCAGCAGATTTTTACCATTATAATAACTGGGTTTTTTTCAACATTTTATCTTTAATATATCAAAACTCTCAATTAGGGGTTGTGTATTCTATTTAGATACTCAGAAAACATTAGCGAAAGAGGTGTTTAAGAATTGATAATGATACTTGAACATAATGATACCTTATTTTTAAAGACATTCTTTAAAAAAAATAAAAACAAGAACTGAACAGACTTCCAAATACAGGCATTGGTAAAATTGGTGAAAAATGCAAGTACTTCTGGGCCGGCCATTGCAACCTTAGCCCAGGCCAGCTGTTTTGTGAGCCGAGCCGAATGTCTTTATTCAACACTAAACACATTTATGCTCAAATCCAATGTGGACAGAGGCATTGAAAAAAAGGGTTTTCTCTAAAAATTCGGCAAAAAAATATGGAGATCTAATTGTTTGATGCACAAGCATGCTTGACGAGAGTGGTGACGCAGAGAGACGACACTCTAGAAGCTGGGGAATCCGGTCGTTTTCACAAAAATAAAAATAAAAACAAAAACAAAAACAAAGAGTCGCAGGCCGCTGTTCTTCGCGAGCCAGAGTTTTGATTATAGCCTCGTAATACCAAACGTACCTAAAATATTTGATTATTTTAACCGCCCCCATGCGTAAACGAAAGTCTAAACAGTCTAGAAGTGAAGGAATAAGTCAATCTTGAATCTAAGCACATGGCTTTAGCCATGTGTGCCTGCATCATGGCTGAGCAAACATATTTAGGAATTATTATGGAAAAACTTCGTTAATGTCCAAAACCCAGAAAAGTAAAATAAAAATTAGGGTTAATTACACTTTACACCCACTTGGTTTGGGATTTAATACTTTGCATTCCATTTTTTTAATTTTGAGTCATTCCAATCTCGTTATGAGGAGTTTTGACACTTTGCACTCCCGTAAATTTGTTTATTATTTTGAATGGAAAAGTCAATCACGTGCAAAACGCATGCCTGATTTTTTTAGTACAAAGTGTCTCAAAAATAAAAGCATGGGGTGTAAAGTGTCAGAGTTTCCTAAACCACGTAAGTGTAAAATGTAATTAAGCTTTTTTGAATATTAGGGCCAAAATAGACAAGCCAGACACATGTAAAACAAGTGACTGAATTTTTAATTTGAAATAACGGATAATAGACAGCAGAGTGCAAATTGAAGGAAATCCAAACCACATGAGTGAAATGTCTCAAAATTAAAAAAACAGGGTGCAAAGTGTTATAACCTTCAAATCATATGGATGCAAAGTATAATTAAATAATAAAAAAAGTACAGAATGACCCCATTTATAAATTTGAAAAAAGGCGGAGAAATTATCTAGAAGATTACTAAAATTAGGGTAAGAATAAAAACAAATCATCTTACTCTCTTGTTAGAGGAACGCAAATCCCTCCCTCCCTCCATCCAAAGTTATGGGTGACCATGACCAATAATCTTAATAGTTTTCTCTTTCAAGGAAACTTCTTTTAACAAGGTTTACCTTCCAATGAATAGCTAACTTCCTTCACGTTTTCCACGTCTTGCTTGTCGAAGGATCCTCCACAACATCCTAGAAATGCTCCCCACGTTTATCTTTTTATTCACGTCTACTTGCTTGCGGTTGCGGGACTTTAATTATGCTCCAAACTAATGCTCATAATTTAATTTGATGCAAGAAGGATTTCATTAAATAAGTTGTGTTACATATTTTTAAATATTTCGTTAACTTTTAGAAAAAATTGCAGTATGCGCAAATATCAAAATAATAAATATTTTTTTTTATGGCTAGATAATATCAATTGAACCTTAAGTATTTCTCAGATGACTCCGTTGATTGTGCCTCCAACCTCAATCAAAATCTCTAGTTTGGTGAGCACGGAAAAGGTGATGACATCCCTTACGATACACCTCCTCTTCCCCTTAAGGGGATATTCGCATGGCTTGCAAACTTGCATCACTTTCATGGAAAATCGGTCCTTGGCGGGACCCCCTCAGGCTAAACTGTTCCATCTCTTTTATTCTCCATATATACTATATATATAATATATAGATCCGAAAGAGACAATTATCTGGAAAAAAAGTATTAAAAGGCTGCTAAACTATGACTCAAAACGGTCAGCAATCTCTGCCTCTGCCTCTGCCTCTGCCTCAGCCTCCCTCACTCTCTCTCTCTATGCCCTTCTCCTCTCCTTCCTATCTGCCTTTATATACAGGTGTTTCTACGATACTCCTTTAAAGCCTGTCCCTGCTTCTCCACCAAACTCCCAACCAACCAAAGAGGAAAACTTTGGCTCTTGGTAACGTTACAGAGATGGAGTTGGCGATACCGGCGTCTAACATGGATTTCGATTTCAACCATTCGCGACCTTCTTCCCCCAGCATGAGCACTCCTTCTACTCCTAAACGTTTTGGTAACTGTTTCTTCAGTGCTCCCACCAGTCCAACCCGCACCTCCGAGTTCTACAGAGACTACAACGAGTTTTCGATGATGAATGATCGCCGTGAAAGCAGAGGGAGTGCGCCTTCTTCTAAATCATCCGAGAAAAGTGACACCCGGGAGGGGGATGATAATTTCGCGTTTGATGTTTCTGAACAATTGGAGAGGACCTCTGTCTCAGCCGACGAGCTCTTTGATGGTGGCAAACTCCGCCCTTTCAAGCCTCCACCTCGGTTGCAACTCGGCAGAAAGGTGGGCGTATCCTACACAACCCCGAACAGCCCACTTTTGTCTCCCAAGTCCCCCAGATCTCCAATATCACAAGCTAAGAAGTCAATTCTGGGTGCCTTTTCTCCTAGAGGAAAGAAAGAGAACGCTCCCAAGAAAACAGAGAATGAAAGAGGAAGAGAACGAAGTCCAGTCATGTCATCTGCAAAGTCTGGCCGCAGAGCGACAAGGTCAGTCTCTCCATTCAGGGTTTCCGAATTTCCATGGGAGGAAGAAGAAGAGACGCAGCAAAGCACCAAACAACAACCGACACTTAATTCAAAGCCTTCAGTTTCTTCTTCGTCAAAGAGTTGTAAGAAATGGAGCCTGAAGGACTTTCTTTTATTTCGGAGCGCATCGGAAGGGCGAGCAACAGACAAAGATCCTTTCCGGAAGTACTCAGCTTTGTACAAGAAGCCTGAAGAACTTAAGAACTCGAGCTTCCGGTCCACCGACAGTTCTGGTCCAGTGATCAGACCGAGAAGGGGACCAGTTTCGGCGCACGAGATGCATTACACCGTGAACAAAGCGGTGTCGGAAGACTTGAAGAAGAAAACTTTCCTGCCATACAAACAGGGGATTCTAGGCCGACTGGCTTTCAATCCGGCCGTCCATGCACTCGCCAATGGCTTTGGGTCGCTTGCACGCTCATGAATCTAGATAGATTGTCGAGAATAATTCTCTATTTTTTGTTGTAAAGATATTAATTTTTTACTCTCTGTAGAATCTCAGACGAAGAACCAAATTTTTTCTTCGTAAATGCAAGTATGCTGAGGACAAAAGAAAGAATTAGCATATTTTGTTCTCGATTTCAAGCTTCCGATCTGCTCTTACTTTTCATAAACAGTGTCTGAGTTTTAAATTTTAGAACACTTCCTACAGAATATTTACTTTTGAATCCCTTACACCGAAGATAGTACAGGACTAGCCCCTAAGGCCTTGGACTGTCCTATCGCACGTTTTATGTCGTAAAATGTTACCGGAACAATCCTTATACCCTCTCATAAGTTTTTGAGGAAATTACATTTTAGGCTAAATTTTAAACCCCCTCACTATTTTGGTAATTTGGGTATGTGTACTGTGCAAACTTCCTGGTAATTTGGATTGCAATGTGTCTAACTTGCTGGTTTGGTATACAAATTGCAAAATGTGTTGTAATTAGAGAGAGCTTATATTTGGTTAGTGTTTTCAAAAACTTAGCTTTTTTTTTTTCGAAATTAATTTCTCATCCAAACATAATTTTTTCCCGCTTAAATTCTTTTCAATTCTCAATAATGTTTTCTTTCTAATCATTAAGCTTGTTTTCTGTAACAAACATTGTACTTTTTTTCCTTTCTCCAAGGTAATACATTTCAAAAATTCTCTTTTTAAACATTTTTTTTCCTACCAATCCCACAATTTTCACAAAGTATCAAAAAAAAAAAACATCTGACCGCATACAACGTGGCTTGCCTAGGAAGCCAGAAAAGAAACTGCCAAGAAAATTAAAATAAAAGATGCTTCCAGAGATTATTTGATAAATAGGCGAACAAGGATAAGATTATGTGGTATCTTTTAGGTGCTTCATGCTTGGGCTACTTCAACCATCTAGAAAGTACATCTTTTTTCAACCATCTGTGGCAATTATCTAGAAAGTCATAACATGACACGTTGTTCAATCTTTGGAGATAATTAATGGTTACAACTAATATTTTCCTAAGGAAACTACCTGTTGCTTGCATAAGAGATAAGATGAAGTACTAGATCTAAAAGCTTCAATCAAACCGATTTTTGTTTTTTCTCCTTTCTGGACTTGTATTTAAATCATTTGAGTGTTTATTAAAAGATTTCTCGTTAGAACAAAAGCAATCAGTCCAAGACAAGAATTGTCAACTTTAGAAGTGGGAGGCAACATCTGCAAAACGAAGTTGGATGACATAATGGCAATGCCCCACAAATAAGCCCCCAAGATTATAATAAAACCAAAGACTACCAAGTTGGTTCACCAAAAAACAAAAACAACCAATCTTTGACACGGCCCTCGGTTAAGAAATTAAGACTACGCTAGAGACTTTACAATTTGCTAACAGCCAAACAAGGCATCAATTTGATATGTTGTTAGGTTTCATCTCTAGAGAAAACATGCCAAACTGCATGCCCTGCTAGTTGCAACTCTAGATTTCAGCTGGTAAATTCATTAACAGGATGGGTACATTCATTTGCAAGGGTTCTTTCTTATGCTTGCTTTAAATGTTAACAGCAATCAACATTTTAATTCAATTCCACATGCCCTACAATATCCTAGGAAAGAAACCTTGCTGGATCTGCTAGCACAAATGAGGTTCTGCAGAATTGAAAATCTAGCAATTCTAAAAGATAACATGATATCTATAGGTCGTAAATCATACATTCATGTTTTAGGAAATTCCAGCAATTCTAAAAGATAACATCGTATCGAAGGTCGTAAATCACATATTCTTGTTTCAGATTCCCTGAATTACTGGATATTCAGATAAAGGTATTGCACATGCGTGTAGCCACTTTGTGAATGCCCAAAGCTTCAATAAGTTGATTTAGTCGAAACTTCAAGCAGATTACAAGGATATAGAACCAGCAAACTGATAGCTCTTTTCAGATTGCCAAATATTACACACAGCCAGTACGCTTATGAATATTAAAGCAAATCCTAGATATTCCGGAATGAGGTTCCTTTTTCACTAAGAGCTCAATCAAAATTGTCTATTTTGATTGGAGTAATCTCGTCTGCAACATCGAAGTGTCCAACCAACCGTGCAAAGAAAACCATTTGCTGTTCCAGTGTGAACTTAATGTTCTCAGCCTGTGTACAAGAATACATCAGTCTTACCATTCTCCACACAGTAGTAGTAGCTTTTTGTTAGATAACAAATAATATTATTTCTAAACCTTGCGAAAACCGTGTTGTTCTCCTTCATACTCTACAAGAGCAACTGGAAGACCCTTTTGCTTCAGTGCCTGATGAATTTTACGAGCTTGATCAGGAGGTACAACCTGCCAAATGAGAAGATATTTTTCAAAATGCAACCTTAAGGATCGATAGAAGACAAAACACAACCTTAAGGATCGATAAAGAGGGCTTTGGATCCATAGTACACAACTAATCCACATTTTATCATTCTTACAAAACACATTACGAAGAAGAAAAGAAAAGAGAAATATTGATTTACCTTGTCCTCC
This sequence comes from Morella rubra, assembly GCA_003952965.2. Classification (NCBI taxonomy): domain Eukaryota; kingdom Viridiplantae; phylum Streptophyta; class Magnoliopsida; order Fagales; family Myricaceae; genus Morella; species Morella rubra. Next base: position 28,126,338 of record CM025851.1, read on the forward strand.
AAGCCTTGGAATAAAATTATAGGGCAAGAAAATTTATCAACAAAATTGATTGGGGACCTCTCAAAGTAATCCTTTTCACTTCCTGCAATCAGTTTAGAAGTGCCTTAATACACTTGATGTAAACAAAATCAATAAGAAGTCAAGGGTCATCTCTTAAATTACCAACAAGATTGTCAATGTAACGGGATTCAAACTTGTGCGTTTCTGCTCTCAACATGCTTAAGTCAGCTACCTGTTCATATTGTAGGATGAAAAGGAAACCCTGTCAGTTTACCATCTCATGCAAAGCACCTCATACTTTTATTTTTACCTGTGACTTCAGCAGCCAATTGTTTTATTTTTGAATTCAAAATGTGAAAGAACAAATTAGTAGAAAGTTTCACGCATATCAAGTAGCTGTTGAACCCACGACCTCAGCCTTTGCTCATTCTTACTGGAGGAGAAAGTGCCTTTTCAGACAGCACTCAGTGGCTAAAGTAGCATATAAAGTTCATTGGAAAATACAGAAGAATATTTGTATATTCAGTGAAGAAGAACCAAAGGGACTTGCAAATCTTAATGCATTACATGACAGTTATATTTTAAATTTATGGACACATTGCAGCTACTAACATAACCACCAGGCACAATTCGCTTACTGTGTGCTTCACATGAGACTGGCTATGTACCAGCTGGTGGGAGGTAGTGTCATGCAAACTGAACCCAACTTTTTATTTGATTCAACATCACATGGCAAGAAAGTGTATCATACTCTGATTAAGAGTATACATCCAACCACCAATAACACATAAAAATTTTTTTATCTAAATAAAATAATAGCTTATTCAAATCCAACAATTCATTGACGTCTCGAAACGTAGTTGGTTTAAATTACATATTTTTTTTCAGCAGAAATAAACCCAGTTCTTCATTCGACTAGTTGGAGTCAAGTTTGTTTGTTTGTTTTCTTTTTCTGTTTATCTCTATAGGCACATACATCTCATGCACTCATACAAGATTAGACTGTGAAATCACCCCTCGAATCTTGCTTAATGGGAACGAGATACATGTCCACAGACTGTTAGCACAATCAAACAATATTTAATAAACACAAGATCAGCAAATTTTTTGGTAACTTTCTTGCTTGTTCAAACCACTTCTAAAGTTCACGATATTGTTTTGTATGGTACGGACAAGACCAATAGATTAGTTGAAAATAATAGCTATGTTGGACATCAGATTCGCTTGATACTTAGATCAAGGTTCTTGATATGACTTTCATTCGGGAGGATTCCCCATACTCCTCAGAAGGACTATTTGAGATAGATTATCATCTAAATTCCTTCTAAGAAGAATGGATAGCAATCACCCAGCGATAACCAACCCAGATTAATCAGAAAATGATAGCATAGTGTAAGTGAACAAATCTTCCTCTACTATGAATTGCATTGAAAGGAGACAGAACTACACCCCCAACAGGCAACAAAGTCATTTCCTTCCCCAGAATCACCATTTGTTTACCAATGTGATAGCCTCGTAACCACATCTTGGACAAACAATAAAAACTAATTGAAGTGCACTGCATATTACACCAAAGAGCTGGATTCAAGAGCTACATTACCAAAATGGCCTGATCTTCCTAATGGCTGCTGCCAGAAACTACTAAAGAATTTATATCAACAGGTTTTCAATGTAACACTTACACCATATAAGGAAGCTCCCGCCTTAAAAGTTTCTCTAAAAGCAAGAGCAGCTAAGGTTGTATAACCACCAGCAGAGCCCCCAGTTATACACAGCCTTTCCCCATCTACCTTTCCAGAGTCCACCTAAACACAAATGGATATTACCGTCAATAGACAGGGTTTACATGAGTCACAATCTGGTAAGGAACTTGATGTATAGAACATAAATCACCAAAAATCTAGCACAACTGCAACAGTCATTAACATCAACAATTCCCCAGCGCCCCAAAAGCCGATCTCTATACTCTCTGCCATAGCCTTCAAAATAACATCCGTGCATGTTAGCAATAAGCTAAACAAACATAATTTAAAAATGCATTTCTTTTCAACAGGTAAAACTAGCTGCAAGAAAGGATGTGGATATTTTTGAAGCAACCCAAAGTTTAAGATTGAGCATGACCAATTACGACAGAGTTAAAACCAAAGAGCTATAAATTTATCACAATTCCCATCCATGTCTACTAACAAAATCCTCTAAATAAATACTTAAATATTCAACTATCACAGATTAAGTTAAGCACAAACCAGTGCTTCCACCATAGTTGACATCAACAAATGCCCAACCTCGACTAGTCCAGTACTGAATACTCAGATTTAACATTCCGCGTGTTTCAGCTGTGGGGCCTCCTGCAATATTACCTTTGACATTCAGGCTATGACAAAATCTACTTAAAAAAATATGTAGAGTCCATCTCTCTCATGAATTTCTTAGTACCTTATTGCTATGAAAATAACTAACAGATTACACTTAAGTTCCAGTTGCAAATAATAAAGACATTATTGAGCTATTGAAACTTCCTAATGACTAATTACTACACCAGAGTAGTATCATGATAAGAACCCAAATACAAAGCTTCAAAACATGCACATCTCAAAATACTGTTCATAAAGGCCTACTTCACACTCTCTTGGTTAGTTTATCCACCATAAGCTTAGAGTGACATAACAATAAAAGATATTACCCATGTTTAGAGCCAGGCACTCGGGATCCATGTCATACATACAAATATATCAAGAAGGTTGAACTTCCGCTTCTACATGTACATCATTTTCACCTCACATATCATGACGATTCAAAATACTGAATTATCTCATCTAGAATAAAAAGGGTTCAACTTATAGTCTTATTATATCTTTAAAGAACTAATAAACATGACTTTCAGATTTAATAGTACGTAACATCCACTTGATGTGAAATTCAATGTGCATAATATGTGTATGGAAGAAATTTAAGCTACTGCTGAGCTCGCCAAATATTAATTCAAGCAAAAGCTATTGAATGGCATAACATGACAAAGAGTTACACCGTGTATAACTTGAAACCAACCTTATACATATTTTTGTGTTTATGTGAGTGCGAGATTTTGGTAACAGAATAAACACCCCCATTTTTATTTTTATTTTGTATCCATAGATTGAGTGGAAAAATTCAAGATTATGAGAATCCTAGTATGAAAAGATTGAACATAACATACCATGGCTTTTCACTAACAACGGAGGCTTTTCTTCCTGACTACATTGGTACACAGGGTTAGATGGTAGATAAAAGTAGGCATAGGCATTTTGACCAGGCACTTCTGTTGGAAATTCAATTAACTCTGGCAGGCTAAAGTAGGACTTGTACTTTATACTATCAGGTGAAGAACACCAAATAATCTCAAATTCAACTGCTTTTGATTTATGTTCATCTAAAGTCACCTGAAAGACAAAAAAGAAAATTTTAGACATGACACAAATAAATTATTCAAAACCCTCAACAATAGACATTGCGAGTATGTCTAGCTATCAAATGGCAGAAGCCAAACACAAGGGATATGGGATCAAAAGGAGAGGTAATTCCTTGGCCACTGATGATGGATGAACTGCAGATGCTCCCTCCACATACAGGCAATGATTCCCTGAAGTCTGCCAACACAAAAAGCCACATCTTACAAATCATCATCGAATCACTTTCTCAACAAATTTGTTTGGCTTAGCAACAAAGTGAGGATTAGGAATTGGAAAGTACAATATTATCTATATCAGTGAAAGGAACATCAAGCACAGACAACGAGCGCTGAACATCGTCCAGAATTGCAAGATATGATGTCCCATTCTGCCTACATGCACAATATTTTGTTTAAAATCCAGAAAAAGAAAGCAAATCATCAGAAATACATGCAAAAGCAAGATAAATGTATAAAATAAAACATGTGGACCAGTAGCTTTGTCAGGGTTACCTATAGCTACAAGCAATTAAGTTTTTCTGGTCATTGCTGTGAATGAATTCATAAGAATTCATGCCGAATACCCATAACGGTCTGGCAAACTCAGCGTCCAAGGAATAAACTGCTACTACCTTATTCTCGGACTCAATCTGTCCAAAAGGGAAAAAAAAAAATAATAATAATAATAAACAAAGAAATCAATCAGTATCACATGGTGCCATCTGAGCGGAAAAAAAGTATTCAAGAAATGCAAATGCTGCACGAAAATAAACAATGCTCAAGAGATTTTGTAGGCAAATACAAGTCCTAACCATGAGGAAAATCAAAATCCGAAATTACAGCAATTGTCTTTGCAATTTGGAGCTGCTCTTTCTATTTTAGCTGTCTTCTCTCCTGTACAGTTGTAAACTGATACTTTTTTTCGTCTGTCCTTTGTACTTTGGTACTGTATACGGCCTATGAAAGTAGTCTTTGGTTTGGAATCACATTATTGGAATTCATCCAAAGAATAGTATCACATTATTCGAATTTGGCATATACAATTCGTTCTGTCATGGTATCAGAGGGGGCATAGGCTATTATTGAAATGCATTCAGTTCTGATACGAATTATCTACTCACTTCATTGAGCAGCTTTTTTTTTATCTTAATTTTGATCCCAGATTTGGGAAAAGATTCTTCAGCTTTCATCTAAAAGGTTGATCTAGTTCTGAAAAGCTGACATTATCAATTGGTGCATTTCACAGATCTAAGTACAATGGCATAGGGAAAGCAGACATTATCTCGGTGGCTTCATGCATCTAAGTATATTGTATCTCAGTAGTCTTCACGCATCTAATTATATTGCGTCTCAGTAGTCTTCGTGCATCTAATTATATTGCACAAAGTTTCACTTTCAGTTCATCATTTAATTTGAGTGACTATAGGGATATATTGATGGTTGAGCCTAAACACAAGGATACCAAAAATTTGAGGCAACGGATGATCAATAATTCCATAATCCTCTCATGGATATGTTCCATGAATTAGATATTACCGACACCAATAGAGGATCCAAAACAGCAAAAGATTGTACAGTAATGCCAAATTTACAATAACTACCAGGAATATGGGCATTTCGTGTGCATGAAGATGTGACATAAAGATGTTTAGTGCATACTCCGCAATTTTGGTAACCCCATTATATTACTAATCAGAGTAAGTAATTTACCCATTTGTAGATATTCCAAAACCCACTTTTTCTGTCAGTAATAAAAAATAGTTCCCCTGCACAAGTTCAAACGTAACAGATTATTTCCAGCCCTCAAGGCCACTAAAAGTTTCACATTTCTGCCTATATAAGTTAGCTAAATTAAGAACAGTCTACAGCAACCACTCAGCATGTACATGAACATATATGGTATATAAAGCCAACACAAGACTCCATAAGAAAAAATGAATTAGTTACTGGCTAATTAAATAGATACCACATAGGGAATTAAGAGACATCATGGGACCTATTAGAAGGTTGTGTGAGCTAATTATGAGCTATCCCAATAGGAAAGCGCAAATACATCCCATCCATGCAGTTTGAGCAGTATATTAGGTCCCATAGGGATCAAATGCTTCCACATCATGAATGATTCAAAACCATAAAGTCATCAAACGGATGGTAGGGGTACCTTCACGGGACTGCTTATCCAACAACCGTTTTCCTATGGAATTTTCTCTTTGGGGACAAAGAAAAGGATGCAAAATCCCCCCAATACTAGAGAATATTAGAAATTTGTTGGTTGCATGTCTAATTATTTCACTACATAGATAATGCTGAAATGACACCTTTACATATAAGTATGTTCATCAACGAAGAAAATTGGGAGAGTACCACTTGGGGACCACTTGGGTTCAGTTGGAGACTCCACCAGCATAGAATCAGAGCCAGCAACACAGATGCGTTTGTAGATGTCTCTACATTGCAGCACATGGAAAGTTAAAGTTTACAGTATTGACACAATTATATGACATTCATGTTAAATTGATACGCATCTGCACATAGAAGTGTCCTACATCTAATACATTGCGGCACCAGTAAAACCAAGTATCAAAAGAGTATGGCAGAGCAAGTGGGGTGGGAGTGACAGCAAAAAGGACTAATCTGTACAAAGACAAGATCTTGAGTGCCTATCCACATAGCCAGAGAAAAAAGGTTCTTGTCTACGTCTAAATGCTATGATTGCATCAGGTGTGTGAAGATTTGTCTCTAACAATGGAGTATGATTCTCTTCTACAAACTTAGTGATTAAAATGCATATACATAATTGATCAAGAATGAGTCATTGAAATCACTTCATGGCTCTGGATGCCATTTGTTTTTGCCTCTACAGGTTTGGAGATTTATAGATGCCAAAAAACAAATGGAAGTCAGGAATCCTACAACAACGGTGTCCTGCTAACACCCTTTATCTGATAGACAAGGGAAATTTGATACCCAGCACGAAGACAATTATTTGAAAGAGATAGATTACAAAAAATGAACTACAGAGTATTACCAAAAGTATCCTCACCCAGTTTCAGAAATATAGCCAACCCAAAGTTCTGATTTATCCCATGGCATATTAGGGTGACGCCATTCAATCCATGCTATTTTTTCAACTCTGGAGTCCAAACGTGGAAAAGCATAGAAGTCGTTCCCACCTACTAATATTTCTGGCTCTGTGTACAATATAATCCAAGTAGGAGGTGAACATCAAATTGTGTCAACAATAGATAATATGAGGCCAAATGAAAAAAAAAAAAAACTCTTACTCCAAACCCCTTAGGAACGACCTACTAATACTTCTGGCTCTGTGCACAATATAATCCAAGTAGGAGGTGAACATCAAATCGTGTCAGAATAGATAATATGAGCCAAATTGAAAAAAAAAACCCTCCAAACCCCTTACAGACCACTTCTGCAACTGTTTAAACTTTACACACTTAGTATTAAGCTAGTTGTGTTGCTACTGCTGAGTTTGCATCTTACCCTGAATATCCTTGTTGCCAATCTCTATTGCTACTGTTGTGGTGGGATTCAGAGTACTCTCACGACGATCTGCCAAGTAATTAAGAGCTTATAGACGACATAGAGAGTGCTGTATATTAAAAATGATGTTATACTTCAACACTTCCTCGAATTTTTACCTTCCTGTACAGTGACATAACGGTTGAAGCGTGAGTCAAAGACTCATCTGGACTTGCGGTCCACAGAATAGGCGCTAAGTCGAGGATAGAATCTGCTAGGCACCAATTATTTGTATCAGGCACTTGCAGGTTGTTTAGCAGGTTGCTTAGCAGCAAAAGAAAACTGAAGGTTTTTGAACCCTCAGAAATAAGAAGAAAAGTTAGTCTGTGTAGGCATAGAATGGAAAAAGCAGGCTTCTTCAGAGTATAAGCAAGCAACCAAATTTACCACCAGAATCCAATGACTGCTTGTACAGTCTTTGGTCCTTGTAATTCGAAAATATGACCGTATCTCCAGACACGCTAAAAGCTCCACCTCCATATTCTTGAGCAACTGTTCGTACCCCAAACTCCTTCGGCGTGATATCAACGGGTTCATGCCCCGGTTTATCGGGCTCTTTCACTAGAACCGCTCGTCTGAATACATTACAACAATCTCCAATAACTAAATTCTAGAGATACAAAAACTAAACAAAAAACTAAAACTAAAACGGTTATTATCAATTTTTCCATTTGTTTTGAAAAAGGGAGTCGGAGCGCTTAGAAATGAATTGAAAGCTGTAGGAAGCATATACACATATAGATATTATTAGAATTTACACAATATGTGTAAGGTGGGTCTAACTCAACTCCAAAAGACGCCTTGACTAGTGAGGGATACCACAACCTTTAAGGAGCACATTGACTAGTTTCTCTAGCAATGTGGGACTTCCAACACGCCCCTCACGTGTGGCGGGACGCCAACACGTGGAAACGGGTGAAACACCACAAACTAGGAACCTGCTCTGATACCATATTAGGTGATACGTTGAGTAGTGAGGGATACGGAGCACATTGACTAGTTTCTCTAGCAATGTGGGACTTCCAACACGCCCCCTCACGTGTGGCGGGAATACATCCAAGCCAACACGTGGAAACGGGTGAAACGGTGGACCACAAACTAGGAACGGCACCTAACTCAACAAACTTGATAAGAGGAGCACATTGACTAGTGCAATGTGGGACTTCCAACACGCCCCCTCACGTGTAATCCAAGCCAACACGTGGAATGTGGACCACAAACTATGCTCTATACCATATTAGAATTTACACAATATGGAAGGTGGGTCTAACTCAACTCCAAAAGACGCCTTGAGTAGTGAGGGATACCACAACCTTATAAGGAGCACATTGACTAGTTTCTCTAACAATGTGGGACTTCCAACACGCCCCCTCATGTGTGGCGGGAATACATCCAAGCCAACACGTGGAAACGGGTGAAACGGTGGACCACAAACTAGGAACCTGCTTTGATACCATATTAGAATTTACACAATATGTGAAGGTGGGTCTAACTCAACTCCAAAAGACGCCTTGAGTAGTGAGGGATACCACAACCTTATAAGGAGCACATTGACTAGTTTCTCTAGCAATGTGGGACTTCCAACAGATATCGGATTATATTGATGTGTACATACCCTGATTCAGTGGGGCGTGATTCGAGCCAGATGAGGCGGCCGTGGGCGTCAACGGCAGTGCCGCCAAGTTGCTTGGAAGCGCCTGAAACCACGTCGGCGGTGATCGGGGACTTCCAGGAGCCGTAAGGAGCAGTGATCTTATCTTGCATGGGAAGTGAAGAAGATGCTGAAGAAGCCGCCATTCTGACACAGCTCCAGCGGTGGTTTCTAGTCGAGACAACAGCGATGAGGCTTCGACTGAAGTGGTTCAAGTGGAAAGTTGAGTAAGAGGAAGAAGAGGAACCAGTAGAGAAACAGAAGCGTGTGAGACTGACAATTGAACAGAGAGCCATTGACCGTAACAGCTCGTATGTATTTAGGGAGCATGGTAAGCGAAGTTTTCGACTTGGATAAAGTCCGTTAAAAAACGACATATCCAAACTATCTGGGTTCGTGATTTAAAAAAAAAAAAAAAAAACTGTGTACCAGGCTACGAGACGTCAGCTTTTGTGGAAACGACCTACCGTATAACTTAAAAGCATTTAAAAGGACCAAAAGCCCTTTTTTTTTTCTTTCTTTTTTTTTTTTTAAGGAAAGACATGGTACTGTCGAATTTATTAAGAATTCTCATTTACAACAGAAGAATACAGTGAATACGTCCTAGACAACCAAATAAAATTCACAAACACAACAAATAAAAATGTCGAAGCAGTAAACAAATCCAACATAATTAAACTCTAACTACTCCCAAAATCAAATTTGTCAAGATGCAAACTACCTCTCAAATCACAAGATAACAAATCTAAGGCCACACACTGAATAAAAGGATCATCCACTCTTTGTAATACTCTCAAATTTTGAGAAAATCATCCACTCCAAAATTCACACATCTCCTTGAGGTCTCTTATTTTGACTAATAAATCAAATACCATTTGATCTCCCCTAAATGTATGAAAGTGCTTAATAGCTGGATTGATTATTTCTCGTTGAATAGTGCATAAGGTGTCTTGATTTTTGCTAGTGGTAAGAAACGAAATAAAAAGCTTTCAAAAAAGCTCTAGATATTTGTGAATCTATTTTAGCATCAAAATTGAATCTAGAGAAATCAGTTATTTCCGTCCTTGATACTTGTCGAGTACGACTCTTCTCTGGTGTTCGATATCCTCAGAAGAAGGGAAAAAAAAAAAACTAACTTTTTGGAGTTGAAGAGGAGAAAGTGTGAAATAATTGACATTTTTTTAAAAAAAAATTGTAATAATTGACGTGGTAATTTCTGCTAATCGAGTGTGGGCCTATCTTTATCTAGCACAACAAAAGTAACGGGCTCTGTATGTAATTGGGCGGGCCTCATCCGCTCAGTCTGTTCCAGCACGAAGCCCGGCTAAGGTTTTACTAGGCTGGATTTGGACCTGGATGGACCCATAATTTTTTCTGTGTGGCTTTTTTTGTTGGTCCATACATCCAAGAGGAGGGAAGCAAATGTTTCAAATGAGAGAGAACTAATGGAGAGGGATGAGAAAGATGGAAGGAAGATAGGATCGCTATTATATTATTTCCTTTTATTTTTCGAACAAATTTTCTGTCGTTAAGATAAGATCACACTGCATGTATAATCGATTAAAACCAAGTTAAATCCTTTCATGAGAGTTTTCTGATTAATTTGGTTCTTATTCCGTCGTGTCTCTGATTATTTATTATAAGAATATGACATATAAACATATGCACAGACGAAGCCAAAAGAGGGTTAGGGGGTCTAATTTTTTATTTTTTTTTATTTTTTTTTATTTTTTTTAAAAAAAACATAGACTACATATGAGGTAACATCAAGTATGTGTAGAACAAAAATAAACGTTTGAACGTGTTCCTTTAAACGAGAAAGCCCAAAGGAAAAAAGAGATACGCCGCAATTTTTTTAATGTTCATAGCACGATTTGATGTTCCTTCTGGTCTGCCAGTACATGTTCCCTTTATTATCAGAATCCTTCACAAACAACAACCAAATAATTTATAAAGAAAGTTCCATCATATTCATTATTCATAGTATATTGTATCAATGCCATGCCAACCATGAAGCCGGATAAGGTTCCCTTTTGATATATTTTATATTAGGAAGCATAGCGAAATGTTCCTCCACCCAAATTCTAAAATCCTTTAATAAACAACTAAAGAAACGGAGCTCGATTCAGACAAGCCTGGCCTGGATAGTAGGCTATGAAAAAAGAACGACGGTCTTTAAAAGTCTTTGGGATGCGGTGTATCGTTATTTTTAATCTCTCAACTTTCAATTCTGTCAGTTACAGGTCTAAATTACAAAAACATCGCATTTCATTTCAAAATTATTATCAAAATTCGTCGGTATTCATCTTATCATAGGATCCAACAATCAATATAATGCCATTTAAATAGTCTATTTTTTATATATGATTAAATACACTTTTTACCCCTCTTATTATTGGAGTTCTAATACTTTATACTCTAAATTATCAATTTTGTTATATTTTACCTCTCAACTGCCAACTGTTTACATACACTTTGCACTCTCACCGAAATTGATATTTTGGTTCATGACAATTTTACTCTCATAATTTTTATAATTATATTTTGTATAGAAGTAAATTCATTTTTTCATTAAACCAAAATAGTAATTTTGGTTCAAATTAACAGTTGTGGGTGTAAAGTGTAAATAGTCGGTAGTCGAGGGACAAAATGCAACAAAATTGATAATTTAAGATGCAAAGTGTCAGAACCCCAATAATCAAGAAGGCGAACAATTATATATTTTAACTATATCATCTTATTAGAGAGCGAACGTTGATGTATTTTGATAATATGGTTAAAAATTTGGGTTTAAAAATAAAGATTTTCTTTAACATATTTAATTACCCACTTTGGTATGTGTTTTTTTTTTTTTTTCAAAAATTCCTTTAAAGCCGAGAGAATTATTTAGGAACTTACTTTTTATACAAAACGTCACAGCACCACTTGTATATATGAACATTTGAAAAGATTGCAGACTGAATTTGGACAACTCGTGAGAGTGTCAATTTTGATATCATGCAACAATCTTACAAAGTGGAACGTCTCTATCACTCAAGCATTTGAAAGATTAAAGGCAACTCGTGATCAAGCGTGTTTCTTAGAACTCATGCAAAAGCTTATCAAAACTGACTGAAACTCGATCGGTGTCTTAGCCATTTGCGTGACAAGACTGTGGCTTTGTTAAAGTGTACTCGAAGGTCCTTATCATTCATGGCGGACAAGGGCAATCAGTATAAAAGGCAATTAAGTTTTCCATCTTGAAACTCTGCTATCCCTTTCCCCCCACATAAACCAGTAATCGTTTGGTGTATCACATGGAAAACTGGTAAAAGGTGAAGAGAAAAAATTGACAATCCCCGTCACAGGCACAATAATTCTTGCGCCACGACAAATGCGGCTTGTGTTGGAGAATCATTTTCCATCACTCTTTTTGGTTGTCAGATGGAGGCAGCTTAAATATGTTTATTTCAAACCCAAACAGTAATTCCAAATGCATGTAGACAATGAAAGGAAAGATGGCCTTTGTGAGTGTTCGCTTCATCTCTTCAATGATAATTGACAAGAAAGACTCCTGTTATATCCATCTACACACGTCCGATCGGAGTGCGACTGACGTGAACAGTAAAGGGTAGAATTCCAGGCCCTTCTGTTAGGTGCAGAAAAAACAAACCAATGTCTGTTTTGGGCCATCAAATTATTAATTTTTTACATTCAACGTCCAAATTATTAAATACATTAATGGTTGTCTATCCGACTTTCAATATTGTATTAACTGACTTATTTTTTACATATTTTAATAGAATGTGAATATTAATGTATTTTAAAAGTTTAAGAACTAACTCGCTGTTCGGACAAAAAAACGATGTTTTGACGATAATTCGAAGGCGAGAATTCTGATTCATGAACCACTCAAAATTGCACCTCTTGTCCATCTCTCACTTTCTTTAAATAGTTACATCAACTTTTATATTGGACCAAGAGTTAGTAGATTAAATCATGCTTTTAGTGGAATTAACTATTTCTTTCAGGGTGTTTAGATGTCAAAATTTTGACATAATAAAATAATTATAATTTAATCTATTTCTATCAAATTATCCATTTTCACTATAATAAATATAAAAAACATTCAAATCATCTATCCAATTTTTGACAAACTCTCGTGCTACAAAATTTTGGCAACAACATCCCAATCATCCTCATCCAGTCTTTCTTTTTTTTTTTTTTAGAATTTAGATTTATATTTTCAACAGGGTACGTAAATTAAGCACCCATAAGGTTTAGGTTTAAGTACAAGGATATTTTTATATTTTTCACAGACATGTTAATTTTTTCAGATTAATGGTTGTTAAGTGTAGATCCCTAATACTAAAACTTGAAATTCTAGACACGAGTTGGCATCGATCAGTGAAATTTCGATACTACCACCAACCCCTGAATTGATCCTGTCAATGTTTTAATTTTCTCCCTTGACACCAACTTGACTGTAATTGGAAACCAACCAATTTTTATTGCTTCTTGTCAAGTCGGTGGAATGTGACGTTTCTAATTAAAAAGGGGATTCAAGATATTCATCGAATGTGATATTTCTCTTTCTTTCTTTTTTCTAAGCAAATGTGTGAATGTGATATTTCTCATTAGTATATAACTCACCAAATCATTTGTGCTCTTAGCTTTGGAGCTATATCTGACATCAAAAAGTAAGCGGAACTGCCGAACTAATCTTTCTGGGTTGAGCAGGCATTGCACGCTAAGTGTTTGTCTTAAGGTTTTAGGAGTAGCTTTTTTCTCCAACCACTGCATGTGCATGATTAGTTGGGGCCTTTCGTGTTGGGCCATTGCCTCATGTTTTGAAAGGACAACCTTATCAAAATAAATCCATTCACTTAAGTTCTGCACCTAATTTACCTTGTTTATACGACTGATGTGGAAGCCAAGCATTACCACAAAAAACGTAGTTCTGTCATTTTCTTTGCCATCTGTGTGAACGGCCATTTAAAGTTCAAACAGAAAACGTAAAATTTGAGCAATCATTATGCAATTAGAGATTTAACAGGCTGGTTTAAGCTACTAATCCAAGATCCCCAATGTCAGATATTGCGCGTGCAGATAAAGGTACTGCCCGACGGAATTAATGAATAGAGTTCAATCTTCCAAATTTTCATGGTACCATGGTGATGCCCACATTGCGACTTCTTTTGTTAGTCATGTCAGAGTGAGATAACAAGGACCCTTCTGGTTTGGGGCTCTTCTTTCCTCGTTCAATAATTGTAGGAGGCGAGAAAAGTAGTTCAGCTCCTTCATATGCTCCCCACCCAAGACATCCCTCTCCCTTAGGGAATGGTTTTGGACATTCTTGTTAAAGATGCATTTATATCCCTTGACCAAAGCTTTCCTCAGGAATTTCATCGTGCTGAGAAAATAGGGTTAGTTTCTAATATAATCGCCAGCTCTTTGCACCCAGAAAGCAGTAGTAGTGGTTAATCGAGATATAATTTGGGACTCTTAATTTGGAGGCTAAACAAACCGGAGTTCATTGGAAAAACAATTTCCCAGTTCCACATAATTGACCTCCTTCTCTCAACTTCTTTGTTGCCTAGCTAGCACGCCTCTGCGACAGAAGAGGACTATGGCCTGCTAAGAAGAAAAAGATTGACACTTTGTGCTCTGACAAGGGCAGCTAAAAGAGCCAGAGAGTTAGAAAGTCACAAGGAAAAGAAATTTGCATGGATAAGATGTGTTTGGGGAAAGATGAGCTGCACCTCAATAATTAGTGAGGGGTTTGGAAAAGCAAAAAGCAAGTGATGTTGATGCGCTATGTAATGATCAGAGAGGCACATGCCAAACCAAAATTGCTAGAATCCCTTTACCATCTTTTTCGAGTTTTTCTTCGGCCCTTCCCACTTGTTGTGGTCCGACCTCTCTCTTATCTTATCATGTTTAACTCCCTTCTTTGCGTCACTAAACTTGGTCACATCAAACTTTATTTCCCCATCCCCATTTTTCTCTCTTAAACCAACTTGGTGTGGTGTGTGTTTTCTTCCCACCCCCACTGCAAAGATTCCAAGGACAACCCAACCTATTAGTGACCGACAAACTTCCAAACTCTTTTATACTAGACAGACCCTTCTCTGTATCGATCTACTCCAACTTCCTGACTGCCATCTCCTCCAAAGCCTAATAGTTTCCTTGAACGGCCACCACCGATCTTAAACGAAAATCCGATCATGCCTCCTGTGCACTCTAGCCCGTTCTTCCAAATGGAGAACTCGGCAATACTATCTTTGTTCCGGAATACTCCGAGGGACAAACGCACGAAGTCTACTGGCGGGCTCTTAAAAATGTTCAGGCTCTTCCCTATGTTGACTTCAGGGTGCAAGATGGTGGCACTACTGGGTCGACCACGGAAACCTTTACTCAAGGACAATGCCACGACGGGGACGATTTTCGGTTTTCGCAAAGGGAGAGTTAGTCTAGCCATACAAGAGGACCCTCATTGCATGCCAATCTTTGTTATAGAGCTACCAATGCACACTAGCGCTCTTCACAAGGAGATGGCATCGGATATAGTAAGAATTGCGCTAGAGAGTGAAACAAAAACCCAAAAGAAGAAACTGTTGGAGGAGTTCGTTTGGGCAGTTTATTGCAACGGGAGAAAGACAGGGTACTCTATTAGGAGGAAGCAAATGTCTGAGGACGAACTCTATGTCATGCAGCATTTGCGAGGGGTCTCAATGGGTGCTGGGGTTCTTCCATGCCCGTCTGAGAAAGAAACAGCTGATGGAGAATTGACGTACATGAGAGCGAGATTCGAAAGGGTCGTTGGATCAAAGGATTCTGAGGCTTTGTACATGATAAACCCAGATGGTGCAGCGGGGCCAGAGCTGAGTATTTTCTTTGTGAGGGCTCATTAGAATTTACGTTCCTGTCTCTGTTTATACCATAAATTGGGCTTGTTAAAAGAAACATAATATTGTTTCCTCTAGCCTTTTGCCTGTTCAATGACAAAAGGGAAAGTCTCACCAAGGCTTTTTTAGTCCCATACATGGTTTCGCAAGTCATCATTTTCACTGCCAATACTTGGGAAGTTAATCACCTGCTTCCTTTTGGAGGATTGGATTTCAATCAGCATATCACTAAGCTTCCTGCAGAATTTACATTCACGCACCGCCAAATCTTCAGGTTCCCTCCATTGCAAACGAAAACTCGTGCATTGAATTTGTTTCCTGAAGGAAGTAGAAGCTTCATGCGTCGTGATTGACTCTGAAGTTTGGGATAAGGGTCCGAAATTGCTCAGAAGTGGGGCGTTTAAGAGGAATCGGAGCATGCAAGTGTGGAGAGCTGCCCTGCACTCATACGTGTGGGAGTTGTATACAGTTGTTCCCTTTCGAGCAGAAAGATTGAGATGATTGAAAACTCAAGTACTTTGGCTACTAGTCCAATATTTCTTAAAAGTAGATGTAAAAGGCGATTGTTTTCCCCTCTTTCCTTTTTGTGCCAAAGGCGACTACTTGTTATCACTGCAAAGTAATCTTTATTTAATATATGGTAAACGGCTCTTATCACTTATCAGCAGCGTCATCAGAAGTTTTTAAAAGGCGACCGTTAGAATTATGAAGTCGAATCATATCACCGTACCATAATTAAATATAGTTCCAGCTTAGGTGCTGATTTCTTGACAAACAGCGCTGCCTACCCGCGAATTATCTTCCGAGGTCGAGGAGTCACAACTTCGCTACTGGATTTGCGAATAAAGAACACTGGGCTGGGCCACCCCCAATGGCGTGAGCCGCATGCGGGGAGAGAGAAGTTCTTGAGGGTGCCGATCAAGAATATTGCAATGTGCCTCTTTTTCTCCTCTTAACCTCTCGAGGGTCAGAAATGTTTCATCTATTTCAATATTTTTCTTCCCTAACTTTTTCAGGTAAGAAATGTTTTGGCTAACTTTTCATACAACTTGATTTTCTATGATTCTCTTCCAATGGCCTACGGAAATCCATATTAACTTGCCAACCCATAATCTTTGCATGAAATGATATTTAACTGTCAAGATATGAGCCGTTGGCACTCAACGAGGACGTCTCGCCTGTATGGGAGGGTGGTCTTGGCGAATGAGATCTTTATATTTTCTGGAGAGAGAAGTTCCTAGTGTTCCTAAGGCGAGACCTTGTACTTACTTTGCAAGAGACACTTTTTGGGCTTCAAGACTTTGAGAAATAAAACCATGAGGGCTTCGGTCCAAAGTGGGCAATATCTTGTTAAGAAAAGCCTGAATTGTTACAAATGGTATCAGAGTTTGTCTCTAGCTAGAAGTGCGAGACATGAGATGTGCCAAGTCTTGGCTAGCACATGAACTTTAGGTGCTGTATAGGAAGGTGGTGAATGAGAGTTTAGTGAATGAGATCCCACATTATTTGGGAGGGAGAAGTTTCTAGTGTTCATAATGTGAGACTTAAACTTACTTTCTAATAGATATTTTCTAGGCTTCAAGCCTATAAAAACAAAACTATGCGGGCTTTGACCCAAAACGAAAAATGTCTTGTCAAGAAAAGTCAGGATCGTTACATGATATGCCTACATCTCGTGCATAAGAAACAAGTAACATGATATAATTAATTTTCATGATCAAATGGTAACCGAGGGTGAGGGTGTATATTGAAAAGTTTTGGTTATTTGAGAGTATCCAGCATGCTGTGGTAGAAGATCCAAAAGCCAATTTATTTTTCTTGCAGATAAATATTGTTTTATTTTTGTAAGTTTATAATCTTTAGCTCCACTTACAACTCCCTCCTTACGGGGGGGCCAGCAATAAATAAGAGACGGCATCTCAGATTGCCTAAGAATGTTATCGTATTCACTTCTGTGACTGGTAACCTTACTGTCGGCCGCCGCATATCTAAACAGGCCCAACAAAACTAGTCCATTGAGCAGTTCCACAACTATTCAGTATTCACCAACTTCTTTGCCTGCCTCTCATGTGGACTTGGGCTTTGGCACATGATACGCAATTTCTTTCTCCATCTAAAAGTCAAGGAAGAACAGCGTTGTACTCTTCAATCTCTCCACTCCATTGTATTTGCCTAAATTGAGAAAGAAAAAAGAAAAAAAAAAAATCATCCTCTCTTTTTATAAACGTGGTGCTTTTGATGTTGATCTCTTGAGGGCTTTGAGGCAAAGGGAAAGAGTGGACAAGTTATTTGGCATTGTGCTGCTGGACCATTTCTTTAACTGAACATGTCTGGAATCTACCTGAAACCATCTGACACGTAATTTGTCCGCCTCTAAGTTATGAAACACATGAAAATTTTTTATATATGCGCAACGTGAAATCACCACAATTACACAAAACACATAAAATATTTGTCGTCTGATTTCAACACGTACAACCCACACTCAATATTGGGTCCAGCTCACTTTGTACCGGTAAAGTCCATGAAATTCCAAAGCTACCCCGAGAACCCAAGTGTTCACCTAGTTGTCGGCCTCATTCAACCTGTGGATTGAATAAAATACCCTTTTGAGGGTGTAGTCTAGTAATTTTATTCGATAATAAAAAGATTTGATGGCTTAGAACATCGGACGTTGACATTTCTTTCCCTTCTCCAATTCTTAACAGTTCTGATAGCGATTACGTCAATTTTAATGCTCTCACAGTCTCTCACCACGACCACGACTTTCTCCAATATCCTTGAAACAAAGACACCATCGCAAGTTAATAATATAGAAATAGATGTACGAGAAACAACAGCTAATTTTTAATATAATTTTGATTTTATGGATTGTTATCATGCTAGAGGCCGGATACGTGAGAAAAAGATGTTGGGTCAGTGCCCGTCAATAGAAAAGAAAAAACATACGAGATGGTGGGTATGGACTATTGGAATTGTAGGACTTTTGATATACCGATAGTATTTAGAATAGCTTAGTAATTTGTATAATCAGAGGTTAGTTTCTACCCCGCAAGACTCGGTCCAAATTGATTATAAATAACTATATATTATATGACAAACTCATTTTAAACCCTCTTAAAAAAATTCAGACCCTATTGATTCAACTACTTGGGTTTTGTTGCTACGCTCTCACCTAAATTAGTTTGTTTCAAACGGTGCAAAGATTAGATTACAACGAATTTCTTCTATACATATAAAAGACAGCCAAAATCTGCCAAAATTATCCCACAATGATCCAGCCAGCCGCTAGTATCCACCGTCCGCAGATTAAAAAATTAATCTTTGTGAGTGCCTTACCCGAAAAAACAAGCAAGAGGCAAAGGGTTAAGGAAGATACTCAAACAGACGAAAGAAAACAGACAGTAAATCAACTACCATTAACCAATAGCTTGACCGGAACGAGAAGGACAAAGTACCAGTTCCCACGCGGTATTACGCAGGGCTTCGGTAGCACCAGACCGACCGGCAAACGGGTTGGAAGGGGACATCATAGGTCCCACTGATTGCCCTTAATCAGGTGGTTTGGACATATTAATCGCTGTCAGATCTCGGAGGAAAAAACAATTGAGGTCGAAGAGTGCACCCGTCTGTAGACAACTATCTCCGTCCGAGTAGTCGGCAGGCTTCAGATTTTTTTTAAAAAAGAAGATAAATATCTAAGTGAAATTATTTCACCTCAATAATCGGAAATGTTTTTTTTTTTTTTAAAGATTATAAGATTTTTAAGATTTTAATAGAATTGTGAATATTTATGGGAGCGTTTGTTTGCCCAATTTTTTGGGATCTAAAATTTTCACCACACCAAACACATTTCACAAACCCTAATAAACTTCACACTTTTACACATACACTTCACACTTTTCACAAACTTCAATAAATTTCAACATTCAAAAGATTTTCAGAATTTTGGGAATATTTCCCAAAATTTCGGTAAACAAACGCTCCTATGTAGATTAGAGTTTTATAGATTTTTGTGTAAAAATTATTGAAATATTTTACAAATATTTAATTTTTGTTGGAGTTTGTAAAAATGTATAGAGATAGATGATTTAATGTAATTTTTAATAAAAAAATATTAGAGTTAGGTAAAAAAATATTAAAATAAAACATTTGTTATAATTTTTTTAAAAAATATTAAAATTATGTGAAAAATTATTAAAAATTGCATAAAAATTATTAATATTTATATATAAATTTTTAAATATTTATTTTATAAATTTTAATAAATACATTTATATTCTAAAATAATTTAACAAACCAACGTATATGTTATTTCAACCTGACCCAGAAAAACTGAACATTTCAACCTGGACGAATGACATAGCCATGCATGTTTGGTTACCCGTGGACGCCGCCTGGGACACAGAATTGTCCCCCCCCCCCCCCCACTTGCTCTTTGAAACTCCGAAAGAAGTCGGTGAGTTAAAATCTGCTGCCAGCTGTGATATCAACTACCCAACTGCTTCTTGCGAAAGGAACATCACGGGGCCACCATAAGAATCCAAAATCCAATTAATAATGCCACGTGGTCGGCTAGGATGCAATCATGATACCACACCACGCTCAGACTATGTGAAACTAGTCCGCCAAACTCATATAAAGCGCGTGGTCAGCAATACTGTGGGATCCCAAAAAACAGATTTGTACATAATTGCTATCAGGGTCCATGCACATCACGCTCTGTGAGGATGCGTGTGGTAAGTGGTTTCTGAGATCACGGGAAAGAAAGTCAAAGGGATTCAAACTCGAAGCACGTGAGATTCTTACAGGCTGTTAGTGGGGCCTTCCTACGTGGAAGACGTTGAAGTCCAACTTCAAACTGCTTATTTTAAGCGCTTCCTTTTAACGGGGCTCCTTTCGGACGGTTGATTGGGGCCGTCGATTGGAGCGACTGAGGCTCTGGATTGGGACTTACAGCTGTTAGTTGGGCAAAGTAGTCAAAAAGGTTGCGGTCCCACATGCCGTTTTCTAACGTTTGTTGTGTGATAAACAGCTCTGCCCTTCCTGTCATGTTTTAAACGCCCCGGATAAGCACTACCCAGTTCCGCGAGTACGAGAATGCTTTTATTCATTAGTTTTTTTCAAGTTGGTTTCATCGTAATCTCATTTTTGTCCCTGTTGCTGCGAAAGCCAAATTAGACAATGTCAGTGTATTTATTAACATTTACTGATACATAGCGTGGCAGGGTAAAATTGTCAAATGAAAAAGAGCAGACAAAAGCAGAAAGAGACTGTGACAAAAATTTGCTCGCCGAAAGAAAATCAGAAATAATAATCGGGGAGCGCAGATAGAAACCCCTACCCACTTTACAAAAGCCAGTTTCCTGGAAGTATCCATCTATGCTCGATCTAAAGACGAGCCCGATTGGCGCCCAACAAGTGCATGCACCATTGCACCTCTCTCGCCCTCTCCTCCTGCAATATAAATCCTGAACGCTTCCTTTCCTTATTCTGCTCATCGCACCTTTCCTTCTGGAACTGACTTAAAGCCAAAATATTCTACCTTCAATATCTCTCGGCCTTTTCTGTTTGTGGTCACTCTGTAGTCTGTTCCCTAAATGGAAGGAATTAACAGGTGCTCTTCTACTACCACTTCGTCTGATTCTTCCTCTTCTGACTCTTCTTTATCCAGCAAGACACCAAGAGGTTTTAATAAGCCCGAGAGAATCAAAGGTCCATGGAGCACCGAGGAAGACCGGATTTTAACCCGTCTTGTCGAACGATATGGCCCCAGAAACTGGTCCCTGATAAGCCGTCACATAAACGGACGGTCTGGCAAGTCTTGCAGGCTCAGGTGGTGTAACCAGCTGAGCCCCAGCGTGCAGCACCTGCCGTTCTCTCCAGCCGAGGACGAGACCATCTTGGCCGCACATGCACGGTACGGGAACAGGTGGGCCACCATTGCCCGCTTGCTCCCGGGTCGGACAGATAATGCGGTTAAGAACCACTGGAATTCCACACTCAAGAGGAGGGTCAGGGAGCAACAAATGGACGGCGTTGGCGGTAGTTTTAGTAGTCACGAAGGGTGTGCCTCGGGATCTCTTCAGTGCGTGGGAATGGAAGAAGATGACCCGTTGACTGCGTTGACCCTTGCGCCGCCGGGGATTGCTGGTGGTAGTAGTAATGTTCCGGTGACGGACCGGAGGACGGAGAGTATGCCAGCGGGGTTTTGGGATTTCATGAGGGATGTGATTGCGAGGGAAGTGAGAGATTATGTGACCTCGACCATGCCCGAAACTTCGAGCTTCCATTAATGTATTCGATCGTGTATCGGTTAATTTGCTATTAAATTGTTCATAAAAAAAAGTTATAACTTTAATTCTCAAACGCAAAAGGTATTTGATCAAAGGAGACTGTTTCGGTATTTGATCAACGGAGACTGTTTCGCAAAAGATTTCCATTGCCTAAGCTCCATGCTACGCATTTAACAAAGTTTCTGTGGGTGTCACCAATGAACTGAAGGAAACTGTTTCGGTATTTGATCAGAGGAGAGAGAACAAATAAAACAAGGGAACCTGGGGAAGTTAACGTATGATCTTGCTAACGTCTTTCGTCTCTGGCCACCTCCCAGCCTGTTCCAGGCCAATTGTAGCGGGACATGTCAGTGTGCAGAGAATGACCAGGCAAACATGCTAAAACGGGTCAAACTTATCTCCGTACGAGTGGTGTCGAGTTGCCTTGATTTTAACACATGGGACTCGGAATGTTCCAGCAAACTAAAGAGATCTTGTTTTAAACTAAAAAGTTATTGTTTTTATCTATTTTGGAACTAATGTTTTTGAACGTGGATGCAATTCTTGATGCGTAGTGATATTAAGAGTTTTTTTTTTCTAATTAAGATTAAAATGTCAAGAATAAAAGAGAAATAATGTTATGGTGATTGTAGTTTAGCCTATAGAGAAAATAATTACAGAGAACAAGTTGGTGTATCTGTAAATATTTGAGAGCATCAACGTTACGCGAATCTTTAATCTTTATTTTGTAACTCAACGAAATAATTATAAGATAGATAGATTCTTTTGTATAAGGATGAGATTTTGATGTACTGGGACTTGAGTTTTTTGGTATATTTTTTTTTCATTATTTGCTTGTACATTTAATTTTCGGATCAGTGGATTTTATTCTATTGTTTCTACTCGTAAATGTATCACATCTGGAGGGACCACGTTAAATTTTAGTGTCCTCTATGTGTTTGTTTATTTTTTTATAATTTACCGTCATCACGTACTCAATTGCACAACAAGCCGTATCAGTGAACAGGTTCTGGATTCATATATGTGATTACTGCGGAGATGGTGCAAACAAAGTGGCTTCAAAACATATTTTTTCGTACCACTTTTTTTTTTCACTTGTCGCGCTTGGTAAGGTAAAAGCTACCAAGTTTTATGTGGTCAATAAAATTTTCGTGACTAGTTCCCAAATTTCTCGTAGTGACCGTCAGTCAAGAACTTGCCCTTGTCTCCACGGCAAAAAAGAAAAAAAGAAAAAGAAAAGAGAACTTGCCCTTGTCGTTTTTTGTACATTGTTTGCTCTCTGTATATTGTACAATATTTATATATATTATCAGCACTCGAAATGATGCATGCAGTTTTATTGACAGTTGTGGTTTTTGGATCACAATGGTTGTCCAGTTATTTTATCTAGTACTTAATTCCATGCTAAAATCACTAATTGGACTCGAAACTAATTACATGAGAATGTGCTCCATATGCAGCTTATATAAAAAGTGATTGATTCGTCTGTTGTTGATATTAGTATAGTTGATTACAACAAATAGATACTGTACAACAAAACTGATTTTTTGGGACGAAATTAATTAGAATAAATAGATACACTACAACAAAACTAAATTTTTTTTTGGACGGAAATTTCTGTTCCAAAAACTCAAAATCCGTCCCAAAAAGTTTATTGGGAAGGAAAATATGTCCTTGTATCCCAGCCCACCGCAAAAAGTTTTTGGAACGAATTGGTCCCGTCGTCCCCTAAAATCTCTTTTTTGGGACGAATTATTCCTATTGTTCGAACACTATATCTAATGGTCACCCTGTTCTTTTTCTTCTTCTTCTCCTTCTTTCTCTCGAACCGAGTGTATGGTTTGTGAAAGAATGGACTAAATTCAGATATTTCCTTCTTTTATTTTGATTTCACATGAGGCGTTCGAATGGTATTTAAAAGTGTTCAAACAAAAACATGGAGTAATTTTGTGGCTTAATTTTTTATTTTCATTCAAACTTTGTTCTAACTATAAGTAATAAGACTTTAAACGGTATTTAAAAGCGTTCTAAAGAATGAAAAGATGAGGTAATTTTCGGGCTTAATTTTTTCTATTTTCATTCGAACTCCATTTTAATGGTGAGTGATAAGATTTCGAACGTATTTAATAGTGTTCCAATGGAAAAAAAAAAAAGGAGTAATTTTCGGGGCTTAATTTTTTTTTATTCAAATCTCGTTCTAACGATAAGTAATAAGTATTCGAACGGTAATGTCAGGACAGATATAACAGTCTCAAAAGGTCAAATTATTTTTTTTGCGATGGATGTTTTCGTCACTAAAACAACATAAATTTTTGGGGACGGCATATGTTCGTCGCACAGCCGTCAACATTAAAATTTCATCGCAAAAAATAGTTTTTGGGATAGATTTATTTTTTGTCTCAAAAAATTAGCTAGTCATATCTTTCGGGACGGATGAAAAATCCTTCTTTTAAGAGTGCTTTTTTGGAAGAATTTTTTGAAGTCCAGAAAAGAACAGTCTAAAAAAGTCAAATTTCTTAATGATTTAAAATCGAAATTAATTCTAAAGGCATTCATGGATTTGAACAATGCAAACTAGTGTTACTAGTGGATTTGTAGCCTTTTATTGGATGAGTTTAGAATTATACTCATGGAGTCTCGTTAATTTAGTAACGCCGCAAATGATAAAATAAGAAAAGGGTAACATCAGAGTATTTCCCTTATCTTTTGGACAAAAATCAAATTAGACTCCGTAACTTTTAATTTGTCTAATTATCGTCTTATAAATTTTAAAAAATATTAATTGATGCCCTCCTTTCAATTTGACCATTAAACCACATAAAAAATAATCGAAATATTCCTCTAAGATAAAATTATTAAAAATATTAAATTTTTTTAAAAAAAGTAAAAAAGTTATATATAAATAAAAATTAATATTTTTAAAATATCAATATCGAAATTTTATTTTATTTTTAATTTTTTTCTTAAAAAGACATTTCGTTCAATTCATACTATGCCCAAATCGAAAGGAGGACAACGATTAATTCTTTTTATAACTTATGGGTGTAATACGACAAATTAAAAGTTATGACCCGGTATACTTTTTGTTTCAACCCATAAAGATGTGACGTATTATGATGTTTCTAAAAAAAAAAAAAAATCTAAATTTTGAAATGATTGCTGAGGAAGTTCATAAATGACAATAGGAGATCAAAAGAGGTGCATAGGGGATTGTTATAGGATGCAAGTGGTTTTGATAATAACTGATTACGAAGACCACATTAAAGATAACACTTTCTCTTCCTTTTTTTTCTTTTTTAAAACCTTGAGACTGATGCATCTCTTAAAAATCTAGTGTAAATGTAAACGCTTATAGATGATTTATGTTTAATTTAGTGCTTAAACGGTTTGAGTTAAGGAAATGTACGTAAAAGGATGCTTTTAATGTTCAAACGGCTCAACTAGAAAAGCGAAGAAGAAGACAAAAAATTATAATTTTAGATATTGCCGAAGGCATTTTTTTATGGAAGTGCAGAATCTTTCATCATTTCTAATTGAACTGCTTTTGTGAAATCCCCACTGCTTGGACCTTTGATTATGGAGAAAGATTTGCTCAAAGACGTATAACGTGTCCCAGACTCCCACGTAATAATGAGATTTCTGAACTTTTATAATCCACTGTGTCAGTACACACGTTTTACATATGCACAAGGTTTTGGAGATGCAATTAAGTGGAGCTAGGAATTATCTTCATGAGTGGTTTAGATGAACATGGGTGACTTTGGTTTCGTCTGCGATCGCAGGCCTGATGATGGCCACTTACTGAAACGAATCGGCCTACTATAGCAAATTAGGAGTCACTTCGGCCGCCAGAGAAGAACTAGGCATGCACTTCTGCCTATTGATCAAACTGTGTCTGTACTTATAAAAATAAAAGAAAAAAGATCAGACTGTGTCGGTGACACTTTTGCTGCTTCTTTAATGTTTGACAGTAGGGTTGTGAGTTTGGATTTGAGATTGTGAGTGTGGATTTGAGCTTTGGTATGCTGATTTGAGGGATAGAAATGTTTTTGTTCAAATTTTGTAATCTCTTTGCAGTTTGGAATTCGATTTTATCTGTATTAAATCTTGATTCACAGATGTTATAGTTGGGTTTATCTAACAACTTTTGGCTTGGTTCTATGGAGGTTGGAGGTGGGTACCGGAACAGATAGAAAACCAATGTTCACCTAGTTGTCGGCCTCATTCAACCTGTGGATTGAATAAAATACCCTTTTGAGGGTGTAGTCTAGTAATTTTATTCGATAATAAAAAGATTTGATGGCTTAGAACATCGGACGTTGACATTTCTTTCCCTTCTCCAATTCTTAACAGTTCTGATAGCGATTACGTCAATTTTAATGCTCTCACAGTCTCTCACCACGACCACGACTTTCTCCAATATCCTTGAAACAAAGACACCATCGCAAGTTAATAATATAGAAATAGATGTACGAGAAACAACAGCTAATTTTTAATATAATTTTGATTTTATGGATTGTTATCATGCTAGAGGCCGGATACGTGAGAAAAAGATGTTGGGTCAGTGCCCGTCAATAGAAAAGAAAAAACATACGAGATGGTGGGTATGGACTATTGGAATTGTAGGACTTTTGATATACCGATAGTATTTAGAATAGCTTAGTAATTTGTATAATCAGAGGTTAGTTTCTACCCCGCAAGACTCGGTCCAAATTGATTATAAATAACTATATATTATATGACAAACTCATTTTAAACCCTCTTAAAAAAATTCAGACCCTATTGATTCAACTACTTGGGTTTTGTTGCTACGCTCTCACCTAAATTAGTTTGTTTCAAACGGTGCAAAGATTAGATTACAACGAATTTCTTCTATACATATAAAAGACAGCCAAAATCTGCCAAAATTATCCCACAATGATCCAGCCAGCCGCTAGTATCCACCGTCCGCAGATTAAAAAATTAATCTTTGTGAGTGCCTTACCCGAAAAAACAAGCAAGAGGCAAAGGGTTAAGGAAGATACTCAAACAGACGAAAGAAAACAGACAGTAAATCAACTACCATTAACCAATAGCTTGACCGGAACGAGAAGGACAAAGTACCAGTTCCCACGCGGTATTACGCAGGGCTTCGGTAGCACCAGACCGACCGGCAAACGGGTTGGAAGGGGACATCATAGGTCCCACTGATTGCCCTTAATCAGGTGGTTTGGACATATTAATCGCTGTCAGATCTCGGAGGAAAAAACAATTGAGGTCGAAGAGTGCACCCGTCTGTAGACAACTATCTCCGTCCGAGTAGTCGGCAGGCTTCAGATTTTTTTTAAAAAAGAAGATAAATATCTAAGTGAAATTATTTCACCTCAATAATCGGAAATGTTTTTTTTTTTAAAGATTATAAGATTTTTAAGATTTTAATAGAATTGTGAATATTATGGGAGCGTTTGTTTGCCCAATTTTTTGGATCTAAAATTTTCACCACACCAAACACATTTCACAAACCCTAGACACATACACTTCACACTTACAAACTTCAATAAATTTCAACATTCAAAAGATTCAGAATTTTGGAATATTTCCAAAATTTCGGTAAACAAACGCTCCTATGTAGATTAGAGTTTTATAGATTTTTGTGTAAAAATTATTGAAATATTTTACAAATATGAAAACCTAATGTAATTTTTAATAAAAAATATTAGAGTTAGGTAAAAAAATATTAAATGTGAGAAAATTATATCATATTTATTTTATAAATTTTAATAAATACATTTATATTCTAAAATAATTTAACAAACCAACGTATATGTTATTTCAACCTGACCCAGAAAAACTGAACATTTCAACCTGGACGAATGACATAGCCATGCATGTTTGGTTACCCGTGGACGCCGCCTGGGACACAGAATTGTCCCCCCCCCCCCACTTGCTCTTTGAAACTCCGAAAGAAGTCTGAGTTAAAATCTGCTGCCAGCTGTGATATCAACTACCCAACTGCTTCTTGCGAAAGGAACATCACGGGGCCACCATAAGAATCCAAAATCCAATTAATAATGCCACGTGGTCGGCTAGGATGCAATCATGATACCACACCACGCTCAGACTATGTGAAACTAGTCCGCCAAACTCATATAAAGCGCGTGGTCAGCAATACTGTGGGATCCCAAAAAACAGATTTGTACATAATTGCTATCAGGGTCCATGCACATCACGCTCTGTGAGGATGCGTGTGGTAAGTGGTTTCTGAGATCACGGGAAAGAAAGTCAAAGGGATTCAAACTCGAAGCACGTGAGATTCTTACAGGCTGTTAGTGGGGCCTTCCTACGTGGAAGACGTTGAAGTCCAACTTCAAACTGCTTATTTTAAGCGCTTCCTTTTAACGGGGCTCCTTTCGGACGGTTGATTGGGGCCGTCGATTGGAGCGACTGAGGCTCTGGATTGGGACTTACAGCTGTTAGTTGGGCAAAGTAGTCAAAAAGGTTGCGGTCCCACATGCCGTTTTCTAACGTTTGTTGTGTGATAAACAGCTCTGCCCTTCCTGTCATGTTTTAAACGCCCCGGATAAGCACTACCCAGTTCCGCGAGTACGAGAATGCTTTTATTCATTAGTTTTTTTCAAGTTGGTTTCATCGTAATCTCATTTTTGTCCCTGTTGCTGCGAAAGCCAAATTAGACAATGTCAGTGTATTTATTAACATTTACTGATACATAGCGTGGCAGGGTAAAATTGTCAAATGAAAAAGAGCAGACAAAAGCAGAAAGAGACTGTGACAAAAATTTGCTCGCCGAAAGAAAATCAGAAATAATAATCGGGGAGCGCAGATAGAAACCCCTACCCACTTTACAAAAGCCAGTTTCCTGGAAGTATCCATCTATGCTCGATCTAAAGACGAGCCCGATTGGCGCCCAACAAGTGCATGCACCATTGCACCTCTCTCGCCCTCTCCTCCTGCAATATAAATCCTGAACGCTTCCTTTCCTTATTCTGCTCATCGCACCTTTCCTTCTGGAACTGACTTAAAGCCAAAATATTCTACCTTCAATATCTCTCGGCCTTTTCTGTTTGTGGTCACTCTGTAGTCTGTTCCCTAAATGGAAGGAATTAACAGGTGCTCTTCTACTACCACTTCGTCTGATTCTTCCTCTTCTGACTCTTCTTTATCCAGCAAGACACCAAGAGGTTTTAATAAGCCCGAGAGAATCAAAGGTCCATGGAGCACCGAGGAAGACCGGATTTTAACCCGTCTTGTCGAACGATATGGCCCCAGAAACTGGTCCCTGATAAGCCGTCACATAAACGGACGGTCTGGCAAGTCTTGCAGGCTCAGGTGGTGTAACCAGCTGAGCCCCAGCGTGCAGCACCTGCCGTTCTCTCCAGCCGAGGACGAGACCATCTTGGCCGCACATGCACGGTACGGGAACAGGTGGGCCACCATTGCCCGCTTGCTCCCGGGTCGGACAGATAATGCGGTTAAGAACCACTGGAATTCCACACTCAAGAGGAGGGTCAGGGAGCAACAAATGGACGGCGTTGGCGGTAGTTTTAGTAGTCACGAAGGGTGTGCCTCGGGATCTCTTCAGTGCGTGGGAATGGAAGAAGATGACCCGTTGACTGCGTTGACCCTTGCGCCGCCGGGGATTGCTGGTGGTAGTAGTAATGTTCCGGTGACGGACCGGAGGACGGAGAGTATGCCAGCGGGGTTTTGGGATTTCATGAGGGATGTGATTGCGAGGGAAGTGAGAGATTATGTGACCTCGACCATGCCCGAAACTTCGAGCTTCCATTAATGTATTCGATCGTGTATCGGTTAATTTGCTATTAAATTGTTCATAAAAAAAAGTTATAACTTTAATTCTCAAACGCAAAAGGTATTTGATCAAAGGAGACTGTTTCGGTATTTGATCAACGGAGACTGTTTCGCAAAAGATTTCCATTGCCTAAGCTCCATGCTACGCATTTAACAAAGTTTCTGTGGGTGTCACCAATGAACTGAAGGAAACTGTTTCGGTATTTGATCAGAGGAGAGAGAACAAATAAAACAAGGGAACCTGGGGAAGTTAACGTATGATCTTGCTAACGTCTTTCGTCTCTGGCCACCTCCCAGCCTGTTCCAGGCCAATTGTAGCGGGACATGTCAGTGTGCAGAGAATGACCAGGCAAACATGCTAAAACGGGTCAAACTTATCTCCGTACGAGTGGTGTCGAGTTGCCTTGATTTTAACACATGGGACTCGGAATGTTCCAGCAAACTAAAGAGATCTTGTTTTAAACTAAAAAGTTATTGTTTTTATCTATTTTGGAACTAATGTTTTTGAACGTGGATGCAATTCTTGATGCGTAGTGATATTAAGAGTTTTTTTTTTCTAATTAAGATTAAAATGTCAAGAATAAAAGAGAAATAATGTTATGGTGATTGTAGTTTAGCCTATAGAGAAAATAATTACAGAGAACAAGTTGGTGTATCTGTAAATATTTGAGAGCATCAACGTTACGCGAATCTTTAATCTTTATTTTGTAACTCAACGAAATAATTATAAGATAGATAGATTCTTTTGTATAAGGATGAGATTTTGATGTACTGGGACTTGAGTTTTTTGGTATATTTTTTTTTCATTATTTGCTTGTACATTTAATTTTCGGATCAGTGGATTTTATTCTATTGTTTCTACTCGTAAATGTATCACATCTGGAGGGACCACGTTAAATTTTAGTGTCCTCTATGTGTTTGTTTATTTTTTTATAATTTACCGTCATCACGTACTCAATTGCACAACAAGCCGTATCAGTGAACAGGTTCTGGATTCATATATGTGATTACTGCGGAGATGGTGCAAACAAAGTGGCTTCAAAACATATTTTTTCGTACCACTTTTTTTTTTCACTTGTCGCGCTTGGTAAGGTAAAAGCTACCAAGTTTTATGTGGTCAATAAAATTTTCGTGACTAGTTCCCAAATTTCTCGTAGTGACCGTCAGTCAAGAACTTGCCTTGTCTCCACGGCAAAAAGAAAAAAAAA
The DNA here is from genome assembly GCA_003952965.2 of Morella rubra. Lineage (NCBI taxonomy): Eukaryota > Viridiplantae > Streptophyta > Magnoliopsida > Fagales > Myricaceae > Morella > Morella rubra. Next base: position 28,157,153 of record CM025851.1, read on the forward strand.
AAAAAAAAAGAGAACTTGCCCTTGTCGTTTTTTGTACATTGTTTGCTCTCTGTATATTGTACAATATTTATATATATTATCAGCACTCGAAATGATGCATGCAGTTTTATTGACAGTTGTGGTTTTTGGATCACAATGGTTGTCCAGTTATTTTATCTAGTACTTAATTCCATGCTAAAATCACTAATTGGACTCGAAACTAATTACATGAGAATGTGCTCCATATGCAGCTTATATAAAAAGTGATTGATTCGTCTGTTGTTGATATTAGTATAGTTGATTACAACAAATAGATACTGTACAACAAAACTGATTTTTTGGGACGAAATTAATTAGAATAAATAGATACACTACAACAAAACTAAATTTTTTTTTGGACGGAAATTTCTGTTCCAAAAACTCAAAATCCGTCCCAAAAAGTTTATTGGGAAGGAAAATGTCCTTGTATCCCAGCCCACCGCAAAAAGTTTTTGGAACGAATTGGTCCCGTCGTCCCCTAAAATCTCTTTTTTGGGACGAATTATTCCTATTGTTCGAACACTATATCTAATGGTCACCCTGTTTTTTTCTTCTTTCTCCTTCTTTCTCTCGAACCGAGTGTATGGTTTGTGAAAGAATGGACTAAATTCAGATATTTCCTTCTTTTATTTTGAGAGAGGCGTTCGAATGGTATTTAAAAGTGTTCAAACAAAAACATGGAGTAATTTTTGGCTTAATTTTTTATTTTCATTCAAACTTTGTTCTAACTATAAGTAATAAGACTTTAAACGGTATTTAAAAGCGTTCTAAAGAATGAAAAGATGAGGTAATTTCGGGCTTAATTTTTTCTATTTTCATTCGAACTCCATTTTAATGGTGAGTGATAAGATTTCGAACGTATTTAATAGTGTTCCAATGGAAAAAAAAAAAAGGAGTAATTTTCGGGGCTTAATTTTTTTTTATTCAAATCTCGTTCTAACGATAAGTAATAAGTATTCGAACGGTAATGTCAGGACAGATATAACAGTCTCAAAAGGTCAAATTATTTTTTTTGCGATGGATGTTTTCGTCACTAAAACAACATAAATTTTTGGGGACGGCATATGTTCGTCGCACAGCCGTCAACATTAAAATTTCATCGCAAAAAATAGTTTTTGGGATAGATTTATTTTTTGTCTCAAAAAATTAGCTAGTCATATCTTTCGGGACGGATGAAAAATCCTTCTTTTAAGAGTGCTTTTTTGGAAGAATTTTTTGAAGTCCAGAAAAGAACAGTCTAAAAAAGTCAAATTTCTTAATGATTTAAAATCGAAATTAATTCTAAAGGCATTCATGGATTTGAACAATGCAAACTAGTGTTACTAGTGGATTTGTAGCCTTTTATTGGATGAGTTTAGAATTATACTCATGGAGTCTCGTTAATTTAGTAACGCCGCAAATGATAAAATAAGAAAAGGGTAACATCAGAGTATTTCCCTTATCTTTTGGACAAAAATCAAATTAGACTCCGTAACTTTTAATTTGTCTAATTATCGTCTTATAAATTTTAAAAAATATTAATTGATGCCCTCCTTTCAATTTGACCATTAAACCACATAAAAATAATCGAAATATTCCTCTAAGATAAAATTATTAAAATATTAAATTTTTTTAAAAAAAGTAAAAAAGTTATATATAAAAAATTAATATTTTTAAAATAAATATCGAAATTTTATTTTATTTTTAATTTTTTTCTTAAAAAGACATTTCGTTCAATTCATACTATGCCCAAATCGAAAGGAGGACAACGATTAATTCTTTTTATAACTTATGGGTGTAATACGACAAATTAAAAGTTATGACCCGGTATACTTTTTGTTTCAACCCATAAAGATGTGACGTATTATGATGTTTCTAAAAAAAAAAAATCTAAATTTTGAAATGATTGCTGAGGAAGTTCATAAATGACAATAGGAGATCAAAAGAGGTGCATAGGGGATTGTTATAGGATGCAAGTGGTTTTGATAATAACTGATTACGAAGACCACATTAAAGATAACACTTTCTCTTCCTTTTTTTTCTTTTTTAAAACCTTGAGACTGATGCATCTCTTAAAAATCTAGTGTAAATGTAAACGCTTATAGATGATTTATGTTTAATTTAGTGCTTAAACGGTTTGAGTTAAGGAAATGTACGTAAAAGGATGCTTTTAATGTTCAAACGGCTCAACTAGAAAAGCGAAGAAGAAGACAAAAAATTATAATTTTAGATATTGCCGAAGGCATTTTTTTATGGAAGTGCAGAATCTTTCATCATTTCTAATTGAACTGCTTTTGTGAAATCCCCACTGCTTGGACCTTTGATTATGGAGAAAGATTTGCTCAAAGACGTATAACGTGTCCCAGACTCCCACGTAATAATGAGATTTCTGAACTTTTATAATCCACTGTGTCAGTACACACGTTTTACATATGCACAAGGTTTTGGAGATGCAATTAAGTGGAGCTAGGAATTATCTTCATGAGTGGTTTAGATGAACATGGGTGACTTTGGTTTCGTCTGCGATCGCAGGCCTGATGATGGCCACTTACTGAAACGAATCGGCCTACTATAGCAAATTAGGAGTCACTTCGGCCGCCAGAGAAGAACTAGGCATGCACTTCTGCCTATTGATCAAACTGTGTCTGTACTTATAAAAATAAAAGAAAAAAGATCAGACTGTGTCGGTGACACTTTTGCTGCTTCTTTAATGTTTGACAGTAGGGTTGTGAGTTTGGATTTGAGATTGTGAGTGTGGATTTGAGCTTTGGTATGCTGATTTGAGGGATAGAAATGTTTTTGTTCAAATTTTGTAATCTCTTTGCAGTTTGGAATTCGATTTTATCTGTATTAAATCTTGATTCACAGATGTTATAGTTGGGTTTATCTAACAACTTTTGGCTTGGTTCTATGGAGGTTGGAGGTGGGTACCGGAACAGATAGAACTTGAATAACCAATTCCAATTCCGTTTCGGTACTCATTAGAATATAATTTTTTTTGTTGGTTCCGTTCTAATAGTTTATTGAAAAAGAAATTATGGAAATTTCGATTTAGTATGTGAGTTTTTTTAGACATATTTTTTTGAAATGTAATAGGTCCAAAATATTTTTTGGGCCGAAATTTTAGAAGATTTTTCATTATTCATCATAAATTAACAATAAATATAAACATTTATCTAAAATTCAGATTCTAAAATGAACATTCAAGCAAATTTCATATATTTATACTTTATTGAGTCTTATTTTTATTTTTTATTTTTAAAAAAGAACCAGAACCGGTAGAAATTACTAAAAATGACAAGAAAAAAAAAGAAATAGAATTTCCAATTCCGATTTTGAAAATCGCTAAAAATTGACTTCTAATTCTGGTTTTGCTGATTCGAAAGTCAAAGATGTCATTTTGAGAGAGCATATACATAACAAGTTGAGGTCTACGTGATAGGGTGTACAATATGAATTAACTCACTGTTTAATATACAAAAAGTATTACTGATGCAACTAGAGACGGAGCTAGCGGGGGTGATGGAGACCTGCGAGGAGCTACAGGGGCACCACCAAAAAAGACGTATCGGGCCAAGAGCGAGCGAGCGAGCAAGAGAAAGGCCAACAATGCTTTAGAGGGAACTGATAAGAACCAAGCCCGACTAGCAGGGGCTGAAGGGCCATAGCAAGGCACTGCACCTAGCACCTTGTGCATGTGCGCTCATAATTTGGCATATATGGCTTGCCTTGTGTGCATGTTGCCTTGCTTGCAATCGACATGAAAGTACACAATTAAGACCATGAGATGGAATACACAATTAAGTACTCCCGAATGGCAGAATTTTATTTTTACATGGTACTTTATCCAAACATCAGGGATTAGGAAAAGAGAAAAACACATAGTAAACATAATGAAGAAAAATTGACAGAAGTGAACTATCAACTACTTTTTTAGTTCAATAGTAAGCATATATACATGCATATTTGAAGTGTATGTTATATATATATATATTTACATATTAAGCTGATGAAGTCAAATTTAACCGGCCTATCACAAAGTCTACTGGGCTAGGAGCTCGAGGGAGTTGGGTTTGAGGTCCAACCTTTGAGACGTGTTGAAAGGCTCAAGCACTCATTCTTTCCTCCTACAAATAAAAAAAACAGATTAGGATCGGGGTCTTAATTCCCCATAGAGAGATTTCTCCTATGCTTTTGTTAATCATCATTTTTCTATATCTTTTGTTTACTGGTTCTATTATGAGTGAGAAAGAGTGCGTACCTCTTCTTTTTCCTGTATCTTCTCTTTTATTCTCTCTCTGCTGTTTTTTTGCTAGGCCTAGGCCTAGCACCCCCTTTTTGGCCCCTTCATTGGGCTTAGGGCACTAGTTCCTTATTGGTCTTGTGAGTGACGGTTTTTGCTAGGCCTCCTCTGTCCCGCATTTATTGAGCACTGGGATTTGTCTCTCTCTTCCCTCTTCTTATTAGTCTTGGAAATGGCAGTTCCTGCCCGCATATTAAATGCACAGATATTATTCACCACGCTATCATTTTTATCAAATAATTAGTTAATCAATTTTCCTGTTGACCTATCTATCAGGCTCGATGGGACCTGCCATTAAGAGGGTTCTCTGTTCCTCCTCTTACTCGACTGTTTTATAGGAGGCGTGATTTTGCAGCGGGCCTCCCGCCCTTTCCCTTATCGTCTTGGGCTTACCATCCTTTTTATCGGACTTTGATAATGGTTATGTCTCCCTTGGGCCAATAAAAACTACCCCATCATAAGCTTAACGTCGAAGAAATTGATTAAAGTTGGGGGGGGGGGGGGGGGGGGGGTGGTGGTGTGCCGAATCCAATACTGGTAATTTTGGGAGCAGTTTCTTCACCATTCGAAATGTCATATTAGGGGACATGACCCGAAAGTTATATCTTTACGTCTATATATATATATATGTAGGGAGCAGAAAAAAACTTCAGCATCGAAGGAAATCTAACCACGCAGTTGGTAATAAAGCTAAAAACGAACGCAGTTTTATTATATGCATATAGAACAAGAAGCAAAACACCTCACACTAAACAGATGATACAGTATCGTAATTGAAAGCGAAAAAGTAGGGAACAAACCCTTATTTATATGAGTGCAATGGTCCTCCAAATGATTGAATTTTTGTGCATGCATTATGGACGTAATATTAACTGAAACAACAAACGGCACTGCGTCTTTACTGGCATATATATTCTCTTGATCTGTAACCAGTAGCTAATTCCAGCGCGGCAACGGGACAGCAAAGAACTTCATCAACCCCTCACTGCAGAGAGCTCCGTTTTGGCCACCAGAAGCAAAGTAGTAAGGCCTCCACATATTCAGCACAACCACAAACCCTTCACCGCTTCCCTGTCTTTCGTTTGCCAACAGCTTTGCCCTTCTGAAGTCGCATGTGATATAGCTCCACAGGTCTGGCAGTACGTAAACAGAGTAAGCATGGGAGCTGCTGTCGCTTGGCGGAGCATATTTGAACACTGCAAATTGAGGGAACAACGTAAAACAACATACATTAGTTAACCCAAGTGCACACAGTTCGTACAAATTAAATTTTTGTTAAAGCCTCGAAGCTCACCTAGTTTATCATTTATGTAAAAAGGACTGTTTTGGAGAGCCCAATCAGTGTAGTTGAAGCCGAAACGCCAGCCTTCTGACCCTCCAACAACGATGGTTTTGGCCTCACCAACTGCCAATAGAGAGGCAGCCATCAGAAGTAGGACGAATCCTTGTGCTCCGTAGCTAAAAGCCATCTTCGTTCTCAATGCTAGCTAGCTTTCTATGGGCCTGAAGGAAAACCAAGGTGGAAATGATATATGGTGGCAAGAGAGTACGAGCTAATGCAGCTTTATATATGGGAAATTTTGGCAACGTATTTCAAAAGTAAACATGGAGAGATCCCAATTAAATTCAACATTTGCGTTCTCCGTATTTCCACATGCATTACCAAAATTCTTTTCCCAGTAGGTGATTTCTTACAGGCCCGAAGCCAAATTACAAATATGTCCCTGATTTTCAGTCAACTACAAGAACTATTTGTGCGACAATTTAGTGAAGAAGGAATGGGCTAAATGGTCAGTTCTTTGGGTTGAAGAGCACGTTTTGTCGTCACAATTTCGGTAAGTTTCCATTTAGGAGAAGAATTTGATGGTATTGGGTAATGATCAGTGAGAAACTAAGGTCATCCAATCAACTGAATGTGGGTTGGTGGGTTCATGGGAAACGTTAACACGAGGGTCAACGGTCAAACAATGGCATCTGCTGTCCACACTTGCTAGCAGGCTGAAAGTCCGCCAGTCCAGGTTGTGTTAGAGCCCAAATCATCTTCAGGCCTGAAAATACACGAAAGCCCATCATGATAGCCCAATTAAGCGGGCTGATATAAGCACGATAAAGGGTGAGATATCGACGTACGACAGTAGCCTTGAACTTCAGTGGAATAACACTAAGACCAGTCGACCAAAATCCTGTCTCCGTCCCTCATAGACTACCCAGTCCTGTTCGTCCAAAGCCGGGTTGCTGGGAAAGTAGAAGGTATGTTATGTTAGTTATTTGAAGCTTTGTTGTACTTTATCAGTTTGGCATTCGAAATTCTTGATGCACTTAGCCTTTGGGGTTTCTGAATTCCTACGGCATAAACCTGGAGGATAGTTCAATTACAAAATTGGGAAGCAGTTGGGTATTTGGTGCCCGAAAGAAACTACTATTGAACTTGGATTTATTAAATTTTTGTTGGTGTCAAATGCAGAAAGCACCTCACTTAGAAGATCGGCGATAATTGGGGTGTCTAATCTTCGGCACCAACTTGAATAATCCAAACCATGCATTTGATTTATGATTTTATGACTAATATTTTGACGGATATTTGATGTAGTAAAGAAGAATATGGGAACAAAAATAAGAAGTTTTTTTTAGGTATTACAGCTTTCAGTTTTTAATTTTCATTTGGTAGGCTTATTCCTGTAGTCGTGGGTTTACTTCTTAAGTTGGGACTTGGAACACATCTGGTGGTGGGCTTCAGGTATCTCTGGAAATTTTGCCACCAATGTGGGAGTGTACAAGTTTATTTGGTTTCACTCAGTTTTGAAATTCCATTTACAGTAAAGCAGAAAAAAAAAGCTCATGTACCGAGCTATTGGGTTTGTTCATTTTGTCAATGACATAGAGCGTCCTCTGCAATCAAGTTTGTAAGTTCCAAACAGGGTCTCACTTATCCAATTGCTTGATAAAACCGTTAATTTATGCAGCTTGATTAGGGCCTTGAATGATAGAGTTAGCGTCAAGGTTGATACATTACTCTTAGGTAATCAATCTCACAGGCAATGATTAGATGAGTTCATGGTCTTGAGAAAGCTTTGTTGACAGCAACTAGTTGCAGTCCATTTAGATGGCCAGTTGTTCGATTTTTAAACTTGAATATCTCCTATTATGTTCAATTGTGTGATTTGAACATAATAGGTGTCGGGACCTCACAAGGCAAAGCCTAGGGGCATTTCATTCTTCAGTCACTGGCTTCATTTAATAAATTAGATTTATTGTAGCAGGAGATGTTAAGATTCTTCAAAATAGCAGTTGAACTTGTGGAGCTGTTGTGTTAGTTTTTATGATAAAGACGAGACTCGGTTTTTACGGAAGCTTTTTCACTTGATATGCTTGGTGGGAGCTCCTATATCCAACTCTTGACACAACTAGGTGAAAGCTCTGTATTATGCGAAGTTGCTCCTCAAATAGGTCCAATAATTGTCGTGCTCATATAATCGATGATATTTTACCCAGTTGATAGAAATATTTTGGATATTATGTTCGGAAAAGAAATTTGATTTGTGCCTTTGAGCTCTAGCTTAAACGCCACCCCTCCTATTTTAAGATTAAGGCAGAGGGTTGGGTCATTGATTCACCTGCTAGCAGCTGTGTTACTTGGCTATTATGTTCTCCAAAAAGGTGTAATTTGTTTCATTATTTTTTGAAGTGCATTCACTTGTCTTTGCTTGTTCCAGGCAGGGACATTGCTTTCTTTACCTGTACTTTTCATCTTTATATTGGTCTCCATGGGGCGATGAAATGAAGGATATTGAGTTCTTGAAATCCAGCAATGATTGGAAAATCTGGGAAAATGGATTCTTTTCCCAAACAACCTCTGTTTTGCCTGAAGTGGCCATGGGACACACATCAATATCCTAGAAATACCAACAACTGCAGCTTTGAGGGTCCTTGGATATTGAAATCCTTGCAAAATCTTGGGTCTGTTGCTCTCAATTTTGTCACCTCTGTTTCAAAATCGTCATCCCCATTGATCAGCACCTTTAAGCCCTTCCAATCGGATGCTGCAACCGACCAAAGTCAGACTTTGCAGTTGAGAAAGAAGATCTTGACTCCTGAAGAGCAAGGCGAGGCAGAGCATAGAGCATTTGCTGCAGCTTTGGCAATTGGGAAAGAAGCTACAGTGGTTGAGTTCTACTCACCGAAATGCAGGCTATGCAATTCTTTAGTAAATTTTGTTTCGGAGTTGGAGAGTAGAAACTCAGATTGGGTCAACATAGTCATGGCAGATGCAGAAAATGATAAATGGCTACCTGAGGTACTGTATGTTCCTCCTGATTTTACACAGAAATATACACGGTGTGGGGGATACTTGCTGGATAGGTTTATTTGGCATCAATGGAAAAAACCACGAAGTTTCTCAGTTTATCATGCAAGCAATATAGTCTCTTTGATTTTTTAGGTTTCTATATCTTGGGCAATTCCATTCATTTTGTATTGGGCTGTAACATATTGTCATGGGAATGGATTACCGAGGAGTTTTCCCCCATTGTCTATGACATACTGCAATTATATTGTAGAAACCATGTTATTGACACAAAAAGAAAAAAGGATGCAAGACTCTGTAACACTTCCCAACCTTTCAATTGCCTCAGAATGTCCCCACTCAATCGTGACAGATGAAAGATCTATAAAAGCTTATTATTTAGGTGGAATAAATTTGTTCTATTGCTTCTAAGTGAAGGTGTATAGCATAGGTGTCAATTAAGGTGATTAGTGTCGTTCAAAAGTTAGATTAAGCTCCAAGTTCATGCATTATTAATAGTTGAGTCATAATCAAGTATGTTAGATACGTACTACATATATGGGCATTCTTTTGTCCCATTCGTCGTGGATTTTGCAGTGCAACTCTCCCTTCTTTAAGCTTCTCTGTTGTTCATTTGTTTGGTTCCTTTGGTTAGATTATATGTTTGGCTTCCTGCATGCTCTCTTGGATATAATCTTTACTAATATTTTAGCTCTAGCTGATTTCTCGGTGTTCATTGTCAATGCAGCTTCTTCATTATGATATCCGATATGTTCCTTGCTTTGTGCTGCTGGACCAAAAAGGGAGGGCACTAGCAAAGACAGGTGTTCCAAGCAGTCGGTTACATGTAATAGCAGGACTCTCTCATCTTCTCAAAATGAAGCGCTCCCAGAAAAATGTTGGCTAGCCCGCTTGGAAAAAAGAACTAGTGTAGCATCCTCTCAACTTTATATACACTGCGAACAGCTGCATCCCTTATATACACATGCACAGTTCTTTTGAGCAAAACGGCAATGAAAAAGCTTCTCTTTATAGCACGATAAATCGCATGGATTATTTCAGTTCCAAATGGTTTGTTTTTGTTTTTGTTTTTGTTTTTTTTGCTTTTTGCTTTTTCTAGAATATTCCGTCACAATTTGTCCTTCCGTTGCTGAAAGTCACTCCTAGTTGACAGTCACAGATATCGTTTCGTATTGTAAAACGACCTGCCTTTTGTCTTGCAATATAACTTTTAGTGATTTCAACTAAAACTACCTAAGGAGGATGTTCGGTTGTGGTGTTTTTTTGAGAATTTTTTATATTTTGAGAATTTTTAGGTGATGTTAACTTTATTGGTATGCGTGTTTTAGTTATTTTTATATAGTGTTAAGAATGATGTTTGGTTGTAGAATATTTTGTATTATGAGAATTCAAAAAAATCCTGAAGATTTTTTTTAACCGAACATCTTATAAAATTTCGAGTTCCGAAATTTCAATTCAGCTTCGGCACATATTTAAACTGGAATTGGAAATATTTTTAAAATTTTCAATTCCGTGAGATCGAAATTAGAATTAGTATCGGAATCGGAAATCAGCGGAATTTCCCGTTCGGATTGTTTCCGATTAAAAAAAAAAAACAAATTGACTTACGACCTGTATCTCACTTCTCCCATTCTCCCGAGTCTCCCTCTCCCATCGTCCCGAGGTTCCCCTCCCCCCCCCCGGCCTTCTCTCTTTCTCTCACCGACGTTCAGGCTTCCAGCCAAATGTTATGGTCTCAATGCTTCGTGTTCTTCGTTCAGAGCTCACTTTGTTCTCAAATTCTGTTGCAATTATTTCTGTGCTGTAATACTCGCAGTACCAATACCATATGACAGTCAGAATATAACCTTCGAAGTGATTGTTTAATTTCAAGCTTTATTTCTTCTCGTTGAAGTTTCTTCTGTAGTATATGATGCGTATACCCAATCTTTTCTTGGATCAGTGAAAACCGGTCCTAGTTTTGCTGATGCCGCTGTCGGAAAAATTGCACAAAGCACAAAAGTTTCTGCAGAAGGTGGTTATGAGAAGATTTTTCGACAAACGTTTGAGACTCTGCACAAAAGCCCACATATTGAAACTGGAATTTCCAGTTGCCGATTCCGGAATGGAACCGGAATCCAAATTGGTACTGGAACCGGAATGGGCCATTCCGGTACCCGCCCTTACCTCCAATTTCTCTTCTGAATACCACCGCAATATTCAAAATTTCCCTACACCTATTGGACTAATGAATGCGTACCGTTTCGGAGACCTAATTAAGAAAGCGACCCGTTTCTCTCAGCAAAGGCTGGCCTCCACAGCCGCGAGCCCCATATCTCCACTGAACTACTTCACCGACAATGACGAAGGCGGCAGCGCAGTGTACCGGCACGCTCTGAAATTTCAGCGGCCTGGGACCATAAAGTTGGAGATGCAGTTGGTGAACACCGTTAGCTTTATTGGGAATGTGGATTATCCCTTGAAGTTCATTAACGGGAGGAACAGCGGTCGCTTGGGCGTTCACACTATGCTCTCTGTGAAACCCTCCCCTGACTCCAGCCGCAGATTTAGGTCAAAACTCGATTAAATCTGTTATTTGGAAGTTGGTGACGCTTTCTAGTTTGCTGCTATTTATGTAGACTCACAGTCTGCAGTTTGTGAACAGGATACTACTGAATATGTGGGACAGGATGGCAGAAATGTCGTTAGAACATTTGAAAAGCGATGATTTTGTGTATGTTTCAGGTCGTTTGGGATCTTTTACGAAGCCTCGGGAGGATGCGAAGCTCAGAACATATTACAAGGTTCAGAAGTGAATTACGATTTCTTTTTATTTTTTGGTTTGGGGGGGGGGGGGGGGGGTGATGTTTTGGTGGCATTGGGGTGATTAACATTGTTTATCTCTTAATTTGACTGCTCATTTAGGAAGTGTCTTCCGCATGTTTAACCTTGTGTTTCATGGTGATCGGTGTCTAGTAGGGAATTAATTTTCTTTTTGGATCCCACTTTCATCTTAGTCTAATAGCAGCTCAAGCTTTCACCTTATGATTTTTTGTTGCATTCTTTTCATTTGCTGATCATGTCTGGTGTTATTTTTAATGATTTATTGGCTATTTGATTGGGATGGACTTGTATCTTGTAAAAGCTAATAGACTATGCTTGCTGAGAGATTACGAGAACAAATGACTGCACCTTAGACCTTTACCCTCTTCTGATGTTGTAGATGTGATGGATAGAGGGGAGCAGTTTTTTTCCCAGTTTCAAAACATATGCACAACCTCTATCTTAATAACCATATTTATTTGTTCCGTTTAGGTCACCGTTGAAGAATTAAATTATGTCAGCAAAGGTAGTCGAGGGTCAACTAGCCAAGGACAGAAGTTACAATCAGAAGCAGGTACGATTGCTCCCTCTGTTGAAATGTTGCACGCATATTTTTTTCGAGGCTTTCTACTGTTCAAGCTCATTGATTTTTGTTTTTGGGGGAGTTACTTGGAAAAGGCAAGAACACTACAAAGCAAGTAACTGAAACCGTGTTATATGGGGAGTGTTGTCAACAGGGGATTGGTGTAGCTGACCAAGAAACAGTTAGAATCAGGCTAACAGATGTTGGTGATCAAAGACAATTTTACTTCTATGCTTAAATGCATATAATCACCTCAATGCAAGTGCTGCTTGAAAGAGTTTGGCATTTTGTTTTCCAAGGATTAGAGTTGTAATTCTTTAGGTTGTGGGCTATCCAACTTTTTATTGTGTTCTTTAATGCAGCAAAAACAATTGGGCACTGCAATGTACTTGAAGTTTTGGTTTAGTGACAATTGATAGTTCAGTTGAGGAGGGGTTCAGCTTTTTTAGTTGACCATGAGCCCTTCACCAATTAATCAACTGCATTACCATGGCTCACCTTAAAAGCTATTCAGTTTTGCCCATAATCTTTGTCTCAAGGCTTATCTATGCTTATCTAGGTGGAACTGCCTTGGAAAAGTACAAAGACCACCTTCACTTGTGGCAAGTGTTTTTCAGCAATCCATACGAGTGGTGGGATTACAGGAGGCGTAAGAAAACTGAAAAGCATCCAGATTTCAAGCACAAGGATACTGGTGAAGCTCTCTGGTTGAATCCAAATGATCCTCCATGGATTAAAAGACAACTCCAAATACTTGATACAAAAATGGCAGAACAAGGCCAACGTGACCCTGTAGGTTCCAGTTCCCGTGTCTCTACTTGGATATATGATGACTAGGGTTGAGTCTGCAGGCCTTCAAAGAACAATCTGCTATGGTATGTTGGCTATATACAGGCTTTTACGATCTTGCTGTTGGTGTCTAACTAGAAGAAAAATGAAGAATGGAAAGCAATACTGATACTAGACAGGAATTTGAGCATGAAATTTCATGCTGTATATATCCAAGGGCACATCTCAATTGCAAAGGTTGACCATATCAAGCTCTGAAGCTTACCATAGTCAATTCTTTGTACAGGGATACAGGTATTAGATACATGACACATATGAATACATCTGCATTAAGACTTTCCCAATTATACTGAACTTGCAATGTTTTCAAGACGGAGTGCATATCTACAAACTTTTTGGCATTATTGAAACTAAGTTCGGATAAGAAAACTGTCTCTTTGAAATTTTCTGCTTATATTTAATGAGAATTCCTAATTGGGGCTTGGCCTCACTTTCTTAGATTCTTTAGCTTTCTTGAAGGCTTGCATCTACCTTTAGGCTTTCTCACCTTGTATATTACTTGAAGCGTCAACTAACTCGGTTTCTACGGAAGCTTTTACATGTATGCTTGGCGGGAGCTCCTATGTCCAACTATTGACACAATTAGGTGAAAGCTCTGTATTATGCAAAGTTGCTCCCCATGTAGGTCCAATACTTGTCGTGCTCATATAATCAATGATGTTTTACCCAGTTGATAGAAATATTTTGGCTATATGTTTGGAAAAGAAATTTGATTTGTGCATTTGAGCTCTAGCTTAAACGCCACCCCTTCTATTTTTAGATTAAGGCGGAGGGTTGAGTCATTGCTTCACCTGCTGGCTGCTGTGTTACTTGCAGGAAAGGAAAATAACCAATGAAATTTAATGTTCTCAAAAAAGGTGTTAATTTGTTTCATTATTTTTTGAAGTGCATTCACTTGTCTTTGCTTGTTCCAGGCGGGACATTGCCTTCTTTACCTGTACTTTTGATCTTGATTTTTGTCTCAATGGGCAACGAAATGAAGGATATTGAGTTCTTGCAATCCAGTAATGAATGGGAAATCTGTGGAAATGGATTCTTTTCCCAAACAACCTCTGTTTTGCCTGAAGTGGCCATGGGACACACATCAATATCCTAGAAATACCAACATCTGCAGCTTTGAGGGTCCTTGGATATTGAAATCCTTGCAAAATCTTGGGTCTGTTGCTTTCAATTTCATCACCTCTGTTTCAAAATCTTCATCCCATTGATCAGTACCTTTAAGCCCTTCCAATTGGATGCTGCAACCAACCAAAAGTTGGAATTTACAGTCGAGAAAGAAGATCTTGACTCCTGAAAAGCAAGGCGAGGCAGAGCATAGAGCATTTGCTGCAGCTTTAGCAATTGGCAAAGAAATTACAGTGGTCGAGTTCTACTCACCGAAATGCAGGCTATGCAATTCTTTAGTAAATTTTGTTTCGGAGGTGGAGAGGAGAAACTCAGATTGGGTCAACATTGTCATGGCAGATGCAGAAAATGATAAATGGCTACCCGAGGTACTGTATGTTCCTCCTGATTTTACACATAAATATACACAGGATGGGGTCTAGTGTTTTGCTTGCTTGCTGGATATGTTTATTTGGCATCAGTGGACAAAATCACGAAGTTTCTCCGTTTATCGTGCAAGCAATATAGTCTCTTTGCCTTTTTAGGTTTCTATATCATGGGCAAGACGATTCATTTTGTATTGAGCTATGACAGAGATTGTCATGGGAATGGATTACCGAGGAGTTTTTCCCCAGTCTATGACGTACTGCAATTTCATATACTGTAGAAACCATGTTATTGGCACAAAAAGAAAAGGATGCAAGACTCTGTAACACTTCCCAACCTTTCAATTGCTTCAGAATGTCCCCACTCAATCGTGACAGATGAAAGTACTTTACATGATGAGCCAATAACAAGCATGAAATATAGGTGTGCTGCTTGAGTCTAAAGAGAATGAAATTTAAGTTCCACGCAATCGCTAGTGATATCATTTCGATAATGCATCCCTAAGCAGTGGCCAGGACTTGTTTGGGTTATGTTTAATGCACGACCACTGCATTTTACTCATGTTTAGCTGTATACGTTGGAGAATATAAGCCCACATGATAGGGAGTATATGCCACACGTTTAGTCTTCGTGTCAGGATCTGGCCCTTTGAAACTGATATATCAAGTCCGCTACGGCACTCGGTTTATCAGTGGTCCCGATTGGGAAAGTTATGAGACAACATGAGATGGTAGTTAAATATGCTGACAAACTCTGAACAAGAAGCACACATTTTGTCTGTTGGGGAATGTTATAGCTGCAAGGAACATGTCGGATAAACATCATCTCAAAACAAGAAAAAAAACATCATTTCGTCCATACTAATTAGTTTAGGGTGTCATAGATTTATAGCGTTCACAAAGATTAAGCAGCTTAAATTTTTTGATAAACCACACTTTCGGCCAATTAAAAAATATTCCGATCCAGCCCGATTGCTTATTAAGTAGGGAGTTTTAAGGCGGCCCAACTATTAATCCGAAATTGATCCAGGCCTTTATTCGATACATTGGGCTTTTTCTCTTTGGGCTCAACTTGAGTTTCCTTGGACCGCAGTATGAACCGCATTGGATCACTCGAATGCATATGTCCACACGGGGGAAAATGGATTAATTCCCCCCCCCCACCCCCCCAAACAAAAAAAAAAGTTTCACTTTGCAGTCTCAGCCAATTTTCACCCGCGCAGTCCAAGTCTAGTCTGTGTGAAGATTTTGAATAAAATCGGAAGTACCGTACTTCATGATTAAAAATAAATAAAAATCCATCCATGTAATATAAAGGATCAGAACATGCTTCTTTTTCTCTTGGCATATTTTCTTATCAGACATACGAATGCAGGAAATGTGGCAAAATTCCTTCAAACCCACCCGAGATTACAAGATATGACATTGCAAAGGAAGCGAGCTAGTAACAATCCACAAGTCATTTAGCCAAAGGAGGATAAGAGAATTTCCGAATCTTCGGGCCAATGAAGAAAGAAAAGGGTACTTGTCCAAAATAAAGAAAGAAAAGGATAAAAAGGGTAGCAAAGTCTGCAATCTGTACGTAAGGACGAAGGGTAAAAAGCTGCTGCCATTAACAGCCGCTTCCTTACCTCCATCTGCTTCTATCAACAAACCCAAAACATGGGGAGAATCGACTTCTTCAGATTGTTTGAACCATAGGGACCTACTTGCAATGAAATATATTCAGAGATGTTAGAAAATGACAAACTTGAAACAGCCTAATCAATCTGTCCTACTCGCGAAGGCCTTCCCCACTCTCAAGCCAACAGTTTCAGAGCTAGGTGCAATCATAAGGTTTCCAGTATCAGACATGTAGAAATAGTTGTAGTTGATCCTAGTAACCAAATCTGCCAAATGAGGGAAGTGCCCCACATTGAGCTTGAAAGATAGGACCTGCAAAGAAAACGATATGCCATGATACGCACATTTTATCGTGGTGTTTGTATGGAAGTATGCATGTGTTTTTGTGTTCAACTGCATGAGGATATGCACATCAACTAGTGCACACTTTGAGAGTCCCATCATAAAAACAGTCAATATGAAAAATGAATACAAGTTTACCCTGAGTAGGAAAGCAATGCAGTCATCAAACTGTTTCTCAATGCGGTCAACTTCCATCTCACACCTTGCCTTGATTGCAGAAACTGCACCGCCACTACTTAGTGTTTGCTGTATAGAATAGAAATCAAGAGCTAATCCAAGGATGCTGTTGATTCGGCTTGCAATCAGAGCCCACTGAATGCAACAAGAGAATCAAAAGAACTCAGAATTTCTTCAAGATGATCACTTCAAAGAAGATCCAAGCACTTAAGTACGTCTCAAAGGAATGGTGTGATGACCCACCAGTTTATCAGGAACAACAAAGCACTGCCGCTGAATTGACAATAAATAGGCCTCATGTGCTTCTATGACTTCATCTAAGGATCGAGCAGCAGCCATACCGTCACAGAGTTCAAGCCATGCACTATGATACACCTGCTTACTAAATTCTTATTAGAGATCCGAGATATTCAATTCTTCTGCAAACACAAACTCAAGACACCAACGGGTGCAAGCAAAGCTAGTAATTCATACAGCAGCCCAGCAATTATAAGGAAAAGAAAATAATGAGCAACTTTCCAATATGTTTCCAAATATTTTAAGATGAGTTTTGCATGGAAAGGAGCTCAGTGTCAGTTAAATGCGTTATTTTCATGTATGTGACTCCATATAAAGAAGCCAAAATGACTTAGAGATCCATTTCCAATGTAAGAGAACTGCCTATAAAAAAAAAAATACAAGAACTAATATCAAATTCCATGATCCCCAAGAAGAAATCAGCTCTTATTAGGAGTCTTATGAATGCAGAAAAATATAACGGGGAAAGATCCCTTTATATCTGTAAACTATGCGGCCAATGCCACTTTGGGGCTCAAATTCTCAAAGTCATCACATTCTGTATTCAGAGAGATACCGTACTGGTCTAGCTTTATCGATTCGACCTATTGCTCTGCTTTCCAACCACCTACTCATTATTCAGAGGTGAATCATAGAACACCGAAAGCTGTGGTATCTTATGGACCTAACATAGGTCACATCCCTCACGTTGGGAAGTATTAGTTCTCTTTAATCAAATCAATAATTATGATCTGAATGTTCACATCATGCCACGTGGCCCATCTATTGCACGTTTTAGCCGTTAGATCTTATTGGAGGGTGCACATTGATAAAACATGACAGTATGAGGATTCAATGTGATGAACTTGATAGTTTGGACCTCCGAAGTGATATTGGCCCCATAGATGGGGGGTGTAAAATGAGGTTTTTCCAAAAATATAATTTTAATTAGAAATAACATCAAACCATGTAAAAAGAGTAACTGACATTTGATGAGAAATAGAATCCTTAATTAATTTCTCCCTTCTTTCTGTCTAAGTCATTGTTTTTAGAACATCTCTGGATGCTAATGATGCACAGACAACACAAAAGCTGAATCCATCTCACAAATTGAAATCCACCTGGGTAAACAGGATAATTTAAAGCATCAAATTCTCTGCGAATATATACAATCTATAACACAAAGTCACTTAGATAATTTACACCATCATAATTCAAGAAATTCCTTCCCCAGCAGCACAATACTCAAATCCTTAGCCAATCTCATTAGAGGTCTATCAAATCAATAGAGGTATATATTTAATGATTTATTCCATCACTATAACTTAAAAAGCTGATGTGTCCATGAGTTGGAAACCAAGAACAAGTCCCTGATGACTCCACTCCTATCTTTGAAATTAGAAAACCAGAAAATATGTAACTTATGAAGTGCCCACACAGAGTAACAAATTACCATTATCATAGAAAATCCCTCAAATCAACAAAATGTTGCATGAGAAATATGTAGCTGTTTGTTTGGCTTTTAGAGTTGTACCCAAAATCCTCAAGCCAAAACACTACGTTCTTATCCAAGTCCACAGGTCAAAGATTGCAAATCGTGATCTGAAGTAATTATCCATATATAGTGAGAGAAGCCTTACTCTGTCCATCACATATTGGTGAAAAGCATCCACAAAATGGAGGAGTTTCTGTTCCACTAACCAGTGGTGCTTGCGGCTGTTTGTTGCAGTGCCTCTACTCTGCAAGAGGCATAACAAAGATCAAGGTAACTGGACATCATATAATCAGGGAAGTGTTAAACACGTGGCCTACAAAAACTGGCTTTTTCATCATTGATTCATAAATAACATAAATGGGTCTTCATCAACATTATATGATTTGCTCAAAAGGAAAACTCAGTGATACCGTCGAATAACATTGGACGAAAAAAAAATTATGCAAGAATAAATAACCTTCCACATCCACCTCCGAGCTTTATCGAGAACAAATTTTGCACGCTTGACCTTCAGCAAGAAGCACATCACCTACATCGAACATGGAACGGTTACAAAACACCAACAAGAGGACACCATGAATACAACCAAGAGTGGAAAAATTACATGGTTATACTTCCTGACAGCCTCTTTATTAGCAATAAGTTCAAGCGGCCAAGAGACCTGTCATATCCAATACATGCAGAAATGAAAGTTGATTGATAATATGGAGATCAGAGATGATAGGATGTGAACCTAAATATAATATAAACCTTGTATGTGAATTTCAGTAGATCAAGGCCATCAATTCCAAGATTGTGTACACGATTTTTGCAAGGAGTCGAGGCAACAGTAGCCACATTAGGCTGTTGATCCCCTTCAAAAACTTGATCTTTAGATATTGACACAACCAATGCATCTGGAGCACTTAATATCATTCGATCGGCAGAGTTTCTAATTGATTCCTGCACTCAATAAGCACAGACTATTAGTATGATACAAAGAGGCAAGAGAAACAAAAACACATTGAGCATAGAACCAATAAATGACACGTTTACACAAATATGTAGTACACAAAAAGGGAGCTCCTCACAAAGCAGAGGACGAAGAAAAATGAATGCAAAAGGAAAAACACAAATGTATTTCAAAAATTTATGGCATCAATAAAACACAAAAATGAGCTGAAAGCAGTAGAAGATGGGTGAATCCACCATATATTGCACTGCCCTTTAAAATCCAACTTTTTCTCCAGGACCACCAGTTTTAGTAAATGAGACAGCACAGATCTCCAGGCCTCCGTACCCTTCCTTTACCTATTTGGTTTACCTAGATTACAGATCTATCTATGTCTAAGTGACTATATTTAGGTCTCAATATTTTACTACTAAGTTGCTTTTTTTGTGCCATTGTTTTAACAGTCGACCGGCATAACTTTCACTTAGCAAGAAATGAACATCTTGAGAAGCAAGGGAGATTGCAAAAGTGAAGATATCAACTTACAGCGAAATAGAGGTTCCTCAAGAAAATATTGAAGATAAGAATATAGAGTTTGGGACCGTCCGTTAAAAGGTGCACAAGAACGAGAGAGAGAGAGAGAGAGAGAGAGAGAGCATTGGACTAGACGGTTTGAGACATGAAAGAAGTCTAAGATGAATCTAACTCCACATCATCATGACCTGGTAAAGTCGTTAAAAATTATAAGATTTTACTTTCATAGTGAAGGAATCTCAATACACATTCCCAGTACTAGAAACATTTGTACTGACTGTTTCCAACATAAAGAAAACACGAAGATGTAAAGCACTTTTGTTGCACTAAGAAAGTGGGGCATAAAATCTGTGATAAAAACCTTCTAAACCAAACAATAATAACTATGCCAGGTACAATATGTGGCCCTATGAGAAGAACCGGAAAGAAGAATCCCTAAACCCTTCCTCAGATAGTAAGCAAAATACTTCATTGGATGAAGTAACTTCACCTGTAGTATTGTATTCAACTCGAAATCGTCATCCCACATTTCTCCCTTGTCCAGCTTACTAAAAATCACGGTAAAAAAATGCTGCAGCAGATCACCTGAAGGTAACAATCTATCAGTAAACATGTCAAAGAAATATGTCAACATCTACTAACAAACATAGAACAGAAATAATAAGTTCAACTTGCTAAAAGACTACCTGAGCCTAACAAGTATATCGCACGCAATACTGCCAGTTCATCCATCAACCTCCACTCCATCATCAACTTTGACAGGACATGCTTGCCGATGTAATTTACCTTTGACATATGAAGAAGAATATTTTACACATACACCACATGCATACTCCAATAAGAAATTAATTTCCAGAAATCAGTTTTAGCTGTTTACTTGCTTCTCAATGTAGATAGTAAGGCACTCCTGCATAAGAACGGCAGGAAGTGGAGTAGTTCTCAGTTCAGTATTTTGAATCCATCTAAGAACTCTTGACGCAAGTGTGCTATTTTTCTGGAAAGGTAACAGCTCCGACATACAGAGATCATCCTGATTTGCAATGACATGCGGGTTTTTCAGAATACTCTTATGGAATGTTAGAAAAGTTACACCTAGAAAGCTTCTCAGAAATCTACCAGTCCGATTGTACCTGAAATGAAGGAAGAAGAGTAGGACAAGGAAACAACACTTCTAACAGCTCTGTGTCATTTTGTGAACGAACATATTCAGATTCACCAAACTGAAAACCAAAAGTATAGTTTGTTCCTTGAGCAGCATGAGAAGAGCCGCTCACTCTGCCAAATACAGCCTTTCGTAGGACCTCATCATTCAGAGGAGGTAAATAGAAATTTCTAGACAAGTTAAGTGTTTTCCAGGCATCCATATTTTCCCTAAGGATCTTGTGACACACAGTAATAACTGGATTTTCTGAGCAGAATGATTCCAATAGGGGTAACTTATTGCCAACACCTGCAATCATATTCTCTTCATTTGCGCAACGAAAATAACTTACATCCATTTGTTCAAACTTTAAATTGATCACTCTTTTCTTCAGCAATGTATCAACCAAGAACTTACACCAAATCTTCTCTGAGCATGCCAGAAGTGGCAAGGTTTCACCTCCACCATTATCCACTTCTAGCGTGTTCATCCTCGATACATCAAATGATGTGGAAATCTCAGATTTGCACAGGTCATCTTGCCAAAAGTATCCAGAGACATGATCACCATGGCCTATAAGACCTGCTAATGATACAAAGAAAACTTCTGACAATGTCAAGCCTGCTATATTTTGTCCACGATGAACACCACCACTTGACCTTCCAAAAACATCAAACTGACGATCACTTCCTTTGCCAGATGTCCCTGACAATGTATTATGAACATGTTGGATCAACTGCAATGATTTTCCAGCAGATAGAATTGATCTAGACATGTCCTTAATAAACAGAGGACAAGCTTGGCAATCTATACTGAACTGCTCTTTCCCTTTCATAGAACTTAAAGGGGAGATTGAATCCCTTTCACTTGATTCCTTCTTGTAGTTTGCTAAAGGTGCACGATCACCGGCAGAAGTCCTAGCAGAGAGCTCATCATCAAACTTCTGAAACTGTACTAGTCTTAATAGATAGCTCTTCTCCCAGAAATCAGCCTCATCCACTGAGATTGCTCTGTTTGCGTAAAAAAACATCTGCAACGTGTACAAAAGTGATCAACGCAGTATTTGGAGAGCATAAGGAAAAAAAGGAACAACGGAAATAGGGCATTCCTCTGTCACTACTACTTAAGGAAATCACAGAATGATATTCAAATTTCAGAAATACATGAATCAGGAACATATGGCATAAACACTAACATAAAAGATCTTACGGGGCATCAAACATGATGCTCCCATATATTCACTTGCATAATGCAACAAATACCATCTGCAAAACAATCTTCAAAAGTGCAGAGCTATCATGAGACATCCTTAAACACAACAGAAAACTGTTCTAAGCTATTTGATATGTAACAAATAGTTAGTCACATTTACCTCCTCAAAAGGATCATCGAGTGTTCCTTCAAATAGCCAGGAATCAAGCCCCTCAAAATAAGGCAACAAACTCCCAACAAATATATGGAGGAGCATATGATAAGCTTCTTCCTGAAAGTAGCATGAGCTCTAAATATCAATTCTTAAACTACATGAGAACACACGAAATTAGATACCAAGCTGCTACTGTAGTCACAACCTCACCACCTTGTACTAGACACACTTCATCGAGCTTCTGGTAGAGATAGTCAACCACATGAACTGCCAATTCAGCAGGAGGAAGAGAAGAATCATAGTCGAAGTACTCTCGGGGAATGGCTCCTTGGACTATTTGAAGGAGGAACTCAGCACCTGCGCAAAGACTAATACAAATAAAGGGTCATTCGTATTGTCAAAACAAGAAGAAATAAAGGATAATCAGTACTGAGACAAAGATTGCGCTACATAATGAATGGGTTTACAGAGGTGATAAAACTAATGCATGTCACAAGGAGACTTTTGGAATTGTGTTACAAGCAACTGAAAATGCAACACTTCTAATGGAGCAACCCAAAACAAAATGAATATGGTAAACATGTTGGCCCTAACGAAAGAGTCAAACATTCATGAATGCTGGTGTATGACATAGGAATGCATGATTTCTTAGGGCTGTTGACTACAATGACAGAAAAAGGGTGGTGCAAATTTGAAACATCAAGTCCTTTTCACCTTATGTTCATCTTTATTTATTCCACTTATTCGGTAGGCTCCTAGACCAAGAGAATCATAACTTTCATAAATCACTAGTAAAAGAAGATCTCCGGACAAAGCTGAGAAACCCCTCATAGTATTAGTGAACCACAAGATATCCCAAACTGAACAACTTCCAGTCTTAATTCAATGAGGTTGAACAAGTACAAACCTTGTTAAAGAACTGGCCAAACCTAATATGGTTGGAGTGGTTCCAATTTCAGCATCACATATCTTTATTTCCTCCTTGAGGGCAATATCCCTTAACTTCTGCTCTAAAAACAACTAAACTTAATCTCATGATAGTAAAGAGACCATATTACTATTTAATCCAGAAACTCGTCTTAAATACATACCTTAAGCCATGAAGAGACAGAACATGTAAATGCCCTCAAAGTAGGAGGAGGTAATCTCATAGAAGTCTCAACTTCATTGATTACCATTTCTACCAGCTGTAAACATGTCGCAGCGTGCATAAATTGATTAAGAATTCTGAGAAGGCTTGTCTGGGTAAGGTGAGTCACATATATCCCAGTTTTCGCAAAGTAACTCTTTTCCCTCGGGTCCCAATTGAACAAGGAACTGGAAAATCCTTGCACCATTCGTAAAACACCCTGTACCTGAAAAACGAAGAGAGGAAGATAGCATCTTGAAGTTAAAAGCAGCTGAAGGAGCATAAATTGATAACGCACTCCAGAAACATTAGAACCCATTATACCAAGATATTGGCTTACCAGATCAACTTCATTAGTCCTCAAGGAGGAAACTGGCGTTGCAAAATGTATGCCATCAGAGAAGACCTCATAGATTCGAGTGATTAAACTTTTACAACCCTCTGTCTTTTCCCCATCTGTGGAATAAAAGGGGATTCAAGTCTACTAGCAAGGAAAATGTGATATTTCCCCCGCGGGAGGGGGGGGGGGGGGTGGGGGGGGGGCGGAAGGAAACCAAAAACATAAAAGAGAAGGAGGAAGCAGATATGCATTTGACCGGGAAGAAGGTTTTTGTGCTGAAGTTACCAAGTAGATGATGTGTCGAACTCTCAAGACATTTCTTCAAATCCTCGCTTGCATAACATGGTGGCATCTTCCCCAAACTTCCAATCATTCAATCAAAATACACGAACACCTTCCATCTAAAATTTTCAGCAAACAGATTCATTAACCGCATTAACCGAAATGACAAAGAAACTGGGAGATATATAATATTTTGATTGTAAGAATCAATCTCATATATTTACACTGTGCGCGGTAAGTCTCTCGACCCCAAGCCGAATTCCAATTTCAAATTTCAAAAGGGTTATGTCCTCCTGATAATGCTACCAAGAGGTTCTTTTTTTCTTCCTATAATAAAGTTTGAACTTTTACGCGAGAATTCATAGTTAAGTGTTCTAACCGGAAGGTGGCTCAATTCGCTGCCTAGGATAGTAAGAGAGGAATCAATGATGAGTTACCTTGGGCTTTTCAGAAGAAAAAGAAATACACAAGTAGAATGTCACAGCAGTTGCCACAAACTTTCTCCCGGAAGATGTTTTACGCCAAAACAAATTGAAATCCATTGTTTTAACCGAAAGCGTTTTTTGTGAAGGGAAAAAAAACAAAAGCGTTTACAAAAGGCCCATTGGACATTTTGGGATGGAAAAATTGAAGGCAACATTCAATCCTTTCGGCCTTTCTTTGCCAACACACACTTGACATACCGGTAGCGACTCACGCATAGAGCGCCTGAAAATGGTGCAGCGGCTCACGTATCGCAAGCGCCACAGCTACACCACCAAGTCCAACCAGCACCGGGTCGTCAAGACCCTTGGTGGTAAGTTGGGGCAAGCGGGACCAAGTGCCCCGTCACTGGGAAGAGAATTTAAGGGATCCCTCACTTGAGACCTGCTGAATACAAGAGATCTTCATTGTCAGGGAACCGCAGGACTGTGAATCGTGCCTATAGCGGTGTGCTTTCCGGAGGTGCTGATAGGGAGAGGATAATTCGAGCCTTGTTGGCGGAAGAGCAGAAGATTGTGAAAAAGGTGTTGAAGATCCAGAAGGCAAAGGAAAAGCAAGCATCAAAGAGTTAACAGATTGGGTGATAAAGCAAAAAGTAATCGAGTAATGAAATACGCTTTAGAGTGGAGAGAAATTTTGAACTAGGTTGGTGTTTGATGAAATGTAGAACGGTATTGGAATGTTCTCTTTAAGCCTCAAGGATATATATATATATATAGTCCAGTATATCTACCACAGGCCCACAAAAAGGGCCCATGCAAAAGTATTCCCCGCTGTCGTCAATCTTCTTCCGAACCCCGACTACCATCCCCGCCAATTTCTCTTCTGAATCCCACCGCAATATTCAAAATTTCTCTACGCCTATTGGACTAATGAATGCGCACCGTTTCGGTGACCTACTTAGGAAAGCTACCGGTTCTCGCAGTAAAGGCTGGCCTCCACAGCCGCGAGCCCCATATCTCCACCAACTACTTCATTGACGATGACGGAGGCGGCTGCGCAGTGTACTGGCACTCTCTGAAATTTCAGCGGCCCGCGACCATAAAGTTGAGGATGCAGTTGGTGAACTCCGTTAGCTTTTTTGGGTATGTGGATCATCCCATGAAGATCATTAACGCGAGAACAGCGTTCGCTTTGGCGTTCACACTCTGCTCTCTGTGAAACCCTCCCCGACTCCAACCGCAGATTGAGGTCGAAACTCGATTAAATCTGTTATCCGGAAGTTGGTGTGGCTATCTAGTTTGCTGCTATTTATGAAGACTCACAGTCTGCAGTTTATGAACAGGATACTACTAATGATGTGGGACGAGATGGCAGAAATGTCGTTAGAACATTTGAAAAGCGATGATTGTGTACGTTTCAGGTGCTTTTGGGGTCTTTTAAGAAGCCTCGGGAGGATGGGAAGCTCACAACACATATTAACAGGTTCAGAAGTGAATTACGATTTCTTTTTGTTGTTTGTTTTGGGGTTCGCATCAAATACAATGCCCCACTGCAGGACTAAATTACAAGAAAGAGATTATTTTGAACATCACTAAGTAAATGATATTTTGGTGGCATTGGGGTGATTGCCATTGTTTATCTCTTCATTTGACTGCTCACTTAGGAAGTGCCTTCCGCATGTTTGACCTTGTGTTTCTTGGTGATCGGTGCCCTGTAGGGAATTAATTTTCTTTTTGGATCCCACTATCATCTTAGTCTAATAGCAGCTCAAGCTCTCCCCTTATGATTTTTTTGTTGCATTTTTATCATTTGCTGATCATGTCTGGTGTTATTTTTAATGATTTATTGGCTATTTGATTGGGATGGACCTGTATCATGGTAGAAGCTAATAAGCTATGCTTGCTGAGAGATTACGAGAACATGCTTGTATGAATGACTGCACCTTAGACCTTTACCCTCTTCTGATGTTGTAGATGTGATGGATTGAGGGCAGCGGTTTTTTTCCCCGTTTCAAAACATATGCACAATCTCTATCTTAATAACCATATTGTTTGCTCTGTTTAGGTCACCGTTGAAGAATTAAATTATGTCAGCAAAGGTAGTTGAGTGCCAACTAGCCAAGAAGGAGAGGAGTTACAATCAAGAGTAGGGACGATTGCTCCTTCTGTTGAAATGTTGTATGCATATTTTTTTTTTATGTTTTCTATTGTTCCTGCTCATTGATTTTTGTTTCTGGGGGAGTTACTTGGCAAAGGCAAGAAAACTACAAAGCAAGTAACTGAAACCATTTTATATGCTGAAAAAAAAAAAAGTAACTGAAACCATTTTATATGGGGAGCATTGTCGACATGGGATAGACGTTGTCGACATGGGATAGAGCTGACATAGAAACAGTTCGAATCAGGTTCACAGATGATGTTGATTGAAGACAATTTTACTTCTACGCTTAAATGCATATAATCACCCCAATGCAAGTGCTGCTTGAAAGAGTTTGGCATTTTGTTTTCCAAGGATTAGAATTGTAATTGTTTAGGTTGTGAGCTATCCAACTTTTTATTGAGTTCTTTAATGCGTCACAAACACTTGCGTACCGCAATGTACATGGAGTATTGGTTTAGTGACAAAATGATAGCTCAGTTGAGGAGGGGTTCAGCCTTTTTAGTTGAACATGAGTCCACCAATTAATCAGCTGCATTACCATGGCTTACCTTAAAAGCTATTCAGTTTTGCCCCTAATCTTGTCTCAAGGCTTATCTATGCTCATCTAGGTGGAACTGCCTTGGAAAAGTACAAAGACCACCTTCACTTGTGGCAAGTATTTTTCAGCAACCCATATGAGTGGTGGGTTCACAGGAAACGTAAGAAAACTCAAAGGCACCCAGATTTCAAGCACAAGGATACTGGTGAAGCTCTCTGGTTGAATCCAAACGATCCTCCATGGATTAAAAGATAATTCCAGATACTTGATAACAAGGCCAACGTGACCCTGTAGGTTCCTGTTCCCGTGTCTCTACTTGGATATTTGATGAATAGGGTTGAGTCTGCAGGCCTTCAAAGAACTATCTGCTATGGGATGTTGGCTATATACATGCTTTTACAAGCTTGCTGTTGGTTTCTAGCTGGAAGAAAAATGAATAATGGAAACCAATACTGATACTAGACAGGACTTTGAGCGTGAAAATCTCATGCTGTATATATCCAAGCGCACATCTCAATCGCAAAGGTTGACCATATCAAGCTCTGAAGCTTACTGTAGTCAGTTCTTTGTACAGGGATACAGGTATTAGATACATGATGCGTATGAATACGTCTGCATTTAGACTTTCTCAGTTATACTGAACTAGCAATGTTTTCAAGACGGGAGTGCATATTTGCAAACCTTTTGGCATTATTGAAACTAAGTTTGGATAAGTAAACTGTCTCTTTGAAACTTTCTGGTAGATTTAATGAGAATTCCTAATTGGGGGAATCAGCCTCGCTTTCTTAGATTCTTGAAGGCTTGCATCTGCCCTTAGGCTTTCTCGCCTTGTATATTACTTGAAGCATCAACTAACTCTCAAATCTTCCAGCCAAATGTTAAAAGGGAAGAAACAACAGCTTTACCCCTTCAAGTCATTGCTCAAAACAGATTTAACAAATCCAGGTGATCTGGGAAACAGGTAGGTTAGAGCTTGCTGTTCCTTTATTAGCAATGGAATCGTTGATTAGCCACTTGTTTTGTCTCTTGGAAGATGTGGGAAAGACTATGTATTGATTGTATTATTCACCGGCGGTCCTGAGTCAGTATAGGTATGAGCCAAGAATAGAATGCGCGTTTTCTGAAAACGTCGGAACAACTTTTGCTTTCTAAAATGCCGGAATATTTGCATGACCTTATTTTGGGTAGGGCTGTTCAACCCCGGTGTAGGTGCCGGTTTTGACCAAAATCGGCACCTACACCGAATATGCCGGTTTTCAAATATTGGCCACCTACACCTATACCGTTAAGGGCAAAAATTGGCCCTTAGCGGTAACGATTTTAGCGGTGGCGGTTTTCCGGTTATCTTACATTCATATTGAGCCTTTTTTTTTAACATTTTATGCACTTGGCCCAATGTATTTTTTTTTTTTTTTCCTTTGGTCTATTGATCACATATTAATAAAATCCTATCCCATAAGTAGCCGGTACCAACCATGCCACCATATTAGTGACAACTTGAATATAAAGACCGGCCATTTTATAAGATTTCTGGTGGAAGAATTAAAAAATATTTTGGCTTGAAGACAGAAAAAACATGTGGGCACCATATTTGTCTGCCTTTCAAATTAAAAAATGCTCAAGTTCACAAATTAAGCAAACATACAAATCACAAATGTATTTAAAAATTCCAACAGTTCACAAAAAACTTGCACATGAATTCAAAAAATTACAAGCCACAAATTAAAATAACTAATTTATAAGTTACACATGAATGCATTACAAGTTCACAAATTACACAAACTTACAAACACATAAATGCATTCAAAAATTCCAACCGTCCACAAATTCATCAAACCTAGATAAAATAAATAAATAAATAATCCAGCATTCACTTAACTAATAGAAAATCGCATAAAAAATCTACACTTTAGAGAAGAGTTTTGATAGGAATTACCAACAGAGTAAGTAAGAAATCTCAGCCCTTTTTCTTCCCTTTTCTCTCTTTTCTATGAAACCCCAAAATTGAATTCAAACCCTAGAAATTGCAAACAAAGGGGGAACATATTAAAACAAGTTAAACAATAATATATGTCCAATACTTTCAATAGAACAAATTAAAATCAACAAACCCATTGATTTTTAACTTCATATCGAAATGAATCTCATGCTTGAGAGAGATATGGCAGAGGAGATGAAAGGAGGAAGAGGAAGAAGTCGTGGTCGGCAAAGGAGGAGCGGCAGCCTGCAGGCGTGGTGGTCGGCGAAGGGCTGTGCCGCCTGTGCGCAGGAAAGGGAAAGGAGGGAGAGAGAGAGACAGGCACGGCCATGGGTTTGGGGGGGGGGAACTTCCGAAAAATAGAAATTGGAGGGGGGGCAGTGACGGTGTCGAAGAAAATTGGGTTGGTTGGGGGGGGGGGGGGTTTTCGGAGTAAGTGAAAGACGTAGTTTCTCATTAAGAGAAACTACGTCGTTTTGTAGTAAAAAATAATTAAAAAATTAAAACATAAATACCAGTTTCCCGAGTATCGAGAAACCGGTGCCGGGTAAACCGGGACCCGAGATTATCCCGGTTTTTACAAAAATCCCAAACCGGCATCCCGGTGAAGCCGGGTACCGGCAACCTGGTGCCGGTGCTGGTGCCACCGGAAAATTCTGGTGGCACTGAACAGCCCTAATTTTGGGTTCGTTCATAATTGTACTGTAAGAGCCAACGTATGTTCAGTAGCTCAAAAAATGAGTGCAACGCTCATACCATGGAATACTCTTCTCATGACACATATAGAGGAGTTTTTTCATTTTTAGACCATAAACTTACATTAAATTTTTTAAAAAAAGTTCCAAACTATCAAAGTTGACTCATTTAACCACAAAATTATCAAACTATATCAACTTTTGTTATGTTATAGGATCAAAACATCAATATTGTGCCATGTAGCATATTTTCTACATATTTCAACCGTCAGATCTTATTACAGTGCAATGGTTGATGTATTTTGATAATTTTAGAACTAAACGTGAGGACTTTGATACTTTGAACCGCATTTTGAAATTGGGCTAAAAGTGATGTTTCCCGTCAATATAATTTCAAATGTCTGTTTTGTGGTTTTCTCCGAACAAGGGTGACAATCTGGACGGAGGGTTCCTTTCAGAGTGAAGACCCTATCTTTTCATCGGGACATCCGACATCATAGCAGATGGGAGTACCACTACGAGATACACATGAACAGATGCATAAAAGAGATTTTTCATTCTGATTTTAAGCTCTTTACCGGTTTTTATGTCCAGAATTCCGGGATCTTGCTTCGAAAGTTCACGGGAAGTTTTTATTGCATAATTTTATTATCGGTGAGGCAATCTCCGTTCTTATTTGTCCCAGCATGCTGTTCTCAATAAAGTGAGTTCGAGATTGAGCCTTCCATGTTCGTTTCCTTCCTCTCGCCATGCATGTTCTCTCTGGGGCACATAATATTCTCGCTTTTCCTTATATTGAAGAATGGAGCTCCAATGGTTGATGCAGTGCAAGGAGATGAGGTACGTTCATAGAGAGGGCCACTACTATATCCAAACATCCGAGCACAAGTAGTGGGTTTTGTTGAGAGAGCCATATTTACAAACTACATGGTTTTTGCTTTCTAAGGTGACAAAAGAGGACTAGTTTAACAAGCCAAGGTGATCACTGTGAAGATGTAAAAGGCCATAAGCAAGAGTTAAATGCAATAACCAATTGCCATGTTGATGCTCCTACTGAGACCATAGCTCCAGCGCCAAAAGAAGATGATGGAGATTGACAATGACGGCCATAGCTATACATTAGGCTTCAAGGTTTTTGAATTGGACGAGAAGAGAAGAGAAGAGAGTGGGTTCGGGGGCAGAACTTGGGCGACAAGGCCCTTTTCGTAGGATATAATTGGGCTATATGCGTCTCAGCCCCGAACGGTCCAGGGATCAGACCAAATAGCGAGAGACCCAATGGCGTGTGTGTTCAGTTTGGAGAATCAGAGCATAAAACACATCTACAAAAACCCTGAAAGGAATTGTTCTTATTGTTGGTGTACAAACGTAGTACTACTAGATTTTGTTTATCAATTACAAAAACAAATCCTCTACTTTTAATCAGATTCTTCATTAAACTCTAAGTGGAACACAACAACCAGTCAACACTGAGTCGTCTCCTGACAGCTCTAAGGTCAAATGTATTTATTCTAGGACTAATATCTGCTTTTGACGGATTGGTTGCTTTTACAGGATTTATGGGTCTAGTGCATGCATGACCCAGCTGCGTGACCTTGATGAACGCAGCGCAGTAAGTCCATGTGATCAAAATGACCGCAGACCATATTGGATAGCTTGGGAACTTTGATCAACTTTTTATATTCTAATAAAAAAAAACATTAGCCCCCTCCATCTCGTGACTTTCACGTGTGATCTGACTCAAAACCATATTGATCGGTGATTTTACGCGCTTTTATCACATGATGTAATATATATATTTTTTTTTAAAAAAAAATTAGCATTTAAAACCAAAATATTTGTATTAATCAGAAAGAGACATTCGAACTAATTCAATAATTAAGAAATGCTCATACTGTATTATATATGATTTTAAATTAGAGTCAAAACATGCAGTTGTTTTTTCTTTTTTTTTAATCTTTTTAATAAATAAGGGTACAGTCGTCATTTTTAGCGTCAACGGGGGCTTCCTCCTTGGGATCCAAGAAATGCTCATTTTCTTCGGTCAATTGCTTCAGTAACTTGTGCTGGTATAATGTCTATGCCATGGTCGGCGAGGGCGGCTAATAGCCTCTTAAACCATTGACCCGTCGTAGCTTAATCATGGGTCCGCCTACAAATTGGAGACGTCTGCAACTTTTACAAAAAAAACACGACAAGTTTCTTTGTCTCAGGAGGCAATTCCCCGACAGCTTGTTTTCCAAAACCATTCTGAAATATTACACATTACGGAAAAAATTGTTGAAAAGTTTGAAGGTTTCCTTTTGTTTATAAAACAAACACGTTTTCATGAAATGGTAAAAATCTCTAGAAACACCGAGCTTTCCGTATAATCCGTACGGTTAAGATGATGGTTTTCCTGGCCTAATCCATTTTTTCCCGAAAGCGTACGTAGAGCTTTTTCAAGTTCAGTGAAGTTTTATCCACCGTATCTTGCATTAGGCGCCCATAAATCTTACTCTGTGGGCCATGTACTAAGGTCACCATGATTTAGAAACGTGCTTAGAAAGTCTGGTACTTTGGTCTTCATGTACTATGGCCTGCAACCATGAATCCTAAGACAAAGAGCAGCCATGGCAGCACCTTCTTACCTGCATCTGATCTGAGGCTATCAAGCTCGGATTGGACAAGATCATGTTTCTCTCGTAGTTACCTTGGTCCGGGTAAGCATAGAGAGGTTTCAGTTACAGTGCCCATAAAACTGGTAAAAATCCTACCTTTTGGCCACCTGCAATAATATAATCGTTTTAGGATAGAAAAGTTTGTATAGAACCCTACAAGTACTTTCTCATTGTCGTATAACAGGTGAGAAAGCGGCAAGCTGCAGAAATCAATTTCTTTGTTCCCATCATTTCTATCAAAGTGAGTAAATCGTGCTAGTCTTCAGTAGCGATCATGTTCTACATAGAAGCTGACTATTCTTGTCCCTTGTCAAGCAATAGAGGAGCAGGAAGTAGACATTATAATAGCGACTTGAATTGCATATATAATTTGAAGAGATATATAATATATAACAGGTGGACTTCAAGTTTCGAGCAATATAAACTCTATAATGAGCACCAAGATCCTTTGTAATTTTTTACCTTGATTGGACGTGCAATTCGGAGAAAGATAGACTTAACAGTTTTCATGTTATGAGCATCACCTTAAGTTCGCCTCCTCTCTAATTTGCACCGTACCATCTCAAAACTTACACACCGTTTCTGTATATTTTGCCTCTTTCTATTACCAATCTCTAACTCGATAATAACAGACCCCTTCCACCCGATAGCATTGAGAAAATGAAACGCCGATTTGCTTAATATACGTCAGATAAACAATCGGATATATTGCCCCGAGAGTTAAAATTAATTCTCAAATTACCCTTATGCTGTGTAAAATGGAGGGGCCAACGTTCGGCTTCAGCAAATAAGTCATTTTCCGCGCCACTCCTTACTACTTCTCTGTCTCCAAAGTGCAAACCATATAATCCTAGCAAACACGTTATGTCGGCGAGATCACGAAGAACCATTTTATAAATTTTTTCCCGAAAGCGCGAGAGCTTTGCAAGTTCCCAAGTTCATCCGTTATCTTGCTTAGGCGCCCTGGTGGGCCATGTACTGTCAGATTTAGAAACGAGCTCATACTCTGCAGTACTCAGTTCATGCAACTATGGCCTGGTCAACCATGAAATCCCATAAGGAAGCGCAGCCATGACACAGCAATTCCTTCTTAGCATCTGAAATCTGAGAGCTATCACGTCCTCGAACGTACGTTGGTCGTAGCATCATGTTTACTCTCGTAGTTACCTTGGAGGTTACCTGCATCAGAGAGGATTTCATGTTACAGCTCCCCCATAAAACTGGTAAAAATCCTACCTTTTGGCCACCTGCAATAATATAATCGTTTTAGGATAGAAAAGTTTGTATAGAACCCTACAAGTACTTTCTCATTGTCGTATAACAGGTGAGAAAGCGGCAAGCTGCAGAAATCAATTTCTTTGTTCCCATCATTTCTATCAAAGTGAGTAAATCGTGCTAGTCTTCAGTAGCGATCATGTTCTACATAGAAGCTGACTATTCTTGTCCCTTGTCAAGCAATAGAGGAGCCAGGAAGTAGACATTATAATAGCTATATATATATCGAATTAAAATTTATATAATTTATTTCTTGAATTGCATGATATAATTTGAAGAGATATATATATATATAACAGGTGGACTTCAAGTTTCGAGCAATATAAACTCTATAATGAGCACCAAGATCCTTTGTAATTTTTTACCTTGATTGGACGGTGCAATTCGGAGAAAGATAGACTTAACAGGTAGATTTCATATCATTTAATATTATCCAATTATAAAGTTATGAGCATCATGAGTCCTACAATAAGGTTCGCCTGTTCGATATATTTCTCTCTAATTTGCACCGTATAATTTGGGTAAAAAATTATAGAATATTCCATCTTTATAATGAAGTTCATTTGTTTTGTCTATTTTTCTCTAACTTACACACCGTGCATTCTGTATATTTTGCCTGATTATTAATTAATGCTTTCTATTAAAAGAAAATTAGGAAGTTAAATTCATGATTTCGTCTGGTTTTCAATCTCTGACGACTCCCTTACCCTCTTCTACGATATATAACAAATAAATAAATAAAAAATTACTCCCACAGACCCCTGTCCACCCGATAGCATTGAGCAGGTTGGTGCAACTGATGATGCCTTTGGTTTTTTTTTTGCCCCTTCATGTGGAGAATATGCGCCGAATTTTTAAAAAAGCTTAGGGTCATATACGTCAGATAAACAATCCATTATTGGATATATTGCCCCGAGAGTTAAAATTAATTCTCAAATTACCCTTATGCTGTGTAAAATGGAGGGGCCAACGTTCGGCTTCAGCAACTTCTTTCTATAAGAGAGAAAAACCAAAGCTCATTTTCCGCGCCACTCCTTACTACTTCTCTGTCTCCAAAGCCACCATAAGCAATGGTCGTCACGGACCTCTTCGTCGGCGAGATCACCACGGAGCTCCTCAAAATGCTGGTAGCTATATCACGCAAGGGATGCCTCTGCAAGTCCACCGCCGAGCAGCTTTGCTGCTCCATCGAGCAAATCCGGCCAATAATCCAAGAGATCAAATACTCAGGGGTTGAGCTCTCGGAGTTCCGTCAGTCTCAGATCGACCGCCTCTCAGAGACCCTCCGCGACGGCCTCGAACTCGCCCACAAAGTTATTCTGTCGCCCCGGTGGAACGTCTACAAGAACTTGCAGCTGTCGAGGAAGATGGAGAAGCTTGAGAAGAACGTGTCGAGGTTCGTGCAGTGTCTCGTGCCTGTTCATGTGCTGGCTGACGTTCACCACATGAGGTTCGAAACGGCCGAGCGGTTTGACCGGCTGGAGGGGTCGGCTCTGCGGCTGGAGCAGAGGCTGGGGGCTGTAAGCTTCGGAGGAGGAGGGTGGATGGAGGAAGCGGTGAAGAAGGTGGAGGAGGAGGAGAGGTGGATGGAGGATTGTTCGATGAACTTGGGTGTGGGGTTGGACTTGGGTAAGAAGAAGGTGAAGGAGATGATGATCGAGAGAGATGACTTGGGAGTTGTTGGGATTTCTGGGATTGGTGGCTCTGGGAAGACCACCTTGGCCAGAGAACTTTGCAAAGATAATCTGGTTCGAAGTAAGTACCGTGGATTTTGAAATTTGAACTTTTTTCGCGTTCATGGTTTCGGATGAATCTTGTTGTAACTTGTACCGCGGATCAATAGCTCATGAAGTTAATGTCAAACTATCACCATATGCAGGTTTTATTTTTTTTTCTAAGCCATGAGTTATTTATAAATTACTTAGTACTTATAGCTTCAAGAAGGTCCAAAATACGAGTCAGTGTTACCCGTATTGATCCAAAAAGTTTATTTCTGGCTCCATATACAGGTTACTTCAGAGATAGGATTTTGTTCCTGACGGTCTCTCAGTCTCCGAATGTGGATCAGCTGAGAGCAAAGATTTGGGGATACATCATGGGCAATGAAAACTTGGGTCCTAATTATCTGATTCCCCAGTATAACCTACAATACGAATGTAGAATTGGAGCACGAACCCTGGTGGTATTAGATGATGTGTGGAGTCTTTCAGTGCTTGAAAGACTTATACTTCCTGGGTGTAAAATCCTTGTGGTTTCACGTTTCAAATTTCATCCAGTTGTCAAGGCTACTTATGATGTAGAATTGTTGACGGAGAAGGATGCAATGTCTCTATTCTGTCACTCTGCTTTCGGACAAAAGTCCATGCCTCTTCATGCTAACCAGAATCTAGTCAAGCAGGTACAGTTATCGAACTCTCGGCCTGGTGAAATCCCCTTGTATATGAAAGAGTGAAAAAGATATTTTTAGTTCTTGTATTTGATTCGGTAGAGTTATTAAATCGGATCTATCAGGGGATTAGTAATTTGGGTAATTCACATCTAGATCATGAATGTTTGCGGGTGTGGGAAACAGCTTTCAGATGACTAGCTGGTTATCTTATTGTTGCTGTTGCTGATATGCACTGAAATTGCATTCAATAGGTTGTAAGTGAGTGCAAAGGTCTGCCTTTAGCACTTAAAGTGATTGGAGCTTCGCTGAGGGATCAATCCGAAATGTTTTGGGCAAGTGCAAAGAACAGGTTATCTCGAGGCGAGCCTGTATCTGAGCCCCATGAAAATAAGTTGCTTGAACGGATGGCTATAAGTGTTGGTTTCTTGTCTGACAAGGTCAAGGAATGTTTCCTGGATTTGGGTGCCTTTCCCGAGGATAAGAAGATTCCTCTTGATATCCTCATCAATATGTGGGTTGAGATCCACGATATTGATGAAGAAGAAGCATTTGCCATTCTTGTTGAGCTTTCGAACAAGAATCTTCTCACCCTAGTGAAGGATGAGAGGTATGCAGGGTCGTTCGTTCTTTGTGGTTGACATAGGTTTCTCTTATTCTAGCGTTCTAACCCCTCTAATTTGCTAATCTGTCAGAGCTGGAGACATGTACAGCAGTTGCTTGATCTTTGTTACTCAGCATGATGTGTTGAGAGACCTTGCTCTTCATTTAAACAATCGTGTCCCCATAAATAAGCGCAGGCGGTTGCTTATGGCAAGAAGAGATTCTGAACTTCCAAAAGATTGGGCGAGGAATTCTGACCAGCCATTTGATGCCCAAATTGTTTCAATCCATACAGGTATATCATCACTCTTTCTAGACTGCTTCCCTTTCAGTCAGAGAAGATATTGTTATTAGTAATTTCTCCAACCAGTTCAGAATGCAAAACGAATATGCATCTCAGTTAATTTGTAGGTTTGTAATGGTACTTCATCTTCTACTCTTCATGCTCACATTGACATTTGTTTCCCTATATAGGTGAAATGAATGAAATGGAATGGTTCTCCATGGATTTCCCTAAAGCTGAAGTGCTTATCGTGAACTTCTCCTCAGACAAGTATTTTTTACCTCCCTTCATTGATAACATGCCAAAGCTCAGGGCACTGGTTGTTATAAATTACAGTTCATCCACTGCAGCCCTTAAAAACTTCACAGTATTTACCAATTTGGCCAACTTGAGAAGCCTCTGGCTTGAAAAGGTCTCCATTCCTCAATTTTCTGAACTTTCCATCCCCCTAAAAAGTTTGCAGAAAATGTTCCTTGTCCTATGCAAGGTTAATAGCAGTCTTGGTCAGTCAGATGTATACCTGCCTCTGCTTTTCCCCTGCCTTTCAGAGCTCACAATTGATCACTGCCACGATCTAGTTGAGCTACCTTCTAGCATCTGTGGGCTCTCACTCAAACATCTGAGTATCACCAATTGCCATGGTCTAGGCCAACTGCCTGGTAACGTGGGTGAACTGGGAAAGCTAAAAATCCTGAGATTATATGCTTGTCCAACATTGAAGATGCTTCCTCGAGGCATTTGTGAGCTAGGACGGTTGACGTACCTTGACATTTCTCAATGTGTTAATTTGTCGTGTCTTCCTGAAAGGATTGGCGAACTAGGAAGTCTGGAGAAGATTGATATGAGCGAGTGTTCACAAATTAGGAGTCTACCGAATTCTGTGGCTTCACTGCAATCACTGCGTCATGTAGTTTGCGATGAGGAGGTTTCTTGGCTGTGGAGAGACGTGGAGAAGGCCATGCCGGATCTCCATATTCAGGTTGTTGAGAAATGTTATAGTCTGGACTGGCTAAACGATTAAACATGTTAGACTGTCACCATTTGTATCATTGTTGTGTATTAGAAAACTCTTTTGTTAGAAAGAGAAAATTAAGGAAGCTGTGAGTTGCTCTGTCGTTCCATTCTCGGCTTTCTGATATCTCTCTCTGGTTGTCTAGAAATGTGAAATAGAATAAATTATAAACGTGTTTGGTAGGCTGCCATTAGCCAGTGATTTGTATTTTGCTCTATTGAACTTCTGAAGCAGCGTGCTCAAGGGATCAGAGTACAGAATTCTCCATATTTCGCTGAAAATCCAACTACCCAACACTCAAATTTGTACAACTTTTGACAGAATTTTCTGCCCCCCATTTGTTGCCGTGGAAGTCTTCGTTCTCTGCATTAAACTGTATTGTAATTGACCAACCATTGTACTGGCTACTAATTACATGGAGAACATAGCCCTTAGGATTTCAAGTACCATAATTGGTAGTTCGATTCCAGCTCAGAAACCACCACCACATTTGTCAAATTCTTTTCCACAGGAGAAAGAAAAAGCATGCAACTTTTGTAGTAAATTAGATAATCAGTTTATCACCTACAGGACGCTAATGACGGGCTGCTAGGAAGCATCGGTGGGGACACTTTCAGTGGGTGACTTGACTAATACATTCACCTTGAAAGTATACTCCAAAAGGTAGAACCAGAACCGGATATTCGGAACCGCGCCACCAGCCCTCGCCAACTTTGATAAGGATATGCACTCTTTTTTTCTCTTACCTTTCTAGCGTGGGCTTCTGGTCTGGATCATGATGGGACAGTTCCAGCATTATTTAACATGGAAAGCGCGGAGAGAGAGAGCGAGAGAGCGAGAGAGACAGAGACGTGTGGGGACTTTCAGAGATTCGCATTCCTCATACCCAGAGTGATCCACCCGAGTTCGAAGTGAGGAGCAAGCAGGTAGCTTCGTTAGTCGGTCTCAGGACTGGTTGTTTAACTTTCTAGTCGTTGAAACGAAGGCAAGTAAACGTTCACACCAAAGCGTTCACATTTGATGAAGTATCTGGCCAAAGAAATGGCTTCCACAGGACTAACAAATTAATTAAAACCTTTCATTTCTTGTCAGGTTTTTAGGTTAAATCACACAAGAAATAGACTATAGTCAATCATGCTGCATGCACGATAAGACTATTGAGGCCTAGGCTTAGCATCTCTATTTTTCGTCTTCATTAAATTAGTCGCCTATAGACTTCGGATTCCTGTTATGTTTCGTCACCCCCAAGTATTTTTATTAAATTTGTAAAATTGAATATCAATCTATTTTGTCTTTTTAGGTAGTTCTCTCATCCTTTACTTTCATATCTTTATATACACTTGCCCATGCCATTTCATATAACTTAAGCTAAATATCTCTCATCCTGCAAGTTGGACTGAAGCGATTTCATATCTTTCTTGATACTTTCAAGTGTGGCACAAGCTAGAACTGTTTGATACAGAGTGTGATTTGACTCTATAAATGAGTTTTTTTCTCTCCTGAAAAGAAGAAGCTAACCCTCTGGTCTATCAGCCATTCGGGAGAAGGAAAAATCTAACCCTTTACTCGAAGAGTCAACCTAACTCCACTAAGGACTGCAGCTGAATGGCAATGTTCTGCCTGATTCATTGCGCTCCACCAGCGAAGTTCCAACCAACAAAGTTGGGAGAGAGGGAGAAGTCTAAACATTTCCTCTTGTTTAATCAACCAACAACGAAATTCTTAAGAGGTGCAGGGGAAAGATGGATAAACACCAATCCAGCTTGAGCATATAGATAAACTGAGAAGCCCGAAGCAGAGTATGCAAACAAGAAAAAACCACAGGTCCATCATTTTTGAGCCAACAAACATAACGCCACCATAAAAAATATAGTCACTGTGTACAGTATGAAGGGACAAAAAGGTTTATAGTGACGTCGCTCGCTTTTCCTATTCAGCACAGATAACTGGGATGAAAATCGCCATGTAAGACATGGATAAGGGATCAACCAGCAGCACATGACATCAAATGAAATACTCCAAAAGGCTATCCCTTGGTGATACTTTAATCTACATTCGGACCATGCCTTGTCTTTCGTAAGACAAAACCCATATTTTGTACAGAGTACATAGTCTTCATATACAAGCGGGTAAAACTTACTCACATAAATCTGGATGGGATGTACTCGTTTAGCCTCAGGGGATAATTGTAAAACTCGTCATTTCTAACATCTCCATTCCGTTTTTGGAACGGAACCCACCACGGAACTCCCCTGTCATTAACTGTATGCTTGGCATCGAGTGTGTGATCCAGCACCAACCCAACAATCATTGCCACAGTCGGGGATGATGAGAATATTGTGTTAAAAATGTTGTTAAACTGCGACAGTTAACAAAAAAGAAGACAAAAGATCAGACAAATATAAAATATACGAATTATAATGTTCATGTACTAGGAAGTAAAGATTTTTTTTTTTCTATTTTCTAACAATAACTAGGTGGCATGGGTTTATCACTTGTCTCCCAACGGAAAACTCATCAGTCCTTCCAAAGTTTTTGAAGAAACATTCAAACTAAGGACTTTGAATGTCAATAACTGAAGAATTTTTGATGAGGCGAAGAATCAATGTAGCCATACTAAACAAGTCTCATCTTTGCCAAGGCTCAAACCTAAAGGCTCAGTCCAAGTATTATTCCTGTCTAAAGAGTGTCAGATTCACATACAACATAAGGCTGGTTGGCACACACTTGTATTTCCTCTTCGTGCATGATAGGTGCAGAATCAGTAATCATTTATTTTTCCATTAACCTATCTCAAACCTTTTCCTGTTGTGACGGATGAACATGGAAGAATTGAATACTGTAAAATGAAATTCAAAGGGGGAAACAATGACAAGAAGACAAAATGGATAAAAAAGCAATATTCTGTATATAACTTACCCATCCACCACCTGTCTTAATTGGTCCATGGCCATTATTCGGATCGGAGTTCATGACAAAGTATTGAGGTATTGATATCCCAAGAAACAAGGACAGGCCCAAAACGTAGAGGTTTCTCAAGGAATTATTGTTTACAAACTGTAAGAACGAGATACCAACAGCAGCTGCAGATAAATAAACAGGCAGGGAATATTTCCATTAATAAGACATCGAGAAGATCAAGACCGATTGAATCCAAGGATAAGAACATCACTCACCAACAATTCCAAACAAAACACAGTATATTGCAGCAAATATCGGTAACGGGATAGATGCAAAGAAGGCACCGAACTTCCCTGAATGACGCCAAGGTGACACACTTAGGCTTGAAAAGATAACCTCCAGGCTAATACGTAATAGATAATGCAACTCATGGTCAAATAAAAACAAACCAAATATAGAGAAGAAGATCATGAAAGCAGTTGAAATCTCCACCACTCTTCTGCTTCCTATGTGAGTCAATCCAAGGAGGCCTACATTTTCACTGCAATCATGCCAACAAGTCAAGCAAATGGCCACTTGTTAATATGGTCAATAAGCGGTGATCTTTGGATCACAGATAGAATGGCACCTGGTTGATTTCATTCTAACCATCAGTCTATAATTTGAAAATTGCAACTGGCACAGAACGAATTGAACTCAATTGTGTTCTTGAATAGCATCACAGAAAGGCACAAACCTTGTATGGACACTATTTTAAAAAGTGACCAACCTCATCTCACAAGCATGGATTTTGACAACCAACAAGAACCCAGAATGGTCCATAGAATGGCCAAACTCTTCAGGCTAGAAGCCTCTCCTCATGGAGGACCCCAGAGGGGTCCATTGGATTGTCAAACTACTCCAGGACTCCAGGGCTCAAGGTTTATCATAACGCAGCGTTTTTACTACCAACCTAATGTATCGACATCGTAAACAAATGACAAATG
This sequence comes from Morella rubra, assembly GCA_003952965.2. Classification (NCBI taxonomy): domain Eukaryota; kingdom Viridiplantae; phylum Streptophyta; class Magnoliopsida; order Fagales; family Myricaceae; genus Morella; species Morella rubra. The sequence continues at coordinate 28,199,019 of CM025851.1, forward strand.
CATGCCTGTATTGTTTGTAACATCATTCTTTTCTTCTTTTTTGGCTAGGTGGCCTCTAGTACCGTAATTGGCTGTGAACACCAAAGAACTGTTTTCACGACCAGTTACAGCAAATTTTGAGACTCAAGCTAAACAAATACCCAAAATGGACTAGTATATAGTTATTAAAGCATCGTTGTCTTACACAGATGCCGTAGTACCAACAGCAGAACCAAAAATCCCCTCAAGCAGCAAGCCAACACCCTGCATTTGAAGATAACCATATTTCACATTCTGAAAGGTAATGCAATACCAGTATTCACTCACTCCCCTACACATAAGAGCGCACACAATAGACAGAGACAGTACATCTATAATTGCTTTGACACAAGATTAAAAGAAAGAGAGTTTATGGCTGTACATGCAGGCCAATACTTCTGCTAAGCACATGTGTTGGAGGCGGAGTAGCACCTGAAAGACGTGCCGCTGCAACAAATGTTCCAGTCGACTGCCAAAAGTTCAATAAACATTTAATCAACGAAATGAGACCAGAGAGCCAAATAGATTCCTCCTAAATGAGAAACGAATCAATATTCATACACTAGACAGGGTTTGGAGAATCCTGTACAAAGGATCAAATAGTTCAACTGTCTACACTGGAAGGATATTGACATAATTCTTGAAATATTTTAAATGATTCTAAAGTGGTGATTTTCAGGAATAGTGATTCAACCTCAACAGATGTAACAAGTGCTGCCCCGATCATCCCAAAGACATGGCTTGCTTTGAATATTGGAGTACCCCACTGAAATGGGTAAGGAATTCTAATCCTTTTGAAAAATAAAACAAATTATGTATCAGAAATGTATTATTCTTCTAAAAAGGGAGTGGTGAACCCATATGCAAATAGGGAATCCATTATCTGGACATACCAAGGAGCAGACTGTATTAGGAACGAATGATCTATGCGGCAATTCATTTTTGTTTGCTCTTTTACGTTGTTGTAAGCACCAGCTGCCGTGAGGATAGCGGCAAAAGCCCAGACAATACCAATGCAAAAAAGCAAACCAAACCTCTCAAGTATGACATGGCCCATAGGAAGGATGCGCTTCACATACTACACCCAAAAACATAGTGTGAATCAAACTTGCAGAAAGGAATCTTCACAGCAAGATGGTAATTTGAGAAAGATTTATAACCTGGGTAACAACCAGTAGAATAAGCATGGGCAGGCCAATCTCCACACAGTTGGCAAGCTGTATAGAACATAAAAGAGTCATATAGTAATTCGGTTATTAAATTTCAATGCCATGAAGGTGTTTTAAAACAAGTTACCAGTGGGAAGCCCCTCATGAACAGACCAAGACCCACTACACAGACCATTGGTACAAGTACAATGGGAGTAAATAATCTGGAGAAGAAAAACAAAGTGAGTACAGTCAGACGGGAAAAAATAAAAAAAAAAAGATCCTCTCATTTTTCAGGACCAGGTTCAATCCAGAACCCATAAGATGGAAAACAGTTGTAACCATCAAATCAGATGTTTAGTGTGAGTTGATTTTCCACATGATGGTTACATTACCTTGTGAACTTCCCCCATGCTTTACTATATCCGATGACGATGATGAGTAGGGAAGATACGATTAGGGACCCCTGAATTGTTCTCATAGTGTGAATAAATCTCTGCAAGCATCGTCATTATAATCATCAAGTTATTGTTTGTATCAAATTTCAAGAGCACATATCTAGACTAATGTAGAGAATAAAAAGGCAAGGCAGTTCGATGGGAAACCCACCGAAAATGCACCAGGACTATCCATATTTTTAGTTAACAGCTGGAGAGAGACTAATGCAATAGGGTAAAAACACCAAAGCTTGAGGAATAGTGGGAATTTTAATGGAATAGAAAAAGAAATTCATGTTGAAAAACAGAAGCACGTGCTAGGAAGAACTTTTCAGAAGAATTAATATCAGACATATAATTCAAGAGTATTTGTTACATCCACAAGAATATCAGATTATATCTTATTATAGTAAAATAGCCCTGATAGTCCATCTCATATAAGCTCATTCAGACACAAAGAACCGTCCAACAATGAATTAGTAAAGTGTTATGGCTCATGTTAGCAAGAGAATAACTAGAGACAAAAAAAAAGAAAAAAGAATTAGGTTATCCTTTTTTCTTTCTAGTCAAATGTAGCTTGTACTTTACATACATCATGCCCGGTTGTGAAGTTCTGATCAGAGTAGTCATTGATAATTGCCAACACTGGTATGACGAAAGCAAATGATGCACCCATCACTGTAGGTAGCCTCGTCCCAATAATTGTTTGCAGCAGTGTGTTCAGCCCGGCCATAAAGAGTATTGTTTGAATGACACGAGCTTTGTCACCCTGTTTACAAGAAAGTGAATCTTGAATACAGATATTACAGCAATGCCACTGGATTGAGTTTTAATGAAGAATTGATAAAACCTCCAGCAACTTAACTTTAATTTTTGGAAAAAATGATAAGATGCGAAAAGCTTACATGGTTTCCGCCCATACGAGGCACTAGTACACTGGAAATCAAAACCGTAGTACCAAGCATTACAATATAGTGCTGAAAAGCTAGTAAGAAAGTTTCCACTGTGAAATATTGAACATCAAAAATAGTTAGTTGCAGAATAAAATTGAAATAAGAAAACAATCTACCAAACGCGTTCCCTGGGGGAAATCTCCATGGGGATATTCGAGTAGTATAGAGTGCTTCTAATGCAGAATAAGTAGTGCAATTAGATATGCTTACATTTAAGATAAACTAGTTGTCAAACATAAGAACAGGAAAAGAAAATAAAAATCGAGGATTAAAATGAAAAATAAGTGATACGCAACATTAAGAAGAGAAGGACCCACGAAGAACCAAGGTGCATAAAATAACTTTCTGTGATCCTCTCTCAACCTGCCAAATAGATGGGGACATGGAGCTAAACTAGACAAAAGAAATACCAAAAGCATCCACCTTTATCACAGTATCTTTAACTTTACCCTTTTTAATTTTTCCTTTGGCAGAACTAAAAAGAACCAAAATACTACAGAGATACTGAACCATTAAATCGAACCACAACCGAAGACCAGGAAAAGAGAGTGATACTGACGCCAAGAAGGGTTGGAGTGGATGCAGAACTGGAGGTGCAGGAGTTAAACTAGACAGAAGAAATACCAAAAGCATCCACCTTTATCACAGTATCTTTAACTTTACCCTTTTTAATTTTTCCTTTGGCAGAACTAAAAAGTACCAAAATACTACAGAGATATTGAACCATTAAATCGAACCACAACCGAAGACCAGGAAAAGAGAGTGATACTGACGCCAAGAAGGGTTGGAGTGGATGCAGAACTGGAGGTGCAGGAGTTGCTCTGCAGGGGGATAAAGGGGACCCCTCGCGCCTCCAAGAGGAAAACCGGAAGACGGTGGCACCGCCCGTGTTGGCTGTGGCTGGTGGCCGTTTGCTGTTTCCCCCATCTTCTTCTTCTTCTTCTTCTTCTGGGTTCCTTTCTTTTCTCAACTCTTCCTCTTCTTCTTGTATTCCTCCGGTTTCTTTTTATTCTTCTCTTCCAAGCTTTAAATCACCGACAAAAGAAATATTATGGAAAATACCAGAAAAAGGCAAAGTAATATTAAACTTCAAAGGAAGTTCAGTTGATTCCTTCAAGAAAAGGAAAGGTAATTACAACTCAGGGGTCTCTGGTCATTTACTAACGTATAAGCTCCGTCAGGGTGGAAAGAGAGAGAGAGAGACAGAGGGAGTTTGGGACTACGTTATGGTTGTCGTGGATAAACGTAAATAGCGTATGGGCACGACGCCTGGGGTTTCAGTTTTCGAGGAAGTTTAAAGTTATGCACTATCGCTCATAGAAAAACAGCATGTTCACCGTAACAAATTAGCTATCAAGTTTCTGAAAATAACTATTTTGCCATTGGTTGCGCATTCTGTTGGGCTTCTTCCAAAGAAACTTGGCGGTATGCCAGTATACCTCCATCGTTTTGTTTTTTCCCTCCTTGCCCTTTTTTTTTTGGGGCTTGAAAATACTTTGAAATAATCAAATAATAATTCAAATTGCAGTTTCGGACGCTAAGACTGTGGATTAGACACATATCTAGGAGTTCAAATTATCACTGGCACAAAAAATTCATGAATAAAATAAAAATTAATTAATGAATCAATCAGTCTCTCTAAATTTATAATAATATTACTCTGTAGCACAATCTCCGTTCGAACCGGACACTTCAGTTTACTCCAACGGCCTCTTTCAACCAACGGAGTCACGGACTATGAATCTTTGGGCGATATCTTACTGTATTCTTTTGTCTGAGCCTAAGTTGCTGTTAGGTATCGGTTGCTTAGATGTCTAATCAACTCGATTAATCGAAGCCATCTAAAATCTTATCCCCTTCACCTTCGTGCAGTCAAGGCTTTAGAATGTGTCTGCTAAAACTGCCAAGGCCAAGTAACCACGTGTAAATGCACCGAAAAGTATTTGAGCTTTCGGCCTACTTCACTCCATTGCCTAGTCCTTACTTTGCACTTCACTATCGGCCGACATCCAACATTAGAGATAGCGCATTAGCGCTAGATTTGTCGTGTACTGTGGGCTGTGGGTATCGGGGGCTAGTGGGCAAGGGCGCATTTGGTAGCTTTTTGTTGGTGGTGTGTCAGTTCGGTTTGACGAAATCTTTGAGATTCTAAGGTAACCGTGAATATTTAGGTGATATTAAAATTATATTAATATGAGAATAGAAATTGTTAAAAAAATTGATGTGTAAAAAAGGTAATAAAATGTTGTTTTAAAATACGTGTATGTGATATTTAGATTGTAAAAATAAAATTAGAATGTAAATCTTACAAAAAAAAATATCAAACCAAACATGCCCTATATCATCGTAAACTAGCTGTGACTCAAAAATGACCAAGAAGAGTGTCATCCATGGGATGCTTGGAAAAATCTTTGAGAGGCAACGGTTTAATTTTGCCTTTTCTCTTGTGGTAGTAAAACGGTTTGTAAGAATATTCTAAAAGATATTTGGGTCATGGTATCAGTTTGAATATTCAAAGTTTTATGTTGTGCTTTTAATTTGATCAGTATTTTTCTTAGTTGGATTAAATCTGTCCAAATTTGATAAGTCTTACTTCGTTACTTAAGAAAATATTTAATTTTTTTTCATAAAATTAAACACAATAAATTAATATCTTAAGTTATATATAATAATTGAGTGTGAATATAAATGTGAAAGATTCTTTTTCCATCTCAAGTCATCATTATTTTTTTGGTATAACTTCAATATGCTTTTAAAATTATAATTATAGTAGAATACATATTTTTTATCCACGAACTTTACAATTAAACTAGCTATTATCGATCTCTAACACCTATCCTTATGGAGAATATTCGATTTAGCTGAATAGTCTTGAAGTTCTGCAGGATGTTAACCTCAAGTAGCAGCAGTGTTATTGTAATATGAGTCAAGCGCGAAGAAGTAGGATGTAAACATTTACTCTCGTAGAGCCATGTGTGAGCCATGCGATGCTTGGCGACAAGCCGACAACTCACGAGCCTCCCCTTCTACTAATTCACTAAAAAAATGTTTAGCTGATTGACTCCATTAAATTAATCAAGTTTTCTCAGAAGTCGGTTATTTTTTTACGTTAATTGAAATTGCGAGTCTTGTTACTCTGGAACAATTCAGACTCGTGTTTTTAGTTAGCCTTAAGGAGTTTGTTTAAGCTGAAAGTCTTTGAAGTTCTTCCGCAATATTCAATGTTAATGTTGTGGCTCTGCTCTTTTCATTTTTCTCTTAGCTGCTGAGTATCTGTCAAATTTGTGTTACTTCGTTACGCTTATGAGTTCCTTTCGTGGCAAATTAAACACGCGAAATTAAATCTTTCAAGGAGTCACGGCTATATATATCTTACTATTCTTTGTCTGAAAGTTGCTGTTAGGTATCGTTGAATGTCTAATCAATCGATTAATCGAAGCTCTAGTGCAGTCAAGATGTGTGCTAGCCATAACCCGTCGATATTTGAGCTTTCGGCGCCTAGTCACTTTGCACTTCCTTCGGCCGACATCCATTAGAGATTTAGCGCTAGATACTGTGCTGTGGGTATCGGGCCAATTCTACGGTTAAAATCTTATTCTAAGGTAGTATATTTAGGTGATATTAAAATTATATTAATATGAGTACGTGTAAAAAGATATAAAATTTATTTAAAATACGTATGTATTGTGATATTTAGATTGTAAATAAATTAGAATGTAATCTTACGCCTATAATCGTAAACTAGCTGTGATCAAAAATGACAAGAAGAGTGTCATCCATGGGATGCTCTTTGAGAGGCAGTTTAATTTTGCCTTTTCTTTGTGGTAGTAAAACGTTTGTAAGATTTTAAGTATTATGGGTCAGGTATTTTGAATGTTATATTGATATATTTTCTAGTTGGATTAAATTTCATTATAAGTTTATTCGTTAAAGAAAATATTTAATTTTTTTATAAAATTACACAATAACTTAAGTTATATATGAGTAGTGAATATATGTGAAAGTTCTTTTTCCATCTTCACATTTTTTTGTATAATTCATATGCTTTAAAATGTAGAATATATTTTTTATCCACGAATTATTATATATTTCGCACTTTACAACTAAACTAGTAAGTTTGAGATATTATACTAAAAGATTATCGATCTCTAACACCTTTCACGCTCCTTATGGAGAATATTCCTTATAAGATTTAGCTGAATAGTCTCTGAAGTTCTTCGCAGGATGTTAACAGGCTCTGCTCTTTTCATTTTTCTGCTGCTAGTAGCAGCAGTGTTAATTGTAATTTTGGAGCAAAATGAGTCCTATTCGTGGCAGCGCGAAGCGAAGTAGGATGTGTGCCGTTTGAAACATTTAAAATCTCTCGCTAGAGCCATGTGTGAGCCATGCGATGCTTGGCGACAAGCCGACAACTCACGAGCCTCCCCTTCTACTAATTCACTAAAAAAATGTTTAGCTGATTGACTCCATTATTAATCAAGTTTTTCTCAGAGTCGGTTATTTTTTTCGTTAATTGAAATTTATAAGATTATTTAAATAATTAAAAAAAAAGGATTTGGCACCGAGTCACCGACCTTGTTACCCATCTGGAACAATTCAGACTCGTGTTTTTAAGCGGCAGCAAAGGCCATTAGCCATTAGGGTTAGCATTTCCTAATCGAAACACTCGTTACCCCCACACAATATTTTTCTTATTTTTATCATAACCCTTTACTAATTTTGCACTTTTAAGTTAAAATAGCTGCTTCTATGTAGTTGCTATAAAAAAAAAAGTTTATTCGAAGTTGCTAAAAGTATTTTGTGGTCCAAGATCTCGGACATGGATAAATATAGGCTTAAAGGATATCGTATGCCTGAATCTCAGATCATAAACACGTGCCTCATAAAATTACGGTTATTATTATATTTCAATTGCACGTGCAACTGCCTACGTAGAGTAATAGTCTTAATTGAGGCTCCACACGGTCCAGTGGTCTCCGCGTTAACTCAACGCGTAGTCGAGATTCAAAGTTGCAACGACTAATCATTAGTCTATGGGATCAACAAAGAACCTTCACCATATGCCTCGAAGAGAACGTAGAACACAAAACTGTCATAATCATAGAGCTTACATCTTATTAACAAATCCAAAACTAATTTACTGAAGGTTTGAAAATTAAAAAAGAAGCAATGTAGGAGGTTAAGGACCAAGAAGTTAGGCAATCGGTTCAAGCCACAGTGGGCTTTTCTGAGAAAAGCAAATACAGCAGCATATCTACAATCTGATTATTGATTAGGACGCTCTCATGTTTGTTTGATTTCATCTCCACGAACATTTTCTCCACATAACATATTGAATCAGCCAGTGAGAGGATTGACCACATGACCAATAAACAGCACTGTTCCAGTCATGTCTTCTCTGAGCAGGAACAGAAATGGGTGGTCAGCCACAAAGTCTATCTTTTCAGGGAAGCGTATACCCCTCACTGCTATAACGGCAGCAGAAGCTGCTGCAGCTTCTGTTCCTTCTTCATTCACTTCAATGAAGGATTTATGGAATATGCTTGAAACATATAGGTTCTGTCCTACAGGTGAGTCGACCATTTCTGTCAAATCTCCTGCACTGGAAAAAGGCAACACCAGTCCTAATCCCTTTAGGAGATTGGAAGCTTCAAACCCAAAAGATATCTTAAACCTTGGGATCCTGAAGTCACCCACTTCTATTTTTTCACTCGGAAGATGGCGATCCAAGAACTTAGACTCTGAACCCAATTTCTCTACCAAAGCAGCCAACCCATCTTTTGCATCTGGAAGAAAGAAGTACATGGAAAAGCTGCGCTTATCCTCACCTTGCCTATAAGGAAGTCCCAAGACTTTGAAACCATCAAAGGCACTAACTATCTGCTTCTTCTTGCTAGTCATGAAGGGAACTTTAACTGAGCTCCCATTAAGAAGGTGGAAGTCCAATTCTTTTGTTGCTGATGCATTGAACTTCTCATTCCAAACTCCTTTGAAGTATAAAGCATTCGCAAAGATGAGCCTGGTTGTGTGGTCGACTGATCCAGGAGGAAGAACCTCCTTGATAAGGCCACTAGTCTCCTTCTCAACCCATGAATTCACTTCACTTGTCGCTTCAGCAGCCTTCAACACCACCATCCAAATGGAACATACTATTAGCGGTACATCGGTACATCAGTACCAAGAAATAGCTAATAAATGCAGTGAACATGACAGCTAAATAACAGGTGAAGCATCACCAACTTAAGGAAACTTTACCTTGGATATTGGATCAACCAATACGGTACAGCTTACTGTGAAAAATAAGTGGATTTTTTCTGTGTAGAATTCTGGGGGAACATAAAAGTAAGCAAAGAAAACAAACTAAAACGACCTTTGAGCACTCCTCATGAATTGAGAATTCACCGCCAGAGTCTTAATGGTTATATAGAAAAACAAAAAAAAACTTAAAAAGTTTCCCTTGAAATATTCAATGCCCAGAGAAAAGATGAATATCAGAAACAAATCAAGCATTGCAGCTTGCTATGCTTGCAAGGCTCAGTCAAACGTACATGCCCAAGGATCCAGAGTAATTTTTTTCAAGCTTAATTACAGATAAAGCACCTATTCCTAGTTAAGAGAGCAATTATCATTTTGGAAAATTCAGCTCTAGCGAAAGAAAACTGAACATCCATGTAGATGTATTGATATCCCCTACTCTTTTTATAAACCATTGATGAACATTTTTCCCAGCATAGTTGTTTACAACAGCCATAAAGCAGTGCAGTGTCTAATCATTCTGCTCGAAAGCCAAAAAATTGCAACCTTGAATCATGTATAGATTTGATATTCCAATTCATCCCCATTTCAAGTGTCTGATCAGTCAAAAAGAGAAAATTAACGCCGTTTTTTCTCCATACAGTACCGGCAATAATGGATAGAATCACTGAGATAGGATCCCCAATCACAATAAAAGATTAAAAAGCAACAAACCGACTCCATACAACAAGGAGAATATAAGAAGGTAAACTCAGATAGAACAAGATAATCAACAGGAGAAAAAAAAAAGAAGGCGTGTGGGTGGGGCAGCAGTGGCATACCAATTTCTGAACTTCATATGCTCACATACGAAGCATATACACATGCATCCCTATAGACAAATCAATAGAAATGATGATCCTCATAAGCCCGTTCTTGAAAAGCAATATCATTGTAGGTAAACCCACTTGCTTGATGACTGGGCAGAGTGGCTTAGCATATAACAACAAAAACAAACAGAAAGAAACAAAGAAACATTTCTCACAACAACTCAAGGCCCTAAAATTTTGCCTAGGGACTAACTTAAGAAAGAGTTGAGTTGAGTTGAGTTGCGCTGACCTTTGTCTGAAAATCAATTTGATCAAGAAAGGCCTTATAAGCATTGTCCACAACTTGTTTGAAAGAAGGCTTGAGAGACAGGGACTTATCGAGCCAAACCCCATTGGCGAAGGACAAGCGCGGCCCGCCGCTGGGACTGCCATCAGAGAAGACAACAGCGATGAGCTGGGAAGCCAAGGAGTTGAGCTGGTCACTGGACTTGGACTTGAGGAAGGAGAGCAGCTGCTCGAGGGTGGGGCCCTTGGACCCCGCCGCAATAAGGCTCAGAACCACATGGATCGACAACGGCGAGAACACCAGGTTCGAGTCCTTGCCTTCGCCGAGCAGTAACCCCTTCGTGATTCCCAAAGCGACGTCGGTTTGGTTTCTGATCGATTCCCGGAGGTCCATTACTGTTCCTGTTAACTAACGCGATAGAACGAGAGTGGAAGACGCGTGTAAGTTTTTTGAGAGTTCTCAAGTTGTAGTCAGAATGATATCCACAGTACATGCGCATAAACCATAAATATATCTTAATTGGCAAGCAAGCCCACAGGCCCACAAGTCTTGGACGGGGCTTGGAGAGTAGTAACATAGAAGACTGGATAAGGAGGAATGATCCGTTTCTACTGGCCCAGGGCCCTGCTAAATAATCCTGCCCAATTAGGGGTAGATTTCAGAAAAATAACAATTGACATAATTAATCGTCGATAATGATAATTTGGGAAATATTGAGTGATAGTTTATGGGAATCAAATATATATAGTTTTTTTTTCTCGGAAAATTTTATTTAGAAAGAAAAAAAAATCTTCCAAATGGATGATCGAGCATTATTTATGGTAATCATGTTCAATTCAATTATATGAAGCATATAATCACCCAATACATGAGTGTGCTTCGACGTGCATAGAAACATAGGCACTGTATCAGGACCTAACCTTACTGTTCGAAAGATCCACATATACAAAAATCCCATGTATATTACTTACTTGACCACGTAATAAAATTATCATATATCAACTCAGCTTATGTTTTACTAAAAGGGAACAATATATCAATGGCTTCAAGCCATGATGGATTTTCTTAGATTACAGTAGACTGATTACACAATTATCAATCACGAGCTCTCATGTGTGTTGCCTTGTCTCCAGACCTAAGCATTCAGCATGCTAGGATTGAGCACATGTCCAATAAAAAGCAACGAACCAAAAGATATCATAAATCTTGGGATCCTGAAGTCACCCACTTCTTTTTCTGACTCGGAAGGTGGCGATCCAAGAACTTAGACTCAGAACTCAATTTCTCTACCAAAGTTGCCAACCCATCTTCTGCATTTGGAAGAAAGAAATTGAAGACTTTGCAACAGAATAATATGAATACTCTCCTCATTAATCAATCGAGAATACATCAAGAATATATAGGCTGTTCAAAGCCGTTACATGAAAGAATCTGTTTCCTATAATCACGATACAATGGACACGTGTATATTCATTCGGTTACATTCGAATAATCTGGAACAGTTGAGGTGGCTGATGGGAAGGAGTTGCTGTGCTGGAACGTTGAGCTGGATTTGACTGTGTGCTAACATCTCCCCTTGAGCCAAGCTGTAAAGGATGAACAGAAAGGCTCGCACGTAGTAGAGAGAAACGAGTAATAGAAAGGGGCTCGGTCCTAAGATCAACAAGATGATCTTTGCTGGACAGAAAAGAAACACGAAGAGATTTGGAGGCAACTTGATCCCGTACAAAATGGTAATCAACCCACGATGAAGTGGGTTGTAGCTAATAAACGGACACGATAAGGAGCAGAGATCTAATTTGTGAGAGTTATATGGCCTGAGGTGAGGATAGCACGTAGTGCCAAAAATACGGAGATACGTATAATCTGGATGTTTGCGAAAAAGGAGAAAATAAGGAGAGACATGGCGTGTGACAGGGCCAGGTAATCGATAAATAAAAAACACAGCAGTTTGAAAAGCATCAGCCCAAAAGAGCTGAGGTATAGAGGCGTTGGCCATGAGCACAAGACCAGTTTCGACAATGTGACAATGTGTTGATACTTGTGCTCAACCGTGCCTTGCTGCTGATGTGTGTGAGGACAACTCAAGCGATGAGTGATTCCCTAAGACACAAGGTAAGTATGTAAAGAGCGAAATTCACCCCCTAATCGATTTGAACCGAAGAAATTTTAAGAGCAAAGAAACTCTCAACAAAATGCTGGAATTTAATAAACTATGATAAAGCGTCGAATTTATAACGAATCAAAAAAACCAGGTATACTGACTAAACACACTGACAACGGAAAAATAAAAAACAAAAACCATCCCTAGATAACATGGGAGCAGGACCCCAGACGTCCATAAATAAAAGCCGAAGAGGTCGAGTCACAATTGACAAAGAACAGGAAAAGCGCAAAGTGTGTGATTTGGCCTTGCAACATGCAGAGTAGAGACCAGAGGTGGCAAGATGAGAGGCGACGGGCAATTGAAAACGCCGAAGAACTTGACGAATGACTTGGAGGGAGGGATGTCCTAAACATTGATGCTAGTGAGGAATGGAAATATGTTTCCCAACAAATGCTTGAGGAGAGGAAGAGGATGGAGCACAATCTGTGGAAGCTGAAGGAAAAGCATACTTGCTTAGTAGGGCTGTGGAGGAGGGTTGTCCCAGTGCGAAGATCCTTAACAGAGAAAAAATCAGTGTGAAACTCAAAATAAACTGAGTTATCAGCATAGAATTGATGAACATATATTAGATTCTATGTAAGGAGAGGAGCATGTCAAAAATTCTGAAGAAGTAAAGTACAAAGCAAGTGGAAAGAGAAGAACCGCCAGTGTGATGGATTGGAAGTGCAGAACCATCACCCATGCGAACTTGTTCTTCACTAGTATACTCAGTAGGATTTATGGACAAGTTGGAGTAGTCATAGGTCATTTGGTTGGAGGCAGCAGATTTGAACACCATTAGGAATCAGAATCAGTAGGAACAGATGAATAATGAGCAGTAAATGATGGAGGTGGAGGAGCCTGGAAGGATTGATTAAATTGGTTGTAGCATTGGAATGCTGTGTGACCCGATTTAAAACACACTCGACATATGGGTCGTTCTTCAGAGAAGGGTGAGGATTGAGATGGAAAACCACAACCTTGTCCTTGGCCAAGGTACCTACGGTGAAAACTGCGACCACGTCCATTTCGTCCACGAGGAGAAGATTGCTTAGTAACAGAGATTGTAGTAATTTCAGAAACTGTTGGAGAAGCTGATGAAGCTTGCTGGAGAAGCCGAGCTTCATGAGTTAACAGATGGCTAAATAACTCCTTAGGAGATGGCGGATCAAAACGAGTAGTAACAGAAGTTACTAAGGAATCGTTGTCTGAGCCAAGACCTACCAATAGATACGTGTTAAACTCGCTAGGGGCAAGCGGTCGACCGGTAACTGACATAGTGTTGGCCAATAATTTTGTCTTTCGAAAATAGTGTCATACTATCAGCACCCTTTTTCAACGTGGCCAGCTGGAAGTGTCTTTGACCCAGTCGAGCCTGTGTGGCGGAGGCAAATAAACTTTCCAACACCTGCCAAATAGCCTTGGACGATGTGAAACCTATGACTTGAGCAATGAGAGGCTCAGATAATGAGGAGATAAGAGCACTCAGTATGAGCTGATCTTGTTGTACCCAATGGTCATAACGAGTGCTACCGTCTATGTAGCCGTACAGATGTTGACCTCGAAAATACGGTATCATCTGTGCTTTCCATAAGAGATAATTCTCATGGGTCAGCTTCACTGTAACTAGATGAGGAAGTGAAGTTATGGTGTTGAGAGTGGTCGAGAAGATGGCAGAGTATTCCTTAAAGAAGGAGGAGTATTGGAAACTTCCTCTTCTTTGGAAGGATTAGCCATGAGACGTGAGTCAGGCTAGCTTTGATACCATAAAAACTTTGCAACAGAATAATATGAATACTATCCTCATTAATCAATCGAGAATACATCAAGAATATATAGGCTGTACGAAGCCGTTAATGAAAGAATATGTTTCCTACAATCACGGTACAGTGGACACGTGTATATTCATTCGGTTACATTCAAATCATCTGGAACTGTTGAGGTGGCTGATGATAAAGATAGTTGACGGGAAGGAGCTGCTGTGCTGGACCGTTGAGTTGGATCTGACTATGTGCTAACAGAAGTACATGGAAAAGCTGCGCTTATCCTCACCTCTTTTATAAGGAAGTCCCAAGACTTTGAAACCATTAAAGGCTCTAACTACTTGCTTCTTCTTGCTAGTCATGAAGGGCATTTTAACTAAGCTCCTATTAAGAAGGTGGAAGTCCAATTCTTTTTTTACTGTTGCATCAAACTTCTCATTCCAAACTCCTTTGAAGTATATGGCATTCGCAAAGATGAGCCTGGTCGTGTCGTCGATTGATCAAGGAGGAAGAACCTCCTTGATAAGGCCACTAGTCTCCTTCTCAGCCCATGAATTTGCTTCACTTGTCGCTTCAGCAAGCTTTAACGCCACCGGCCAAATGGAACATACTATTAGTGGGGGTGGGGCAGCAGTGACATACCAACTTCATATGCTCATATACAAAGTATATACACATGCATCACTATAGACAGATCAATAGACATGATGATCCTCATAAGCCCATTTTTCAAAAGCAACATCATTGTAGGTAAACCCTGTCGCTTGATATTGGGCAGAGTGGCTTAATTAGCATATAACAACTAAAATGAAAAGAAAGAAACAACGAACCATTTCTCACAAAAAAACTCAAGGCCCTAAAATTTTGCCTACGGACTAACTTAAAAAAGAGTTGAGTTGAGTTGCACTGACCTTGGTCTGAAAAGCAACTTGATCAAGAGAGGCCTTATAAGCATTGTCCACTACCTATTTGAAAGAAGGTTTAAGAGACAGGGAAAGGATAAGTGCGGCCCCCCACTGGGATTGCCATCGGAGAAGACAATAACGACGAGTTGGGAAGCTGAGGAATTAAGCTGGTCACTTCACTGGGACTTGAGGAAGGAGAGCAGCTGCTCAAGGTTGGGGCCTTTGGACCCCGCCACAATCAGGCTCAGAACCACATGGATTGATAACGACGAGAACACCAGGTTCGAGTCCTTGCCTTCGTCGAGAAGTAACCCCTTTGCGATCCCCAAAGCGACGTCGGTTTGGTTGCTAATCGATTCTTGAAGGTCAATGACTCTTACAGTTAACTAAGGAGAGATACTTTTAAAAGGATTTGAGTTGCAGTACTGACCTTGGTTAGAAAATCAAATTGATCTAAAGAAGCTTTATAAGCATTTTCCACAACCTGTTTAAAAGAAGGCTTAAGAGACAGAGACTTATCTAATCAAAACCCACTGGGCAAAGTGGGGCCCACTACTTGGGACTACCGTCAAAATAACCATTATTTTTTTAGTAGTACGAAGGTTTCATCTTTTCATTGTTTTAATCGCATGAGAGATTAAAGTTTCATCTTTTTAATTATAAGATGAGAGAAAAAGGTTAAAAATAAAAAAGGAGCAACAACAAAGAGAATAAGTCAATATTGTGTGTGTAGATGTATTTTAGTTGGCGTAAAAACTTCCTGACGTGTCTTAGTTATTCCTGAGATTCGTGTTTAGTGAAGTTTTGCTTAAATCCATTGGTGATCGTCTGGAAATGTTTAAGATTTGATTGAAGTATGCTTACAGTTTACTAACGCGAAGTTGGAGCGGTGATGTTTCTGAAGCACTCGAAATTTGATTAGAGTTCGCTTACAGTTTGATCATAATTGACGAAAAGACTGTTGTAACAGTTTTAACTGATTCACCCAAGATTCACTACAAGAAAAATTAAGGCTATAGCCACCGACTCTTCCTGTTTGGTCATTAAAACGTCAGGCTGTAGTGATCGAATCTTTTTGTTGGTCACTAAAGGCACAGCCTTCTTACTCTCGTTCCTAAAAGTAAAAAACCCGTTACTAAAATTAAAAAATCAAAAGGACAGTTTCGCTCTGAGGTCCTTCTTGCTCTCGCTACCAAAGTCTAAAAAATCCTCTATCAAAATTCTCACCCTCCTCTCCTTGCCAGCCGCCTCACTTCTTTCCTTTATCTTTCTCTTTCTCTTTCCTCTTTCTTTTGAGTTCATTGCTATTTTCGGTTTGATTTTGAGACCTTTTTCTTTTTTAGCCACGCGGTGAGTTGATACATGTTGGCGAAGGTCATTAGAGAACCATGGTCTTCTTGCTCGTCGAGATTTTCGTCGACAGAAATTATGGATCTCGCAAGAGGTCTCTGTCCCCACTCGACAATTTCTGTCCAACTTCTCTCCCCCATTTACTCTTCACAGGAGGTCTCTGTCACCACTTGATAGATTTCCATCCACCTCCTCTCCCCAATTTACTCTTCGCAGGAGGTCTCTATCCCCACTCCGCCATTGTTGATTTCGATTCAGATTCGTAGTTGTTACTCTGTGAGTATCTTGTGATTTTATTCATTCTATTAGTATTTCAATGCCAAAGATGAGGGTGTTTAACACTATATCTTTCCATTTAATTTATTTGTTATGTTAGCTTTTCAATGCCAAATAGGAGGGTGTTAACTCTAATTTGTGGGTTTTGTTGTTCTGGTTAAAATCTGATTTGAATTGTAGGCCTCCAACCTCATTCCTAGTCTAGTTCCATTAAAAGCAATCGAGTTTTGTAATTTTTGAGTCAAGTGAGTATTGAATCTTTTAGCTCATATTTAGCTCAAGAAGAAATCTTGTTTAAGCAACTTAGATATTTGGGAGAACCAGAAATAAAGAACAATTTACACTAAGACTACTGCAACTGCAGAGACCTCTTCCTCTGGCATGTCCTTGTTGCAAAGTCTCTGCTTTTAGAAGCATATATTGCATACTTTTACAGTCATTACTGTTCACATTGCAACTTGTATTAGCACATGATGGATCTGCTGTGATGGCAAAGGTTGAACACAGATGTTCGATCATTGATTGGGTCACCTAGGGAAGGAAAGAGCTGAACCGAACAGTTTTGTTTTATTTCATGTGAAATATATATCTATTTTTTTATTGGTAGTATTACTTGTTTTTGTTTATCGTTAGAAAGGAAATGCTATTTGCAATAGCATTTAGTTATTTCTCTTCAGGAAACTTAAATCCAGATGGAGATGTAGTTCATATTCGAGAAATTTGATAGATTCAAAGCTTGGTCTAAAAAACTATTTTCTTTTTGTTTTCAAGTAGTCTGTTTCAACTAAGTTCTGGCAGTTTTTTGGTATACTTAAATTGTTGCGGTGGAGAATAAAGTGAACCAAAGTGCGTTTAGTAGGATAAGGTGTATCAAACTGGAGATGTCTAGTTCCTTCACCATCGCTTATGCTAGCTAGTGTGGGTTTGACCACCTTGGACCCCTTGAGCGATCCACCCTTACTACCTCTGAACTCTTATGACTTTTGGTCTGTGCTCATACAAAATTGTCTAAGGCTGTTTGCGGTTGTATTTTGCATTTGCTATATCCAACCAGCCATTTAACAATATCTGGAATCTCAACATTGACATGAGACCAAACTCCATCTGACAGATCTATGTGGTTTCTATATTCTGCTGGGGATCAGGTTCAGTTGATAATTAGAACAATAAGTTCCCATCAAATTTATCAAAGATTGATGATTTTCCTTGTTATTGTGATAATAGCAAATAATCAGATGATGAACTCTTTAAACTATTGTCTAGGACGGACCTAATGATTTGTCTCTATCTTGCTCAATATATGATTTCAGTTGATTGATATCTGAGAGTGTTTGTTGCAAAGAAAGAAACAAGGGCTATGCCTTTTGAAAACTCTCAAACACAAAGTGGACAAGTGTATGGGGTTGATCAATCCAATTTTGGTGTGGTTAATTCCTCGCAAATTTATTATCAGGTGTTTTACTTGTGCATTACTTTTTGTATTGGATGTAATTGTTTTAGCTGTTGTTTAAGGCCAACTCTGTTTTGGTACTCTGGGGGTATTTTTATAGGTGTGTTTTTTGAAACGATGTTTCTGCTTAGGAATCAGCACCATCACATATGCAGCCAAGTGTTCCTCACAGTCAGTATAGTGAAAATTATCAACATACCTCAAGTTCTCCTTATCCAAGCGGATATGGTGCCCCGACGCAATATCAGCCACCAAATATATTTCTTCCATCACAAATGCCTTCACAAGTAATTTATCCCAGAGGGTTCTATTTTTTTTTTGGGGGTAATTATCTGAGAGGGTTTATCTAATACTGTTTGTATTTATTTGGTGTTTTGAAATGTAGACTTTCTTAGTTAATCTATCGAGTGTTACATGAATCAGTTGTTTTCACTCTTTCTAGCTAGTAGTTCAGTGATATATATATATATATATATATATATATATTTTGAAGTGAACCTGATTGCTCTCTTTTCTTTGCATTATTACTTGTCTAAGTTTGTTCTTGGTTCGCATGTATATTAATGTTTCTTGATCACAAACTCTAACTAGCATATAATTTTCTGAAATATTTCTTGTTGCTGACTATAAATAGAGCTTATATACGAGATTATGTACTGTTTGATTGGAGGAAATTTGAGTTATGATGCTTTGAATTTTGCACTATTTAGATGTGCAGATTTGCTTCCTGGGGGCATGAAAGCAATATGGCTCTCATGTTATGAAGTATTAAAACATTAATCTTTCTTCACTTGAATGACATACTGTAATTGTAAGGCACTTTTTTCTTTTCTTTTCGTCATTTGATTGTTGAAAGTTTAGAGTTCTTTTCCATTCTCATGTTTGATTTTTATCTCTTAACAGAGTCATTCATCTTAAGTCTTTCACTTACCAACGTTATTCTTGGCTTTTTGTCAAACAGATTACATGCACAAGAATGTTTCTAGTGTCTATATAGTGTCAATTACAGCATCTTGCCAAAATACAAACGAATTATAATATCTATGAAGAACGCAACAACAGATTGCATGCCAGGAAGTAAAGTAGTATTGCTAAGTACTGGAGGATGTCATCATTCAAGTGAGGCTAAAGATCAGTTCTATCCATTGGGCTTCCAACAGAGGTGTTGACTCCCTAATACTTACCTTCTGGGTAATTAATTGAGTTGCTATTAGATGATATAGTTGTTGTACAGTCCTACTGATGTCGTATTGCTTAATGTTTTTGTTGCTCTTTAACTCGTATATTGAATTTCGGTGGATGCCCATTTTGGTTGAGGGCTTGTACTGATTCCTCTGTTTTTTTTTAAGTAAAGGAAACGATGTTTCTGAGGAATGTAAATCTGTAAAATCTCTTTACATATATGAATATGAGTTCTTTGGTAATGTACACTACATTTGTTCTCTTAGTTGATTTGTAGTTAACAGATATGTGCAATGGTCGGTTTCTCTTGACAACATCTTGAAATAAATCAACAGAAGCTCAAGAAAAAAAAAAAAGAAAAAACGAATTGATTGACCGAAATGCACCCTTTCATCGAAATGCTAATTCTCAAGAAATGCAATTGCGACAAAATTTGTTGTGGGTGCATAGTTTTCTCCACAATCAACTCCCATCGTTGTTGGGGGCAAGAAAAACAGATGGATGGTAGGTTTAGCTCGTTGGCAATGGGTTTTGCAACTCTCTTGATGAACTGGAGCTCGTCAACACTGCACCTCTATTGACGAAGGAGCTCGTCGACGCTGAACCTCTCTTGACGAACTGGAGCTCATCGACGCTGCTGGACCAGTGCTGACGGAGAGCTTTGATCGTTGAATCAGGGCTCTCATCACGTGGTAAAGTCAACCACGCTTCGACGACCTTGTTTTGTGGCGGCAAAGCTTTTGTAATGAATTTTGGTGGTTTTGGCTACGGAGGCTGCCGTCGTTGAAGTCGAGATTTTTTGTAGTGATTCAAGAAGTCTCAAAACTTCGTGAAAACCTTCCCTCCGACTCCCATGAGTATAAAAGCCATTTTCTCACATTTATTCATTACGTTCCTAAAAACCTTTAAAAGATCTAGCTTTCCAGAGCCTTCGTGAGATACTCTCTGTTACTATTCCATAGTTTGTACGTTTGTGAACTGAGATCAAATCCTACAAGATTTTTGTTTCCCCTATTATCTCAGTTTGGATTTCGATCACCAAGATTAACCTTGATAAAGAAGGTTAAGTCCAGAGGTTGCTGGAGATCTACGAAGACTGGGTGTTCTAGTTGTGAAAAAGCTGATTGCACGTAGGTGTGTGGAAAGATTGGCTTGGTTGTGAAGATCGGTTTTTGGAATTAGACTTCAAATGGAAGAGGAGTTCCTCGTTCCCTAGAAGGTGTAGAGTTGGATATTGTATTCCTGGTAAGGTAATAGTTGGATAGACTAGCAACGAGGTGTTGGGTAGTTTATAGATCACTGTGTATCGAGTTTGAAGTTTCTAGTGGATTCACTTAAACCGGCTTCTTTGGCCCGAAGAGTTTTTACCTCTTGAAAGATTCTTTCAAGTGGGTTTTCTTTTCGTCATCACTCTTGGTGTTATCTTGTGTGATTGTGATTTTGTAGATGTTTTATTGTTGCTGTTATAATTGTTATTCATACGTGACTTTGATTAAGAAAGATATTCTTGGATATATTGTAGCATTGACAATCAGTATTAGCTTGTCCATATTGTTTGTTCATTCCGCATAGTATTTTGTTGAGATTAGTGTCCTTGAAGTTTGCTGATAGTTTTGTGAGAGTGTGCAGCTGTGAAATTAAAAAGGATCGAAAATTTAGAGAACCTATTCAACCCCCTCCTTCTAGGTTCGGTTACTAGTATATTAGGTCTTAAATTATCTTGTTCAGGATGTTTCTGCCTACGTAGGGACTACGAGAGTTTTAAATGAAACAAAACCTTTTGCTTTGTTTTTTTACTCACACAAAGTGCTTCATCTTTTCATTGTTTTAATCGAACGAAAGGTTAAAGTTTCATCTTTTCATTAGAGGAGAGAGAAGGAGAGATAAAGGGTAAAAATAAAAAAGAGCAGCAGCGGAGAGAATAAAAGAATTCAGAATAATTCTTTATCCATTTCATCAAAGATTGAAGGGTCATTAATGGTCCGTTTGGTTGGAATTTCACTCCTGAACAAGATAATTTCACTCTGCTTCTATGCTTCTAATTTGTTTGTATTTGTTTTGCCCAAAAATGTGAACTTACTAATAGTTAAAGGTGTAATGTGTTAAATTTTGTAGTTAGGAATGTAAATTACAAACTGATGAGAGATAAATAGAGAGTAAAATTTTATTCTCTTAAGTATTATTATTACTATTTTTGAACGGAGACCCGATCACAGAATTGGCCTTCTGTTTAATCAATTGGATAGAAGTGTAAAATTTTTCATTTAGAGAACTTCATATCCCTCTCATAAATTCGCCCCTCTACCTTATTTCTAATAATTAAGGACAGGTATTCAATTATTTGATGAGGAAATAATAAGAGAAATTGGCCAATGAGAGTTTTATTTCTGGATCGTGAGTACTTGATAGACATGCTTTTCATGATAATGGAGACGCGCATAACAAAACTGCGATAATATAGAGAGCTCTTTTGTTTTGTAAGCAAGTTCAGGCATTTTTTTTTCTTTTAAAATAAAACTGAATTTTTTTTACAAAAATGTCTGAAACCAGACTCATCTCTCTATTCACGTGCATTGAACTTAGATAGACCTAACTAGTATCTATATGAGTTACGTTTAATGTGACAGTAAATTCCGGACTGTGCAGTACAGCAGTTGTAGTTTCTTTTGTTTTTTTTCTTTGTGACAAAAAAGATACACAGAAATGCAGCTGAAAACACAGCACTTAACATGGATGACCCTGTGAGCCGGCTACTTGAACTCTTAAGGAAACAGCCCAAGACATGAGGCAAAGTAGGCCCAAGGCCAACGAATCCAACTCGGTCTTAAAATACAGAACCGGATCCGAAGACCCATCAAGAGCGAGCAAGAGCACGTGGATCGATATCATTGATCAGCACCGTCAGAATGTCATGCTGATAGAATGCTGACGATCGCAAATGAAAGAGGGAGATCGTATGAGAAACTGAAGCCGGAAGAAAATAACTGAAACTGAAAGCTGCTGTAACTATCAATGCTGCCATAGTAATTGACACTATATGGCAGACTAGAAATGGGGTGGTGCATAGAGGGGAAGTGCTGAACATGCAGAAACTTATTAGCTCTGTTAATGCTCGTGTTTTTGAGCACATTCATGCTTGGCAAGAACAGGATAAACTAAGCCACAAGAATTGGAAGCCCCCTGATCCAGGATGGCTTACGGAAAACACTGATGTTGCTGTGCGTGAAAATGGATCGGTCATAGCGCTGTCCTGTCGGGACAGTTCCAGTTCCCTTTGTATGGCTTACACAGAACGTGTCAATGCTATGGACCTCTTGCTTGGTGAAGCACTTGCAGTGAAAACTGCTATGGAGCAAGCAACTCGGCTGGGTTGGAGTAAGGTTCTGTTTGAAAGTGACTCTTTATTGCTCCGCAATGAAGTAGATACGTCTACTGCCCCTTCTCTATGGCATATTGCAGAGCATGTAGAAGCTATAAAGAACCAGCTGAGAGAAAGTCCCGATTGGCAGATCAAATGGATACCAAGGACTGCAAATCGGATGGCCCATCTCTCGGCGAAATGGGCTGCCTCTACTGGTATGGAGGGTTTCATCCCTCTAGTTCTCCTTCGGTTTCTGTAACACTTTGTGATATGTAATTGTGGTTTCTGTATGCTCAGTGGCGGATCCAGGATCAAAATTCATGAGGGTCGAACTTTAAACGCAAAATGACAATAATTTTTTTTCCTTCGTAATGCAAAAAATTTTCTTAGTTTTACAATATCGAAAATTAAACACTAAAAGTATTAAAAATAATATAATACACGTACCGTATTATATACTACGATCAATCAATCAATTGGATCACAACTCAAAAATCCAACTTCTAATCTAATTAATTCAAATTCAAATCCAAATCCAAATTCCAATCTAATTACATTCAATCAAATTAATTAAAAATGATACCACCCCAATCACAAATTTCCAATTCTGGAATTAATTCATTGCCAATCCTAATCAAATTAATTTCAAGGTTTTACTGTTCCCATTCAAATATTTAATTCTAATTACGCATTCAACTATTACAATCCAAAAGCAAATTTTTCTTTTCACAAATTAAATTTTCATCCAATTCCAAACAATTCCAATTCACCAAAACGTAAACCAAATCAAACTAATTCAATCCAACCCAACAACACAACCAACCATGCGGCAACTATGCATGAACTACGAGATAGAGCATACTAAATAAATGAATTTTTCTACTTAATTGTAGATAGAGAGAATAGAGAGACGTACTAGGGGTCGGAGGGCCAGCAATTTTCAAGTGTAAAATCTCAGAGGATCCTGCAAAAATTGAAACCGTCAAAAATCAAAATAATGAGATTGAGAATTTGAGAGAGAGTTGAGAGTCAAGAGAGAGAGGCAGAGACCGAGAGTTTAGAGTTGAGAGAGAGAGAGCAGAGAAGAGAGAGAGAGAATGTGGACCGTGGGAGAGAGAGAGAGAGAGAGAGAGACCCACAATAGCTGCAGTGGTGGTGCGGCGCAACGGCTGGATGTTGGTGCAGTGGTGGTACGGTGTGGTGCGGCAGTTGTCCGGTGGACAACGGGGCAGTGGTCGTGGGCACGATGGTGCGGTGGTGGGCGAGAAAGAGAGAGGGAGGGAAAATTCAAAGAGAGAGAGAGAGAGAGAGAGAGAGAGAGAGAGAGAGAGAGAGAGAGAGAGAGAGAGAGAGAGAGAGAGAGAGAGAGAGAGAGAAGGGGAAGCTGAAGGAGAACGTGTTTTGTTAAAATAGGGTGAAACGATGCGTTTCACCCTGTTTTGATATTTTTTTTTCGTTTTACGTTTTGTTTTTTTTTTTTTTTTTTTTTAAGACAGGGGGTGAAACGACGCCGTTTCATCCTCTACATATTAAAAAATAAAGGGCCTGGGCCTAACAGGCCCAGGCCCTGCAGGAGAAAACTAGGGTTGGCCTGGGCCTATGGGGATCGGGCTCCCATAGGCCCAGACCAACTTATTAAAAAAAAAAAAATTTTTTACCTGTAATATTTTTGTTTGGCCGGTCCAATGGGGGGCGGCCACCCCCTGCATCCACCACTGTGTATGTTCCAATTGGTTTCTATCAATGAAACTTGACTTAGAAAAGAAAAAAAAAAAAAGAAGAAAAGCTGCTGTAACTATTCACTATTGTGACAGAAACCTATGTATTTATATATATAAATGCACTCCGTATAAAAAAAATTACAAATTAGGTAAAAAAAAATGATAAATTAGTCTGTATAGTAAAGTTTAGTTAAAAACATGTTCTTTCATCATCCTTTTTACTAATAGCATATGTTAGTAAATTATAGAGTCTATTTGGACATGTAGCATGCTGTGGTTAATGTTGATTAATATATGCAGTTAGTTAAAGAGACGAGAATAGAGGAAGAACGTATTTTTAACAGAAAATTTACCATAAGAACTAATTTGTAACATTTTTATCTCAAAGATTAATTTAAAATTTTCTTATACCACAAGAAGAGACTGTGGGTTCATTTAAGCCTATATATTTGGGATCATGATCTTTTACAATTTGCCGCAAGAATTGCACAGTGCAATAAAAGAGACAGACACAATATGTGAACTCTATACTATTTAATGTTGCTCATGTAAATTTTTAAACAGTATAAATCCTATCATAAAATTAGCCTATTATAACTATCTTTTACAAATTGCAAAAGCAGCAAAACTCATCTATATATTTGAAAGAGCCACGAATTTCGTTTAATTTCCGAGGTCGTCGACAATGAGGACCATGATGCCGCCCTCACAGCGTACGCAATTACGACGTTATTGTCGTCTGCAAAGCTGACAAACATTTCCTGAATTGTTGCCTACCTAGGATGCGAAGAGATATTATTATATACTTCCTTCTCAATTAGTTTCGGTTTTAGGTACTTCTTACCTGTCATTTGGGAGATTGCTTATATTTTTAAGCTTTTGAAAAACTACTTAGTAATTTTTCCACTCATCTTGTCGTATCTGGGGTCAGAACAACCTCGAGGTTTCTATTTTTCTATTTTTTTTAATTTGTAAAAAAAGATTAAATAGACTTTGCATCCTTTTCAAGGGAGCGCGACATTTTTCATTTTAATCTATTATTTTATCATATTACACTTATTAACTATTGGTTTTAGACACTTTACAAAATTCTTTAAAATTCTCAATTAATTTGGACTAAAAATTATTTTTAACGTGCAAAATGATAATTTTATCCCCATAATATTTTTTTTGCCGTGTTCATTTTATGAGTGTAAAATATGTAATTTAGTGATAAAAAAAAATTTCTATCCAAAATGACAGAAAATTTTAACGAAGATGAAAAGTGTTTGAAATCAATAGTTGGTGGGTACGTGACAAAAATAATAGATAGGTGCAAAGTGTCAAGACTCCAAATTTAAATACAAAATGTATTTATCCCTAAAAAATAAAAATATACCTCGCAGTTGTCATCGGTTTCTCCATCATTTAAATGACCAATGGGTAAAATCGTAATTTAAGGTGCCAATATATCGATTTTCGTCAAAATTGACAATTTTTTAACAAAGGATGCAAAGTATTTTAAATCAATAGTCAATACAAGAAATAAGCTCTTTAGTGACGAATTCATTAGCAATAGACCTAATTTCATAGTGAAAATACCTTTTTTTGCAGCAAAAAATTGTTTTGTCACTAAAGACTTAAACACAAGTTTTCTTTTTGAACGAATATAAAATTTTGTTACTAGAAGATGGTTTTAGCACGACTTTAGCAGTGACATACCAAACGTCGTCGCTAAAAATACCTCTTTTGCGACAAAAATATTATTTTTCGCTAAATACTTAAAACACATACTTTTAGTGACCAAATTATGCAGGTTCTTGACTAAATGGACAATATGAAATTTAAGTTAAACCATCACTTTTCACACTAATAATCAAGCAACGTTGAAGCAAAATATAATATAACATGTGATTTTGAAGGGCATACAACCTTGAGGAAGACATGGAGTACTTGGGCTATTAATGTTTCCTTACTCTTGACTATTGAAGATTTACTATTATTTTCATTGTAAGAGAAGGATGGAAGCATTGTACGCTGAGAGACATCCCACAAAATCATCCCGGGAGATTGCAGAGGAGGTTTTCATGCGATTGGAGGTAAGACAAGCCTTAGAATCATTAATGGTACTCTGAAATTTTCTTGGTGAGGCAACTGGTTAGTTTATTGCAAGTTTGAATTTTTGATGGTTTGATATTGTTACACTTCTTTGTATATTCTCAGGTAAATCATAGGTTTTTTGAGTCATCAACAGTCTGTGTCTTTGTGCTCTTTGGAGGAGTGGATACTAGTTGGTAGTCAGCTATGGTGAGTGCTGTTTTTCCTACACGTGGGGTTGGATGATGAAACACTCACTACAAAAAAAAGGTCTATAGCGGCGGTCGATAAAACCGCTGCTATAGACCCCATATCTCGGCGTTTTACTTAAAATGCGACTAAAAAGACGCCTATAGCGGCGCACAAACTGCCGCTATACACCCCCTATAGCAGCGATCCCTGTAGCGGCGGGCAACGATCGCCGCTATAGACCACCTAAAGCAGCGGTCACTGACCCCCGCTATAGACTGCCTATAGCGACGGTGTTGTCAAAACCGTGGCTATAAGGCCAATCTATAGCGGCGGTCATTGAAACAAAGCCGCCGCTATAGAATGTATACCTACAACGGTAATGATCGCCACTGTATCTTGTACCTTTAGCAGCGGTTTTGAAACAAAACCGCGGCTATAGGTATAGTTGGAAAAAAATTTTAAAAAATCCAAAATTATATGTTATTTAATGTTAATAATTATTTTATAGACTATTTTATTCCTTTTAATACATAATTTTATTATGTAACGTGTTTAAAATTTTTTTTAGGAGACCTACTTAATAAAATATGGAATTAAAAGGAGTTTTATGAAAATTGAAGTTGTTATATGGAATTAGAAATAATGTTATGAAAGTTATATCTATGATTGTTATGGTAATTGTATTTTTATTGACTAAATCTAAGTAGTTTAGACATCTATTATCATATGCTTATAATGAGCATATATATTTGTAATAATTAGTAATATAATAATATTTAATTATGACATATTATTTAATTTCAAACAAAAAGATATTGTGAGATTAATTAGCTTATGCAATTAAAGTACATAACTTAATATCTGGTCATAGTTGTTATGGTAATTGAATATTTATTGATTATATCTAAGTAGTTTAGAAATTATTTATTATTATATTTATAATTAGCAATTATATTTGAATAATTTGTAATATAAGACTAATTAATTAGGACATATTATTTATTTCAAAAAAAGATATTGTGAATTTAACTTATGCAATTAAAGTACATATCATGTATTATAAAAACTTCAAAACAAATCATACAATGTTTAAAAGAAAACATTATACTTTTAAATTATAATTTTTTTTTTTTTTACATATGTTAAGCCCAGCCCGCCCCTTTCAAACTAGGCCCGCCCCAACATCCAGGCCCAGGCGCTGGGCCAGACTAATTTTTTTTTAAAAATTCGCTGAGAGTGAAACAGCGCTTTTCACCCTCAGCGAATTAAAAAAAAAAAAAAAAATGTTTGGAAATGGAAATCCCCCCTTGGGACCCTCTTCATTTCTTCCCCCTTCTCTCCTTGACACCAGCCTGCTGCTCCGTCCCAACCTCAGCCTACTGCCTCCCGCCGGCGACGCCAGCCTCCCCCTCTCACTCTGCCTCTCCTCCTCGAACCTCCACTGCTCAGTGCTCCTGCCTCCCTCTCAGTCTCTCCCTCTCTCACTCCACTCAGTCCCGGTCTCTTCCTCTCTTACTCCACTCAGTCCCGGTGGCTGGTCTCCCTCTTTGGCTCTCTCACTCCACTCAGTCCCAGTCTCTCTTTGCTGCGGTGCTGCCTCTCCTCTGTCCCGGTCTCTCTCTTCGGCTCTCTCTCTTTAGCCTCTAGGTACAGTACATAAAGCCAACTCAATAGTCTCAAATTTCAATTAGATTGAAATTGTGACGGAAATTTACACTGCAACATGAAAATAATGTGGTGTAGAACTAAAGCTTGTAACTAGGTTTCCCCTACTTTTATTGATGTCCAAAAGCCCATGATATGACATAAGCCATTCTGATCTTCTTATTGAGTGACCGCTTACTATTCAAGTTCCAAAAACCAATGAAAAGAAGCCTTTTTTGTCTTATGCATTACTTTCTTTTCGGTGTTCTTCTCTTTTTTTGTTTTGTTTTTACTATGGGTGTTTTTTTTTTGGACTAGGTATCTTTATTAAAGAGTATCCCGCTGTGCTTGTATGCAAACTTTTTGGCCTTCACTAACATTTCATTTAGTACCAGCTTAGATTGGGTCGATGTGAGTATTTTATCTCGAAATGCATGCTAGTTTTTCATTGTTAGAGGAAAAAGCGGTAGTTCTGTAACAATTTCTTGCTGTCATTTTTTCTGAATGTTTGGAATACTGCGGTGCTGAACCTGGATGAGGATGAAGAATGCCTAGAAAGGGGAAACCCATCTATTTGCATGTTAACAAATATCTTTAGTGCATGTCGGCGTGCTCATGGAGGACATTTCATTTTAGAGTTCATATATCCTTAATCCATTCAGCATTATTTAATGCTGAATGTGTGGTAAGAGCTATTTTTTTTCAACTCTTCTGAGTAAGCTCACTGTATCGTTCTGAATGCACTGAACAGGCAGAACTAATTATTTATTAAAAAGGAAAGAAAAAAAAATCTTACTACACCATAAGGTTAACTCTTTACCATATCCTTTAGTATTGTGCTGGAATCCCAAATGAAGATCCATTACTATATACCTGTGTGTGATCTTCTAGCTTTTACTGCTTCCTTCTCTTTTCATTTTTTCCTCTCTGTGAAATGTCAGTATCTCAAGTGGTGGACAAAAAGTCCTACTGTCTCTGAAAAATCTATTTTTCAATTTTCTTTGACAGTTGAACTCAATAGTCTCAACTACAGTGGTTTTCTCACTGTGATTGAGGGACACTAGGTGACTTGCCGATAACATATTACTCTTTCACAGGTCAGTGGTATTTTGAATCTCTTCATAAATTACTATTGTTTGTTCTTTTTTCCTTTTTTTTTGGAGATTGGAGTTTGTGGATTTTATTGGAAGGCGGAGGGCAGAGCTACAATACAATACAATACAAATGATAGAGTTCAGACGTTGGAGTTTGAAGTAGCATCGCTTAAATCTACAATACAAATGATGCACAAGCTTGGGTAAAAGTTTTATTTACTTATCCTCAATATTACTATTGATTCTATTTATGTATATTTCGTAGTTAATTAATGTTTGTTTAACTATTGTAGGAGCAACGTCAATACTAAGATGTTGCCAATAACAATCACGTTTCACCAGCAATTCATAGATCATCTCATGCAAGTCGGAAAACGAGTGCTGGTAAGATACTAACATAAATGAATACTGCCATTAATTTAATTTTAAGTGTGTACTAAGCTCTTTTATCTTTGTTCATGTCATTACTGTTTGTTAATTTTCCAATATTGCAATAGCAAGCAATGCCGATGATGCAGAAAGTGCAGAAGCAGATGGTGCTGATGAAGGTGCTGAAGGTGGAGAGGATTAAATTTATAGTTATTTGTTGTTAAATGTCATGACTTGTTAGTTTTTAGACTATTGAGAAAATGCCCTTCACTTATTTTTGTTTGATGCAAAACTTGTAAGACATGGTTATAATGAAATATATTTTGTTTTATTACACTTTTCTTTGTTTGCATTAATCAATTAAAATCTATAAAAAATTTGTATTGCAAAAAAAAAAAAAACGAAATTCGAATAAAAAAAAAAAACAGCACACCTGTAGCGGCGGTCACTGACCGCCGCTATAACACTATAGCCGCGGTCATGTGACCGCTGTTATAACCTGTAGCAACGGTCAACCGACCGCTGCTATAGAGCTTTTGCGGAAAAAATCGCAACCGCAGTTGGGCCTATAGCGGCGGTCAGGGCGTCGCTATAGAGCGGCAGTCTTTGCCAGCGGTCTCTATAACTGCTATAGGGCTATACCGACAGTGATATAGCGGCGGTCTAGATCGCCGCTAAAAAACCACTGCTATAGACTATATTAGCAGTTTTGGGACCTATAGCGGCGGTTTTCGACCGCTGCTATAGGTGGTTTTTTTTGTAGTGACTTTGGGAGGCTGGTGCAGAAGTTGGCTTTTGAAACTCAACGCACAACTGGGAAAATGCTCATTTGAATAGTTTTTGCTTGTAATCATTTCAAGAGGCTTGATGCTTTTTTGAGGTTGCTGTTTTTTCTGTGGCGACATTTTTTGGGGATGCGGCAACATCTTGTCCTATGCTCTATCTAGAATTTCAAGTAGTGAGTTAATGCGTGCAATATGATGAAAATAATAATTCGTAAGTGTAATATGACAAAAATAATAGTTAAGAATATGTGTCAAGACTCATATAGATGGAGGGTGCAAATTATATTTATCCCATTTCATAAAATTTAATTACACCCTCCACACCATTTTTTGGCACACAAAATAAGGGTTTTACCTCGCATTTTTTTTTGGAGCAATATTTTTTGGAGTAAAATTATCATTGCATTGACAAAAAAAAAAAAAAAAAAAAAAAAAAAAATCAATTTTCATTCAACATATTTTCAATTCCAACTAAAGACGTAAATTGTATGAAATTAATACTTGGTAGGTAAAATGTGAAAGAAGATAGAAAGTTTGAAGTGTTAATTGTGTAAGACACTCATAATTTAAAAGGCTTCAAAAAATATATATCCTTTAACATTATTATGTCATGTTACTGCTGGTGCCCATTGGAAAGTCAAGGTAAGGTAGCTCTCCGTTAGAGCTTGAGTATCCTCCACTCATATGATTTCACAACAATCATCCCCGCGATACCCTCGTTCCAATATTAATAATACTGATGGGAACTAATGAGATGAATATAAAAGTTAGATTAGATAACACATGCATGACTTTCTCAGGCTAAACAATATAAATATATCAACATTTTTTTACAAACATTAATATAAGATCTTTGAGACTGATTGGTAATAGATCATAAGCATGCAAGTTGACCTTTATTTAATGCACGCGGCGCGTAGGAGAACATATATATAAGACAAAAAAGGAAGGTTGTGAAGAGAGTCGATCATCAATCATTGAGGTAGTCCTATAACTAGCTACGACCTTTTGGTGGAAGAGGTTGAAATTAATTTGCATCTCGCGACTAATTCCCATCAAATTATGTACATTAATTAGTTGGCCAGAATAGCCAACTAACTCCTGCTTAGAGTTGGCCAAACGCAGCCACTGTTCAGAATAATTTGTCATCAACAGCCGATTTTTAGTAAGCTATTTTACAGCACGACAAACAAATAAAGGGCTTTCAATCTGAGAATCGTTTTTTTGTTTTGGGTAATGAAGGAAATCTATTGCACTCAACTGGACTGGGAGCACAGCGATAAATTCCGGACACTATTATTGTCCAAAATGAAAAATAATATTTAGTTGGAACCAAAAAGAGATAAAATGAATGTTACATCCAAAATCTCTTTCTCAGATCGAGTGCTTCAACTAACATCAGCAAAGCATGGAATTCACTTACTCGTATTCGATGATCAGATATACCCCTTGGAATTTTTTCTACAAGAAGAGCCTAGCTCGCTTCAATTTCTTCTATAATTTATTCCAATCGAGTGATTTCGCAAATGCCAACGACCCAAAATTTCAGTCAATCTATAGATGTTATATTGGGCAAAGACGAGTGGGTCGCGAGCTGCTGCTTTAATTATGAAGAAAGACGGACAAGGAGAACGAGAGAGAGAGATTAGAGAAAGACGGGAAAGAGATGAGCTGAACATGATGTGCGATTCCCTTTTCTTTTTAATTGACTTTTGACTGTGGCGTTAAAAAAAAAAAGAGAGCTTTTGCATTGTCTCAAAAAATCAGCGCAAATTTAAAGAATGCAACTTATAACAACCAATAATGAGAACTTTTACGTGTGGGTCCCAACTTATATATATATTTTAAGAATTCAATGGTAGCGGCAATTGGCAATCGCCTCTCCTGCTGTTTAATTCTATGACTTTTAGCAACCATCTTTGACTGGTTGCATCATTTGTGACCATTAAATGTTGGTTGCCATTGTTTAACTTTTAGCAGCCAATCATTTCGTTGCTAATGTATATATTGCAACCAGAAATAGCTACCAACTTAAATTCGCAGCAAAAAATATTATTAGCAACGAATTTTCAGGATTCGTTGCTAAAAGTTAACTATTGGCAACCAGAATTAACTGTGGCTAAAAATTTGGTTATAACAGATCCTTTTTCTTGTAGTGATTAGAACTGTCCAGATCAATTATTATTGTCAATAACTTACTCACAAACGATAAGATTCTAACTCACATCTACCTTTCCACCAAGAATTGTTACAGATAGATAGTCATGTTTTTATTTTATCCTTAGCACAGATACAGAGATCCTTCTGCTGCAACTTCTGTGACTGCTGTGTAGAGCTTAGGCTGTGTATTTTTGTGGCAGGGCATCTCCCATGTCTTGCTGGGGTTTCGTAATCATTGTAGTAGGACTTTTTCCTACCATTGTATATTTTCTCTTTCTTTAATGCACTTACCACTTACACACAAAAAAAACTTCTGTGCATTGTACAGTTCATGGTCCGTAGGCTCTCAAAGAACCAAAAAAAAATAATTAAAGCTATTTCCTTCTCCTTAATATTTCCAAGCTACATGGACAACAATGTGAACATGCCCTGTCTCAATTGCAATACAGCATCTGCCAGTATTCGGCACGGATTCCACAAATTATTAGAATATATATATATTAATATATATATATATATACTTCATCACTCTAGAACTAAAGTCAAATTATCCATAAAAATTAGACTTCTTTATTGGTCATGAAGACAATTAGGAGGTTAGGAAGAGGGCCCCGAGAGAGCTGTGATGGAAATCAAAATTAGTCCAGGGATATAGAATTCTCTACTCTAACTCCAAGACGCCACACATGATTGGCTTATTCTACTATTGTCAAGCATGCAGATTAGAGCATTCGTCTCTATAAATAGATGGAGGACCAAAGTTCCCTTATAAAATTCCCATCGGTAGTCGACAAAGCTGAAGAAAGCAGCTCTCAACATAATGGTAATTACCTCTTAAGCATGCATATACTTATTTGATCTTCAGTTGGGCTTTAGACCAGTGAGAAAGAACAGCTACTCCAACCCATGGCATGTACAGTGCTTTCAAAGGCCAATTACTTTCTTAATTCACTGGTCTCAAATCCGCCATATTTTCTCTCTTAATATCCCTCTCATGTACGACAATATGCATTTTCTCCTTTTCGAATGTGAGCAATTCATGCTAATTCGTTGCTTTGACTCAAATGTAATTTCCTTCTTGATCATCATAATTCTCCAGGGCATCTGCGGACGTATTAGAACCAAGCCAAAGCAGGAAAAAAGGCTTGGAGGAAGTCGAGCTGTACTATTTGTATACGGTAAAAATGAACACTACATACCGACGGACTCTTTTTTGTTTTTTGTGTTTGTTTTCATTTAAACTCGGGATTCTGGTTGGCTGGTCGGTTAGAAGTTGATTTTTAACGATCAATTCATGCAGCTACCGAGGGACTCAACAACATGGCGTTCATGACGATTGCCATGAGCCTTGTAACATACTTTTATGGATATATGAATTTCAGCTTAACAAAATCCGCTACCACCCTCACAAACTTCATGGGGACTGCATTTTTACTTCCACTCGTTGGCGGATTCATATGCGATACCTACTTCTCCAGATTCAAGACGTTTGTGGTGTTCGCATCCATAGAATTTTTGGTATGTTTGTTCTTCCGTTCTACCCTTCTTCACACATTAACAGCAAAAAAAGAAAAGCCACTTGAAAAGAAGCTGCCTTCTCCCAGCACTTACTAAAACTTTTACTGTTAATGTTAGAGAAAGTTTTACTGTTAAATGTTAGAGAATATAATTTTTTTTAAAATTATAAATAGAAGGCTAACTAAGAAAGAAAAACTCCAAGTTAAGATGATCTGTCTCCAGCTTCATGTACATATACCGCCTACCGACCAGAATATTTGGACTCACTCGCCCAAAATCATTTAGATGCAATTATCCATTGACTCGATAACAGACAAAAAGATAACAAAGGGTTCTCTCCTATGTAGACCCACCATACGTGGTTCGTTTGACGGATGCCTTCTTGTCTGTCTCTAGGTTGGTCCAATTAATATATAATTAGAGACCTGGACAGATACAACTACTGACCAGAAGATTTGGAGGCACTCGTCTGAAATATCATTAAAGTAATGATCCATTACTCAACAATAGACATTAGAAAAGATACTAATAAATGGTTCTCTCGTGTTGAGAATAGAGAGTGGATGTTTAGCTACTTGTGAAGAATGCCTAGATGTTATTTTGTTGTACTTCATAAACTAATTTTCCAGTTCCAGTTCAATTCTTTTTCTTCCAAAGTGTCTCAAGAGTCAAAAAGAATGTGTGGACCTAGCTACCACTTATCCCACACATTTAAGTTGTTAGGAATATATAAATTTTATTATTTTAAAAATATTTCTTAACACTCCCTTTCTTATTTAGGACCAAACTCCTCCTTAATTGATAGGTTCAACACGTATAAAATTTAATTAAAATAGAGATAAAATGCGGAGTTAGATCTCTACGGACCTCCTTGTCTCTTTTACTATCATGTGAACTTATCAATTATCCTAAAAGCTTAATTTTTTATAAGGAAGAGATAGATTTTATTATTTAAATTATATTTCTTAACAAAAATGCATGTTTTCAAACACTTTTTTCAAACAAAAAAGTAAACATTATTTTTCATTACCAATTTTGAACACCTATAATATAAAATGTATAAATTTTATCTGTTTATCTGTTTATCAGTTCATAATATCATAATTTATTACCTACACACAAAAAAATGGATAAATTTTATAGATTTAATTTAGATCTTTTATTCTTTATGGATATTTTTGCATGCTTTCATATAATTCCGTATAATGGTATGGCAAAAAAATGAGTTCAGTCAACTAATTCGCGATTCATGCCCAGGGATACGCCTTGCTAGCTGTACAAGCACATTTTCATCAACTAAGACCAGTCCCCTGTGGTGCATCAAGCGACAAAAGCAAATGCGATGCCGCGGACACTAGCCAAATCGCAATTCTTTTTGTAGCCCTATACATGATGGCACTTGGGAACGGCGCCGGAGTTAAGGGGTCGTTGCCAGCCCTAGGAGCTGACCAATTCGATGTTCGGGACCCTAAGGAGGCAGCTCAATTGTCAAGCTTCTTTAACTGGTTCTTGTTTAGCCTGACCATTGGGTCTATAGTTGGAGTGACTCTTGTTGTATGGATAATCTCCAACGTGGGTTGGGACTGGGGCTTTGGTTTATGCGCTGTAGCGGTCCTGTTTGGATTGGTGTCCGTCTGCATGGGAAGCTCCTTCTATCGCACTAATGTGCCTAAGGGAAGCCCCTTAGTTCGAATTCTGCAGGTAAGATTACATTTTTTGTCTGATTGGACTTCCAAATTAAGTGATGGAATTTAGAGAATGAATGACACAACATCCTTTGGATGAAAATTATGATAGAATATGTAATAATTAATGAGTAATTCGTACCACTTTACACAAAATTAACAATGAATTAAGCATGTACACAGAGAGTACAAATAAGATTTGGAAAAATAGAATTTCTTTGGAGATTAACTCGTACGTTTCCATTCTTGAAATTCAGGTATTTGTGGCTGCCATCCGAAACCGAAAACTTACCATTCCAGAAAATGCTGAGGGACTTCTACAGATTCATGACGAAGAAATAAGCAAGCATGATGAAATCCTCGAAAGAACAAATCAGTTTAGGTATATAATTATCATTAAGGTTAACTAATAACTAATCTTCTGTAACTATACGTACTTCTAAGCCAAACGAATTCATTCATTATATTTCACAGGTTTTTTGATCGGGCAGCAATCATTAGGAGGGACAATGATATTGCATCAACATCAACAGAGCAAGGACCCAACTGGAGTCTATGCACAGTGACACAAGTGGAAGAAACCAAGATTCTAATTCGCATGCTACCGATTATACTTAGCACTATATTTATGAACACATGTTTGGCTCAACTTCAAACATTCTCCATCCAACAAAGCTCAACCCTGAACCCCTATCTTCTGGGCTTTAAAGTGCCCGGATCATCAATCCCAGTTATTCCCGTTTTGTTCATTTTCGTTCTTATACCGTTATACGATCGGGTTTTTGTCCCGCTAGCTAGAAAAGTAACAGGAATACCTACTGGAATTCCCCCATCTCCAGCGAATCGGAATAGGCTTAGTGCTCTCAGCTATTTCCATGGCGGTGGCAGCAGTAGTCGAGACCCGCCGCAAGTCCGTGGCTGTTGCGCATAACATGGTTGATAGTGTGGAGCCTTTGCCGATGAGCGTCTTTTGGTTGGGGTTTCAGTTTGCTATTTTCGGAGCCGCAGATATGTTTACCCTCATTGGGATGATAGAGTTTTTTTATGCCGAGAGTTCAGCTGGCATGAAGTCACTGAGCACAGCCATCTCATGGACATCAGTTGCCTTTGGGTTCTTCACGAGCACAGTGATGGTGGAGGTGGTGAACAAGGTCAGCGGTGGGTGGCTGGCTACTAATAATCTGAATAGAGATAATCTCAACTATTTCTACTGGTTATTATCAGGGTTGAGTGTGGTGAATTTTGGCTTTTACTTGGTGTGTGCATCTTGGTATAGATATAAAAAGGTGGAAACGAAGCAAGGTGATACTGAGGAAAAGGTCGAAATGGCCAGAGTTTAGGGCCTTTGAGGTCTTTTACTTAAGGATGTTTTAGTATTTTTGCTCTGTTGCTATACTTAATATATAGTTCTTATATTCGTTTATTTTTGCATTACTGATTGTAGAAATAGAAAAATCACTCATTTTAACAACTGGGTTTTTT
Source organism: Morella rubra (assembly GCA_003952965.2). Classification (NCBI taxonomy): domain Eukaryota; kingdom Viridiplantae; phylum Streptophyta; class Magnoliopsida; order Fagales; family Myricaceae; genus Morella; species Morella rubra. The sequence goes on from CM025851.1 coordinate 28,236,084, forward strand.
TTCGTTTCCCGTCTTTTCCATTTATTTATTTTTTCATACGAAACGGCATCATTTCGTTTTATAGTAGTTTTTTTCATTAAAAAAAAAAAAAAACAGCACAGCTTCAAAACAGTGCATTTTGAAGTTGTGTTGTTTCGATCTATTAAAACCTAAGATCTTCTCCTTTTACTCATTCTTTCATCTCCTCTCTCTCCGCCCCTTTCTGCAACTCTGTGCATTTCCCTCGCTCTCCCTCTCTCCCTCTCTCCTTTGTGTACTTTTTTGGGGGGCGATTTAGTTGAGATATGAGATTCGGTTACGATTTGAACATTGTTGTTGTTATTGGAAACTTTTTGTTGCGATTTGATTATTTTAGTTGCATTTTTGGAGAAAAAAAAAATTACGTTTTTTGAATTTGCAGTGAGGGCCGTTACCGCCCTCCACCACCAGAAGTGTCGATTTATTCTTCTAACTGGACCGGTGATGGTGTCCATTTTTGAACAACCGTCCATATATAGCAGTAGAAACAAAAACTGTCATCGTCACCGTAAAGGCACAGCCCTAATACCCATGAAATAGAGCAGCCTATGCATTGGTTAAAAAGCATTCTCGTCTAAAAACTTTAATTTGGTAAGATATTGTTCAAGCACGGTTTAATATCCTCTCAAGTATAACTTGACAAGGGATTGTATTTTACTACCAATTAGAGTCACACCAAGGAAACATATATACGTCAACCATCTCGAACAAGAAACTTCAACTTCCAAACATATTAATATATCTAAGTTTCAAGTGATATATATATATCTCTCTCTCTCTCTCTCTCTCTCTCTCTCTCTCTCTCTCTAAAATGTTCCTTTTATTTGATAAGGGGAATGTTTATGTAAAGACATCGGTTTATATAGACATAGGCGGAACCAAGAGGGGGCCAATAGGGGCCACTACCCTGGTTGGCTCTACCAAAAGCTTCTTCTTCTTCTTTTTTAATTTGTATTTTGCCCTCAAGCTCGCCCCTTTTGCAAAATGTTTGGATTTTTCAAGTAGGAGCTATATATATATATATAAGCGTGGAACATCATTTAATTGGTTATGTTAAATCAATTAAATAGAAACAATTAATTAATGTTACGGGTACTGTTGCCGTGTGTGGTGTAATTTACCTTCTCACAGTTGATGCATTGCTCCGCGAAACTCAACTCGCTGCATTCTGCCTTAACCTTGGCCTTTGCGAGTGAGCAAATCTAGACCCAATGCTCAATGAAACTGCAATTTCAAGAGACAGAAAAGAAGATTTTTTTACTTAGTCCTCTTAATCTCTTTGCCCCCAAGGTTTTTTTTGTTTTTTGTTTTTGTTTTAATGTCGACTACTTCAAGGTAGCAACGCCAAGGAAGAACGTTCGATCAATAAACACAATAAGATCCAATTGCTACCTTTTAGTCTCAGCAAATAGTACGATACGTGTATTTTAATATTTTTAATGTTTGTAGTACTTAATTTTTGATATTTTAACTCTAAGACACTTTTTGCATTTGGTAGGAAATTTTTTTTTTTTTTTTTCATTTCACCTTAAGAGTTTGACCTCTTCAAATTCAATCCTTGCTCCGCCACTAATGTAGAGACATTCGGAGGCTATTTTCATTGTCTAGTATTAAGCTTCTTGTGTTGGTAATACTTCTTAGTGACCACAAACACTTTATGCTTGATCTATACCGTTCTATGTTTAACTGGATTTCACCAAAGTAAATGAGAAGAAAGACAATGTCTCGGCCAGACTATTTGCCAGCCATTGGGCGGCCAAACTGGTCCAGGTCTTTGTCATAAGTCGTGTGTACTGTCTCTAGAGGAGTAGCGGGGGTGGGTGGAACCAAGCATTAATTTCTATTTATTGACTCAAAAAAATTTTTAAAAAAAAGAAGAAAGGAAAAAAAAGTTGGGGAAAATGCATGAAAGGCTGTAAGACGAGTTGAACCTGAGGCCTAAGTTCAACTACGTGTTCCACTTGATCCCATGCCCTACTCTTGGGCCTAGCTAGCTAACACTCATGGTTTGTCGGGAATTACCAAAGTGGCTAAACTATCTCACAAGTCCACACCTCCTTTTGGGTGCACCACTAGCTCATTTTGATTGCCAAAATTTTGGCCACTGACGTAATTAAAAAAAATATAAATAATCTCTATCTCTATCAAATTTTTTTTTATTATAATATTCATTCAAGTCTTCTCTCTCCACTTTTTTCACTAAATTTTATACCCAAAATTTTAATCACCCTAAAATTTTAACACTCAAACACTATCTTAGGTTATTTAGAGATATCTCAACCACCTTTCCATGTGTATGAGTTATGGACAATGTCCACCTACCCACTTAGCCATGTTTAGAAATCAAGATTTTATGGAAATTTTGGGAATGTTGTAAAAATTGAGATAAATGAGAATTTTATTGAATTTAGTGAAAAATGAGGTTTTATGACAGATAGTTATAAAAACGAGTAAAGTCATAGTTAGCCCCTTTATGTTTGGGCAAAAATCAAATAGCTATCCCTAACTTTCAAACCTATCAATCTTCATCCCCCATCTAAATCAGGCGTTAATTCGATGGAAAATCATGCAAAATGACCGAAATGCCCCTCCAAGGATAAATTTTAAAAAATAAATAAAAATAATAAAAATTTAAGAAATAAATAGATTATTGAAAGAGAGTTTCAATAGTTTTTATTTAAAAAATATTATTTTTTATTTTTAATGAATTTTTAATATTTTTAGTAATTTTATCTTGGAGGGCATTTTGGTCATTTTTCATTTTTTTCCGTTTGATTTAACACCTGATTTAGATAGGGGGCGAAGATTGATAGGTTTTGAAAGTTATGGGTCTTAAATTGTGGGACTAAAAGTTAGGAGTAGCTATTTGATTTTTGCCCAAACATAGGAGGCTAACTATGACTTTACTCCTTAGAAAAATTTTGAAATAGAGATTTACAAACATGCCCTTAATACAAAATTATTTTCATTTTGTTGTGGATCACAGATCTGATAACGTAGACAGAAGATGTTTTAGCAGGTTCAAACGATGTCATCTTTTATATAAATGTATATAAAAGTTATGAATATATTGAATTAAGTGGATAGAATTATAGTCTAAACTTTATTTAAATTAGGAGCTACAATATTAAGGTTGATTAATTAGGGCGTGTTTGAGTATTAAAATTTTGGGGTGTTAAAATTTCAAGGTATTGAGTTTAGTGAAAAAGTGAAAAAAAGGTAATTTTTTATATTTTTTTATAGTGAAAAGTAATAATTTGATGGAAAGAGAGAGATTATATGTAATTTTTTATTGTGTTAAAATTTTAGGAGACGTAAAATTTTAAATGTCAAACGGACCCTTAATATCTTTGGGTGTAATGTAGCAGCCTGATTAATGTATGTAGAAACATATAGATTTGCCGGCCATGTTCCTAACAATGTGCAACCCAAGTGACCTTGGTTATAGAAATCCACGTATGAAACAATGCTCAAATAATCAATTGCTTTAGGAAAGTAGAGATAAATAGATGTTCAGGAAAGTGCATAACTTGATATATAAATAAAACTGAGCTCAAAAGAACAAATTTCGTATAGCAAATAAAGAGATGGGCAACGACGGTCATATCTTCAGCATCACCATAAAAAATGTGTCGGATTGCACATTTCTTTCCATTCAGCGGCTGGGGAGTGAGGAAACCAATTAACAATAACCAAATGAAGCTTTGAATATCCTTGCCTATGTTGTTTCAGTTTCTTTCTTCTTCTTCTAGGTAGACTCTAAAGGAAACAAACTTGAAAGGTGCAATGAAACATAATGCACCTCTTTGCTGGAAGAGAAGAGTATGCTGAACAGCTGAAGAAGAAGATAGCAAATGAAGACATAGGCGGCGAGGGACGGGATGGGCGACAAAGAAGATATCCCCAAATTTTTGAGATTTTGCTAGTCAAGATTTTGTTTGGGTTGGTTTGTGAAATGAAACGGGCCGATCTGTGAACATAAGCGGGTTAAATTTTTTAATTGACAAGACGGCCTGTGAAACCGTTGGATCGTTCCATTTTAATCATGGCCGTTGCTCATAACTGACCATAACACTCTTGCAAAGGACAATAACCGAACCCGGTGGAGAGTATCCCCTATGCAAGCCAGAGCTACAAGGTGGTCGTGGGAGGTCTTGTTAAGAATTTTGGAGAGAGACGGTGTGTTGGGCTTGTATGTAGGTTACTTTGCTACATCGTGGAGGAATTTGCCGGCTAGGTATTGAGCTACAGCTACTCAACGTTCGAGTACTTGAAAGCTGTGGTAATGAAAAAGACAAGGAAGACTCACCTTGAGCCTATTTAGAGCGTGTGATGTGGGGCACTGGCCAGGGTGATATCGGCGTCCATTATGACGCCGCTTGACATAGTAAAAACGAGGATCTTGGGTTGCACTATTGCATCATACTTGTAGCAAAAATGATGTCATTTTGGGCTAAAAGCGTGAAGGAGTGGAACACTATCATTTGGAGGGCTGTTGAGTTGTTTACTGATGTGGCGTTGCCGTTAGGAAAATAAATGGATCCTTGATGGAAGGGCATTGAAAATGTAAAGACCAAAATTTGAAAAATTAAAATCTTGGGACTAAAAAATAAAATGTGGTAAAATCTAAGGAAAAAAAATGCTATTTTTCCAATCTGAGTTGAAAATGACGTGGCAGAATGCTGATATGGCAAGCATTGCCTTAAGAAAACAGACGGAGCCCTGACAGAAGGATCCACAAGAGATCGGAGAGTCGTACTGGAGAGCTGGAAATAAAAATAAGGGTGGGCAAAAATTCTGGAAAGAATCGGAATTTCTGGTTCCATTTCGTATTCTGGAAATTCGATTTTGATTTCGGCATATACTGGAACTGAAACCGAAAATTATTTTTGGCAATTTTTGAAACCGAAACCGGAAATTCCGGTGTAATTATTGGAATTTTTTATTCTCATTTTTTTTAAACAAAATAAAAATAGGTCTCAAAATAAAGTATAACATATGAAATTTGCTTGAATGCCTGAGTCTGAAAATCAACCCAAGAGGGGGGTGAATTGAATTTATCAAATATTTATCTCTTTTTTGATAAAAACTCAGATCTGAAAAATATCTCTTTGGTTTAGCAAATAAAACGCAGATCTAAATATGTTTAATGACAACCCCAAAGATAAATGGTAAATAGTAAAGCGATAATGACTAAGAAGCAATAAATGAAAGCAATAAGTACGAGAGTAGGGAAGAGAGATAACACCTTATTTTTAGGTGGTTCGGCCAAGACTTGCCTACGTCCACCCCAAGGCTATTGCCTTCCTTGGGCTTCTCCACTATAATCTAATAGTGTCTACAACTTAGCTTCTGGGTGCTAAGTAACCGTTACAAGAGTTTTCTTGAGCTCACTCTTCAACTCTTCAACTCGTCACAAATCTCAAAGCTTATGAGATTTCTTCTATCCTCACGGGTAGGCCCAAGTGTATCCACACTCAAAGGTTTCTCAAAGTTTAATGAGAAGAATGAATAAACAATAGCTCTCAAAGCCAAATCAGCAAACAAAGCTCAATAAATGGCTACAAGACAAGATCTGATGATGATGACAATAATGGCAGACCAGATCTTCTTAGAAACGTGCAACCTTTGTCTTTTGCATTTTTCTCTCACTTTTTGAAAGCTTGGTCGGCAGTGATGATGTAGAAAGGCAAAAAGTGTGCAAAAGTCTTATTTTCTCTCTCCATAAGGTTCCCTTTATAGGTCTTCAGTCTTGAGGTGTCCAGAGGGCCTTTTTAGAATGTTAGAGAGGTGCCCTAAGTGGCACATTGTCTTGATTCGCGTGCTGAACATCATTTTTTAAAAATAGCGCCCCTGTAATATGTGTTGACACATATATGCCTATGTGTTGACACCTTCATTGAGTCTAGAACTTGCTTGCAGGTGCCAGTGGTATGTGTCGACACTTCCTTCACCATGTGTCGACACCATCGAAATGACAATCTGGCTTCTGTGCTATATGTTGGCACCATGTCAACCATGTGTCGACACTATCTTCCCATGTGCCGACACTATGCTTCATATGTGTCGACACCATCTTGGCAAATGGAGTTTTTCAGTTATTTTTGATATCCAATCTTCTTCAATTGAAGATGAAAACTTCTATAATGAAAAATATCATAGTTTAGGTGCAAGCCATGTTGTTTAAATCAAATGTAGGGCATAACGAATAAATGATAAAGATTAAATACAATTGAGTACTCTTAATCGAATAGTGGATTGACAACTACATATCCTAAAAATACCTTAAAGCGTTTTGTCATTTGTTATCATCAAAATCAAGTTAGATAGCTCAAGATCAACTTTGGGCTAATAAAATGTTTATTTTAAAATCTAGATTTCGGATAAATGTTTTACATTTATTGTTAATTTATAATTAATAACTAAAAAATACCGAAATTTCAATTTCAATTTTTTTAAAAAGAAAATAGGGCTCAATACAAAATATAACACATGGAATTTGCTTGAATATTTATTTTAGAATCTAGATTTTAGATGAATGTTTACATTATTATTAATTTATGATAAATAACTGAAAGTCTTCCAAAAATTTGGGCCAATAAATATTTTTGGCCCATTGTAGCCCTAAAAAAATATGTTCAAAAAAACCCACATGTCGAACTGAAATTTTTGGTTCTAATTCCAAAAATTTCAGTTACATTTTGATAAAATACTGGAATAGAACCAGATTAAAAATAGTGTATTCAAGTGAGTACCATAATGGAACCGGAATTGGTTATTTCGATTCCATCCGTTGCGGTACCTACCTTTAAATAAAAAAGCCAACAATGACCGATACAAACAGAAACAAAACCTAAGACTAAAGCCGATCCAGAATCAAAGAGCCACCACAGGCGAGCAGAGAAGCCCCAAAACTATTAAGGACCTTGATCAAGGCCACCTTAACAACTCCACCTCCCTCCAAGTGATTTGAACACGATCACACCAATCGATCCTCCTAAATCATTTTAGGCAACACACGAGCTCAATAGTAGGATCTAATATAAGAAATGAAGAACCCCTTGAGATATATGACGAAGAGCGTGGTTAAGGATTATTAGTCCTTAGAACACAAAGAACAATCGTCAAAAGGGTTATTAGCCCAAGTACGAATAGCCAAACTAGGTTATCAGCCTACAACGAATCCCAAGTGACAAGTTTTTTTTTTTAGAACATAATAGTAATCTTATTAATATAAACCACGAAATACAAAGAGAACCCCTTGAATCAAGGGGGATTGAAACCCGCATAGAACTAGGGGTAGACCCAAGTGACAAGGTTATTAGCCTTGAATACTGAATAGCATATACGTGCCTATACTTGGCCAAAGTCTCTCAAAGCTCTCTTGCTCTCTAAAACTCAACTCTCTAAATGAATGACTCTAATGCGTCTAAGAGGTGCTTATATAAGCATCCTTAGGCACTCACAAACACTAGCAGAAGCACAATAAAATCTTCTAGATTTTTAGTAAATAATTCCTAAAATCAAGGAGATTCGAATTACATGCCTAATTCAAAAGAACTCAAAAGGAAACTAATTTTCTAGAGTTTAAGAATGATTCCCTAAATCTGGAAGATTGACTTATTCAAAAATGCTTAAAAGGAAACTAATCTTCTAAGATACCTTCCTTAATTGGTCACGATACTCTACAACCATTAAGGTTTCTCGTTGTCGTCCACCGCCTTACATGGTGGCGCCGCTGCCTTGCACCTCCATAGTTGGTGATGTTCCTCCAACTCCCAAGATCTTCCTTTGCACTTCCCCTCCTGGCGTCGCTATGGATGATGGTGCATCGCCACTGGTGCTGGTCACCAGTGGTGACTCTTCTTCTTGGTTACCGTCTATATTGTTGCTTGACTTGGCTGGTGGCCAAGGTCTTGTTTTGGCTTCAAGTCATGGCAAGGCCATGGGCAAGCCATTGGTATATCAAGGCCATACCATGTGCTGGTAAGGAGCTTGCCATGGCATGGCTGCAGTTGGCTAGCAGGTGTGCTAGGCATGGGCATTACTGGTGTGCCATGTCTTGTTAGGAGCACTGGTGTGCCTGGCGCATATTGTGGCCATGTCATGGCCCAACTATAGTGCTCCTGTCACCCACGCTATGGGCTTGACAAGTACATGTGCCACCAAGGCCTTGTTTTACCCATATCTTCTCATGCGTGGATGTTAAGGTCCTAGTCTTTACTAGGGGCCCTTTCAAATGTCGATGTGCGTGGGTAGATGCATGGCAGTCACCACGTGCTGTTGGAAAAGCAGCAACTTGGTGGCGTTGGGTTCACCATAGGTAGCAAGAGCCACTTAAGAGGCACATGGCCTTCAAAACTGCCATAAACTAGCCGGAAAAGAAGAAGAGAGTCGGACGCGTGGAATCCAAGAGTCGACCAAATGAGGCTGGCTGGTGCGGTTGAGCTCGCCTGAAGGTGGAGAAGCCGTCTAGTTGGGTTGTGTCCACCGATGAAGCATAGGTGCACCCGGATCTAAGCTTAATATTTCAAACAAATATCAAGGAAACAATGAGAGAGAGGGAGAGAAGAACAGGAACTAGTCACTAAAGGTCACTACAAGAAAATCAAGCTTCCTTAGGCAAAAGTATTGTAAGCCGTCAAAGAATCTCTTCAGCCACAATTTTCCTTCTGTGACGATCGTCCTCCTCCATTAGCAATGGCTTGCCTATGTCGACCGGAGATGGTGTTGGGAGAAGGGTGGCATCTTCTACGCTGAAGGGTATTAAGTTTCGATAGGGGTTGTCGTAGTTGCTTTGTCCTCGAAGCTCCTTGTGTCGTCAAGAAAGCTCTGGTCTTTAATGACGACACCGAGCCACCGCCAAATTTATTTTCTTGACACTTACTTGTGGTCTACTCAACCTTCTACTTACGGCTGTAGTTTATGGGAAATGGTCAATCTCGATGGATCCAAGGTTGCCGAGATTGATTTCTACTTACAGGAAGTGGTGGTCGCAGTTGATTTTTAGAAACTCAATTGTGGTGGGCATTGATTTTTTTTGTCGCACCATAATGGTAGTAGATCGACCACTTCCCGTTGTGGTTTCATGGTGATTTATTGGCAATTTGAAGTTCTGCAGTTAAGTTCTTTTACTGTGTACTTTCTTAATTGTAATAATATTTCAATTTATGTGCTGTTGTTTTCCTTTAATGTCTTTGACATCCTCATAGCTGCCTAGGAATACAGGGGACCTTTCGTGGAGCGTTTTTAGAACAAGGCTGAGTGCCTGCAATGTCAATCGGCAACCACTACTGAGAGTTAACCAATGAGACACAAAAAGAACAGTAGAAAGTGGGTTACAAACATGTTTAATGATGAAATGACTCTGGTCTTCTTCTTGAAAAACAAAAATTCAATTTTTAAGAAAGATTACCTCGTCAAGCTTGAGCAGAGGATAGAGTAGTGTGGCTCATTGGCCATTGCTCGGGTTGTATAAAGTTGTGCGTCCATGTTGATTCGACCTCCCTATACATCACACACAAAGAAACTCGTTTATGAAAAGCTACAAATGGGAACTAGAGCCAAGCAAAGAAATGGAAGAACAGAACTTGCCTACAATGTCAACGATTGTTCTTTCATTGGTGTATCTTCCTGTTGGCCCTCTGAGATCAATCCCATTGGGAAGATAATTAGCGTTAGAGCGACTCTTAAAGTTCAGTGGAGAAGAGAAGAAATTTTAAATTTGAGAGAGAAGGCATGAGTGGCGGGAGCAGGAACAAAGAGTGAAATTTATAAAGTGTGAACAATGGGTGGGGGTGAGCTGAGTCGCTGGCCCACGTTCATCGTCGCAAAAGGCAATTCTTTTTTCTTTTAGCTTTATACTTTATGTTTTATATTCTATGTTGTTTTATGATTCTTTTGCAAAAATATGGGTTAGTTAATATTTGCGACTAAGAGGTGGAATAAGCTAAAGAAGGGAATAATGTACAAACAACTCGAGTTATTAATTCAGAATCTAATACCATTTAACAGTATTTTTATTACTTCAATATATTATTTGATTTTTGAACTAGTATAATATCCTAGTAAATTTTCCACCCAGTTATTCACACTTCCCATTACTGCTAATATAATCTTGAGAAGATTATCTTTCCCTGTTTCTGTTATTTTTAACAAAATAGATATTGCTTGGGAAGTTGCTCTGTCTTTTAAGTTTCTCACAATTTCAAAATGTGATTCTTTGTTCGAAAACCAAGAGAAGTCACGATTAATTTCGATTGCTCTTTTGTCGGTTGGTTGTCGATTTCTTCTTTGTTCCTTAACAACGCATCATTGGATTACAAAAAATTTTCCTTATCCAACATGTATAGAACACTTACATCTGGAAAAAAAACATGTAAACAGATTCAGAGAAGAGAATTTCAGAAACTAAAAACAAAGATATAGAGACGGGACACCTATAATAGAGTCACATGCGGATAAACATCCAATTCTCTTATGTGAGATTTGCAAAGTCAGGTCTCATCTTGACCATCTACTTATTTTGGTGATCAAGACGTAAAAATGAAGCCAAGAACTTTCTTGTATAATCAGCCCCTGCACATTGGGTTCTGTAGGAAGGGGAATTTGTCCATGGCTTTGATGTGTAGTAGAGTACTTGTAGGCGACGTGCTTAGCAAATTTATAGCACCACCTAATTACACAACCAACAAAAGTAAAAATGTCCAATTAGTATAAGTGGTTAGACATCTGGTTCTTGCAATCATGATGATTCCTATATATATATATTTTGCAATATGGCATCAAAATAGCTGGCTCTAGTTTAGATAGTGAGCAAAGGACAAAAACAGTAATAAAAGCATAGCTGGCTATATTTGTTTTCAAGATACTCGTTGACTGCCTTTAGACTTGATAGAGAAGCCAATTGTTGTTCATTTAGTTTCATATTTGCCTGTACCACCATAATACCAGAGTGAGAACTGATACACGCACAACTGAGAAATTGACAGAAAGTTGAAACTAAAACATGCATCTAGGAAGAGTTATGAAATTGGATAACCTTGACACGACACATATTTCTCCAAGTACCAACTTGTATCTCTAGAATTTTGGCTCCATAAAGCTGCCTACCTTGTTCCTCAAACAAGGATTGAGGAATATCAACTTCTACCATCTAGAAAGTACCAATGCTTACACACACATGCAAACTCAAAATTAGAAAGAAAATAAAAAGGAGGATGCTTTTAAAGTTGGGATTTGATTTCTCATAATTTTCTTGATTGATTTATGAGTCTTCCAACAAAGATGAACTTAATTAATGGCGAATTTGATCTTTATCAATTCAACTTTTGTGTACAGGCCAGCTACATAGGTCTCATCAAATTATAGATGTTGAGTTGGTAATGTCATCTACATTGGTATCGAATACTAAGTCTTCCAATGTGCACTTGGAAAGTGTTTATGTGCCTATTAAATTACGCAGCTTTGCTACCAATGGTTCCAGTTTTGAGACATGAAATATGTACTCAGCAGAATTCAATGCTTTTGTTTCTTTGTCTTCCACCCTTTGTGGGCGTGTTTCCCATGGTCCTTTATAGCTTCCAAGTTGCATTCTCATCATACCTCGTAAAACTATAAATAACAACAAACATCAGCCATCTAACTTTGTGTCCATTTCTCAAGTCTTTTTTTGCAGTAATTGTCTCTTCGAGCAATTAGCACAAGTGATCTTGATAATGGCAAACCAACCTACCCAGATTTGTCCAAGGGGCCGTTTACCTTCTGTAGTGTTGAGAAAAATACTATTCGCTGCTTGCGGAAAAACATGAGAAACGAAATAAGAAGAACAAAATAAGCAATAAAATGACACAGAATTTACATAATTCCCTCAATTTGAGGTACGTCCATCGAGTTGCAGAGATTTCACTATTCTTTGATCAAAGTAGGAGGAGGAGTCAGCCGTCATGCAAAATAGGGCGCAAAAGACAAATCTTTCTCTCTCTAAAATCCTAACCCTGAGCGTTACATATATAGGACCCCCAACTAGGTCGCAAAAAATCTCATCTTAAACCGTAAACACTTTTCATCGAATTGGGTCCAATATAAAAAACTAGGATCTACATAGCCTAACAATCTCCCACTTGGAGATTGGTCCGAACCACCACCATCGTCATCCTCCTCATGCCTTTATCTCTACCATTGCTGCAACTCATTCCCTTGTCCTCAAGCTTGAAGTCCTACTGAAGCTGCGCACAACTTCAGTTTCTCAACTGTCACAAATTTTTTTAACATATATGCTGGATTCTCCTTTCCACATATCTTCTTGAGTGTTAACTGTTCATCTTCAAGGAGAGAGCGAATACAATGATACCTCAACTGGATATGCTTTGTCCTCGAATGATACGCTGGGTTCTTTGCAAGAAAAATAGCACTCTGACTATCATTGTGTAGAATGCTCCTCTCATTCTTCTTACCTAACTCATCCAAGAATCCTTGTAGCCAAACCATCTGCTTTCCAGCTTCTGTCAATGCTACATACTCGGCTTCTGTTATGGTAAGAGTAACAATCTTCTGCAACTTTGAGGCCCAACAAATAGCTGTACCACCAAGAGTATACACAAACCCAGTAGTACTCTCTCTACTATCAATATCACCTGCTAAATTGGCATCCACGTAACCCTACAACTGCAAACTGCTCAGACAACTGCCTCTTGAGATTGCACCTGCTATGTTGATTCTCATACCTAGAATTTGTTTTGTAGCACCCAAATCCTTCATTGCAAACTGCTCAGACAACTGCCTCTTGAGATTGCTAATCTTCTTCATGCTAGAACCTGCCATGAACATATCATCTATATATAGCAACAAGATGATATAAGAGTTCTCAAAACTCTTCACATAACAACAATGATCAGCATTGCACCTTGTGAACCCAGTACTACACATGAAGCTATCACTGTTGGGTTTGGTTATTGTATATTTTGTTGTAGCCTGTTGTTGTAGGACGGAAAGCTGTAGACAGCTTCCACTTTTGTACTTACTTTTTTTTACCGTTGTATCCTCGTGAAGGATTTTGTTCTTTGTAAAATGCATTAGTGGAAAATTTTGTATTATAGTTTTGAGATTTTCCCTTATCTTGTTTCATCTGTAAGCCACAAGCTACCCTTAACTTTCACCTCGTTACCAGATTGTTTTTAAAAATATTTTTATATAGTCCACCTATTTTAATTGATTAAGCTATTTTATTATCTGTCGACCTATTTGTTAACCCTGAAACTATTATTTTTCCTTCCTTAATATACTTATCTCTTTTCACTAAAACGTTTTTGCTAAACTTTTTCAAAGCCAGTTATCAGGCCTTTATAGGATTAATTCATGCAATAATCCCCGCTTATGTGCATTCCATTACTATAGAAGAGCCAAGGGGGTAAGTACTAGCACGGGGCGTGACAGCCATCGACCTGAAGAACCAAACGACGGAGCTAACTTATGGCTGGACCGAGTCCTTGAACCTGGAAGTTGTACGGGGGCTTGCTATTGATATGACATCGTTCATCTACCAATCCATCTGTGCTAAGGCCCTGAAGATCGATGCTCAGATTTCGTTGCCCTACGGTATTCTTCTGACCCAGTTCCTTCACTCCATGCTGGTACCCGAAGGTGCCAACGAGCCGAAGGCAGCTCCGCTTAGGTTAATTAACAAGCCAACGCTCTCAAAGTCGATGGCGTAAACACATCGAGCGCTAAATGTCACTCGGGCAGCTAGAGCTAAATGATAGGAGCCGACTGAGGGGATGGAGGAGCAGGATCCTGGACAGGGCTCCACCCAGTAACTCGAAGCATAGCGACTGAGTTGGGTGGCGTCTATGATGACCGAGCTGACTGATCAGATGAGAATGGTCATACGGCCCACCCATGAGATGGTGGGTGATATCAGTTCTCGGCTGAGAGCTCTTGAGCATAAGGTCGAGAGAATAGACAATGAGTGGAAGAAGGAAGTGACCAAGGTTCAGTCAGTCCTGAAGGGCAAGGAAACCAATGCAGAGTTAGTTGCACTAACCAAGCGGGTCATTTTGCTTAAGGAGCACATGAGGCATGTGCGGGCGGTTCTACATCTCACAGATGATGAAGATGATGAGTTGATATTTTTACTTTGCTTTATTATGACATTTGTTTTTTAGGGAAATTTACAAATAACACACTAAGTTTTAGCGACTTTTTAAAAAGCTCACTCAGTTTTAAAAAATTTAAAAACGCTCACTAGGTTTATCATTTTGATATCAAAATTCACTGGACCCAATGCCATTAGACCTATTTAACGGAAAATCCATATCGTCCAATCACAATGTGACATGTGTCATTAAATAAATCAAAAATTAGTACAAAACCTAATTAATGTTTTTTTTTCAAAAAAAAAAGGAAATGATTGGGTCCACGGTCACCTCTGGCCACCGGGGGAGGAGGATCTCCCCCTCCACTTGAATTGGGCTGCTCAAAGGGATGGGGGATCCACCCCGAGCGATGGTCTGGGGGACCTCCCCCATCCCGCAACCGCTCCAAAGCCGGGGTGGAGGAGGGATTCCTCTCCCTCCGCTGGCCGCTCAGTTCTGGGCGGCCATGGGTGGACCCCCCCCTGACGGTGTCTGGGTGGAGGTCCCATTGCACGATTTTGCAGAAATCCTAGAGCAACGTCAACTCATCCAAAAAGTATCCAAATGGTCTTAAATGACCTCCAACGGCACTCAAACTTTACAAGAAGACCCTTGGTGCCCTAGGAGCTTTAAATAGAAGAAGATGGAGAGAGAAACGGTGAACGTGTGCGCTATTAACTCTTGCCCTAATTTCTGGAGAGAGAAAAAGCTTTGAGGAAGAAAAAGCTCCACCAATCAAGAATTGGGCTGCTCAAAGGGATGGGGGATCCACCCCGAGCGGTGGTCTGGGGGACCTCCCCCATCCCGCAACCGCTCCAAAGCCGGGGTGGAGGAGGGATTCCTCCTCCCTCCGCTGGCCGCCAGTTCTGGGCGGCCATGGGTGGACCCCCCCCACCTGACGGTGTCTGGGTGGAGGTCCCATTGCACGATTTTGCAGAAATCCTAGAGCAACGTCAACTCATCCAAAAAGTATCCAAATGGTCTTAAATGACCTCCAACGGCACTCAAACTTTACAAGAAGACCCTTGGTGCCCTAGGAGCTTTAAATAGAAGAAGATGGAGAGAGAAACGGTGGTGTGCGCTATTAACTCTTGCCCTAATTTCTAGAGAGAGAAAAAGCTTTGAGAAGAAAGAAGCTCCACCAACCAAGAAAGCTCGTACTCCCACCTGAAATACTGTTGCTTTCTTTGTGAATCTTGTCTCTTTGCACACCTCAGTACTTCATACTTGTTTATTCAGCTTAAAGAGCCTTTACTAAGATTCCCTTTGTACCCATTCTTGAAAAACACGTGAGTGTTTGGGAAAACACTTGTCCTACTTGTTGGGTAGAAGAAATCCTCTAGGTTGTGAGGATTTGTGAGAGTGAGTTAAAGTGTAAGCTCAAAAACACTTTGTAAAGGTTCCTTAGCACCCGGAAGCTAAGGTGTACTTCTATTTGGAAATAGTGAAGAAAGCCCAAGGAAGTCAATAGCCTTGGGGGTGGACGTAGGCAAGTGTTGGCCGAACCACCTAAAAGTCACGGTGTCATCTCTCTACCCTTATCTCTATTTATTGTTGATATCTATTTGTTGTGCTTGTTTATCTATTCCTTTATTCTTCATTATAGTCCTTGATTTTATAGATCTACTCTCTTGCTCTTTAGAAAAAGAAGGGGTCTCTAATTATTCGGTTTTATAAGAAAAAGAAAAGTTTTATAAAACCCAATTCACCCCCCCTCTTGGGTTGTTTTTGCTCTCTCAATTGGTATCAGAGCTGAGGTTAGACGCTTTTAAATGACAACCCTAGTTAGCACCTCCTTAGCTGAAGGGCAGTCGACAAATCGACCTCCCTTGTTTAATGGAACCTCCTATAACTATTGGAAGGCAAGGATGAGAATCTACATCCAAGCCGTTGATTATGATCTGTGGAGAATCATTTCAAGAGGTCCTCGATTTCCCGAAGGAGCAGATGGAAAGCTCAAGGAAGAGAAAGATTTTGATGAGAATGATCTTAAGCTCATGTCTCTAAATTCTAAGGCTATGAATGTTCTGTACTGTTCTCTCGATTCAAATGAGTTCAATCGTATCTCTGGATGCGATACTGCAAACAAATTTGGGATAAACTTCAAGTATCCCATGAAGGTACGAATCAGGTAAAAGAAAGCAAGATTAGCATGCTTGTTCATAGCTATGAGCTCTTTAAGATGAAATCTGATGAATCTATCTCTTCTATGTTTACTCGTTTTACTGATATCATAAATGGGTTAAAATCTCTTGGTAAAGAATACACTAACGATGAAATGGTAAGAAAGATTCTCAGGTGTCTTCCTAAAGCTTGGGAACCCAAGGTCACTGCAATTCAAGAAGCTAAGGACTTGACGAAGCTCTCCTTGGACGAGCTCATGGGATCTCTCATGACCCATGAGATGAATCAAGTTAAAGGAGATGAAGACGAAGGAAAAGGAAAAAGGGGTGTTGCCCTAAAGGCAACATACTCTAGTGAGGATGAATCCTCTGAGGATGATGAGGAAATGGCTCTATTCACTAAAAGATTCAAGAAGTTCTTCCGTAAGAAACAAGGGGATAAAAGATTTCAAGAAAAACAAATTACAAAGGGGATAGCAGCAAAAAGAATGAAATTATTTGCTTCGGATGCAAGAAGCCGGGCCACATAAAGTCGGAATGCCCCAATGTTGAGACACACAAGAAGTCCAAGGATTTCAAAGATAAAAAGAAAGCATTCTTAGCGGCATGGGGAGAATCCGATGAAAGTAATAGTGAGAGCGATGAAGAAGTTGCAAACCTTTGCTTCATGGCAAAGGATAACGAAGATGAGGTACAAAGATCTTCACTTACTCTTTACTTTTGAGGAATTACAAGATGCTTTTGATGAACAACATGTTGAGTTGAAAAGAATATTTTCAAAGTATTGTTGTATTAAAAAGAATCTTGATGTACTTGCAACAAAATGATGCTTTGAAAACCAAGTTGTTTCTCTTGAAGAGAATCTTGCAAGGTCACAAAAGAAAATGAAAAAATAATACAAGGTGAGTCACATGTTTTGAAATCAGAAAATATTGAGTTAAAAAGAAAAATTGACTCTCTTACCCAAGATCTTGCAAGATTTACTCAAGGAAAAGAAACCTTGATATTCTCCTTGGTTCACAAAAATGTTGTTTCAACAAAGCGGAATTGGCTATGATTCAAGTGGATATCAAAAGTTATATTCTGATATAATTATTAAATCATCAACATCCTTCTTTATGTGTAATTTTTGTGGAAAGCATGGACACATCTCACACACATGTCCAACTAGAAAAGGATCCACTCATGGGATCAAATTTGTATGGATTCAAAAAGATAAGATAAAGGAATTTGTATCTAATACCAATGGACCCAAAAAGGTTTGGGTACCAAAGATCAAGAGCTGATTTTTTGCAGGAATGCTTGGAGTCCAAAGACATCAAGGAACATTGGGTACTTGATAGTGGATGCTCCAAGCATGACCGGAGACAAAAGTTGGTTCAACTCCTTTTGTCTTAAGGATAAAGGCTCAGTTACATTTGGTGACAATGGAAAAGGAAAGATACTTGGTGTTGGAAGCATTGGTACGTATCCTAATCCTACAATTGAAAATGTTCTTCTTGTCAAAGGTTTAAAGCATAATCTCCTAAGCATCAGTCAATTGTGTGACAAGGGAAACCGAGTCATTTTTGAATCATCAATGTGCCTTGTTGAAAATATTGAAAGCAAGAAAGTCTTGTTTGTTGGACATAGATTTGAAAATGTGTACATTGTTCATTTAGAGAGCATCTCCTCAGAAAATATAAAATGTTTTTCAGCTCTAAATGATAAAGACAGCTGGTTGTGGCATAGAAGGCTTGCTCATGCAAGCATGGACCTGATTTCAAAACTAGCCAAAAAGAATCTTGTTTCGGGTTTGCCTAATCTCTCTTTTGAAAAGGATAAAATTTGTGCAGCATGTCAAAAGGGCAAACAAACCAAAATATCTTTTAAACCCAAAAATATTGTGTCCACTTCTAGACCACTCCAACTCCTACACATGGACTTATTTGGTCCAACCCGAACATTGAGTTTGGGTGGCAAACGTTATGGCTTTGTTGTTGTTGATGACTTCAGTAGATTCACATGGGTTCTATTCCTAGCTCATAAAGATGAAGCCTTTCATGCTTTTGAAAAACTTAGCAAGAGAATCCAAAATGAAAAAGGTTTTGCTATTTCTAGCATAAGGAGTGATCATGGTAAAGAATTTGAAAATTCCTCCTTTGAAATGTTTTGTGGAGAAAATGGTATTAACCATAACTTCTCGGCTCCTAGAACTCCTCAACAAAATGGTGTTGTAGAGAGGAAAATAGGACTCTTGAAGAAATGGCTAGAACCTTGCTTTGTGAAAACAACTTGCCTGATTATTTCTGGGCTGAAGCAGTTAGCACAAGTTGTTATGTTATGAACCGTTGCATGATTAGGCCTATTCTCAAGAAAACCCCTTATGAGCTATGGAATGATAGAAAACCCAACATTGGTTATTTTCATGTTTTCGGTTGTAAATGTTTTGTGCTCAACAACAACAAGGACAATTTGGGTAAGTTCGATGCAAAAGCGGATGAAGGTATATTTCTTGGTTATTCAACTTCTAGCAAAGCTTATCGTGTTTTTAATAAACGTACCTTAGTTGTTGAAGAATCAGTTCATGTTGTTTTTGATGAATCTAACAATCTTATGAGAAAAGATGATGAAGATATTGTAGATCTTAACAAAGGGGTTGATAAGCTTACAATTGACAAAGACAAGGGAGAGGCACTAGTGCAAGAGCAAGAACCTCAAGAGCCTCAAGAAGAGTCTCAACAAGATGATGATGATCTACCAAAGTCTTGGAAGTACATCAAGAGTCATCCTCTCCATCAAATTATTGGTAATGTTGAAAAAGGGGTAAGGACTCGATCCTCTGTACACCAAGCTAATAACCTTGCTTTACTTTCTCAACTTGAGCCTAAGAACTTTCTGAGGCTAAAGATGATGAAAGTTGGATCCATGCTATGGAAGAGGAATTAAAACAATTTGAGAAAAACAAGTATGGCATCTAGTTCCTAGACCCAAGGATTATCCAGTTATTGGCACAAAATGGGTTTTTAGAAACAAAATGGATGAATCTGGGGTTGTGGTGAGGAACAAAGCAAGATTAGTAGCCCAAGGTTACAATCAAGAAGAAGGAATTGATTTTGATGAAACCTTTGCTCCTGTTGCTCGTTTAGAATCCATTCGCATGCTTCTTGCTTTCGCTTGTTATAAAGATTTTAAACTTTTTCAAATGGATGTAAAAAGTGCTTTTCTAAATGGATTTCTCACTGAAGAAGTTTATGTTGAGCAACCACCGGGATTTGAAGATGAAAATCTTTCAAATCATGTATACAAGCTCACAAAAGCGCTTTATGGATTGAAACAAGCACCTCGAGCATGGTATGAACGTCTAAGTTCTTTCTTATTGAAAATGGTTTTTCTCGAGGTAAAATTGATACTACTCTTTTCACTAAAGAAAAGGAAAATGATTATTAACGGTTCAAATATATGTTGATGACATTATTTTTGGATCTACTAATGAATCTTTGTGTCAAGAGTTTTCTCAAGTTATGCAAGGCGAATTTGAGATGAGCCTTATGGGAGAATTGAACTACTTTCTCGGGCTCCAAATCAAACAATGTAGTGAAGGCATCTTCATAAGTCAAGCTAAGTATACAAGAGATCTTCTCAAAAGATTCAACATGGACAATTCAAAGCCTATGAGCACTCCTATGAGTCCATCTACAAAAATGGAAAAGGATGAGAAAGGTAAGATGTGGACCAAACGAAGTATCGAGGTATGATTGGCTCCTTACTATATCTTACCGCTAGTAGACCGATATAATGTTTAGTGTATGTATGTGTGCTAGATTTCAATCTGTCCTAAGGAATCTCATCTCCTTGCTGTCAAAAGAATTTTTAGATATCTTGTTGGCACTCAAAATCTAGGTTTGTTTTATCCTAAGAGTGTTGAATTTAATTTACAAGGATACTCGGATGCGGATTATGCTGGTGTAAAATTGATAGAAAGAGTACTAGTGGTGCATGCCAATTTCTTGGACCCTCACTAGTCTCTTGGTGTTGTAAGAAACAAAACTCACAAGTATTGTGGATGAAACAACAATTGGAAGATTTTAATCTTCATTATTCTCTCATCCCAATAAAATGTGACAACACCAGTGCAATAATCTTACTAAAAATCCAATTCAGCACTCTAGGACAAAACATATCGAGATTAAGCATCATTTTATTAGAGATCATGCTCAAAAAGGGGATATTGTTCTTGAGTTTGTAAATACCGACCTTCAATTGGCGGATATTTTCACAAAACCCCTCAATGAGGATAGATTTTGTTTTATTCGACAAGAAATAGGAATGAAGTTTCCTTTGGATTGAATTGCTATTATATACTTGTTTTACTCCTTAATTGGTGGTATTGATTGCTTTGTACATGTTTTTGAATGATGGTTGATTGATTCTATGGTTCTTTTTATTAAAACTATTTCATAAAATCATGTTTCATGCCATGTGTCAACACTTGGTGAAACAAGTGTCAGCACCTCTGGTTTTTATGTTTTTCTTCCATGAAGAAGCATGTGTCGACACCATGATTTCATGTGTCAACACATGAGCCTCCACCCGAGAGCTCTTTTTTGTTCGGGAGCATGACCAATGTGTCGACACATGAGTATAATGTGTCGACACTTCCCTTGTGTTTACTGTTTTTAAAAACAAGGGCACGCGTGGTATATCTCTCATTTGAGTTAGGGTTCAGCATTTTAGGCTCTCTCCCTCTCAGACCTCTCTCTCTCTCTCAAACCGTGCGATCCAACCTCCCCTCACAATTTCAGGCCCACTCTCTCCCTCCAAAAACCCACCGTCCATTCTCTCAAAATCCTGCACTCAATGTCTTCCAGACTAAAGAACTCCAGCCTCTGTTGGCTCCAAAGGGAAGAAGAAGGCTAGGACTGTCATCTACAGGGGTCTACCGTCTTCAAGATTTTCATTAAGATTGCTTTGGCACATCTTCCGGTTCCCTCAAGCATGTTACAAGAGATCTTGGGGGAGCAATGAGTCCATCTACAAAAATGGAAAAGGATGACCAAACTATCGAGGTATGATTGGCTCCTTACTATATCTTACCGCTAGTAGACCCGATATAATGTTTAGTGTATGTATGTGTGCTAGATTTCAATCATGTCCTAAGGAATCTCATCTCCTTGCAAAAAGTTTTCAGATATCTTGTTGGCACTCAAAATCTAGGTTTGTTTTATCCTAAGAGTGTTGAATTCAATTTACAAGGATACTCGGATGCGGATTATGCTGGTGTAAAATTGATAGAAAAGTACTAGTGGTGCATGCCAATTTCTTGTTCACTAGTCTCTTGGTGTTGTAAGAAACAAAACTATCAAGGAAGCCGAGTATATTGCCATGGCAATTGTTGTGCACAAGTATTGTGGATGAAACAACAATGGAAGATTTCAATCTTCATTATTCTCTCATCCCAATAAAATGTGACAACACCAGTGCAATAATCTTACTAAAAATCCAATTCAGCACTCTAGGACAAAACATATCGAGATTAAGCATCATTTCATCAGAGATCATGCTCAAAAAGGGGATATTGTTCTTGAATTTGTAAACACCGACCTTCAATTGGCGGATATTTTCACAAAACCCCTCAATGAGGATAGATTTTGTTTTATTCGACAAGAAATAGGAATGAAGTTTCCTTTGGATTGAATTGCTATTATATACTTGTTTTACTCCTTAATTGTGGTATTGATTGCTTTGTACATGTTTTTGAATGATGGTTGATTGATTCTATGATTAAAACTATTTCATAAAATCATGTTTCATGCCATGTGTCAACACTTGGTGAAACAAGTGTCAGCACCTCTGGTTTTTATTTTTTCTTCCATGAAGAAGCATGTGTCGACACCATGATTTCATGTGTCAACACATGAGCATCCACCCGAGAGCTCTTTGTTCGGGAGCATGACCAATGTGTCGACACATTAATGTGTCGACACTTTTGTGTTTACTGTTTTTAAAAACCAAGGGCACGCATGGTATATCAATCTCATTTGAGTTAGGGTTCAGCATTTTAGGCTATCCCTCTCAGACCTCTCTCTCTCTCTCTCAAACCGTGCGAGAATTTCAGTGCCCACTCTCTCTCTCCAAAAACCCACCGCCCGACTCCATTCTCTCAAAATCCTGCACTCAATGTCTTCCAGACTCGTTCCTCGCAAAGAACTCCAGCCTCTGTTGGCTCCAAAGGGAAGAAGAAGGCGAAGAACCCTCCCACTCCTGAAGACTACATCTACAGGTCAGGTCTCTGCAAAAACCGTTTTGTTCAAGATTTCGAAATAGAAAAGTTATTGCTGGGAGATGGGCTGATTTTCAAATGGTTTAGTGAAAATGGGTTTGGGTTTCAAGAGATGTTTGAGTTTCAAGGTTGGGGAACCTTGTGAATTTGAAAGTAAATTGCTATGTTTACTTAGTTAAGTTGGTTTATGCTAACTTTCAATTCACTAAGTCTGAGGATGCTGATAGTTATGTGAATGGGAAAATGTTGGATCTATCAAGTTCTTCTTTGAATTCAATGGTTAATGCCCTGATGCTGGGAAGAAGTTCTTTGAAAACCATGGGTGGGTAGGTTTGTCTGAAGTTGATCCCCTTCATATTCTTAGGGTTGTTTTGGATAATCCAACCCTAGACGAGATTATTAGACCCACAGCCAGTGATCTAAGCATTCCAAGACGAATTTTACATCATATGGTCTGTAACATTATTTTACCAAGGACGGGGAAATTTGAGTACATAACGTTCCTAGACTTATTTGTCATGTACTGCTTGATTACCCATACTCCCATGAACCTTGGTCACCTTATGATAAATCATATGAAGGCTGCCACTGAGAAGAAGAGACAAGGGCTGCCTTATGGAATGTTCTTTACCCACATGTTTCACATTCTTGATATTGATTTGGGGGGTGAAGTACGGGAACCTCCCAAGGCATCCAAAGAGTATAATCAGAAAACTCTAAGGTTGATGGGGTTCACACAAAATGATGAAGGTTTTTGGATAAAGAAAGCTGATGCAACCCCTCAAAAGAGAAGTCATAGGGGATCGGATTCTGATGCAAACAGCGAGGATGAGGAAGAAGATACCTTTACTAGAACTCCTTCCACTGCCACCAGAACTCCGAGAGAGCCATTCTCCCCTCCTCCATTTCCTTCTTTGCATATGGAGTCATCATCCCGAATACCCCCTTCCCACTCTCATGCGCCTCAATTTGAATCTCTTGAAGCTTCGTTTGGGGAGATAAAGGAGGAACAAAAGAAATTGGGTCAGCAGTTGGAGAAGTTGTCTCTTGACATGAAGACGGGCTTTGATGACATCAAGCAGTTGTTTGCTGCTCATGATGAGCGTTTCAATCTTCTTGACAAGGATGTGAGGCTTCTCAAGCACCAAGTCAATAACAGCATCCATATGGCCAGCGAGGTGATTCAAGCTACTGTGAATGATTTAAAATCATCTGCTCAAGATGTAGTCAATGCCACCGAGCTTAGTCTGGATGTTGATCGAAAACTTCGGCCTCTTGTCATGAAATGGACCTATTGGTTCTCAACGACTTGGAGCAACTGGTTGCGAAATTTGACGTCGATCATCCTCCTCCTCTGATCTCCTTTGCCCTCACCCTTGCACCTCTCCTTGCCTTCTTATTTTTGATGATGCCAAAGGGGGAGAAAAAGTGCCTGTTTGTATGCTGATACCTTGCTCTAATTTGAGGACATTTCATTTAATTTTTATGTTGTTTTTGTTCTTTTCATTTAGTTGTATTTTTTGAATTGAATAATTATATTATTTTTGTGCTTATTCTATTATATTATGAATGACCATATGTTTTGAAGTGAATGTGTTCTAAGGGAACTACTTGACTTATGCTTGCCTAAATCCTTCAGGTAGTTACTCTATCTTTTAACTCTTCGTGATATGAAGTCTTGTGATCTGGTTTGGAATTTGAAGTTTGGGAAGTTTGGAGAAAGGATATAGAAGTGTTGCTTTAAGTTTTGGGAAACCTCCTTTTACAAAGGAAACTCTTGCAAAATTTTTGTAAAATCTTAAAGTCCTTTTTGCTAAAATATCATGAAAAAACTCCTGCTTGTTCTCAGGGGGAGCTTTTCTATTTATTAGCAAATTGTCATTTTTAAATGGTTTTTGTCATCATCAAAAAGGGGGAGATTGTTAGCCCAAGGTTGTTCTTACAAACAATCTATTTTGATTTTGATGATAACAAAAGTTTTCAACTTTTCAAGACTTTTAGATTTTACATTGAAATTCTTTTCAAGAAAATTATATTTTTAGAGTATCAAGGTTTCCTTATTTTAAAATCTCTCCAAGCATACTTGATCATCATTACACTTGCTAATTGATCATCTTTTATATTGTAAGTATTTTTGAGATTTATTGAATTGGGGTAGTTGTTGTTAAAGAACATTTTTTTGTCTAAGTGTTGGAAGTGTCGACACATTGGGTGTCGACACATTGAAGACGAGCTAGAGGTGTCTTTCTAGCGGCTAACTAGACAGATTCGACTCGACACATTGAATAGTGTCGACACATTGAACTAACACCCGAGAGGTTGTTTTCAGGCCAAATTTTAATGTGTCAGCACATACCATCAATGTGTCGACACATTGCACGATTTTGCAGAAATCCTGGAGCAACGTCAACTCATCCAAAAAGTATCCAAATGGTCTCAAATGACCTCCAACGGCACTCAAACTTTACAAGAAGACCCTTGGTGCCCTAGGAGCTTTAAATAGAAGAAGATGGAGAGAGAAACGGTGAAGTGTGCGCTATTAACTCTTGCCCTAATTTCTAGAGAGAGAAAAAGCTTTGAAGAAGAAAGAAGCTCCACCAACCAAGAAAGCTCGTACTCCCACCTGCAAATACTATTGCTTTCTTTGTGAATCTTGTCTCTTTGCACACCTCAGTACTTCATACTTGTTTATTCAGCTTAAAGAGCCTTTACTAAGATTCCCTTTGTACCCATTCTTGAAAAACACGTGAGTGTTTGGGAAAACACTTGTCCTACTTGTTGGGTAGAAGAAATCCTCTAGGTTGTGAGGATTTGTGAGAGTGAGTTAAAGTGTAAGCTCGAAAAACACTTTGTAAAGGTTCCTTAGCACCCGAGAAGCTAAGGTGTACTTCTATTTGGAAGATAGTGAAGAAAGCCCAAGGAAGTCAATAGCCTTGGGGTGGACGTAGGCAAGTGTTGGCCGAACCACCTAAAAGTCACGGTGTCATCTCTCTACCCTTATCTCTATTTATTATTGATATCTATTTGTTGTGCTTGTTTATCTATTCCTTTTATTCTTCATTATAGTCCTTGATTTTATAGATCTACTCTCTTGCTCTTTAGAAAAGGGGAAGGGGTCTCTAATTATTCGGTTTTATAAGAAAAAAGTTAAAAGTTTTATAAAACCCAATTCACCCCCTCTTGGGTTGTTTTTGCTCTCTCAGTTATGAAAAATCCGAACTGTACGTACAGCCTCCAGCAGTTGAAGTAGTTTCGTTACCGAACAAAGAGAGCTATAAAATACACGGAAATGCAGCTGAAAAGACAGCACTTAACATGAAAGATCCCTATGGGCCGGCTACTGGAACTCTTAAGGCAATCAGCCCAAAACATGACGCAAAGTAGGCCCAAGGCCGACGATTCCAACTCGGTCTCAAAAGCCTGAAATACAGAACCGGATCCGAAGACCCATCAACGAGCAAGAAAGAGGATCAACACGTGGATCGATATCATTGATCAGCACCATCAGAATGTCATGCTGATAGAATACTGACGATCGCTCATGAAAGAGGGAGATCTTATAAGAAACTGAAGCCGGAAGAAAAGAACAGTAACTGAAAAGCTGCTGCAACTATTGTGACAGAAACCTATGTATTTATATATTTGAACGATGATCATAACAAGAGCCAAGAACTTCGTTTAATTTTCGAGGTCGTCGACAATGAGGACCTTGATGCCGCCCTCAGAGCGCACGCAATTACGACGTAATTGTCGTCTACAAAGCTGACAAACTTTTCCTGAATTGTTGCCCACCTATCCGAAGAGATATTATTATACAGTTCCTTCTCAATTAGTTTGGGTTGTAGGTTCTTACCTGTCATTTGAGAGATTGCTCATATTTTTTAGCTTTGAAAAACTACTTGTAATTTCCCGAGTCATCTTGTCGTATCTGGGGTCAGATAAACCTCACGGTTTCTATTTTTTAATTTTTTTTAATTTTACAACAACAAAAAAAAAAGTTTGAATACACTTTTCATTATCCAACTATAGAAGTTTGATACTTTACACTTTAATCAATTATTTTTATCACATTATATCCACAAACTATTGATTTTAAACACTTTGTAACATTCATAAAAATATATTTTTGATTAATTCAGACAGAAGATGATATTTTGACATTCGAAATGAAAATTTTATCCCTAATTTGTTTTGGTCGTAACCATTTTATGAGGATAAACTTGTAATTTTATTGCCTAAAAAATAAATTTTAAAAAATTTTTAACAAAAGATACAAAGTGTCTAAAATCAATATTGTAGTAGATGCAATGTGACAAAAATAACAAATAAAAGCATAAATTATCAAGACTTCCAAAATTAGAGTTGCAAAATGTATTATCCCAACAAAATAAATGCACCTCACAGTTTTGGGTATCTCTATCATTTAAATGCACTTCCGAATTCCTTTCTTGATATTCAACTGCATGAGACCCCTACAATTGGTTGGCACAACCTTTGAGTTAGGCTCTGGTCACATATATTATGCATGCACGTTACTGTGGGAAACACTAAGTACTATTTATTAGTTGATGAAATTGCAACTTGCAAGCTAACATAAGTGATTAGAGTATTAGTTATTCACAAAATCAAGCTATATATTTGGAAACCTTTTAAAAGAATATCCCGTACAAAGTGTTTGAATGGAAACAGTACAAACACATGAATCCTTTTTCCTTCGACTTTTTATTCTTTAATTATAATTAGGGATAAATACAATTTTATTGACACCATTTGCACCTAAAATTATCATTTTTGTCACATTTCATCCCGTACCAACTATTTTGTAAGGGATAAATATATTTTCTACCCTTCAACTATGGAAGTCTTACACAGTAACCAAAGGTAAAATCATAATTTAAAGCACAAATATATTGATTTTTCTCAAGATTGACGAAAATTTTTAAGAGAAAATGCAAAGTGCTTAAAATGATCAATAGGCACTACAAGAAATATGCTCTTTAGCGACGAACCTAATTTCGTAGCAAAAATAGTCATTAGCGACATACGGAACATCATTGCTAAAAATACCTCTTATGCAACAAAAATATTGTTTTGTCGCTAAGAACTTAAAACACATACTTTTAGCGACCATATTCTACATGTTCTTAATTAAATGGACGACATATGAAATTTAAGTTAAACCACCACTTTCCCTGCTAATAATCAACCAACATTGAAGCAAAATATAATGTGACATGTGATTTTGATGGGCGTACAACCTCGAGGAAGACATGGAGTACTTGTGCTATTAATGTTTCCTTACTCTAACTA
The DNA here is from genome assembly GCA_003952965.2 of Morella rubra. Lineage (NCBI taxonomy): Eukaryota > Viridiplantae > Streptophyta > Magnoliopsida > Fagales > Myricaceae > Morella > Morella rubra. The sequence goes on from CM025851.1 coordinate 28,263,929, forward strand.
TTGATGATTTATTATTATTTTCATTGTACAAAAAAGGATGAAAGCACTGTACGCTGAAAGACATCCCACATGTTGAAGACAAGAATCACGCTCACGCAAAAAGCTCCAGTATCAAATCAGCGTGAATCTCTCCACCACATCTAAGAAGGAAAGCTATCAAGGACAGATCGCGATATTCTCTAACGTTCAAAAATCCTTCTTTTATGGAATGTAAATATTCTCCCCACATATAGGATTATTCCAACGTTCTTTTATTTTCCTTTTTTGTTGCACAGAATTTGTATCTATTTAAACTATTCAATACAGAGCAATTGTTATTGCGGAGGAAATATTTCTTTTGTCACATCCCACTTTTACTTTCTTCACCACAAATCATCTCGGGAGATTGCAGAGAACATTAATTTTCATGAGAATATTGTAGGTAAGACAAGCCTTAAGAGTCATTGGTACTCTGAAATTTTCTTGGTGAGGCAACTGGTTAGTTTATTGCAACTCTGAATTTTTAATGGTTTGATATTGTTACACTTCTCTGTATAATATTCGCAGGTAAATCATAGGTTTTTTGAGTCATCAATGGTCTGTGTCTTTGTGCTCCTTGGAGGAGTGGATACTAGACGTTGGTAGTCAGCTATATATGGTGAGTGTTGTTTTTCCTACATGTAGGGTTGGATGATGAAACACTTTGGGAAGCTGGTGCAGAAGTTGGCTTTTGAAACTCAACGCACAACGTACTGGGAAAATGCTAATTTGAATAATTTTTGTCCCAGTTGCTTTCATCCAATTTTTTTGTATAGAACGATGATGTTTTGTGTCCTCTGTGAGGAATTTTGTCATTTCATATATTTTGATTGCAGACCATATAAAAAAATAGACTGCTTAATTATAAGCTAAGAGATAATTAACACTTTATTTCTTTTAATCATTTTGCTTCTTTTACGACATTAATAGTTTTCCAGCATGAAAAAAGCATTGAATACAATTACCCAAATAAAAAAGAATGAGTACCGCAAACTCAAAGAAACAATATCTGGGTAAATTATTATGTTACTGCTGGTGCCAATTGTAAAGTCAAGGTAAGCTAGCTCTCCACTCATATCATACAACAATCATGCATCCCCGCGATATCCTCGTTCCAATATTAATATTAATACTGATGGGAACTTCACTAATGAGATGAATATAAAAGTTAGATAACACATGACTTTCTCAGGCTAAACGATATAAATATATCAACATTTTTTTACATGCAAGTTGACCTTTATTTAATGCACGCGCGGTAGGAGAACATATATATATATATAAAAAAAAAAGGAGATCATCAATCATTGAGGTAGTCCTAAGTAGCTACGACCTTTTGGTGGAAGAGATTGGAATTAATTAGCATCTCGCGACTAATTCCCGTCAAATTATGTACATTAATTAGTTGGCCAGAATAACCAACTAACTCCTGCTTAGGGTTGGCCAAAACGCAGCCACTGTCCAGAATAATGTCATCAACAGCCCATTTTTATTAAGCTATTTTACAGCACAACAAACAAGGGCTTTCAAATATCTGAGAATCGTTTTTTGTTTTGAGTAATGAGGGAAATCTATCACACTCAACTGGACTGGGAGCACAACCATAAATTCTGGACACTTAAAGTGTCCAGATGAATTATTATTATTGTCAAGAACTTACTCACAAACAGTAAAATTCTAACTCACATCTACCTTTCCACCAAGGATTGTTAGATAGTCATGTTTTTATTTTATCCTTAGCACAGATACAGAGATCCTTCTGCCGCAACTTCTGTGATTGCTGTGTAGAGCTTAGGCTGTGTATGTTTGTGGCAGGGCATCTCTCATGTCTTGCTGGGGTTTTGTAAACTTTGTTGTAGGGGTTTTTCCTACCATTGTATATTTTCTCTTTCTTTAATACACTTACCACTGACACACATACAAAACAAAAAAACAAAACTTCTGTGCATTGTACAGTTCATGGTCCGTGGGCTCTCTCTGTCTTATCTGGACAGTCAAGTACTACGTCCCGTGTAGGGTGCCCCATAAAAATGACCTCTCTGGAGGTCTGGGATATATAGTGTGATATATATCGAAACATGAAGTGGAAATCCGTATTAAAGCATTTCCTTAATATTTCCAAGGTACATGGACAACAATGTGAACATTGCCCTGTCTCAATTGCAATACAGCATCTGCCAGTATTCGGCACGCATTCCGCAAATTAATTAGGATATACTTCAGTACTCAAGAACTAAAGTCAAATTACCCATATTAGACTTCTTTATTGGTCATAAAGACTAAAGTCAAATTAGACTTCTTTATTGGTCAGACAATTAGGAGGTTAAGAGGAGGCCGAGAGGGCTGTGATGGAAAATCAAAATTAGTCCAGGGATATATAATTCTCTACTCTAACGCCAAGACACCACACATGATTGGCTTATTCTACTATTGTCAAGCATGAAGATTAGAGCATTCGTCTCTATAAATAGATGGAGGAGCAAAGTTCCCCCATATAATTCCCATCGGAGTCGACAAAGCTGAAGAAAAGCAGCTATCAACATAATGGTAACCCTCTTAAGCATATATACTTCTTTGATCTTCACTTGGGCTTTAGACCAGTGAAGAAAGGATAGCTAGTCCAACCCATGGCGGCCTGTAGTCTACATGTAGAGAGCTTTCAAAGGCCAATTACTTTCTTAATTCACTGGTCTCAAATCCGCTAGATTTTCTCTCTTATTAAATGTCCCTCTCATGTACGAAAAATTTGCATTTTCTCCTTTTCGAATGTGAGCAATTCATGCTAATTCGTTGCTTTGACTCAAATGTAATTTCCTTCTTGATCATCATTCTCCAGGGCATCTGCGGACATATTAGAACCAAGCCAAAGCAGGAAAAAAGGCTTGGAGGAAGTCGAGCTGTACTATTTGTATACGGTAAAAATGAACACTACGTCGTACCGACGGACTCTTTTTTGTTTTTTGTGTTTGTTTTCATTTAAACTCGGGATTCTGGTTGGCTTGTCGGTCGGAAGTAATTTATTTTTAACGATCAATTGATGCAGCTACCGAGGGACTCGACAACATGGCGTTCATGACCATTGGCATGAGCCTTGTAACATACTTTTATGGAAATATGAATTCAGCTTAACAAAATCCGCCACCACCTCACAAACTTCATGGGGACTGCATTTTTCCTACCAATCGTTGGCGGATTCATATGCGATACCTACTTCTCCAGATTCAAGACGTACGTGGTGTTCGCATCCATAGAATTTTTGGTATGTTTGTTCTTCCGTCTACCCTTCTTCACACATTAACAGCAAAAAAGGCCACTTGAAAAGAAGCTCCTGCTCCAGCACTTACTAAAATTTTTATTAATTTTAGAATAAATCATAGTAAATTTATGAGAGTTAAAGTCCTAAGTTTGAAATTTGATTTGATTAATTAAAAAATTTCCTAAATTAGAAGCCATTCAATTACAAAGCAAAACTCCGAAGTTGAGACGATCCAGTCTTTAGCTTGCTGTAGATATACCACCTACAGAAGATTTGGACTCACTCGCCCAAAATCATTTAGATGCAATTATACATTGAACAAAAGACAAAAAAGAAAAAAAAAAAATATAGACCCACCGTATGCACCTGGTTCGTTTGGTGGATGCCTTCTTGTCTGTCTCTAGGTTGGTCCAATTAATATATAATTAGAGACCTGGACAGATACCAACTACGGACCAGAATATTTTGAGACACTCGCCTAAAATCATTTGACATAATTATCCATTACTCAACAACAGACGTTAAAAAATATACTAGTAAATGGTTCTCTCGTGTTAAAAATAGGGGGTGGATGTCTAGCTACTTATTAAGAATGCATGCCTAATTATTTTGTAGTATCTTAATAAACTTCCTCATTTCCCAGTTAAATTCTTTTTCTTTCAAAATGTCTCAAGAGTCAAGATAAAAATGTGGACTTGCCACTTAGCTCAAAATTTTAAGTTGATAGAAGATGTAGATTTTTATTATTTAAAACATATTTCTTAACACTTTCCCTCATATGTAGGACCGGACTCTCTCTTAATCGGTAGGCTCAACATCATATAATATTTAATTAAAAAAAGATGAAATGCGGACTCAGATAATCTCCAAGGACTTTGGCTCTTGTACCAACATGTGAACCTACCAATTAGCTTAAAAGCTTAAATTTTTTATAAAGAAGAGATAGATTTTATTATTTAATTATATTTCTGATCAACAAAAATGCATGTTTTCAAACACTTTTTTCAAACAAAAAAGTAAACATAATTTTTCATTACCAATTTGAACACCTATAATATAAAATGGATAAATTTTAGCTGTATATCTGTTTAATATATCATAATTAATTACTTACCCAAAAAAAGGGATAAATTTTGTAGAGTTAATTTAGATCTTTTACTCTTTATGGAGTTCTGCTTTTATATAATTCCGTATAGTGATATGGCAAAAAAATGAGTTCTAGTCAACTAATTCGCGATATGCATGCCCAGGGATACGCCTTGCTAGCTTTACAAGCACATTTTCATCAACTAAGACCAGTCCCCTGTGGTGCATCAAGCGACAAAAGCAAATGCGATGCCGCGGACACTAGCCAAATCGCAATTCTTTTTGTAGCCCTATACATGATGGCACTTGGGAACGGCGCCGGAGTTAAGGGGTCGTTGCCAGCCCTAGGAGCTGACCAATTCGATGTTCGGGACCCTAAGGAGGCAGCTCAATTGTCAAGCTTCTTTAACTGGTTCTTGTTTAGCCTGACCATTGGGTCTATAGTTGGAGTGACTCTTGTTGTATGGATAATCTCCAACGTGGGTTGGGACTGGGGCTTTGGTTTATGCGCTGTAGCGGTCCTGTTTGGATTGGTGTCCGTCTGCATGGGAAGCTCCTTCTATCGCACTAATGTGCCTAAGGGAAGCCCCTTAGTTCGAATTCTGCAGGTAAGATTACATTTTTTGTCTGATTGGACTTCCAAATTAAGTGATGGAATTTAGAGAATGAATGACACAACATCCTTTGGATGAAAATTATGATAGAATATGTAATAATTAATGAGTAATTCGTACCACTTTACACAAAATTAACAATGAATTAAGCATGTACACAGAGAGTACAAATAAGATTTGGAAAAATAGAATTTCTTTGGAGATTAACTCGTACGTTTCCATTCTTGAAATTCAGGTATTTGTGGCTGCCATCCGAAACCGAAAACTTACCATTCCAGAAAATGCTGAGGGACTTCTACAGATTCATGACGAAGAAATAAGCAAGCATGATGAAATCCTCGAAAGAACAAATCAGTTTAGGTATATAATTATCATTAAGGTTAACTAATAACTAATCTTCTGTAACTATACGTACTTCTAAGCCAAACGAATTCATTCATTATATTTCACAGGTTTTTTGATCGGGCAGCAATCATTAGGAGGGACAATGATATTGCATCAACATCAACAGAGCAAGGACCCAACTGGAGTCTATGCACAGTGACACAAGTGGAAGAAACCAAGATTCTAATTCGCATGCTACCGATTATACTTAGCACTATATTTATGAACACATGTTTGGCTCAACTTCAAACATTCTCCATCCAACAAAGCTCAACCCTGAACCCCTATCTTCTGGGCTTTAAAGTGCCCGGATCATCAATCCCAGTTATTCCCGTTTTGTTCATTTTCGTTCTTATACCGTTATACGATCGGGTTTTTGTCCCGCTAGCTAGAAAAGTAACAGGAATACCTACTGGAATTCCCCCATCTCCAGCGAATCGGAATAGGCTTAGTGCTCTCAGCTATTTCCATGGCGGTGGCAGCAGTAGTCGAGACCCGCCGCAAGTCCGTGGCTGTTGCGCATAACATGGTTGATAGTGTGGAGCCTTTGCCGATGAGCGTCTTTTGGTTGGGGTTTCAGTTTGCTATTTTCGGAGCCGCAGATATGTTTACCCTCATTGGGATGATAGAGTTTTTTTATGCCGAGAGTTCAGCTGGCATGAAGTCACTGAGCACAGCCATCTCATGGACATCAGTTGCCTTTGGGTTCTTCACGAGCACAGTGATGGTGGAGGTGGTGAACAAGGTCAGCGGTGGGTGGCTGGCTACTAATAATCTGAATAGAGATAATCTCAACTATTTCTACTGGTTATTATCAGGGTTGAGTGTGGTGAATTTTGGCTTTTACTTGGTGTGTGCATCTTGGTATAGATATAAAAAGGTGGAAACGAAGCAAGGTGATACTGAGGAAAAGGTCGAAATGGCCAGAGTTTAGGGCCTTTGAGGTCTTTTACTTAAGGATGTTTTAGTATTTTTGCTCTGTTGCTATACTTAATATATAGTTCTTATATTCGTTTATTTTTGCATTACTGATTGTAGAAATAGAAAAATCACTCATTTTAACAACTGGGTTTTTTTTCGTTTCCCGTCTTTTCCATTTATTTATTTTTTCATACGAAACGGCATCATTTCGTTTTATTAGTTAGTTTTTAAAATTAAAAAAAAAAAGCAACAGCAGTTCATTTCAAAACAGTGCATTTTGAAGTTGTGTTGTTTCGATCTATTAAAACCTAAGATCTTCCCCTTTTACTCATTCTTTCATCTCCTCTCTCTCTCAGCCCCTTTCTGCAACTCTGCATGCATCTCTCCTCTCTCTCTCTCCTCTCTCTCTCTCTCTCTCTTTGTGTACTTTTTTGGGCGATTTAGTTGAGATATGAGATTCGGTTACGATTTGAACATTGTTGTTGTTATTGGAAACTTTTTGTTGCGATTTAATTATTTTGGTTTCATTTTTGGAGAAAAAAAGATTAGGTTTTTTGAATTTGCAGTGAGGGCAGTTACCGCCCTCCGCCACCAGAAGTGCTGGTTTCTTCTTCTAACGGGATCAATGACTGTGTCCATTTTTGAACAACCGCCTATAGCAATGGGGATAAAAACCATCACCGTCACCATAAATACACAACCCTAATACCATGAAATGGAGCAGTCTATACATTGGTTAAAAAACATTCTTGTCTAAAAACTTTAATTTGGTAAGATATTGTTCAAGCACGGTTTAATATCCTCTCAAGTATAACTTGACAAGGGATTGTATTTTACTACCAATTAGAGTCACACCAAGGAAACATATATCAACCATCTTGTACAAGAAACTTCAACTTCCAAACAAATTAATATATCTAAGTTTCAAAATATATATATCCCTCTCTCCCTCTCTAAAAAGTTCCTTTTATTTGATAAGGGGAATGTTTTGTAGAGACAGTACTGGCTTAAGAACCGCCCATCAACTCCAAAGCGTCGGCCTGAATCGAGGTGAAATTTCAAAAATTCGGTGTAGTTGACAAGAGTACTACTTCTTCTCTTCCGATGAACGTGGGAATTAAAAGGTCTGGCCATAATTCTATCACAATATATCTCAATGGCTTCCATTTGTTTATCTTAACAATTTTAAAAGTTTTATAGTACTGCTAAACTACTTCCAAAAGAACTTTAATTGCGGATAAAACTTAATTTTAAGACAGAGATAAGTGCTACTTATATGTTATAAACTTAGATATCTTTATGGTTAATTTGGTAATGAAAATCAATTCCTCAGTCTAACCTAACGATATCATAACCACTCCCTCATACACACAAATCATGGCTTAGGGTTATGCAAACCCATCGTCGATACCGATAGCAGGGTGCTCTCACCTTCATCGGTGACCACTGGTGGAAAACCAGTAGTGTTTAGTTGTGTCTTTTTTTAAAAAAAAATTATTTTATGAACAACGACACGTCGTTTTGTAGTCCGAACCCTACAAAATGATGACACGTCGTTTATTGTTTCATAAAGAAAGGGAGAAAAAAAAAAAGGCATCGTTCTCTTTAAAGAGAGAACAGTGCCATTTAAAGGGTTAGGGTTATAACCTAACTCCTGCTCCCACAACTCCTACCACCTGCTTGCTCTCCTCTTCAAATCCTTTCTCTCTCTCTCTCTCCCCCATTTGGCCGATATCGCCGATGAAACCTCTCATCGTTACCGACATTGGCAAGGATCAATTATTGTGGTCAGCCAGTGCTAATGTCCAAATTTGAACACCAATCTTACTGGTGATGATGCCGATTTTGGCACCTACATCACCATTAATCACTCCAATTATGGCTTTCCACTACACAATGTCAACTCATTAGAGATCCTTAACCCATACTTCATTTCAATTTCAATTAAGGGAGAGTCCAACTTTACACGGCTTCCAGCTTAAGGTAGTTGGTAGTCTGGAGATAGCATATAGAGGCGTAGGCTACTAATTGGAGCTACCGGAGTAAAAGGCAATTTGATGGGAGATGAACTTTGACAAAATCTGCTGATAAAATGATGACAAGGTAAAAGAGGAAGATCTGTAGGATACTGAAAAGCTGCAACGATTCTAGAAACTCATATTTTATAAGGTTGCTACTTGCTATGTACGAAGGACAACGGCAATATGCCAAAACTTTCATTTCCAAGGAAGATAATAATAATAATAACCTTGATGTCACCCTTTTAACAAACCCAAATATATTATCGCAAAATTGTCAGTCTAATTCAAAGCTGATCATCACCATTAATTGTTGTTAATTGCCGCTCACATATGATCAAAATATTCTGTGAAGTTATGCTCTTTCTTGGTTTGATGACCATATATCAGCTTCCATCAGGAAAATTGCTTATTTTTTTCTTGTTTTTCTGCTGAACAGAGTGCTATTTCGTAATTTTCCCTTATTGTACTATGTGGGTCAAGAAAAGCACAAGCTAATTGTCCGCATCTTTAGAATAATTACTTGCATTAATTTCCCATTTTTCTTGAAAATAATTTGCAGACCTTCAAAAATTGTCTAGCACCGCAATATTGAGTTATAAGACTCTGATCATGTTACATAGTGCATGGTCAAGACTTGAGAGGCTGCAAAAGCCCATCTACTGATATTCATATATACTAACATAATTGAATACATCAATCAAGCTATTTGAAGGAAATATATATTAGGAGTCACTACAGGAATAAAGGCCTATAGCGGCGGCCGTACACCGCCGCTATAGGTTCCAAAACCGCTGCTATATCCTATAGCAGCGGTTTTTTAGCGGCGGTTGTGACCGCCGCTATCTCTCCGTCGACACAGCCCTATAGCGGCGGTTGTGGAGACCGCTGGTGTATACGTTGGCTATATAGCGGCGGTCACACAGCGGCGGTCGGACCGCCGCTATAGAGCCAACTTTTTGCCGCGGACGATCTGTAGCGGCGGCCAGGTGACCGCCGCTACATGTTTTTAGCGGCGGTCTGACATGTGGTTATAGCGGCGGTTAGGTGACCGCCGTTATAACCCTTTACGTTGGTTTCACCTATAGCGGCGGTCAGTGACCGCAGCTATAGGTTTTTTTTTTAAAAAAAAATTTTTTTTTGGGTTATATTTTCCTACCATACAAATTTGTTATAGATTTAATTGATTAATGGAAACAAAGAAAAGTGTAATAAAACAAAATATATTTCATTATAAGCATGTCTTACAAGTTTTGCATCAAACAAAAATAAGTGAAGGGCATTTTCTCAATAGTCTAAAAACTAACAAGTCATGACATTTAACACAAATAACTATAAATTTAATCCTCTCCACCTTCAGCACCATCTGCTCCTGCACTTTCTGCATCATCGGCATTGTCTGCTATTACAATATTGTAAAATTAACAAACAGTAATGACATGAACAAAGATAAAAGAGCTTAGTACATTTTAAAATTAAATTAATGGCAGTATTCATTTATGTTTGTATCTTACCAACACTCGTTTTCCGACTTGCATGAGATGATCTATGAATTGCTGGTGAAACCTGATTGTTATTGGCAACATCTTGGTATTGACGTTGCTCCTACAACAGTTAAACAAACATTAATTAACTACGAAATATACATAAATAGAATCAATAGTAATATTGAGGATAAGTAAATAAAACTTTTACCCAAGCTTGTGCCATCATTTGTATTGTAGATTTAGCGATGCTACTTCAGACTCCAACATCTGAACTCTATTTTCCATAAATACCGCTCTCTCGTTACTAGAGGATGCAGGCTGACTGGATCTTACGTTGGTGTTGGTAGGATGAGATGAAGGAGTTGGTCCTAATCCAACGCCGCGAATGCGACCATGTCGTTCTGGACCAATCACTTGTGCATATCGGTCAGATGGTGACCAACCGATGCTGCCATCCACTCTAAATTGTCAAAGTTTGTGAACTTCCTGAATCGTTCAGTCCAATCTCCTCCATTCGCCTCTGAGAGAATACAACATACAATTAAATTTTGAATTAATATTCGCACATTGAAATCAATTGAATGTAATAGTGACATACTATTTTCTCTGCTACGTCCGGATTTATTGGAGATCCGTCAGAACGCATATGGACAGCTTTATATAAATCCGCTCGATTGATTGGAACTTGTTTCTCTTTTTCCTGCATCACAAACACGAATTCGTGATGAAATTGTAAATTACAAATAAGAATGGTAATGATAAGTACTATACTATTAAACAAACTAATGAAAGTACTACATACCAATTCGTGAGCATAACGTGCGAAGCTCTTTGATCCTGCAGTGTGGACCGTCGTTTGGAGCGATCTATTTTGTTTTCCCATGACTTCGATGCTACATTAACATCAAGACATTAAAATTAATAAGTTATATTCATAAAAACTATAATACAAATAAATAATGTCATACCCGTCCTGCATCAGAATACCAAAAATCGACTAATTTGCAAAATTGCTCCAAATTAACGTCTGTTGGAGCATTATTTTTCACATACTGAGGCGTAAAGGCCTCATCAAAATATTTCTTTAAACTACACTTGTAGTTCCTCCATTTCTCTCCTAAATCTTTGAGGAACCAGCTCTTGACAATATCCCCCAATGGAGGCTCGGGGATTGTAAACCGTTTCTGCAAAATATACCCCAAGAGTTAGGTGCGTCAATTATTAAATTTATATAGTTGAATAACAATTGTGACGAATAACCAAAATTATACCGTCATGAGGCTCCAACAGTCCTCTTTTATTGACAATGGGACTTTACGCCAATCCGCCGCATCTAGGGGGATTTGATTCGCAACACGGGCAACACAACCAGTGAATTTGTTAAATATTCCCCCTTCATTACCCAATGGCTGCCCATTGCCATTGAATTGTACTGGAATCAATTCGTCTTCCTTCAGATTCCAGACGTCCGTCATCCGCGTGCCGCCACGCACTTTCCGGACTCAGTATCACCTGCACATTTAGCATGTGAAACTAAATGACTAACATATTAAACTTAGATTATCTCTATTGTGGTTATGAACATACCAATTATTTCGTTATCGTTCAAAGATTGATCATAATCGAACGATGGCATCGTAGCCTGTTCTGAAGGATGCGTAGGTGGCTGTGACGGCGTTGCTTCTTGTGATGCCGTTGCTTCTTGCGATGGTGGCACAGGTGGCTGTGATGAAGAAGATATAGTCCTGAATCTCTTCCTCGTCATTGTACCTATACAATATTTAACATGCATAAAAGTGATTTCAATAAAATTCAACAATACAAAACACATTTCCTTAAACAAAACATCAATAAAACAATATATCGTAAATCTGAGCATGTAAAAAAAAATATTTCAATCACAAAAACAGAGAATATTTGACATACCATAGGAAATTCCTGAGGTATATCTAGTGTTGTTCCTTCCACCTCATTTCTAAACCACGTCAAATCATCTGTACATTCTCGAGGATTTGCTCAACGTTGAAATTGTAAGGTTCATTTTCACAGTAGTCATCTATGTCGTCATCATTACCAACATCAAACACATCTCTTGGTTTGGTCTTGACAACTACTTCCCAATTTGGATGTCTTTCATCTGCTACATAGTATACTTGAGATGCTTGTGGTGCCAAAATGAATGGATCATCGCTTAATCGATCTCCAGTATGCACTAAACGCGAAAAATTAACAAGTTCGAATCCAAACTCATCAACTTTATATCCCCTACCAATAGCTGTGTCAACCCAATCACATTTGAATAGTACAAAACATTCTTCATCAAAATAGTTTAACTCAATGATACTTATATTCGCCCGTAATATGTGGTGCCCCCTTCAACAGTCACACATACTCCACTATTTTGAGTTGTTCTGCCTATTTCATTGTCTTTTGTACGAAACTTCACACCATTATGTACATATCGGCTAAATGATCTAGCTTCGGGGTTTGGACCTTTAGCAAGCCATCGAACTCTATTTGGAAGTTGATGCTTCATCGTCTCGTCCATATTTTGAACCTATTTTCCTCGAACAACAACTCAAGATTAAAACTAATTGTAAGTTTTAAAGTAATCAAGCCAATGCAAAACATTTTAAACATAACACATACATAGTTTCGAAACCAGTCACAAAATTCATCCCTATGCATCTTATCGATGACATAATCTGTTGGTCGACTACTACGATTTCTTGCCTTCAATCAATCCTTATGCATTCTACACATGACACCAACTAAAAATTAATTTCACCATCGAAATAAACATGCTCAATGAAAGAGTTAAAGTCTAACATCACTTACGTGCGAATTTGAATTAACTCATCGCAATTAAAAAGGATATATCGATGAGCCTGCATGCATGTTTTCATATCAAGACGAACAAATGATATTCCTCCCATAGTATCGTCTACATTTCTTGGTGATCTATTAAAGATCGTTGGGACTGATTCTAAATATCTTGAACAAAAAGTTAAGCATTCATCTGCTATATATCCTTCAGCAATAGAGCCTTCAGGTGCGGCCGTATTGCGAACATAAGATTTGAAACAGTGCATGCACCTACACCAACAATATTACACTTTATTAAATAAAAACGTGCAAAGAAACGTGATGTAACATATCTCTATAATTAATATTACCTTTCAATAGGATACATCCACCGAAGTTGAACCGGTCCACCCATCTTACATTCTGCAACCAGATGTACGACCAAGTGCACCATAACAGTAAAGAATGCAGGCGGAAATATCCTTTCAAGTTGACACAATGTTATAGGAATTTGAGCCTCAAGTCGATCTAAGTCCTCTATTCGTAATGTTTTGGAACAAATTTCTCTAAAGAAACATGACAATGAGATCAAAGGAGAACAAACCATGCTTGGCAATGATCTTCGTATTGCAATAGGCATCAAATGCTGCATCAAGATGTGACAGTCATGACTCTTCAAACCTATGATATTACGTTGTTGAAGCTTGACACAACGTGATATGTTCGAAGCAAAACCATCCGAAATTTCACATTCTTTATCACTTTTAGAAAGCATTCTTTCTCTTCGCGAGTCATTGAGTAGCAAGCACCAGGCAAATGAACCTTTCCTGCATCAGTGATCTTTGGATGGAGATCATGTCTTATTCCCATGCTTTGTAAGTCAAGACGTGCCTTATAGTTATCTTTTGTCTTCCCGTCCACATCTAACAATGTACCAATGATATTGTCCATTACGTTTTTCTCTATATGCATGACATCTAGATTATGGCGTAACATATTATCCTTCCAATAAGGCAATGTGAAGAAAATACTTTGCTTCTTCCATACACTTGACTCAAAATGTAAATACCCTGTAATTCCCTGAAAATGTCATCACCGGTCATAAAATAGGGTGGTGGAGTCATTTCATAAGTACCGTCAAATGATCTTTGATCTCTTCTCCACCTATGATTTAATGGTAAGAACCGTCTATGCCCCATGTAGCAAAATTTTCTACCATTATCCAACCACCGTGACCAAGTCTGATACATACAACATGGACATGCAAGACGTCCCTTTGTACTCCATCCAGAGAGGTCACCATATGCAGGGAAATCGTTAATTGTCCACATCAATGCCGCACGCATCTTAAACATATCTTTCGTAGCAATGTCATAAGTATCTAATCCAACATCCCACAACTCTTTTAACTCCAATATCAATGGCTCTAGATATACATCTATCTTGAAAGAAGGAGATTTCGGTCCAGGAATAAGTAATGACAACATTAAAGATGAACGTTTCATGCACATCCAAGGAGGCAAGTTATATGGTACTAATATCACTGGCCATGTGCTATGACTAGTGCTCATGTTCCAAAAGGATTAAACCCATCCGCTGCTAACCCAAGCCTAACATTACGAGGATCAGAAGCAAAATCAGCATACTGTGCATCAAATGCCTTCCAAGCTTGACCATCGGCCGGATGCCTTAACAACCCATCATTTACACGTCCATCGTGATGCCATTTCATATGAGAAGCAGTTTTTGAGGACATGAATAATCTCTGCAAGCGCTGCTTTAAAGGAAACCACCGCAAAACTTTCGCGGTTTTTTCTTGGATCTCTTGGATGATCCACCTTCATTCGTGACAAAATATTTCCCTCCCCATTGCCCTTCCATTTTGAAGCTCCGCACTTTGAACAAACTTCTAATTTCTCATTCTCATTCCAAAACAACATACAACCGTTTGGACAAACAGGAATCTTTTCATATCCAAGTCCTAACCCTTTCATGTATTTTTTAGCTTCATAAGTGTCCTTTGGTAATTTAGCACCCGCAGGGAGCATATCACCCAGTGTTTGGAGTAACCACGTAAAAGAGGTATTACTCCAACCTCCCATGCACTTCAAATGATATAACTGTACAACAGCAGTTAACTTACTAAATTTTATGCACCCTTCATACAAAGGATCGTCTGCATCTTTAAGCATGTCATAAAACTTTGCAGTATTTTCAGTAGGAAGTGGATCTCTTTGTTCTCGTACATTATGGGATTGTGTTTCCGGTACTAATGGAAATACCTCGTGTAATAGTTCATGCATCCCAGATGATGGTTCACACATTTCATTATCTGCAACAGAAATAGAAGGATGACTAGATGCTGCCCTATCTCGCAATTCACCATGCGCAAACCAATAATCGTAACCCGGAGACATCCCATATTGGACCAAATGATCATGTACCGTACTGATGTTATACCTCTTGTAATTGACGCACTTTACACAAGGGCAACAAATTCTCTCATCACTACCCATACTCTTAGATGCAAAACCCAGAAACTCATTGACTCCCAACACATATTCACTTGTCCCGCGTTTCTTTTTCATCCAACTCTTGTCCATGAGCGACAATAATAACTATATGAAATGCAACAAAAAAGATTATGCATAAGATTAAATGTTTTTCACATTTTATCAAGATTTTTCAATAAAACTAACATAGATTAATAAAACAACACACGTAACGAACATCATATAACAATTACCCCTCCAATCTCCAATAAACTCCACAGAACCAACAACAAATAATAGTTAGCCCTACCCTAGCCTACCCTACCCTCCGCCTTCCAACAAAACCCACAAACACCAACATCTCCAATAAACTCCACAAACCAACAACAAATAAAAGTTAGCCCTACCCTCCGCCTTCCAACACCCACAAACACCAACATCTCCAATAGTCTTCCGCGCCGTCCACCTTCCAATAAAATCCACAAACTCTAATCTCAAAAAAAAAAAGGAAAAAAGAACAAACAATAGTAATTGACGAAGAGATTCAAAATACCACTGACCTGTGAAAGAGTAATATGTTATCGGCAAGTCACCTAGTGTCCCTCAATCACAGTTACGAAAACCACGGTAGTTGAGACTATTGAGTTCAACTGTGAAAGAAATTTGAAAATAGATTTTTAATAAAGATACCTGGTCCAAAAAAAATAGTAAACACAGCGGACTTTTGGACATCAATAAATTCATACATTCCAATTCATATATTTTCAGCAATCACCAGCAATGAATTCATACAAAACAAAAAATATATTTTCAGCAATCAATTCATACAAACCAATTTATATTTTCAACAATAAATTCATACATTTAATTCATATATTTTCAGCAACCAATTCCAGGATATATTTCAGCAGCAGCAACCAATTCATACAAACCAATTCATGCATATTTTCAGGAATAAATTCAGCATACAAAACAGCAATCAATTCATACAAACCAATTCATATATTTTCAACAATAAATTCATACATTATAATTCAGCAACCAATGACAGCAACCAATTCATATCATATTCAAACCAATTCATATTTTTTTCAGCAATTTCATACAAACCAATTCATATATTTTCAGCAATCATCATATATTTTCCAGCATTATCATTGCAACCAATTAATACATTCAGCAACCAATTCATACAAACCTATGCATACATTTTCAGGAATAAATTCAAATATTTCAATTCATATATTTCCATGAATTCATACAAAACAAAAAATATATTTTCAGCAATCAATTCATACAATTCATCAGCAACCAATTCATTCAAACCAATTCATACATATTACAGCAACAATTCATATCATAATTCAACAAAACCAGGGACAGGCATATACAAAATCATTCATATATTCCATAACATTCATTTCATTTCAGCAACCAATTCATACAGGGAATATCAAACATTCCAAAAATATCAAGTTAAACCAAAGTCAACAACGTGGGGAGTACCTCCAGGATTGTCATATAAAAAGCGCCCTGCGTTTCACACTATATCGTCCCGCCAATATTTTTTGCGTAATTGATCTATCACTGACCGCCGCTATAGAAACCGCTGCCATAGGCGATATATAGCGGCGGTCTATGACCGCGCTATATCAACCGCTGCTACTTGGTCTATAGCGGCGGTTTTTGACCGCCGCTATAGAGACCGCCGCTAGATGTATATTTTTCTGTTGCGGTTTTGATAAACCGCCGCTATATGACCGCCGGTATATAGGGCATATAGCGGCGGTTTTGGTGACCGCCGCTAAAATGACCGCCACTGTAGACCTGTTTTTTTTGTAGTGAGTCTATAATATCTTGTTTGGAGGGGACTGAACAAACACATGCATGCATATATATATATTAGGATTAATCCTGTTTCCAATAATTTCAAAGTGTTTAAACTATATAATTAGGCTGTCGGCCATGTGCTGCTCTCTGCCAATTATGCAATATTTGTCAACTTAAAGTCGGTCAACAATGAGTGTGGGGTCCTACACAATCATCATAAGCATCATTCACGATTCTCATAGCTATAATACATTAAGTTAGCATATGTTAAGTCAGCTAATACATGACTTTACCTGCCTAAAAAAATACTAATCTTTATTTTCACAAATATAATATACGATCCTTGAGAAGATTATGTTCCTTACAAGTTAGCTCGCAAGTTGACCTCCTTAAAAATAAATCCGAAACAAAAAAACAAAAATAAAAGCAAAAACTATGAACCCTCCAAATACATTACAGTAAGTACTTAAGCGACGAAATTGTTGCACAATATGATCCCTAAAAGATCGAAGGCATCTATTCTAATCCCTCGGCCATACAGAGGGGGCTGAATATTGCAAGAATATCAATCATTACTACTAAATGATCGCCTGCATGTCCGACATAAGGATCCCGATTCTTCAGAGGACGTGAGTGCATGTTGCAGACATTCCGGAAGCTTGACTCGGAAATCTAATTATATATATGAAATTCCAATCAGTGGCTGATCAAAGGGGTACGGGCAGTTAAGGCCTGCTAGGCCTCCGAAAAGCAAACGCACCTAAACATCTAGGTTTTTTTTTTTCTTAAAAAAAAAAAAAAAAAAAAGGTGCATGAGGTAAAGTAAGAGTTTTCTATTGCTAATTTCCCAAAGAGAGATCACAGAGAAAACGTGAAAGAAATCGTGTTTCCCCCGTCCATAGACAGTGAGAAAGTTAAAAGAAAAAAAAAATCTTAATGGATTTAACTGCGCCGTAGAAAGGTGGGAGTGTTTGAAAGAATCTATATCATCTCATGTGACAAGAAAGATTAAATTTAATAACTACGTCTACGATATTTGTTGACCATCATCAAGAGACAGAGAGTTCAAATGATAAAAACAAAAAGCGACCGAAGGACTTTTTTTAGAGCCAGGATTCGTTATTATTGTGGTCAAGCATGCAGATTCTTAGAGCATTCGTCTCTATAAATAGCAGAAGGCTTGAACATAGCAGAAGGAGTTCAAGCAAACACGTACGCCACCACTGAGTGAGAAGCAAAGTTCCCCTATTCCTATTGGGTCAAAGAAGCGATCTTCCAACACAATGGTAAGCTCAGCTTAGCCTAATTAGAGCATTAGATCATGTCCAACCTTCATTTGGTCTCAAACCCACCAGATTCTCCCTCTTTAAAAGCTCTCTCATGAATGATGCACGCATATAATTTGAGTATATTTTCCATTTTCTTCTTTTCAACTTTGAGACGTCATAAATGCTACACATTTCTAATTTGCATGCTTTCTTCTTGAATATATTTCAGCAGCGCATCTGCGGACATGTCAAAACCAAGTCTGGGAAGGAAACAACGCTAGGCGGAAATCGAGCTGTGCTTTTTGTATACGGTAAGAGTAACATTAATATCCGCATGGTTCTTTTCTTTTTGTAAGTCTGGATTATTTTGGTTGTTCGTTGGCCCTTTTAACATTGAATTCATGCAGCTACCGAGGGACTCGAGAACATGGCGTTCCTCGCCAATGCCGTGAGCCTTGTAACCTACTTTTACGGCTACATGAACTTCAGCTTATCAAAATCAGCCACCACGCTCACAAACTTTATGGGGACGGCATTTTTACTAGCACTCGTTGGCGGATTCATATGTGATACCTATTTGTCAAGGTTTAAGACTTGTGTCTTGTTTGCATTCTTCGAATTGGTGGTACGTACGTTTATCTTCCATTAATCTTGCCTTCTTTACACCTGCATTAACTTCCTAAGACGTCTGATCACAGCCTCTAATTAGCGCCTAAACGGGACTTAAGCAAAGCAAATCTCTTTATATAATTTGTCCCTACAGCGTAGCGAAAGACATAATATGGAGATACGTCATAAACTAGGACAAATGGACACAACAGCAGACAAAAAAATAACAAGTTGTTATTTTCTTCAGTATGTACATAACATAATGATGGAGATTAATATATTATCTAGATCAACGTTGTCTTTAATATTATGAAAAAAAAAATTTAGAAATGATTTCCCTACTGTCTAAAAAGAACAAAATCTGTAAAGTCAGTCAGATCCTCAACTTTTTATTATATATATATATATTAAGGTATCTATTTTTATATAGAATCAAAATACCAATCAAAGCTTAATAATTGAAGTAATTAATAACAGAAGTAAATAAATCCCACCAAACGCCCAAATTTAATTTGTCCGAGGGAAAATGAGCTGATAACTGTCTCAAGGCAAAGTCCATTGGGGTTCGACTTAAGTGGCTCACCGTTCATGCATATGCAGGGATACGCACTCTTAACAGTACAAGCACATTTTCATCAACTAAGACCCATTCCCTGTGGTGCATTAACCGACAAAAGCAAATGCGATGCCGCAGACAGTAGCCAAGTCGCAATCCTATTCATTGGCCTTTACATGGTTGCACTTGGAACCGGCGGAGTTAAGGCGGCTTTACCAGCCTTGGGAGCTGACCAATTCGACGATAAGGACCCTAAGGAGGCAGCTCTACTGTCGAGCTTCTTTAACTGGCTCTTGTTCAGTCTCACCATTGGGTCTATTGTTGGCGTGACTGTTGTGGTATGGATAGCCTCCAACCGGGGCTGGGACTGGGGCTTTGGAATTTGCGTTGTAGCGCTCTTGTTTGCTTTGGTGTCCGTGTGCATGGGCAAGTCATTGTATCTGAATAATGTGCCCATGGGAAGCCCGCTCGTCCGAATTCTGCAGGTAACTATTGTACGTACGTGTTGATATATGGAGAAAATCTCTTATGGAGTTTACTCCGTATTTGTTCTAATTAATTTCAGGTATTTGTGGCTGCCATCCGAAACCGAAAACTTCCACTTCCCGAAACTACGGATGAACTATTGGAGATTCACGACAAAGAAATAGGAATGCCCGATGAAATTCTGGAGAGAACAGAACAATTTGGGTATGTTGTTGTTAGAATTATGATCTCATTGATGAAGGTTACCTTACTGTATTTTTTACAAATAACAAACAAAGAAACGCACTACTACATCTCGCAGATTTTTGGACCGGGCAGCAATCATTAGGAGGAACGACGATGCCTCAACAGGAACCGAGCAAGCTGGGCCGAGCTGGAGTCTCTGCACAGTGACGCAAGTTGAAGAAACCAAAATTCTAATTCGCATGCTACCGATTATACTTGGCACTGTATTCATGAACACATGTTTAGCACAACTTCAAACATTCTCAATCCAACAAAGCACAACCATGAATCCCTATATTATGAGCTTTAAAGTGCCTGGCCCCTCAATCCCTGTCATCCCTCTACTGTTCATGTTCATTCTTATCCCGATTTACGACCGGCTTTTCGTTCCATTAGCTAGGAAATTCACAGGAATACCCACTGGAATCCGTCACCTCCAGCGAATTGGAATCGGGCTGGTGCTCTCAGCTGTTTCCATGGCAGTTGCTGGAGTCGTGGAGACCCGCCGCAAGTCTGTGGCTGTCGAACATAACATGGTTGATAGTGTTGAGCCTTTGCCAATGAGCGTGTTTTGGTTGGGATTCCAATATGCTATATTTGGAGCGGCTGACATGTTTACCCTAATTGGGATGATGGAGTTTTTCTACGCAGAGAGTTCAGCTGGAATGAAGTCACTCAGCACAGCTATTTCATGGTGTTCAGTTGCATTCGGGTACTTCACGAGCACTGTGGTGGTAGAAGTGGTAAACAAGGTCAGTGGCGGGTGGCTGGCCAGCAACAATCTCAACAGAGATAAGCTGAACTACTTTTATTGGTTGCTGTCGGTGTTAAGCGTCGTGAACTTTGGAGTTTACTTGGTGTGTGCATCTTGGTACAAATATAAAAAGGTGGAAATAAAGCAAGACGGTGCTCAGGGAAACGTTGAAATGGCGAGAGCTTAGGGCTTTCAAGTTCTTAATTTCCCTTAAAAAGTTATTTCAGAATGCTGTATTGATCTCCTCAGCGAAAAATTATGGACTACCGATATTCATGATGAATCAGTCATGAAATCCTGCCAATAGTGGAATCCTCCCCTTAATTTGCTTCTTGATATATATATATATATTACATGCTTGTGTATATATGTACGTACTTATATGTATCTAATTCTGTATTTAGGTTTGAAACCAACACCCACGAAAAGAAAATTGTAGATGACAGCAAACTGGGCCTTCCCAATTAACTACCCATGGTGCCAGTCCACTCAACCCATGGGCGACCCACCATCTTGGATCTCCACAAAACATCAGAATATTATGTTCAATTACAAGTCCAAATCAAGCCATGCCATGAACCGCTTGGATAGAGTCAAATGCACAAGAAGATTACTTTTCTTATTTTTCTTTGAAAAAGTTTTTCACTTCTGTACAAGAACAATTAAGAGTGCGCTTTCTACATGTATCTGATACAATTTCGGGTCAAAGAAAGCGAAAAAACGACATAAACCAAAATACTATACAACAATTTCATCTTACCACTTCACATCCAGTGTTAGGGCCTCGGAAGGGACAAGGACAGATCTTAACTTTGTAAAAGATACATTTGCCATTAAATTACTCCATGAAACTGAATCTACACCAATGAAAGGATTTACCTTCTTAACCAAAAGGGGAATCAGCCTCTCGGCTTCAACTCTTGCCATTACCTCAAACCATACCCTTTCAACATTTGGCCTTGTTCTCCACTCTGCCAACTTCCCATGGAGTGCGTCATTGCTTCTGATATCTCTTTCCAGCTCTAGCTGGAAACGAATAATAACAGATGCTTTAATCTTGGTTTTGAGGAAGCCCGAATGACTTTGATGGATTTTGTCACCAAGAAAACTCCTCAAAACTCTTTCCAACATGGCAATTCTCGAAGTCAAGGAATCAATGGGGCAAGCACGTTCCTTGTAGACATGACTGTCATAACACTTCTCTGAAAGCAACTCAATTGTGTCCTTAGAAATGAATTTGGTTTTAATATGGGCATCGGTATTTCGAGTCCTGTATGCAACTAATGATGCAGCTCCTAAAACTTGTATTGGAAGAAATGGGATGCACATAGAATGCCAAAAGGACCACAAATCACTTTTCAGCTTGATGTTCACAACACTTCTATTCATCGACAAACCAAGACCAGATGAGTGAAACAGAGACACTTCTTGAGCTCTTCTCACTTCCACTGTGATGCCCTCACTAACAAGAATTCGATTCAAACGGTTATGCGAAACATTCATCTGGAGATAGAGGTCAAAATGTCCATACTGTTAGTAGTAGGACAAAAGAATTACTCTCATATGCACCCAAGTAATCATAACCATTGATAAATCTATCCGTCAAAAATGAGAAACAATTAGTGGACGCATCAATAATTTGAAGGTCAATCCATTAACACAACTGGACACTATCAAACAAATCCAGTCAGCAAAACATACAAGAAGTCTGATGCTAGGAAATCCATCGTTTGCTGAGGTTATCAGTTTTAGCATAAGACCACCAAAGGTGACTTCAAATGGCCTCTACAAGATGCTTTCTGGAATTCATAGCCCTGCTTTTCCTTTTCTTTAAGAACATTGATTCAAGAAGATGTCTCCAGAAGTCTTTTACGAGAAATCAGAAGAGGAAGAGAAATGCGCTGGCGACGAAAGAAATCTTTCTAACTACCCATCCCTCAACCAACAACAAAGTAGTGGCCGCGTTTCTTTCCATCATCAAAATTTATTGCTTCATTAAGTGTATTGGCCATTGACAAAGAAACAACATCGGAAATCAGAACCCAAATCCATGGTGTCCCTGAAGACCTAACTCAGATTCTTTTGATTCATTAGAAGAAGAAATCCGAAAACTTGTATCACTTGTTTAAGATATCCAATAATTGAAACCTCAAGCATTTATAAGCCTTTTAGTTCCCTAACAAAATACTAAACAGATATGTATCGGATACTTGTCTGACAGATGTCAGAGAGAGAGATATGATTGGAAGTTATCCCTGAATTCACATACAATACAAAGAAGCAGACACTTGGATACACAGCTAACAGCCCATGATGGATTGACTGGAAAAACAAGATGCAATTTGAAAGCAAAAGGAGGATTCATGTAAGGAACTCAAAGTCCTCCCTTTTCTAAGACCATCGATAAATAAGCTCTTAAAAGCAAATCTTCATCAAAATCTTATCTGAAGGAGCCGCATAACAGCTAGTGCTTAAAGGTTTATGAGGCACGTCCCTATTTCTTCTTGAACTGATAAACTTCAAGGGCTTACTGAGCCATAGCTGCATTTCTAACAGTTTTCCCCCAATAAGTCCTGGCTAAACAATATACTTATCCCTCTAAAATACAATCTACATAAAAGCAGTTTTGCTAAATGGAAATTTTGGCCACAAGTCCCAGTGGCAGGATAAATGACGGATTTACCAACAGGGGATTACCAGATAGAGCTGCTTCACACAGTCTATTGCCGATCAAAGAATTTAAATCTATGTTACAACTAGTTGCATATATAACATCAAAAAAAAATTAATTGCACACCGGTGGCATATTCCATGGAAACAACAATCATAGGCAATGATTATAACTTATCTATGTAAAACTACACCAGTGATGCATGCACAAACCACATCTAAACAACAAAAATTTGATCGTAATTAACATTATTTCAGATTTGGCCCCTTACCAATAAGACCTAAATATCAGTTATAATGACTATTACGCTCAAGAACAACATGCATTTTATCACATCACAATCGAAGCTAAAATAGAAAGCCTACCGGCAAAAAGAGCGAAAGCTCGTCACCACCGCCGACCCGTAACTCAAACGGACCCTCCACTCTGAACATGTCAAGTACAGCCATGGAAGCAACCTCACTCACCAAAGACCCAAAATCGCTTTTTTCGTTCCGGAACTTCTTCCAGGAATCCACTTCTTCGGAGGATTTGATAAGGAATTGAGTCCTACCGAACCCAACCCGAAACTCGAACCTATGAACACTCCCAAAACGGACCTTCCTCAGATCCAATTTGGAAACTCTAATGTCGTTCAACTCCCACCTCTGCCTCGCCGATATTTCCTTCAAAACATCCTAAATTGGACAAATAGAGATCAACTCGGAAGCATATTAAGTGTTTAAAGACATAACGTAGAATTAGATCCACTAAGGGGCGTACCTGTAAGTGGTAGCTCGAGTTCGCGGCGTTTAAGGAAGGAGAAAAAGCTGGAACTAACGCTGAGGTTTGAACGTACACGAAGAGGAAGAGGAAGAGGAGGAGAAGGGACACGGGGACAGGACCTCGACTGGTCGTCATATGCTGCTTAGTCAATTGACCGACTCTAGTTGGTTCCTTCCGACTCCGTTAGCGTTCGCCTTAGTCGCCGTCGTCGTAGGAGTACGGATTAGGCCATTAAAGGCAGCTATTCGACTCAGATCGAGATCTTGAGTTGGTCAAATGACGATAATACCCATGAAAAAAAGATACGATCTGTATGGCCGTGACGTAGGTGGTTAAAGTTCCAACGGATGGCCTGGATGCGCAGGTGGACGTGTGGTCCAACTTGTTAAACGAGGTATGTTTATAAGTGGGAAATATAATTTGATTAGGTTTCTTCCGGTGGAGTTAGGAGTAATGGACGATTGAGGATAATAATACTTTTCTTAGTTTTTGGGTTGAAGTACATACATACAATTAGGATAATCACAATTTGCACACTATAATACAAATAAGTAGGTTGGAATTGGATTAGCTGGAGCCAAAACCTAAAACCTAGACTTACAGTACCGATCTTAGATTTATTAACTCATTAAGTAAGTTCTAATTAAAAGAGCCTATGAATTTCTCTTTGTCACCAAAAAAACAAAAAAAACGTACAAGCGAAATTGAACACTTTTACCCATAATAATAATGCTTTCTTTCCTGCTGGGGACGGTAATGCCCTAGATTCTAGTTATTGAACCGACCTATGCCTCACATGAGGAGAAAGATTTTCACCCTTTTCTACGAGCATAAAAGGTAAAACCACAGTATAAAGTAAACGGCATGGGGTAATTACGTGAGAGTTGAAGCAAGAAAAGATATGAGACCGACTAACGTTTTCCTGTATCCTTTTATGGATAAGACCAAACAGCAATACCTAGGCCTACTCCAGCCAAAGTATAAGGCAGATTACTGCAGCAGAAGTAGATACAACACGAAAGAGAAACTGTTTCCTTGACAGACTGCAACAGCAATCAGTTGTAATGGTCTGCTGTCATGTGCAGTTGCCAAAAGATGCATCAAAACAACAGTAGACATTGATTACAAACTTGAATGAAAAAACAACTCAACTGATCGACCCCCAGCATACACATAAACTGCGAGACCTGAGAGCCACCCACTTGCCAGTAAGATTTTTAACATCAAATGGTTAGGCTGGTCGACCAGAGATTTGTCACTGCATGGGTATAGTCACGGCCTCATGGGGTTCCAGCATCACGGTAGAGTAAGTGCCTGCCTTCATCGCTTCACGACTCATCATAAGGGGAACTTTAACCATAACTCCCGAATCTTGAAATGCAGTTCGAGATTCGGGAGTTTCTCGAACTGCATTCAGGTCCATAGCAGCAGCAGACTTCCAGATAGACCATATCACCCCACGGATGTTTGAACCCTCCAAAGCCTCAACCCATCAGCTAGTAAAAGTGCATTTCAACAATATAAAATATAGGAATGAGATGAAGGAAAACCAGATATGTTTTCTCCTTTCCTTTCTTCCGACTCTTTTCTTACATAGGTTTAAACATGTTACCGCTAAAGAATATATCACTGGCCACAGTTGGGCCACAAACCACATCTAAACAACAAAAATTTGATCGTAATTAACATTATTTCAGATTTGGCCCCTTACCAATAAGACCTAAATATCAGTTATAATGACTATTACGCTCAAGAACAACATGCATTTTATCACATCACAATCGAAGCTAAAATAGAAAGCCTACCGGCAAAAAGAGCGAAAGCTCGTCACCACCGCCGACCCGTAACTCAAACGGACCCTCCACTCTGAACATGTCAAGTACAGCCATGGAAGCAACCTCACTGACCCAAAATCGCTTTTTTCAACTTCTTCCAGGAATCCACTTCTTCGGAGGATTTGATAAGGAATTGAGTCCTACCGAACCCAACCCGAAACTCGAACCTATGAACACTCCCAAAACGCCTTCCTCAGATCCAATTTGAGCGTTCAACTCCCACCTCTGCCTCGCCGATATTTCCTTCAAAACATCCTAAGGACAAATAGAGATCAACTCGGAAGCATATTAAGTGTTTAAAGACATAACGTAGAATTAGATCACTAAGGCTACAAGTGACTCGATTCGCGGCGTTTAATGGAACTAACGCTGAGGTTTGAACGTACACGTCGACTGGTCGTCATATGCTGCTTAGTCAATTGACCGACTCTAGTTGGTTCCTTCCGACTCCGTTAGCGTTCGCCTTATCGCCGTCGTCGTAGGAGTACGGATTAGATTAAAGGCAGCTATTCGACTCAGATCGAGATCTTGAGTTGGTCAAATGACGATAATACCCATGAAAAAAAGATACGATCTGTATGGCCGTGACGTAGGTGGTTAAAGTTCCAACGGATGGCCTGGATGCGCAGGTGGACGTAACTTGTTAAACGAGGTATGTTTATAAGTGGGAAATATAATTTGATTAGGTTTCTTCCGGTGGAGTTAGGAGTAATGGACGATTGAGGATAATAATACTTTTCTTAGTTTTTGGGTTGAAGTACATACATACAATTAGGATAATCACAATTTGCACACTATAATACAAATAAGTAGGTTGGAATTGGATTAGCTGGAGCCAAAACCTAAAACCTAGACTTACAGTACCGATCTTAGATTTATTAACTCATTAAGTAAGTTCTAATTAAAAGAGCCTATGAATTTCTCTTTGTCACCAAAAAAACAAAAAAAACGTACAAGCGAAATTGAACACTTTTACCCATAATAATAATGCTTTCTTTCCTGCTGGGGACGGTAATGCCCTAGATTCTAGTTATTGAACCGACCTATGCCTCACATGAGGAGAAAGATTTTCACCCTTTTCTACGAGCATAAAAGGTAAAACCACAGTATAAAGTAAACGGCATGGGGTAATTACGTGAGAGTTGAAGCAAGAAAAGATATGAGACCGACTAACGTTTTCCTGTATCCTTTTATGGATAAGACCAAACAGCAATACCTAGGCCTACTCCAGCCAAAGTATAAGGCAGATTACTGCAGCAGAAGTAGATACAACACGAAAGAGAAACTGTTTCCTTGACAGACTGCAACAGCAATCAGTTGTAATGGTCTGCTGTCATGTGCAGTTGCCAAAAGATGCATCAAAACAACAGTAGACATTGATTACAAACTTGAATGAAAAAACAACTCAACTGATCGACCCCCAGCATACACATAAACTGCGAGACCTGAGAGCCACCCACTTGCCAGTAAGATTTTTAACATCAAATGGTTAGGCTGGTCGACCAGAGATTTGTCACTGCATGGGTATAGTCACGGCCTCATGGGGTTCCAGCATCACGGTAGAGTAAGTGCCTGCCTTCATCGCTTCACGACTCATCATAAGGGGAACTTTAACCATAACTCCCGAATCTTGAAATGCAGTTCGAGATTCGGGAGTTTCTCGAACTGCATTCAGGTCCATAGCAGCAGCAGACTTCCAGATAGACCATATCACCCCACGGATGTTTGAACCCTCCAAAGCCTCAACCCATCAGCTAGTAAAAGTGCATTTCAACAATATAAAATATAGGAATGAGATGAAGGAAAACCAGATATGTTTTCTCCTTTCCTTTCTTCCGACTCTTTTCTTACATAGGTTTAAACATGTTACCGCTAAAGAATATATCACTGGCCACAGTTGGGCCACCAAAACAGACAGTGATGGCGAAGATCACCATCAAGAATAAATCCAAGACAACCAGGCACATGGTTGGGGTTGAAAATTCACAACCGCTCGAGTATCAGCCTAAAGAGCGGCAAATCAAGTTCAGTAATCAGCATCTAGAAACATGTCATCAAAAGTCCTCCCTCCGCAAGAGAGGGATGTGCGTCAAGAAATTGCTACAGCATTCCTCTCCTCATGAGGCCCATATATGGTGTCTGATACTTTTGATGGAGGCCAATAACGAAACACCGATCTACCTACAATGTTTTCGACAGGAAGCGGACCCCTGATGACAAGGTAAACAAACCAACGTGTAAGTATGTATATCAAAAATTGAAAAGCTTACCAATGGACCAACATCAATGAAATTATGTTACTCTCCATACGTTCTATATATAAATTCTTGAAGGACTAGATGTTAACATAATAATGATTGGAATATTTGTAGAAGCCACGCTCTGAAAAATGTTTCTTTCCTTTCCCACCTAATTCAACACATCCTGAAATGAAAAAACATCAGCAACAAAAAGTTCCAAAAATTACCAATTATGAGAGTCAAAACTGTTGTTGCGATTGTCTCCCATCACAAAGACATAACCTTCAGGAACAAGCTGCAAAATCAAGCAGAAGAGGGCACAAGACTTTATTATAAATGCAGTCAATGCTTCAATAACTTTAACAAATTAACAAAGGGAAAAGAAATCAAAGATAAGCACATTGCATTACCATTGGTTCCATTTCATAAGCAAGTGGCTCTAAAATGAAATCCTCATCTTGAACCACATCATTCACATATAATTTCCCATCACGAACCTATCACAGGAAATGCCAAGCAAGATCCAAGATGTTAGAGATAAAGGTACAGAAATTTCTAAATAAAGAAGTAGCAGAAGAGATACAAGATTAAAAAAAAAAAAACCTTCTTGCACATAAAAAAATTTGAAAACCAGGAGAAGGGAACAACTAAGAACTTAAGACAAAAATAAACATTAGATACAGATAAATTCTTACTTCAACATAGTCTCCAGCCTTTGCTACAATTCTTTTTATGAAAACCTCTCCTGAACCAAAACCAACTTCCTACAACACGCAAACAGATTCACAAGATCAGAAATTCCCATTCAAATGGAAAGCAAATGTCTTGAATTAAGGAATCTTAAAGTGGTTTCCACGTCATACCTGTAAGATTGGAGGTGCCTTAAAAATTACTATATCTGAAACCTCAGGCTTCCTGAAAAAGTATGAAACCTGGAGCATGGGAAAAAAACACATTATATCAGTTAGTGTCCAAGAAAGAGAAGAAAATAAGAGCAATGCCTAACTCCTTTATCTCTATTTATGTAACCCATTGCATATATTTTATCAATCAGACTGTGCATCCACAACCAAATCAAACACCTTTCTCTACAAATTAACATTCTAGGTACCATGTCACAAACTACAAATTATGCAGAATCCTTGCAAATCCACTGACTACCTAAAGTCAATAGACCAAACTTTTTCAACACTTATTCAACTGCGATATACCATAAGAACCTTGCAGCAAATCAAATAGAAACTCGAAGCAAATCTGTCAGATTATTGTTAGTTTGTACCATGGAGACTGTTAAATAATTCAACTAACACAATCTGATGATAAGCTACTCCCTGATCAAGAAATACACTCTGACATTAAGCTACTCACAGTGACTTTAAACTGTGACAAAACCTAGGAAGTAAACAAAATATTGTCGCAGTTAAAAAAGAACAAACTCCCTCATTTGATTAAGGTAAATTCTTCAAGATAGGCTTATGACCACAATCAGCAAGAAAAATTCGACCTTATCCATATATTTCTTATCAGACTAGGATTCTTTCTCATGTTATCCTCCAAATTGATTCTAGCCCCGAAGAGTTGTACACGAATATTCATTGTGAAATTAGAGATTTCAGCTACACGTACCTTCTCGGCTAAAATGCGGTCTCCCACATCCAGCGTGGGGTACATAGAAGACGACGGAATAGACCGAGGCTCCGCCAAGAACGATCGGAACAGAATACTAACAGTCAAAGCCGTGAACACAGCCTTGACATCCTCCGAACAGAAACCCAATATCCTCGATACCAAACCGCTCTTCTCCATGGCCTTGTGGCTGAGCGCTGAAGTCTCACTCTCCATAACCTCACAACACTGTGTTCCACCCTTGTCCACAAGCCCACTCGCCGATTCGCTATTACAAGGAAGCCACTTCGATCCCTGTAGGAAGGGCAAAATCGACGAGGCCTTAATCGGCGAAATACCAAAAACGCCCAGTGCCGCGGTAGACGAACCCGACGCACAGGCCGTTGACTTCATCATGGAGATCAAACCCAGAATAATCGGACTTTTGCAATTATCGCCGAGAATTTCCCCGACGAGAGTGGCGCACAAAGAAGCTGAATTCTTGGCGCAGCTAGCCGGTTTCGGCCGGCGGATATCGGATCGATAATTCCGCACGATGTTGGAGGGGTCTAGCTCGGACTTCTGGTTTGGACCGAATATCCGAGACCGTACCCAACACTCCTGAACGGCGCGGCAATTTCCCACCCGAATGCCAGCGGAGGAGGCTAGGTTTTGGGCAACATAGCCGGAGAAGCTGACGGTAACCCTGAGAGCCATATCTGCGATCTTGATTAACAAAATGAAGATTTGGTACAGTGTGCTTTCGGTGACTAGCAAATTGGATGTGGGAAACCCTACAATACGAGAGATGCCATTTCCGCAGAAGACAGCAGCGAATCGGAGACGGGAGGGTGGAATTGGACGGTGAAGCTACAGCAGAAAAGGAGTGGACGCTATCGGGAAGTGGCAAATCGAAAGCTTTTTAGGATTTCTGTGAGAGATGGAAGCGTAGAGGTCGGAGGTCCTGAGGATCGACCGAGCGAGACTCAGGAGCCTTACGTATTGGAGCGCAAAGAAAATTCAGCAACGGCGAGAGTAGAGGGAGTATCGGTTTAATAGACCGCGGCTATGTCCTAACCCTGAAAAGTGGACTCGCTATGCTTCTTATTTACGATTCTGCCAGTGTTTCCCTGAAACCCCGCAGGTCAAACTTTCTTACGAAATAGACAAGCGCGGTACTTCAGGAATCTATGACTAAATATTTTGTTTCTCCACTCTAAAAGGAAAAAAAAAAGATATAATTATTTTCTTTTATTTTTTTTTCCACATTTCTTTAATAGTCTAACAAGAGTAAAATAAAAAGGTAGCCTTTTTGTTTTCATCTTTTTTTTCTTTCTTTAAAATCATGTAGACCGAGTTAAAAAATAATTGAGAAATTTTTTTTCCAAAATATTGTTCATGATGCAAATAACAGATTTAGATTTTTTAATTTCCAAAATTAATACTTTGAATAGACTGAATTTTTACATCAGTTAAAAAAAATGCTGCTTTTCTTATTAAAGATTTCATAATTTGTGAAAGAAAAAGCTGATACAAATCTAGTGAAGGTGTAATGAATAATATTAAATTAAATGCTAAGAACAAATGATAAACCAACCTCTAAAGTTAGATGTAACTAAACCTAAATGAATCCTAATATTATCCTATTTTATGGCCTTCTAAAATTGATAAGGTGAACTTTAATTACTTGAAAATAGATTGTGGGAGACTAATACAATTATCCGTGCTGCTAACAAAGTCTTAAAGTATTACAGATGGATGAGAGTCCAATAGTAAGAAGCATCATTATTTTATGGTTTAATAAGTAAATAGGAGATTTATTATTCTCGCGATTTTTATTTTTTTTAAAAGAGTGGAAGGGAGCATCTCTTTTAACGTGATCCTAACAACTCTTCGAGTTCAACTGTAACTATTAATATAAAGGTTAAACGTCTCTACAACCTTATAAAAATTAATTCTGATTTAATTTTTATAAAAATAAAATAAATACAAAGTTTGTGTGACTAATCCACAACTTTCGCCGGGGGCAATCCGAGGAGAGGCCAGTTCGCCAATTTTTATATACTTGTCGAATTTTTTTGGTAATTCTCTCGGGAATATGCGAATCTTGAACAGACGAAGCAGCCAAAGGGTCCACAAAAGAAGCACGGAGGACTATTTCGACATTGAACAATCAGTACAGATGGCGAAAAGACATTTGGTCCACACTCGAAATTTGTTGCAAGATCGAGGGTATTAAAGCCTACAGCCTTTAATATTGTTTCGGTCAACCTAGAACAGCAAATGCCTTTCAGCCTCACGTTCCTTGGACTTTCCTCTTTCTCCTCCAACCAACATGGAAACTGCAGGCTATCGAAAAGACCGGATTAGTCTTCATTCATACCTGTGCAAAAAAAGGAAAAACACAAAATACAGTGACCTTTTTTTATTAGGCGTTGAATGACGGAAGCGCATACCTCAGCCACATAAAAGTTCGTTGAATGGTACGGATGCAGAAAAGTTTGAACTCAAATATAATATAACATAAAAAAATTTATTTTTTAATCCCTCAAATTTTATATTATTTTTATAATAAATTATGAAATTTTATGCCGACCCACCTGCAACAAAAAGTTTATTTATTCTAAGCAAAAATCTAAATCAGTCACTCATGTAATACCCTCACTTATTAAATAAATTATGCCGGTCACATTTAAAACCATGTCACCTATTATCTACCAGCGTTCAACAAAACATTATCATTTTAAATTATCCAACTCAAGCTCATCCGTATATTGCTTATTTTTTTACTTATAAGATATGTGGGTATTACGTGGGCAACTACAATGGACTTTTGTTGGGATGGAGATTAGAATTTAAGAACTTAAAATTTAAGGACTAAAATTTTTAATTTTTAAATCTAAGGACCTATAATAAAAATAGAATAAAACTCAAGGATTAAAATTTAAAATTTTAAAACTGAGTGACCTAATAGCAAAACCATGTAAAACTTACTAAGCAAAAATGATTTTTTTTCTCTAATATAATATGTGGGTTAGTTAAAACTTTCCAAAAAAAAATGCAAATTCTGGAAGTGTATGGGAGACGATGAACTTGGAAAGTTACCTTGAAGTGATTGGGCTGTCCCTTTCTCAATGAGGAGGCGTTGTCTAGGCTTTTTTGACCGGTTCCTGCCCTCGTGAGGGTGGTTAATGACCCGATTGTTTTGATTTTGGGTTATTAACTTATTTGGTTCTAGTTTTTGGGCGCTTTTCAAAAGAGTAGGACAGTAAATTTTATTAAAAATTTTAATAGAATGCCGCATCACATTCAATAGAAAAAAGGATACGTGTACATTTCAGAACTCACCTCATTTACAAAATGTCACGCCATTTGAATAAGTTTAAAAATTATAAAACAGTTAAAAAGTTAATAGAAAAATATAAAGAAATAATTCAAAAAAATAAACTTAATAGTTAAAAAATAATAATAATAATAATAATAAAAGAACCAACATGAAAAATATTTTCAAAAAGTCAAAGATAGAAAAAAGTAATTAAAAAAAATCAAACTAAACAGAATAAAATTTAAAAAAAAAAAAAACAGAAAAAACAAAAACAAATTCAATATTGGTTCCGCGTAGAAGATTCTTGAAACACCATTTTGAAGAACGCATAGATGTAGCCTGTAATAATAGAGATAAATATTAGAAGGTGAAAAGCACCAAACTATATATATAGGGTTATGACTTTAAATGAATACGCATTGTTTATTATAATATTTTATTTCTGAATGCCACTTTTGAAAATTTATTTTTTTACTAACCCTAAAAAATATTATTATTTTCTTTGTCTTTTATACTATGACTTTCAATATGTTTTTCAACGTTTTCTTGAGATTAGGATAACTCTTTGACATTTTTTTTTGGCCTAATTGTCTTTCACATCCCTGTTGTATTCAACTTTTGCAAAATCATTCATGGGGTAATGATTTCAATTGTATGATCCTTGTGGTATGCGATTAAAGCAAATCAGTCCCTCAGACCATTTTCCTGTGGGTACTCAACGGAATCAAGCCTACGTGTCATTTTATCGCTGGATCATTATGCCACGGTAGGAAAAAAAAATCATACAAAATGCCTTGTCATCATAGCAAGACACGTTGGTTTATATAAAAAGAAACAAAAAAAAAAAACCGAATGTGAAACTTATACCCCTGTTGGTTTCAAAAAAAAAAAAAGTAGATGTTGAAATTACTTTTACATTGCATCTATTGGTTTCAAACAAAAAACAGACTGTTGATTTTACTTTATCCCCCGCACAATTTCTCCCCTAATTTACCCCAGTAAACCTTAACCTAACTCCACTTTACCCATTCACATTTGAACTTCTGTTGAAGATGCTCTCCGTCGAAACTTTGCTCACCCATGCTCCCTACATTTCCGTTGATGTTTATCATCCTTTAAACCAATCTACTTAACCTGGTACACGATCGGAAGCCAAG
Organism: Morella rubra; assembly: GCA_003952965.2. NCBI lineage: Eukaryota > Viridiplantae > Streptophyta > Magnoliopsida > Fagales > Myricaceae > Morella > Morella rubra. Next base: position 28,298,336 of record CM025851.1, read on the forward strand.
AATCAGTGCTGCGAGAAGACTACCTGCGAGAAGAACTTAACCCACGCGTAGAAGAACTGTCCGTTTGAGGGATCTCCTTCAGAGTCTTCACATTTAACAAGGTGAGTTGCTTTCAGTTTAATAGTAGTGAGTAGCTCCCTTTTAAAGACTATGAACTTGTAAAAAGGAAGATTCGAATGAAAATGGTCCCCACTTAGTCATGTGTTGTTACTATTGTCCAGGCTACTTTTGTTTTGTTGTTGTGTGAACTTTAGGTTGTTTGTCGAGTGGAGTCATTATATTATTAATAAGTGGACCCGAAGGATGATTTGTGTAATGTTTACAGAGGCCATCATTTTAGAAAGGCCATTATTTTAGGTATTTTTTGTTGGTTGAGTGGGGCTAGAAGACAATAGTTGGTTTTGTTGAATATAAAACTAACAGTAGCATCAATCTTCATGAATTGTTAATTAAAGAAACTATGATATAACCTACTACTACTACTACTATTGATAATAAGCTTTTTATATTACTATATGGTTTTGTCATTTACATGGTGACCATCATTTACATGTCAGATGTAGTTTAAAAAAAAAAAAAAGGCAATATTGAATGTGCTTGCTATATTTTTGAGTTAGCTTTTTGTGAAGTTCGAGCATAACAGGCCGCAAGTAGGGACATAGTGGCAATATGATGAAACGGATAAAAACTTTGCATGTGTTCTCTATCGTAAAACTCTCGCTTCTAAAACATTCGGTTGCCTGAAGAATTGAAAATAGATATAATTATATATTGAAAGCAATTAAAAATTAATTTGGACAGAAAATACTTTGAAGCTAAATTTTGCAGCTGGTCTACAATGGCTTTTGTGAATTGTCATGCTAGAGATGCAGTTTGGGTAGAATCTATCCTCTGCTTGAAAACATGCTATGGCTAAATATTATGAAAAGGGAAATATATAAATTGTTGATCCACCTTGAATCTAATTCCTAAGTGACCATGGTTGGTTTTGAGGTGCAACATGACAGATCAGGATGTCAAAAATCGGATCCAAATGGACAGAAAGAGTTTGGTTAGTGATGAATATGGTCCTGATGTTCCATTATAATGTAAAAGTTTGGAGTGTGACTTTGATTCATAGATTGTTCACACTCCCCTAAGACTGTCTGGAAAAGGAAAATATAAGTCTTTTCCTTTAATTTCCATGTCTATTTGTAGCAGGAAAGGTGTGGTCCTCTCCCTAAATTTTTTTCTGTACGAAAATTTTTCCTTCTACTTGCGTCCTGCATTTGTACGAAGATTTTGCATCGCACCATGGGGAAGGCTCAAACTCCTTTCTTACAATCTTTTTAACAAAACTTGTTACAGGTTGTAAATATTTGAATGTCATTCCTCTCAATTCTCACTTTCCTTCAAGTCACTTTTCTCTAGAAACCCTTGCCTAGAATACTTTGGTGCTGATAAAATGCAGAATAAATGGATATTGGGAACTGCTTTGGGTGCATTCTCACTTAATACTTGCAATTGATTTTACTCAAATTCAAAGGAAAGCATAGTTGTGCATTTGTTCTGCATGATCAGTTATTCTTTTGAAAGTTATTATTGCTCTTACCTTTATTTGCCTATTATGTTGCTAATAATACTTCAATTCTAATTTAGTTACTTTAGCAAAGAGGTCTGTGTTTTTTGTAGTTGTGTAGTGTTGTGGAAATAGGAATTTAGCCATTATGAATATTTGTACTTCTGAACAGGATGTATTTTTATCAGATACTTTTGGGTACTGATATATTGCACTTGAATTATCTGGTAAAATTAATTTGGACAGTAAATACTTCCCAATTAATTTTCACTTGGTAATTTATCTTACCAAAACTTACACTTTCTCCTTAAAGCTCCAAAAGGATTTCTATCAACACTCAAATTAATGCTTTCCTTGATTGGGATTATGTCTTCTAAATTGTTTTCATTATCTTTCTTGCAGGCAATATGGTACACCTTTACATACACGCTGGTGGGTATATAAGTGAACGACAAAAAGGGTACATTGGGGGAGAAGTGAAATATGTTTGTAATGAGGATCCAAATTGTATTTCTGCGGTGGTAATGCTGAAGCTTATTCAAGAGATGTTTGGGCATACAGATGTCACTCGGTTTGGATGTACACTAGAATGCATTGACTTTGAGGATAGACTTGATTACTTGCAAACAGATGAGGACTACATTAGACTCATTAACAAAATTAAGTCCCGTAAGAAAAAAACTCGGTTCCAAACATTGCATCTGTTTTGCGAGCATGGAAGCAAGCGGTCTACCATATTGCAAGCTGATAGGGTAGATCACGTTGATCCGAATGAAAAGCCACATGTGGAGGTGAATGAAGAGCCTCATATTGAGAATGATGCGGGTCTTCTAGAAGGGAATGACAACTTTTTGAATCACGATGTTGGATTGGTTGACAACCAAATTTTTAGTCATTCATTGGATGATGTTGATGAGTATGAAGATGAAGATGAAGAGTCTGATGCAAATGGAGAAGAAGATGGTTTCGATGAGGAGCAAAAGTAGTTATCTGATGATTGTGACATGGATTTGGATGAGCCTGAGTTGTATCCTAATCCTTTAGTAAATGATGAGGAGGCAAATGCTAGGGAAAAAGTAATGGAATGGTTTGGTACATGTCATTCCTTTAGTAGCGGAGAGGCTGAGGAAGATGTGGGGTACTGATGATGGATCAAGTGATGTGGTTGATAGTGGTAGTGAGGGTGGTAGCAGTGATTCCGAGACTTTGAGGCATAAGGTGAGGTGTAAAGAGTTCCAAGAAGGAGACATCGACTCGGGAAAGCAATTAAAGATTGTGAAGGGAATGAAGTTTAGAGATCTACCATTGTTCAAGATGGCATTGGAACAATTCTCTATCGAGAATGGTTTTCAATTCGAATATACGAAAAATGACAAAGTCCGTGTCACTGCAAAGTGTAAGGTTGCACCTCGTTACAGATGGAGGATACACGTCTCTAAAACTAATGACAGAAGTGCATTTCAAGTGAAGACTATTCGGACTGAGCATCATTGCAGCACTCACTACAAGAACAAGTACTTGAATCCAAGGTGGGTAGTACGGTAGTACCTTGAAATGATCCAAGACACAACAAAAATGACCCCCATGTGAACTCCCACTGCGTAGTTGACATGAGCTCATTTTTCAGTAGTTGAAACTTCATATCATTTTTTCTTGAGAAACAGGCTATCAATGTGTCCCACGCATCCTTCGGTGTGGTGACGTGTTAGATGTGCTCCGGCATTTCTTTCTAAAAGGTTATCTTAATCGCGAACAAAGCTTTCCCAACTTTAATTCGCCACCTTCGGAGTGCGTCAGCATTCTCCGCAAAAGGTGGCGTGGAGTCACTTCCTCCGACGATCTCCCAAAGATCTTGACTACTGCAAATATGATTCCATGCACGTCTGCCAGGTAGAATAATTCTGGTCATTAAGCTTCTCCACTGTGCCAGCATATTGGAGATCCGCCATCATGAGTTGGTGTCATCTCACGTCCTCCCAAGTAAGCTTAGTCCCAGACTATCGAGCTTCACAATCCTAAATTGTGCATGGACAATGATCTCTCGAGCAGCACCTTAACACGATTCCTGACTGCCTTGACTCTCTACCAACAACTCTTCCACTGTGCAACTTCGAAATGACCTCAACCGTTTCACTCTGACACTGGTCCCTGACCAACTAACTCTGATACCAAATTGTTAAGTGAGCTGAACCAATAAGCTTTCAAGAAAAGCTTTTTATAGAAGTGAAACAAAACTTTTACAAACAAGACAAAATAGGAAAGGATCCACCCAAACTTCACAAAAGCACACTACACCTTTTTTTACGCTTTTCTCTAACCTCAGGGCACTCACACTTACACACACTTCTTCACTTTTCTCACTTTTTACACTTCTTTCTTTCACTCCTACTACTCGGCTCACGTCACTTTTCACTCTACTACTCTTAACTTGTCTTCTCGTATTTATAGGCGCATTAGGTCGGTGTAGCTTTGTCCAGAAAGTACTTTCTTTGCCGACATATTGCAGATTTTTCCATCATGTTCAGATTTCTCTATTGTTTGCCGAATTCTCTTGGCTGTCCTAAAATTTTCTAGAGAGAGAAATAGGTGCTGATTTTAACAATGTTGCTAAAGTCTTATGTAGAGGGAGTGTGCATGGCCTTTGCATGTGGACCTGCCTCCTTTTGACTCCATGGCACAGCTGGTTCGTGCCTTATCTCAACCACATCGTTTTCTACATGTCCCCAAGGATAGACAAAGGGATTTTTCTTTATGTGCTGCCATTGTTCTGGATTTCATTTGGTTTTGGCGAAATGGAGTCGTTCATCATGGCCTAGAGGTTGATGTTTTGAAGATGGTGAGGATGACCCATCGGCCTTTTTTTGAGCAATTGCAAGCGTGGCATATCTCAGCGATGGCTAGTAGCACTGATTGGCTTCCTCCTTTGCAAGGGCGTCTTAAGTGCAATGTTGACGTTGCCATTTAAGGTAAAATAGCTGTTTTGGCTGCTATTTTCAAAGACTCGGGAGGCTCTCTCTGTCATATATGCACGGAGCAATTCCCAAGCATTAATTCTCTTTTTGGAAAATCTTCTTCAGTTGTAGCTGCAACAAATATCGGTTTGTCAATGGGGTGGAACGCAGTTGATTTCGAAACTGACTGTCAAGGCCTTTGTGTGATGATTCTGGATTGTGAAGTGGATCCTGGACCACTGCTGGGTTTTCAACTCTTGGTTCTTCGAGGGTTCTTTCTGAATCATGCTGATTGTTCTATCATGTGGATTCCCCGTCGGCTTAATCATTTTGCACATTGCTTAGCCCAATGAGCTGTTTCTTCGTCCTGTTTTGTTGTCATTTATCCTAGTAGTTACCTGAACATTTACTGGCTCATGTTTAGAGCTCTGCTTGTTAGTTTAACTCTTTAAGGTTTGCTAAGAAAAAAAAATTAAAAAGTTTTCAGAACTATTACAAGGCGCTACACAAAAGGGAATATATAATTTTTCATTCTCCTACTCGGTGCTAGGAAAGCTAGAACCTTTATATTACTAGTTCAATCAAGCAAATTGAACATTTGTTTCTCCTTGACTTACAGACTAGTTTATTGAAGAATAGTTCTCTACTCATCACGTATTTTTGGCTGAAAGCTTGCAATCAACTACAAGATTTCCTTTTATGGAAAGTAGCATTCCTATCCCCCCGAGTGTAAATTACAATTATGTATAATTAATGAGTGTAAAAATAACATTTTAGCTTTTATTTGTAGTTCATATAGTTTGGATAAAAATCTTTGATCTGCCGAATATCTTTAAACCATCAACAAATTTAACTACACGTGTTATCAATGAAATTAAGTAAGGTTCTATGAAAATTGATCATTTGATCTGCCCAGACTCGGCCAGTGAATCCCAAAAGAAGTATCTTTTAGGGGACAGAGGAGACAATGATGCTTAAGTCAGCAAAATTGGCCGTAAAGAAGCCAGGGTAGATTAGATCATCTGATCCTTTGAATTGAGATTTTCTTCTATAAGATCTTATGATTCACTCGGTCAGCCTGATGGGGAGTTTATCCATATTTTGAGCCTTCTGTATATCTAAGATCACTTTATTTTGAACCGATAGATTAATCTCCATATTCTCGGTTTAGATTATTTAATCTACATTCCTTGTTAACAAAGCAAAAAGGAAAAGAACAAAAAAGTTATACATGCAAAAAATCATCCTTCATCAATGACGAAAATGAACCATAAGTTGTTGCAAGAAACAGAGCAACAAAGATAATTTCAGTCACGAAACTATTGCAATAGCAAAGATGCACATACAAGAGATGGTGAGAGAACCGGGAGACAGATAACTCCCAAAACAAAACAGAAAGGAAAACTGACGTAATGAAGAGGCTTCGCATGTGGGAGTTTCTCTGTCCGAAGTTCAAGGTTTGAAACTCCCAACTATTATCAATCCTTTAGGGTCACTCTCCAGACCTGCGATCTGGTCTTATAAACCTGATTTGAGTAAAACTGAGAGACTGCACAAAACCGAGAGATTAGTCAGTTGAATACCCCCATCATAAAAATAAATTACATGAGGAAAAAAAAAAAAAAACATCACAGAAAATTATGAAGGGCTGTGTAGCTACTTGTTAACTTCTAACGTGACGAATAGCTCTGTCCGATAACATCAATGTCACAGACGAATAACTGCTGCTGCACAAAGCAGTAATAATCAGATATGAAGGAAGTGGCTGACTGTAGCTACACGAGAATAGCATAACATCAATGTACAACGAAAACTGCGCAAGCATAAAAAGATATGGGAAGGCACGCCACGGCATAGACCGGAAGCGCCCAATATCCGAGCCTATGCTTCAATACAAAGAAATGTCCCGCACAAAATGATATGAGTACCGCAGCTATGGAAAGCAATAGTGACGTTAAACCTATCAAGAGCTTCCGCGGCAAGTCCGTGCCAAAATCTTTTGGTTGGAACCTTGATGTTAAGATGGCGAGGAACATGACCAAGGCGGTGACCGAGAAGCAGAGCGCAATGAGTGATGAGATGGCGAAGGTATCGAATGCAGGCTTTCTTTCGAGCAATGGAGTCCCAGTGTCCGACTTGACACCGCCAGGGATTGTGGCTGAGGTGGCGAAGGCCACCGTAGCAATGAGTGCAGCAACGACGGAGCAGGATTCTGAGGTTTTGGTTAGCCACTCGCCACCGCTTTTGACAAGCTCCTTGTGGGTTTCCGTGAACACCTCTTTAGAGGTCTTCCCCTGCTTGTTGAAGTGGGTGTAGAAGTGAAAGGGCATGGAATCCTTGACAAACTGCATGATGCCAAGCATCGAGATTCAAGTGTAAGACCTCTTTTATTTTGCTAAAATAAATGGTTGAATCCCTGATGATCCAAGAGTACAGTGCCAGATTGTCACAATTAATTCAGGTGCATACCTCATACCACTTGAGTTCCCATTGCATTTGAAGCGCTTCTCCAGGAATTCGCCATGGCTTGTAATCTCCAAGCTTTCCGGCAAGATGCAGGGCGCTATTACCTTCGTTATCCACTTTTCGGAACACGCTGTCTTTATCCAATACTTCTTTTTTATTAAGAAAGAATTGATATACATGCGGTTGCCTATTCTCCACCGCCAATAGCACTACGTTCTTCCCGTCTTCATTTGCGTCGTGTATTGCAGCCGGAAAAAGGTTCAGAATTCTATCCACAATTTCAGTGACACCATTTTTAGCTGCAATTAGGATGGGAGTCTCAGGCTGCTCTGCCCTTGCAGAGTGTTTGTCCTTCTCCACCAATAGCACTATATTCTTCTTGTCTTGACTTTGTACGGAAACAGGAAAAATGTCCTGGATTGTCTCCACGAATCTGTTGGCGATACCATTGGTGGAAGTAATTTCAATGGTAGTCTTCACCTCTTTGAGGGTCTGTTCCTTCTCTGCCACTAACGAAAGTTGTAGTTCTGTAGTGTTTAGGCTTTGACCGAACCTTTTTTTTTTTATAACATTTGTTTCTAAACTATCAATGTTAGGTGGACTGAGGTCCTCTCAAATTCTTTGTCCAAATTGAATAATCCAGATGCAGAGAGATATAGGAGATGTAACCTACAACATTTATTACATATCTATGAATTTCTCCTAGTATAAACTCGATGTACTGCATTTAATAATTATTATATCTTTCTCTTTTAAAAAATATGACGTTCAATTTAGACCCAAAAAGATTTGAGAGAATGCTCATCTACCTTACTCATAGTGATACAATAAATCAAATGATTGCTGTGACTGTTATTTTACCGGCAATCTCTTCCATAGCGTCCAATTCGGGAGGTACTGCATCACTGGGTTGCTGCCCAACGGATTCTGCATATTCTATCGCTGAACTATCGTCTGGAAGTAATTCTTTCATGACTTGAAAGGCCCAGGTGTGCTTCCGTTTCTTTTCCTCAATCTTCTTTACCGTGGCGTACCCTAATTGACAATATTACAGGAAGCACATTATAAGTAAGAAACAAACCAATGTATATTGTGTACGTACGAGGATGTACTATATTTCATTGCCTCGTACATGAATCATGAATGGTACTCGATGATGAGAGTACAGTGTGCTTTTGATATGATAACTACTCGGTTCTGATCACGTTACTTTTGTTATATATGTAGCGACGTACCAAGTCCGAGAACGATCAGAATTCCCTTCAATCCGAGCTTGAAAAATGCAAAGCAGGTACCATAATTAGTCGGCAACCTTTCTGCGGGAGGTAGGAGTACTACATCATTTTTTGAATGCATAACATAGCACGTTTCTGTGGTTTACTCCGGCCACATCAAATAAAGTACTAATTGCCTAGAAAAAAGAACACAAGCTTAACAGAGCATTGGTAAACCTTGATTTCTTTCCTTTTGGCTTTCAGGGTCTTCTGCATCTATTCGCCCTCCATTCTTTTTGTCTTTACCTGGTAGTCAAGGAAAACCACTTTAATTAAGGATGATTGGACTGTCAATATTATTCTGGGGTGAAGCTATTCTTACTGCGTGCTATCTAATCAACCAGTCTCTATCAGTTCTTTTGAGTTTTGAGATTCCACGAGAAAGTGTTGATAGGAAATGATATTTCCTATTCTCAATTAAAGGTTTTTGGATGTAAGATATTTGCACATGTGCCTAAGGAACAATTGTTGAAGCTTGACGGTGAAGCCTCTCCTTGTAATTTTTGCTAGCGATGAAGATGCAAAATTTGGCTACATGATCTAGAAAATAAGAAAATTATCATAAGGAAAGATGTGATTTTCTATAAAAATCAGAATTTGACAGATTTTAAGAAATATGAAAATCCAATGCGTCCTACTAAAGGTGTTTCTAACTGTACACTTGTCTCTTTATCTCCCGACACTGTCACTCAAGAGAGAGTGAATTAATGTGGTGATAAACTCACACGTGAAGGGGAGATTGTTGAATACACACGTGTGAGAAGGTAAAAATGTTTGTCTCACATTAAAAAGAAGTCACAAGTGTGAGATATATAGGTTTAAGCTTTTAGGTAGAGTGATGGGCATATGTATTATATTATAAGCCAACTAGAGAGACTACCGAGTGTTTATCTCCTCAACAATAACTATTGGGTTCTCATGTTTCTTTTGTTACGTAGGGACGTACCGAGTCCGAGAACAGTCAGAAATCCCTCGAATCCGAGCTTGAAAAATGCATAGCAGGTATCGTAATTAGCCGGCAACCATTCTGCACGAGATAGGTTTATAATTTTTAGAAAAAGTAGTAGAGTCACAGGACACAGAGCGACTGACTCATTTCAAATCTACTCTTTGATATGTCAATAATTAACAGAGTATGCATTGCTGAACCTTGATCTCTTCCCTTTCGGTTTTCTGCAGGGTCCTCTTCATCTCTTTGCCCTCCATTCTTTTTTTCTTCAGTACCTGGTAGTAAAGAAATTTACACCAGTTCGGTCAGCATGGCATATAGCGAAGGGGTCATTATAAAGTGCATCCCGGGGGCAAGAAGAATCAGGCATTTATGTACATGATCTGAACGTGAAAATATCAATTAATTAACATCTTTATTGTAGGTTGCATGTTTTTACTGGGGAAGGCCAGATCTGTAAATGACTCTCGTGGAGAGAATTCACTCTCATGATCTCAATTCTCACGGCCACGGTGTTCATTTCATCCTGTGGCGTTTGTAAGATGTCTTAGCAGTCAGACGCACGACAAGAGAACAGGAAAAAAAAAAATTCACGCTCTACCTTTTAAAAAGGACTTAAACAAGCCGACGCAAGGGCTGTTGTTCTGCGGATTCTCAGTACTGTTTTTCGGTACTTTCTTTGTCAGACGATCGGATTCCTGTTTGAGCTCTGGAACAATTATGACTAAATCCAAAAACAGCGCCAAAGGTTAAAACTTATCTGACACAATATTCAAGGTATAATTAAGAATATATACAAATTAAATGCTGTGGGTTTGAAAACATTTGGTGCATTAAAATTCCAACTTCGATACTCGATGAAGGAAAGACCCCCGTGTTTTGGAAGTGGTATACGATAGCGGAATACAGAACTCTGGAAACGGAAGAATGAGATGACTTGCCTTGTGTTTTTGGAAACTTAAAACAAATGCATTACTCTTCGGACAAAAATATATAACGTCTAGGATTGTAACCGAGATATGAACTAGGGATAAAGGAGAGAGAGGATGCAACAGCCATAGAAGGGACGGATGAAGTTGATCAAATATTTCACCAGTAAGCGACGACTTGGTGATACTTACAGTGATAAAGGATTTTCTCGTATAGTCCAAGGCGGCTGCCGCTTTTGAAAGCTGTAGGCTTGGCCGCCAGTATATGGAGAGGGGAGATTCCTTGTGCATTTTTATAGGACACCAGATCCTTGTAAGAGCCAATTATTTGAAACGCCAAAGCTGCGGGGTGCAAAATGAAAGGTTTGAGCATAATATGCACTTCACAAGATATCTCCCTACAGTCTACACTGCTTCCCCCAGAAGAAAATGTGACTCGTTCTGAATATACCAAAGTAATTATAATACTCACCAAAATATTCTCCAGAAATAGCACTGTGAAGAGTAGTGTCACCGTCGTTCCTCCTGGAAAACGTCTTAGCATCCAATTTCAGGCGTGTACAGAATCCGTGAAGAAAAAGGAAGGCGTCTTTTCTTCCATAGAACGCTGCTAAGAAAAAAGGTGTCTCGCCGTCCTTGTTTTTATAACCGACTGGTGATACTATAGAAGATGGCCCAGATGGGAGTAAGCCGCGGTCCTCTGGCTTGGTCAGCTCCTGGCAAGTAGTTTCGCTAGGTGGATCACCCCCCAATAGGGCCTTGCACATAGCCACATTCCCCATTGATGCAGCAACATGTAGAGGGGTATTCCCTTTGTCGTTTTCAGGGAGAGGGGTAAAATCCCCTTGCTCGTTTTCAGGGAGAGCTTTAATCCCTGCTATGAGTTTTTTGACTATCTTTACTTTGGCATCGGAGACAGCTAAGTGCAATGCTGTGTCCCCTGAATTGTTGATCTTGACCTTGTAGGCCGCGGGCTTTTCCTCATAAATCTTGACAATTTCGTCCCATTTGCCTTTCAGGGCATTTTCGATCAAACGATTCTTTAGCTGATCTGTTGCCAGTTTCTCTGGCACTATTGCCATTTCCTCTCCTGCTACTATACTGAGAACAAGGAAGCTACGAAAAATGGATTGATGGCAGCTGGTGATACTGCGGTGGAATATTACTTTATAGTCCTAGAAATTGAGTCCTGTGCCACTGCCACATTACAACTCATACAGGCGCGCGCGCACAAACACACCCTCAAAAGAGAAAAACTCATTCCACACTTTGTGCGTGTAGCTAGCTTCCAAAGTAAGGGTGCCTCTTCTTGGAGTTCAACCTTGCCTACAAAAGACAACAATATTACTTTACTTTTTCCAAACAATAAGAAAATGGGAATTGAAAATCAAGAACAGTACCATGGTCTATAATGCCTGGCCCAGCATGAAAATCAAGAACATAAGTACCATCATCCTTGCTAGGATCTTGATGATGCCTAATAATGTCTGGCCCAGCATGAACCATGGTCTCTTTCCCAATATCTTCAAGATCAAGGACTTAAAAAATAAGGCTAGAGTCACCACTTTAATGAGACTCCGATGTCTAATTAAGCTTTTGAGGAGAGTGTATAGGTAGTATCCTAGTCATGGATCAATAGAATGCGTATTTGCCCCTCTCATAGGGTGAGAGTAGTCCCACGGAGCCCGTGCAAGGGCGAGATGGGCGCTCATTTCCCTTTCTAGGTTTATGATATTTACAATTACTTTAAGGTGATGTTAGGGAAGCAAAAAGTTTTAAGAATTTTGAGTTTATAGGAGAAAATTTTGAGATGTTGACTTTATATGGGGGTTTGTAAAGAATTGGTGAAAAAGTTTAAGAATATTTTATTGTAAAATAATTTTTATTGGAGTTTGTTAAAAAATAAGAAAAGACATGAATTGATGAAATTTTTAATAAAAAAGCATCGAGTTTTTTAAAATGTAAGAAAGAGAAGATTTGATGTATTTTTTTTATCAAAAAGTATTGAAACTATTGTGAAAAGATGTTTGAATTTGTTTGAAAATGTTAAGATTTAGATGTTAATTGATTGTTAAAAATTTGATTTTTTGAAAATTATTCTAAAAAGTTCAAAATTTTTTCTAACCAAATATCATATTTTGAGCTATAGAATTAGCTTTGGCACGTTGGTGTTTGGAGGCTAAAAATTTAGCCCTAATAAAATAACTACAAAAATTTTCTCTTTCTACATCAAATCATTATTTTTATTATAAATAAATATAAAAAATTTCATTTAAAACATCTTTCCTTTTATTTTTAACACTCCAAAATTTTAATATTTTTCCTCTTGGCAGGAGCCCACGGGACGTGGAACTCAAGCAAAGTATGTGCCACAAGAGGGATGAATCATCCCCCATCTTTTTCAAGCTGGACCTCAAGCGAAGTACGTTCCGGCCACAGCTTGCTGAAGGATAAATCATCCATGACTAGATATCAAATGAAAAGAGAAAAGGAAGGCCGATATCAAATGGTTCTTCTAAAAGTGCAAGAGCAAACAGTATTTTTAGCAAACGGTGACCAACTCTTTCTTTAACCTCTTTTTAATATTCTTTCTTTTCTTGGGTTATATTTTCCTAACCATTCGATTCCTCATTGTTCCTTTTCCATTGTTTTATGGGAATAGAAAATCACGAACAGCAGACTAATCCAACATCCTAGCTAGGATCTAATTCTGCTTCCGACAATGTACGTAGTACTGACAGAAAGCACAGAGTTCGGTGGAAAACCTACCAAAGAATTTCATTGGACCTACATTATCAAGGAATATATTGTTACATAAAGTGAAAAGAATGTCATGTTCAACGGGAGATGTTCCTCTTGGGTGGAACCCAAAAGACGTGGAACTCGTACAATTTGAAATTAGAAAAGGAAGGCTAGCTAGCTATCACAGTGAAAGCACAAAAAGCATTGTAACGGAACAGTATTAAAGCAAAAGAACACCAAATCTTTCTTTAATCTCCTCAATTTTACTCTTTATTCCTTCGTTACACTTTCCTATTCATTCGTATCGTTCATTTCCATTGCAATTTCCTCTGGGAAGGAAAACATAAAGCTGAAAAAGAAATTACTACTTACAATATATATCCGGCTATAAGTTTGGCTTGGCAAATCTAATTAAATAAAAAAGATAAATACACTTCTTAAAATTTTAACACAATAAAAAAATTACATTATAATCTCTCTCCCCATCAAATCATTACTTTTCACTATAATAAATATTAAAAATCATCCATCTCTTCACTTTTTTACCAAATCCAATACCCTAAAATTTTAACCTCCCCAAAATTTTACAAACAAACAGACTCTTTGTATCCTCCAATTATGAGGTCTTAAAACTTTACATCTAAAACTATTATTTGCACACATTGCAAACCAACTAATATTGATTTCAAATATTTTGCACATTTTGTTGAAATTTTTCATCAATTCATAAAGAAATGAGTTTTTAGCCTCTGAAATTATGATTTTACTCCTATAAAAAATGTCTCTATCAAAAAACTTAATTTTTTTTCAGTTTTCAGTCACTGAGTATACGTCCTTATAAATAATTAGTCCTTCTATCAGTTGACTGTTGCTTTGACTAACGGGAACAGTGTCCACGTCGACTGCCTTGCCTTGTCACCCAAATTTTTTCCATATCAACAGCACTCTCTTTGGGTTTAGGTTCGTGCTTTGTCGTTATTTCAAGGGATCAGAACAGTAGATGTTAAAGGATCTAGTACTCGAACACTACTAGAATTTTGGGCTTTAGTGATGAACTGAATTTCGTCACTAAAAGTCCATTATTAGTTACGAAAATAGCATTTCGTCACTAAAAGTAAATTTTTTGTGGCGAAAAATATTCGTCACCCACCAATCGATTGGTTATATAGCCGATCGATTGCATTTTTTGTGACGAAATGGTCTGTCACAAACTGCATAGCTCTTTGGTGACGATACTACGTCGTCACCCTTAGCAATCGGTCATCATTATTAACAATCAATCTATCCAATGCAGTTAGGACACCTCAATCGATCAGTTTTATGTACCGATCGATCAAGAACGAATGGACATGTGGCACACACCAAGCGCAACAGGTAAGTGTCACATCATCGGTTATCACACAACGAATCACATACTGACATGTGTCCACACAACGCAATCGATTGGTCTTACGTACCAATCAATCAAGTAGTGTAACCGTCAGGATTTTGAACCATCGATCGATTGAAATGAAAAACGGATCGATCGGTAAGTCAATGAATGAAAGTGTGTCACGTGTTAAAAAAATAGGTGATCAATCGGTGTAATCACCGATCGATCAATAGTGTAACCTTCACTTATTTGAATCATCGTTCGATCGGTGGAATCAAGGATCAATCAGTCACTCAACGAATGGTAGATTGCCACATGTTTAAAAACAGGTGATCGATCGGTGGAATCGTTGATTGATCGAAGCGAGGGATGACATGAAAACCGCCGAAGGCCATTTTTTCCCAGTACCTCTCCTACAATTGCAAAAACACTCTCAACCTTCAATCAGTCATTTCATCGTGCATTGTCCTCCAAAGTATGTAGAAACTTCCCCCATTGTCATCTACACAAAAGGCACGTATTTATTTTGTGTTTTAAGTGGTTTTAAATAAGTTGTTAGTTTAGTTTTTTTTAATTTGCTATATAATCGATTTAGCTCTGTAAAATTTATTTCTTTTAGTGTTAATATTTGTTTTAGGAGTTTAGGATTGTTTAGGGACCAATTTGGGGCATGTTTTGGGGTAATATAGGTTCTGCGATTTTTGTTCCCATCATCCTCGTGCCGATCGATCAACATGTGGCCGATCAGATAATCGATTGATCAATAGATAGTTAGTTAAGATAACCAATTGATTGGTAGATAAACGGTGCATTCTATTTTCCCTACGATCGATCGGCTATTTGAAACTATGCGTTTCAATTATTACAAACAATCGATCGGCAGTCAATACGATGAGTTTTGATTTTGCAGCAATCGATCACATTTTTTGGTACTATTGTTCGTTTAAACATTGATTGAAACTGTGCATTTACAATAACTACTTGATCGATCGACTTGTGGCTGATCGATCGCTTCTATAATACTGTGTGTTTTATTACACTCGTGATTGATCGGTGTTATGGACTAATCAATCGATGGCTTAATAAATGCACAGTTTTATATAGGCGATCAATCGGACAATGTTGACGTTTGATCGGTCTATGGATTGATCGATCGCCAAAATAGCCGATGGATCGCCTGTAATTGCAACTTCAATATTTTTTAATTATGTTTTTATTTTTTATTTATTAACACATTTATATACAATTGTTGCAGCATACATAAAATGTCTGAAGTTAAGCGTTCACGCACTTGAGGATCAAGGCGGGATTGTCTTCCCATGAGCAGTAGGAGCCAGAGCTGACCATGGAGACACAGATGGAGTTCCTATGGATGCGGCTAGTGGACGCTCTCTTATTTTGATGACCTAATGTACGAGGAGCACATCCTCTTCCAGTTTTTCAAGTACCAGGAATTCTTACATCAGCTCTCTTGGACAACCGGTTTCTGTGTGGAAGGCCTGGTATGGAATTTCTACTATGTCGTTGTTGCTGCGAGGAATGGAGATGAGCTGCAGCTAACTGTGCGAGACGTCCAAATCTCATTCTTGCCAGATGTCATTGCTGCTTTTTTGAACTGTGAGCCACTCGAGACCCCATGCTTCCCGACATTACCCCTAAATGATGAGGAGAGGACGTCAAAGCAGGACCTGTGGACTATTATGACTGGGCGGACATCTGTAATTGCTGGCAGCCTCATTAAACAAGGTGAGTTCACTCTGTTCTGACGGATGATGCACTTGATCTAGATGCTCAACATAGATGACAGGTCTCACTCCATTGAGTGCCCATTCCCTAGAGCACAATGCATGCTTCTGCTAAGTCCACACAAGATTCCTGAGCCCGTTCCTACAAATGTGATGTATTTCGATGATGATCTTTAGATTTTTAGTTTTTACTATGTATTTTGTGTTTTTATTTATGTATTTGGACATATATGTTTATATTTTGGATATGTACTGATTTTGATTATAGTTTATGAGTTCGTTTTAATTATTTTTTTTCAGACTGAAATACCCTTTTGATAACAAAATTACCAAAAATTGCAAAGTTAAAAAGCTAAATAAAATACGTATTTAAATAAGATCTAAGTACATACATATATACATAAGAAAAAAAATCATCAATCAATCAAATAAGTAATATAAGAATTTAAATAAAATCTATGTACAAATTTATATAAACAATTAATAACAATCGGTCAAATAAAAAATTTAAGAATATGTTAAAAATCTAAGTGTATATATATATCTCTAAGTACAAATATATTTTTAAATAAAATAAAATAACGATTGATTATGAAAAGCATGTTTAGGTTGTACATGTTATATGATAGAAATGTAGTGTAAGAGTTAGTTTATATATACATGGTATAAATTAGTGATATAATCTTTATTTAGCAAATGATTATAAGTTATTAGTATAAGGCATGTATTAAAATGGCATTATAAATAAAAAATATTTCATAATTAAGTCATTTTTCAGTTTAAAAATCGTTTTATTAATAATTAAGATAACCGATCAATTGGCACATGACCGATCGATTGGTTAAACATGATGTCATTTAGATCTATCCAACCGTTTGAACCTCTAAAACCACTGATTGATCGACTAAGACGCAGTCATTTTACTTTGTCCTGACTGATCGATCGGTAAGTAATTGTAAACTGATCGATCATGTTAATGCGTCGTCGTTTTGGTTATACGATACAATCGATCGGTACAATAAGACGATCGATCAGGGAGACGACAGTCACACTTATAATGTTTAGGCTTGTCACAATTGTAGCAATTCCCTTTCTTTTTCTTCTTGTTGTACTTCTCTTGTTTTTTATTTTCAGTCTTTCTCTTCTTTGAATTCAAAGGACCATCTTTCTTCACTGTTAAAACGTTAATAGGTTGAATAGTTTCATCTTTCATAGCTTGATTACGTCTCAGTTTTTCCTCAGCTTGAATATGCTGACCAAACTGAGCGAGAGTACTATATTTCTTCTTATGCTTGAGCAGTTTCCTATACTATTTCCAAGAAGGTGGTAATTTGTCTATAATGGAAGAGACAGGTATTTCCTCATCCATTTTCGTGTTAAATTGAGTGAACTGATCAAGGATATGCAAAATTTCGTTAAACTGCTCAGAAACAAGCCTAGCATCTACCATTTTGTAATTAAAAAATTTAGTAGCAAGAAACTTCTTACTAGTTTCATCCTCCAGCAAATACTTAGCCTCCAGTGCATCCTAGATATCCTTTTGCTGTAGACTTATTGATGTAGATATCGAACAGAGGGTCCACATTGTGGGAATGCATTTATTATTGAGGAAAATATTTATAGATATTATTTTTTATCATATTTTACTTGTCTCCAAATATCCGAAAGTGAGGAAAATATTTCCTATGAATATTAAGATTACAACAAAACAAGCGTAGCCTTAATCCAATGAAAATAACTCTTATCGCAGTTGGTAATTTTGTGATTCTTCATCGATCAATAATTTCAATGATTCAAGGGTATGTAGTGATAATGGTTGTCAGTGTTATCATCTCGTTGCACAACTATTACACATTTAATCTTTTGCCAAGAGAAAGATTACAATGCAATTAGTTCTAAATCATACAACTAATATTTGTTGGGGTTGAAGAGTAAAAAATTCTTGTCCTTATCTCTTATATAATTTGGGAAAGGTTGCTTATGAAAAACAAAATTTTTGGAGGAACGTTCCCTGTCATTCATGACAAAACATCATACTAATTGAGATCAGCCTACAAACTTTTCAATTTCGAAGCTTCCATGCATAATTGCACGTGCCATTAAAGAGATTTCGTTATTGTCGTATGTATGAGACACTTAAACGTAACCTTCGTTCAACATCAACTTTTACCTATATGATAGGATCCCCAGTGGAGACCACGGCCTGGACTACCTGGAGGGGGAAGACGAGGAGCAAAAAGTGACGCCAGTGACTGAGCAGTACGACCCCGACTAGGACAGCCTAGCCAGATCGGCAGATTAGAACAGGCTGACCGACCAAAGCAACCTAAGCAGACCGACCGATCAGAAAACGCTGACCGACCAGAGCAGCCCAGGCCAATCGACCGACCAGGACAGCCCAGACGTGCTAACAGACCATGAGCCCAACGATATTTATGCCAGCAGGTCGACCAATCAGTCGCAGACTGACCAGGACCAGCTCAAGACCTGATCGGAGCGAAGCGGCAGTGCGACCACGTTATTTATGGAAATATCTTCGGAGACTGGTTTCCTTCCATGAAGCGATACGATGCAGTCAATCTTCTAGATTCGGATGTATCCGAAAGTCTATTCTATTTCCTTTCCTTTTTGAGTTCGGTTTATTTAGGCATGTTATATCAAATCTATGTGATTGACAGGATTGATTTCCAACGAGCGGCGATTTGTAAGCACCGAAGAATGTCTATATAAACACACTTTGATGCAGTTGAGTTTATCATTCAAAGTCATAGAGTTTACGAGAACCTAAGAGCTTTTGTTGAGTGTTTTGGCCGAGCATAGGCACGTATATGCTAAGTCGGTTTCAGGCTAATAACCTTGTCCTTGGGATTCATTCTAGGCTAATAACCTAGTTTGGGTACCTGTTCTTGGGCTAATTAACCCTTGATCGGGAGTGTTCTGGTTTATTGTGGTTCAAAGACTAATAATCCTTAGACCACGTTCCTTATCAATAATAGTGAGGTATTCTTCATTTTCGGCATGTTAGATCCTATTATTAAGCTCGTGTGTTACTTGAACCAATCGGGAGGATCGTGTGGAATTGGAGTAGATCGGGTACCACTGGTCGAGAGGATCGCTGATGGTATTGAAGTAGATCGATTACGAGAAAGTTGGTGCTTGTGTTGGGTTCCTTGACGGGGGACCCTAACACTATACTTATGTTATGAGTATGTAGGGCTATTCAAGGGAATCGGAAAATTTCAATTTCTCTATTATCGGTAACGTCCTATAGCGGTGACAGTGTCGATGGCCCGAAATACTTATTTGCGGAGATTTTTTTGATTATCGAGGATACTGGCACTGCTTTGGTGGTTACTGCTAAAATATTTAAAAAAAAATAGTTTAGATTATTGATTTTGGTGTTCATTAGACTATATTTATCCTAAGATGTCCTTTATTTTTTATTTTTTTATATATAGTTTATTATATAGATTTTATTTGGCTCAAAATGTTTATTAATTTTGTAATAAATAAGTCCAAACCAAAAAAAAACTAAAACAACTTAACTAAATTTCTCATGGATTTATTATTTTCAAAATGTACTAAATGGCATAAAAAGGCATTACAACTAAGTTTGCACTAAAAATATTAGGCCAAGGGCATAAAAAAGTGCAAAAAGAAAAAAGGCTTATTAATGACAGCGGTAACCAGCTCCCGCCACTACTACTAAAGCTAGTTACCGCGCACACTTAACAGTGGCGGTGATGGTGGCCAAAACCTAGAAACAAGCCCTACTACAAGAAATGTTGGCTTCAACGATAGCGACTTCTATAGCCGAAACCACCAAAATTCGTCGCAAAAACTTTGCTCCCACAGAATAAGGTCGTCGAAGCATGGTCAACTTTGCCGCATGTAAAGAACCTTGATTTAACGACAAAAGCTCTCCATCAGCACTCCAGCAACGTCGACAAGCTCCACTTCGTCAAGAAAGGTACAACTCCATTGCCGACGAGTTGAAGTCGTCGTCCATATTTGTTTTTCTTGCCCTCAACAACGACGGAAGTTAATCGTGGAGAAAATTGTGTACCCATGACAAATTTTGTCGTAATTGAATTTCTTGTGAATTAGAATTTCAGTCAAATGGTGTTGATTTTCAATTCTGCAATTTTATAATAGTTTTCTCATTTATTGCAATCCATCTATTTTGTGTCGTTTTCTTAATTTCATTTCATTCAATTCATTTTTTCTTTTTCTTTTTCTTTTTGAGCTTCTGCAATTCATTCGTTTTCATTTCACAGCATTCCTCCATTAGTTCTCCTTATTGCACATATATGAAGAAAAATTAACACAAATATGAGGAAAAATATGGAGTTGCACTTTCAACAGAGATTAATCCATAACAGAGTAATATCCATATATATATATATATTCATATCATGATATTCTCATTACAGATCTTCATCAGATTTAAATTTCTAAAAAATCAAAGTCAAGCTGCAATTCACATGACAGATCTTCATCAGATCAGGTCTTCATAACCAATACTGCATCCCCTGCACAATATTTATAGAGCATAAGCATGGTGAGTTTGAATCTCTTAACATGGGTGCTCTGTTTTTCAGTGAAAGTACCTGCACCTGTTTTTCATTCAAAGTTCTGCACTACGTGTGTACAAACCAACTGTGTAAAAAACTCCAATAACACAAACATTGTTGCAAGCTTATGTCACACCAAAAATAATGTCATAATGATGTTAAAAAAAACCAGAGACATTGCTAAGATTTTCTTAATTGACACTCCATCTCGTTAAGAATTTCTGCAACTTGTTGCAATAACTAAGGGACGACTGTTGTGAAAATAAAAAGGCAATGTATACAATTTGGATGAGACCTCAATCAAGCAAACACATTTGGTTCAAATAAAAACCTGCACAGCAATGCATTCTTTAACGTCCGAATGGAACAATGACATCTTCTCAACAACACCTTGAATATGTTCCTTAGACAGTGAAATAGTGACATCTGTAGGGGAAGTTTATGGTTTCTGACAGAAAAAGCATAAATCACAACACAATGGACTCTTGTACACTCTCATATGAACCAAATATTGATTCCCTATCATCATCAATGGGTTCCATCAAGGCTATCTAATTGAACAAAAGATAAAAAAAGGTTGAAACTGATCATTTCATTCTACACCTAGTTACTTGACCGAGGAAAAATGGGAAAGAGACAACATAGCACTCCAGACCTTTAGTAACTGCAGGTCAGAAACTTACAAAGGCTTTAAATGCCGGCTTGTGAGCAGTCATTTCATATATACAACATCCTGGAAAATATGCATGGCATACCATATGTCTGATTTGGACCCATAGGGTTTATCAGCAAGAAGGTCAGGACACATGTAGCTTGGAGTTCACATAACCTGCATATGGAGCAAAAAACCCATGGTAACCATACAAAGCAGAGGTGAGAAAAGATGTGTAAATGTAGTCAAATAAACAAATTTAACAATAAAACTATACAACAAGGCACAATTGATGAGTCCAAAATGAACTTCTAATCACAGAAAAGAGGAACAAAAGAAGAAGGAAACTTACCTAGACGTGTGTCTTGATCTCTTGTCAAGTACGAACTAGGGAGATCCATAGTCTAAATTTAATTTCTAAACACAGAATGGTCAATTTTATTTCAGCGAAAAAAAAGATAGAAACTTGGCAGCAAGAATGACAACCTCTTGGGGAAAATCAACACCATTGGCCCTTTTAATAGCTTCTGCCCTGTGTAACATGAAGAGGCAATTATGCAAAGGTCAGAAAAAAGCAAGACCAAATCATGTCTAAGCAGATACTGGGACATTAACCAAATAACTGACTTAAGCAATGAATAGAGTTGGATACTTTAACTTGATGGTATAATTCAGAACTGTTAAATTCTTTAGTATTCCCAAAAGTTTGGCCATAATATGGCTAAGTGGATCCGTCCAAGTAAGTTGGAGGTTGCAATATGACAAGCAGGCTACAGTTTCATGCAAAATAAATCAGGAGATGCCACTCAGACTAAAATGATAGACCACAGGATACACAAGGAGCGAGAAATGAAAGCTGTACATTGCCAACTGTGATTCATACCTTAAGTATAGGCATTCCAATTTAGCCATTGGAAGCAGAAAGACAAATCACTGAACCACCTCTCATGTAACCTCTAATTTGCTACGTCACATATCCCTCACATATTGTATAGGTACAACAGCTCAGCATCCTAAAATATAGTGATTTACCTCTTATCTCCAGTTAATTCTTGCTGGATGGTAAAGATGTAAATAGAATGACTTCTACTTCTGGCCATGTTCATTTCTTATGTTAAGGTTTCCAAACAAGATTTAGTCACGAAAGGCAAACATCACTTCCACCCATAGAAGTAACATTGTTAAGTGAAAGTTTTTCCAAAAGATAGGCTCACCTCTATTGCTCCATAAAACAATATCCCCTGTACTTAGAATTGTATTTATTTTTCAATGAGAAAATTTCCTGTTGCTGAAGTGCCCACATGTTTCCTTTGAAACAGAATACTGAAAGACAAAAAGAATATAGAGTGTAATTTTGAGACAAAACTTTGGATCTATCATACTGACTCTAGTATGAACTTCATCCCCATCTGCATTAATTAAGTTTCCTGAAGACAAATAACTAATGCCATTATTTCCTTTTCTAACAGAAATAAAAACAAGTAATACTAGCTAGCAATAAAAAAAAAAAGATATATAAACCTTGCTTCTTCCATGATTATTTAAAGTAGGCCAAAGTACCTTAATCAGAAAAAAAAGGATATATAAAAGGAAAAAAAAGAGATGGGCAAATTAACTTTTCCAAAGCAGGGGCTAACGGAACAATTCAATATCTCTTAGAAATGGGCAAACATGGGCTAAATCTCACCGCCTATGCTTTTTGCAGCAAAGACTTCTCTTCAACCGAAAGGAAAATAAAATTAACTAGCCCATGAACAATTGCCTACTCTAATCTAAAGATGACAATATCGATTCAAACATCAGCACTGCCTAAATCGAAAACCCTTGAAGAAAACATTTACGAAAGGAAAGAAAAAACAAGAAAAGTTAACAAGAAACCCTAAAACTCAACTAAAATGCCGAGACCCTTCCAGTTCCATCAAATCATCCCATACAACGCATCTTTCTTTCAATGCCCAGGTTGAGACTCCACACGGCAACAATAAAATCGACTCAAGATTAATCCAAATTAGTCTAGGACACTCTGTAACAAATTACCTGACTCCGGCAAGGATTTTGGCAGTAATTGCTTCGGGCTTGAGACCAAGGAAAATCTTCATACTGTAAGGGGGTGTTTGTTTGCCAAAATTTTGGGGAATATTCCCGAAATTTTGGGAATCTTTACTTTATTGAGATTTATTGGGGTTTGTGAAAAGTGAAGTGTGTATGTGTAAAAGTTAAAAATTTTGGAGTGTGTTTGTTTTGTTGGAAATTTTGATGCCCCGAAATATTGGGGAAACAAACAACCCCTTTGTCACAAATACGTCTCAAAATCACACCAGCAATGGCAATGAACTCGAAAGAAAGAGGAAACAGAGAGAGAAAGTCGAGAGAGAGAGAGAGAGAGAGAGAGAGAGAGAGAGAGAAAGGGAGAAGAGAAGAGAGAAGTGAACGGCTGGCAAGGAGAAGAATTTGACAAAGGGAAATGTTTGCGGGAGCAAGAAGCCTTGGCGCTAATTGACAACGGCGAAAGTAATTTTTGATTTTTTACTTTTAGTAACACTAGCTTTTTATTTTTAGTAACGGGGGAGTGAGAAGGGCCCACGACTTTGTACTTTTAGTGACCAATAGGAGAACCTGGTCCCTGAAACTGATTTTTTAGTGACAAAACGGAAAGAGTCCGCAGCTGAAGCTTGACTTTTTTGTTGTGCCCACTCTATGCATGCGCCCGTTATTGCCATAACTAACATCATTATCGACTTGAACAGCCCTAATTATAAGTAGCCGCTATATATATATAGTATTCTTGTCTAGTAACCATTCTGAGTGGGGGCATGCACAGGGTAAAAATACAAATGTTATTGGTCCTTTTTGCCACCTACCACTTGTCGTCTTCGACCAACCCAGTTTTTTCACATAGAATAACCAAAGACAATAATTAATTAAGTGTGCACTTCTATAATTGTGGGGTAGCAAATTAATTTACTTGGTCTACAGATCAGATTTTTTTTTCCCTAATGGGGTCTACAGATTTTTTTAGTTTTTCTTAATCGGGTCTACAAATCAGATAAAACAGAACAGTTCCCTATTACCAAACGTACGTACGTACCAAGTCTGCAAGAGAGCAAGTATGTCATGAGTAAATTAAGCGAATACGCCGGCATTAATGGCAAGTACGGGCTATATATACATATATGCGTATCCGATGACAAAGAGTTGCTAGATTTCACTTGATCTTCTTTTTCAATGGAACAACACTATCCTATAGTGTTATGATTAAATAATTTATTTATAATTAGCTGATGGAGTTAATTGAATCCCATAATCCAATTTGCAAATTAAGGACTAGTAATTAAGGGGCTGTCACATAACATTCGGAATGCCAATAAATTTTTTTACATCCCTGGATATTATTAGAATTGAATTTTTTGTTCTTGTACGTTTACAAGAGATCGATGTATAAAGTTATTCTTTTGTTCAAGTATATGAGAAAAAGAAAAAGGACAATATATATCTGCTAATGCCCTAAACCATGCATATAGAACCTATATATTAACTTCTTCAAGTGCATGCAGAATCCTCATTAGTAATCATAAGTAAGGCTTATTGTCATTGGATTAAAATCTTTTATATATATGCCCAAGTATATATAACCATTGATTTAAAATGAATTCTTGAGATTTTTCCACCTTATTATAAAATTCTGTCTAAAATATGCTAAAATGTGGCAAATATCATGGGTTGGTAGACGATACGAATACTTCTCACCCGCGAGAACTTAGAAATGGTAAGTACTAGTGTTTCAAACAGCTATGAAAATTAAGGGTGGTTAACGAAAATGTAGGTGACAGTTTGGTGAAAATTGTCACCGTTACCGCAGTTGACGGAATCACATATTTGACACTGCCACCGCACCGCTAAGGCACAATAACCGCCCTTGCCCGTGACGGTATTAATGGTAATTGTTATACGGTAACCGCTTGAACCGTGTAACCATTGAGCAAAAAAAAAAAAGACTTCTTTTTTGTTTTCATTTTTTTTAGTATTTTAGGCTATTTTCCTTGGGTTTTTTTGGACCATTAAGACCATTTGATACTTATATATAAACAACAAATATAATTCAAATATCATAACCCTATTCAAATTTCCAACATAATATCATAATCAATAATCATATCAAATGGACAAATATCATAATTATTCAAACATAATATCATAATCATTAATAATCATAACAAATATAATAAGTTGTCCAAAAGTCTAACATAATATCATATTCAAACAAAGAATAAAGTCTAACAAAAGTGTCCAATAATGTGACATAAACCAACTAACATATTTCAACAAAAGCCTAACAAAAGGATGTCACATAATCAATAATTATCTTAAGTCTCAACCATCAATCAATTCAGAATGATAGGCATCGCAAGCCTCTTCCCAGTAGGGGTGATTAACGATAGTGTAGGTGACAGTTTGGTGAAAACCATCACCATAAGTGATGGAATCACATATTTGCCACCGCCACCGCCATCGCACTGCTAAGGTATAAAAACCGTCATTGCCAATTATGGCACCGATAGTGGTTAAACTGTCACCGCTGGTGCAAATGGGCACCCTTAATGAAAACCAATATTTGAAAAGTACGTAACTCCATTTTCTAGGGAATTATATTGATCCTACACCACCTACTCCCCATTAATGCACAGCATAGATATATAGAAGCTAATTAAGTACGCAAGATTACAGCTTTAATCTGTCAGATTCACCTACTATAGACGTTATATCCCTCCATTAATATTATGGGTGGAAACTTTTACCTTTCTTATATAGCACCTGGACTCTAGGGAGAAAACTGCTCGGTTTCTGGCTAATATTCATTCTGTTCATCCCTCCTTAGAAGTGACAACTATTGAGAATCTCCAAAGATCATGTGCAGATACCAAAGTCCAGATAGCAAAGAATCTGGATATATTTTCATGCTGCTTTGTATCATTAATGACCGGGGACATTTCACGCAGTATAAAAGCAAACCTAATTGAGTTTTTGTTTATGCATAAAGGAAGTAACAATCCTACAAGAAAAAAGGAAAGTCTTGAAGTTGAAATGTTCGTAGAAGAAGCTGTAGTAGTGATCGTAGGAGCAGGACCTTCTGGTCTTGCAACTGCGGCATGCCTAACTCAGCATTCCATTCCCTATGTGATCTTGGAAAGAGAAGATTGTTGCGCTTCTCTTTGGAAGAAAAGGGCCTACGATCGACTAGGTCTCCATTTAGCAAAAGAATTTTGCTCTCTGCCGCTTAAATCTGTTCCTCCTGACGCTCCCACCTTCATGCCAAAAGATTACTTTATTCGATACGTTGATGAGTACGTCTCTCAATTCAACATAAATCCTCACTACCATCGCTCTGTTGAATTGGCATTCTTTGATGACATTGGCAAAAGATGGCGGATTGAAGCTAAGAATACCTTGGATGGAAATAAGGAAGTTTACAGTGCAGAGTTCTTAGTGGTGGCTACTGGTGAAAATGGTGAGGGTTATATTCCTTCTTTGCCTGGGATGGAAAGTTTCTCAGGAGAAATTATCCACTCCAACCAGTACAAATCAGGTTCGCGATATAAATCTAAGAAGGCTTTGGTAGTTGGATGTGGTAATTCTGGGATGGAGATTGCATATGACCTTTCAGACCATGGAGCTTTCACTTCGATCGTCATTAGAAGTCCGGTAACATTCTGTTCCTTCGCTTTCTTCTTTTATATACGTACTTGCATGCAGCCTCTCCCTTCTTTCTCCTCCATCCTAAAAGAGCACTTTCTACAAAGCAAATCACCTTTAATCAATTCTAACTAGAACAAAAATATCAAAACGCAACAAAAACAAATCTATCTTATTTCAATTAGTCAAATATATAACAACGCGGTCAACACCCTTCTTACTACTAATTAATGGTTCCTTGCAGTTTCATGTGTTGACCAAGGAACTGGTTTATCGAGGAATGTCGTTATTGAAATATTATCTCCCGGTTTACATGGTGGATGTCATAATCACAACGCTTGCAAAGCTCGAATATGGTGATCTATCCAAGTATGGGATCCATAGACCAGTTCAAGGACCATTTGCTAATAAAATTGCGACAGGAAAATCTCCTGTTATTGATGTCGGAACCATTAAAAAGATCCAAAACGGAGAGATAGAGGTAAATCCTTAATATTTAGATTTACGTTTTTTAGTTAATCATGATTTCTTACGTTGTTAAGATTTTGATTTGGTCATATATATATTGTCAGGTTGTCTCGGAGATTTCAAAGATTGACAATAACAAGGTCCTCTTCAAAAATGACACGGAGAAACAGTTTGATGTCATCGTCTTTTCAACTGGTTATAGAGCAGCAAATAAATGGCTAAAGGTTTTTTTCTTTTTTTTTTTTCTCTTTTCCACTTCTTTTCTTTTATTTACACACAAAAAAAAAGATACAAATTAAGCTAACCTTATAAATTAATCTGCTATAATCTCTTGTTTAGGACTACAAATATGGAACATCAGAGAGTAGTTTTCCGAAACACTGGAAGGAAGAGAAGGGCTTATATTATGCTGGATTTTCAAGGAATGGACTATTTGGAGTATCAAGGGACGCTCAAGCCATAACCAAGGACATTAAAATGAGGGTTATAAGCTGCTAGCAATTGAAAATCGACCTTCTTCATCCTTTTTCCCTGGATTCATGGATATCTACCCCAAGGGGAAGCCCATTTTGCAAGCGTCACTTTCTGCCTTTTGTCTATTTTTTCTTTCTTTCTTTCCTTTTTCTTTGTCAGCTGAAAATAAAAGCTCATGCCGCCAATCCCAGCTGACTTTTTGTATCCAGAACTGAAATGAGCAATGAAAAATCCAATTCATGATTTGGACCCTGTGGAGGACCAAAAGGGCTTCTGGAGCGGATTTGAATTAGAACATAATATTCTTCTGTCTTGGGCTACTTGGCCCATTATGAACTCCTATGTTAGATATATATATATATATATATATATAAACCAGAAATTGGAAGTTTTTTCCGACCAATTGCACAAAAGCACTAGATTTTTGCTTTGCACGTGCTTGGTGCAACTTTCTCAATTTTACGCCGTTTCCTTGCTTTTGGATTACAACGAATCCCACTAAATTCAAATTTATCTAATTACCATATAGTTTGTATTTATTCTTTAAAATATTAAGCTCAACACATACACCATGAATTATTAACTGTGATTCCACAGCCGCTTTACAACTAGACTACGGAGATTGTGGAAAAATATCTTTTTTATTAATTATAACTATATTAATAATAATCAAGCATCAATTCAAGTGATACCAACCCTTTAGGAAGTGCAACTATATTAAAGGATCTAGAAAATAATATGGCAATGGCCATTCTGGTGTTCGGCGGAAAACATGATTAAAAGTCGAACAATATTATCCTATTTACTTCCATTTAGAGGAGCTAATATTCAATGAGTTATTTATGATAATTTATAAGCGGAGGTTTATCCTCTTAAAATAAAAATGCTTCTGCTTATGATAACGTTGTCGTTCCGGCTTTCAAAAGCAGAATTTCCGTGGCTAGTGCGGTGACACCAGCACCACCGGTGTAAATTAGCATTTGTTGACACGGAGCACGGGCGGTTTTGCTTTGCCGAAGAATCGAAGGGGGGTCGCAGGTGGCAGCCCACGCGAGACGATCGCACGTGGCTGTGTCGGGGACATCTGACGTTTTCTGCTTTGTAGTTTGCACTTTTTCAAAGCAACCGCCGCGCGGGAATCGATGGCGGTGGGACCAACTTCCGAACATCTTACCCACGCGTGTTTAAGATCTTGTACTCCTCCGCCTCCGTCTTAAAAAAACGGACGACCTCAAGTACACCATCAACGAAAGGGGGACGGTTCAGACTATCTTGCGAACCACGATTATTAAAAAGAAATTAGAGTAGATTAGAATTTTTATTAAATTTTAAAAGAAGATTCGTTAAAAGTAAAATTTTATGAGAATTTATGACAAATTAAATAGAGAAATACGTTTTATATTTATTGTAATAAAAATAAATAATTTTTAAATTTTTATTATTATTATAGTGAAAGGCTGGAGATTGTAAACCATCGCACTAGTCTTTTTAAGGATTTAGTCGTGCTTTAGTTGAACTCACTCTGTTTAGCTTGCTATCTAGAATTTCTCCTCGTATCAAAAGAAAATTGTTGACTATTTGTTTTTACTTAATTACACTAAATGTCTCTTGATCTCTGACTTATTAAAAATTGTTGACTCTTTGTTTTTATTATATATTTTTATTTTCTAAACGTGGAAAACTCTTATTGGTGGTGATGGGGTTATTAAAAAAAAATATTTTTATTTTTATTTTGTAATTTTCTTAAATTTTCTTATATTTTAGGGGTAAATATACTTTTAACTCTTTAACTATGAAGATCATGAAATTTTTTATTCCAAACTATTATTTTTGTCATATTGTACCCACTAATTATTGATTTTAGATATTTTACAATATTTATTAAAATTGTGTGTCAATTTTGACGAAAATTGATTTTTGACCTATGAAATTATGATTTTATGCTCATAAAAATGTCACTATTAGAAAATTTATGGGGATAAAATTGTCATTTTATATGTTAAAAAATTTATTTTTTATTTAAATTGACAAAAAAATTTTAATAGGAGGTGCAAAGCAATTTATTCATATTTATTATATTTTGTAAATTTCTTTATTATTTTATACACATGACACATTATGATTGATAGTTACATGACTTTAAAAGTCCATACAGCATTTTTGTTAATGAGATAACGAAGAATGGGTGGGGAGACTAATTTGTTACACATGGATCACCTTGGGACTATTTTGTCGAATTGAAACTAGTTATTTTAAGACTAATTTGGGACGAGTCAAAAGCATAAGAATCTATAGTACAATTAAATCTTTTTTATTTATTTATTTATTTTATCACTACAGTTAATATGATTTTGATTTTTAACAAATAAGTTCTTAGAGTCTTTTTTTTTTTTTTTTTGACATATAAGTCTTCTCATCCATCAAATGTTAGCATTCTAATTGAGACAATATTCCGGATAAGCTATTCGATTTTGACAATTTATATTCTGACTCCGAGCTCTTGTCAATTTTTTGTTAGTTCATTAATTTTTTGTGGACAAAAAGACATATATGACTAAAAAATGAACCACAAATATCAACTTGTTCAAAATTGTATCATAAAAGAAAGATTTGTGAAAAATCAACACCACAAGAACCGTAGTAGTAACAGCAGTAACAGTTCAATGGTTGAAAGCTTGAACCTTCATTCTTAGTAGATGAGCATAAACTTGAATCATTATGCATGAAGTTCCTGACTTAACTAATACTCAAATTGTGAAAATGATTTGAGTTTTCAAAATTTATCAGAATGTGAGATCGATTCAAATATTCGAAATCTGTCGTTGTACTCCCAATTCATTTTATAAGTTTTTCAACTCGGTAGAGTTAGTCCAAATCGAGTGAAAACTTTCGTTACTTCGTAATAGACTTTAAACTATGGGTTTCTTTTAATATATAAATTTGCAGATTATAAAAAATATTTCATTTCTTACTTTAAAAAAAGAAAGAGAAAGAGCCGACACATTTTATCATTTTTTTTAAATTGAAAAAGTAAAAAGAAGAAAGTAAATATAATAATGTAGCAAATGTAAATTAGAGATGCATTCCCGTGTGTACTTCTGTATGAACTATGAGGGAGGGTGAAATATACTTTTACAAATTCGAGGGTGAGCATTTTCTACAATTTAGTGATATTTTTTTTAAAAAAATTATTTTTCATTTGATGATGGTGAATAGAGAATCTAAAATGATAGTGTTTGTCTTTTTGTAAAAGTCCACTGTGAAAAATAAAGCGGTAAACAATTACAGTCAAGAATCGTTCATATTTACGTTTAAAACCCACGTCTCTAGGAGCGGTAGAGTGTAAAACCCGAAGAAAAAATCGATTTGCACGCCAACCTATCACGATGTCATTTCCGTCCAGACGCGCTCATCATTACGCGCGTGACTTCCCTCAGACAAAACGGGAAGAGTCTGGACCGGAGGTGGACCCTCCGATCATTCATCGAACTCACGCCACTGAACCAATTTGATCGATTCGCTCTTTCACCCCACCAGGCCCCGTTTGTCCATTTCACACTGTAACCACGGCTGTTCTACCTCCGCAAGAATACATCACCACCGTCTAAAAGTGGGGTCCCACAGCTGTATATGACCAACGGTCATGATCATAAATGTGCAAACTTTCATGGTCTTCAGTCCACTGCTAAGACGGACCCCACACTCTCTCCGTTTTCGTAACTGACACTTCTTCCGACAGACTGAAAGCACATGGAAAAATAAAGTGAAGTTAGAAGACAGAGGGAAGAAAAATGGGGACGTCTCCATTATCACTTCTCGTACTCAATCTCTTTTAGACACATACTGGTACACTTGTACGTTTTATGACACTGGCCTAGCGGAGTTTAGACATAGAGCCAGATATATAGACCTACATTGGTCACCAGCAGAGAGGCGTTGAGAGTGTTTTTGGGTTTCGTTTTTGAAAACAGAAGAGAATGGATGAGAGGCCAGAGACGGAGCTGATATCGATACCGGCGACGCCAAGGGCGTCGACGCCGGAGATACAGACTCCGACGGGGCAGAGGTCGCCTAGGCTGGCCTCGAACAAGGAGGGGAAGTCGTCGACGGCTTGGACTCCGACTTCGTTTATATCGCCTCGGTTTCTGAGCCCGATAGGGACGCCGATGAAGAGGGTGCTGATCAACATGAAGGGTTACTTGGAGGAGGTGGGCCACCTCACCAAGCTCAACCCTCAGGACGCTTGGCTTCCCATAACCGAGTCTCGGAATGGGAATGCTCACTACGCGGCGTTCCACAACCTCAATGCTGGGGTTGGCTTCCAAGCCCTGGTTTTGCCTGTTGCCTTCGCTTTTCTCGGCTGGTATAATATAGACGCCATTTCTAGCTATTGTCTTTTTTATTTCTAGTGTTTGTCATTTGCATGTTTCATCCTCCTTAGTCAGATTATGAGTTTAAATGTTAGGTTGCTGGCATGGCCAGTATCTTCCATCTGAAGTCTCAAGTGCCTGCCCGAGCCCGTCTTACAGATATATACATATTTATGAATTCTCTGTGCCGATTGTAGTTATCTTTCCTCAACTTCACGTTATCATTCTAATGCTCTTTTCGTATCTTTTACCTCAGGTACTTAATTTTCAAAACGGGTCTCTTCTGATTCTTACCCGTTTGCGAGTTCAATTTTGTACCGTGTTAGAGTACTTTTTTTTTTTTTTTAAATAAAAAATATTTGTTGAAGTTTTTGTTGTTTTTTTCTTCTTGGCCTTGTTGGATTTGGTCTGAATGAAATATCCTTTAGGCAAGTCATTCAGATCCTTTTCCTTTTGCTTTTAAAGATAAGTATTTTAGAGAGATAAAGCCACCTCTCGGACCTGGGCCACTCATAATTCTGTCACTCTTTTTGGGATTATGACAGTGGGCCCTTTGTACTTGGACTATTACTTGTTTTGAGTTTTCTTTTTCATAATATCCATGTCACATCACCGAAATAGTAACCTGGAACTCTTTCCTAAAGTCTCTTGTGCACCCTTGTTGTCCCAAGTTTCCGTAAAATTTGTGGAATTTTCTTTTAAGTGAGTCAGGACGGAAATTCAGCACTATCCGCTATCTATCATGCATTCCATTTCCTGGGCAACGGTGAAAATCTATGTTGCACGTTATATACCTTTGGAGGTTAGAGCTGAAGTGTCACTCACATTGTAATGTTGAAAATGACTGCTGAAAGTTATGCCCTTTCTTCTTGTTGGAGTTTGCACATTCTTATTATGAAAGCAATAACTGGATTTCTTCATTGTCTATTTTTATGGATCCTCTGTGCATCATTGGTGAGGCAAATCGTGGTTAAGACTTCAACTTATTTACAAGTCTTTTAGAATGGTAAAGGGCAAGATCAGTAAATGAAAACAGAATAAAGAGTTAAGGAAAAATTCTAGCTGCTATATTATATATCTGATGTGCTCTTTTGGAAATTTATGAACATTAAGAAAAAACCCTTGTCTCGGTGCTTAAAGGAAGAATTATGTCTTGACTTTTTGGTTTTCCTCATTTACTTTTTTTTTTTTTTTTTTCCTTTAGGAGTTGGGGAATACTTTCTTTAACCATAGCCTACTGTTGGCAACTCTACACATTGTGGATTCTGGTCCAGCTACATGAGGCAGTTCCAGGAAAGCGGTATAACAGATATGTGGAGCTTGCGGAAGCAGCATTTGGTGAGAATGCATTCCACCATGACCTCATGTCAGTTAAAAGTATTGAAAGCTTAAGTCCACCTTTTCTGAAGATGGTTATCCTAAATAAGTTATGAATTGATAAGTATACACACATGTATCTCTGCTGCGAATACTGCCTAACTGCATGTATTTCTGACCTGCCCAAAGAATTTGCTTTCCCTAATTCAGCATTCATAACAATTCATGTAGTCGCCCTGTTAGTTGACATCCTGGCCATCTAGTTCTGAAGTACTGTTGATTGCTTCTACGCTGTACCCCTTTGAGTGCATAACAAACGACACAAGAAAGAAATTGATAATGCTTTTAGTCAGTCATGATTTCCATTAAGAAATTATTTGCAAGCACAATCTAACTATACGCTTAATGCAGCTAAGTATCTCTCTTGAATATGAAAACAGTGTGTAAGATACTACAGGTTTACTAGTTCTAACCAAGCATATGATCTGCTGATGATATTCTCCCTTTTGCAGGGGAACGTTTGGGTGTCTGGCTTGCTCTGTTCCCAACTGTTTATTTATCAGCGGGAACTGCAACAGCTTTAATTCTTATAGGAGGAGAGACCATGAAACTATTTTTCCAGATAGTTTGTGGGCCCCTATGTTCATCGAATCCCCTTACAACAGTAGAGTGGTATCTGGTGTTTACTTCTCTATGCATTGTTCTATCTCAGCTCCCAAACCTCAATTCAATAGCAGGACTTTCACTGATAGGGGCTGTGACAGCCATCACTTACTCTACCATGGTGTGGGTCCTCTCCATAAGCCAACAAAGGCCCCCAACAATATCTTATGAACCGCTTTCATTGCCATCCTCCACTGCTTCCCTCTTTTCAGTCTTGAATGCACTTGGAATTATAGCTTTTGCTTTCAGAGGGCACAATTTAGTTTTAGAGATCCAGGTATGCATTCTGTGAGCATTGAAGAGATTCACTTTATGCTTACTCATACAAGCAACTCCTGCAAGCATCATTATTGTTGAATTTGTGGAACTTGGTCCTCTAATGGTGTTCAATTTGCTTCTTTCAGGCAACTATGCCATCAACATTCAAGCACCCAGCTCATGTTCCTATGTGGAGAGGAGCCAAAGTTGCCTATTTCTTTATTGCAATGTGCTTGTTCCCTGTTGCAATTGGAGGCTTTTGGGCTTACGGAAACCTTGTAAGGGTTCTAATTGAAATACACTTGATTCTCACCCATTGATGATTATTTACAAATGTCAGACTCTATTACTTCAAAACTGTGCATACAACAAAGGCAAATGTAAAAGTCACCTCCCCTAGGAGGCACGCAGTTCTGGAAATTGATGTGTTAAGCTTCAATATATCAGCATTTTGTTGGAACCAATTAGAATAATGGTTCAATAAAGAATGCAATTTTTCATTTTACCTTAATTTAGGCTTTAGGGATAAGTGACAATTTATCATAGTCTTATTGTGATGGTCTGAGTTTGACCTTTATCTCTACTCTGTACCTCCAAATTAAGAATAAACATTTCATGTGTGTTCAACTTTGCGAGGTACAAGTCAGAGTGAGTATTAGTTGATTAAATGATTATATTCTCTAGTTTTTTGGGACTAATGGTAGTTTATCCCAGGTGAAGACCTTTAGGAAATGATTTAGAGGGTGGCTGCTAAAGGAAATACCTTTAAACATATTTGTAAATTGAAGAAAAACATCTTCGAATATTCTTGTTTTTATTTAAGGAAGCAAATCAGTTATTTGAAAGATGAGTTTATTTGCATTTACTTGAGATTTTCACACGGTTGTCGGAAGGATTTGGTCCTTGTAACCACTGCATTTATGCCCTTTGGTTTCCGTAAAATGTTCCTTGTCAGTTTTGGTAGTAGATCTGGGCTATGGAGGCTTGTATCAGTGCCTGCAGTATACACTTGATTGTATATTGTCCTCCATTGTTTCTATAATATACTTTGTGGTTTACGGATTGTCCATAATAAGGTTTCTTGATGATTTCAAGAAATATTTCCCCCCATCAGGATGAAACCCTCATTGTTCAGGCGTCTGCTTATGTTTCTGTACATGCTTGGTCTCTGATGTGGATCTTCTGTCTTTACTTTTTTGTTCCTTTCTATATGGATTTTTCTGTTTGGTTCATATTTTCCCAAATACACGACTACTGATAATTAATACAGATGTTATGTTTGTGCTTACATATTTTAGTTAAGACTACTGTTATGTGATGACATGTGCTTACAATTTCTTGATTGATTACTTTACCTGGGTGGTCTTTCCTTCCTGTACTCCCAGTGATACTGATCTTACAAAATACACAAGCAAATCCTTCAGTCTCTTATAACATTGTCCAGAACCATTTTTTTTAATATGTCATTGCATCTCATAAATTCTTCAGTCTCTTAAAACATTGTTCGGAGTCAATTATATATAGACATCATACTTGACCGCTCTCTGTTTCTTGTTCCAGATGCCTTCGGGAGGGATTCTTAACGCCTTGTATGCATTTCATAGTCACGACATTCCAAGAGGACTTCTCGCAATCACTTTTCTGCTAGTTGTGTTCAACTGTCTGAGCAGCTTCCAGATATACTCCATGCCTGTTTTTGACAGTTTTGAAGCCAGCTACACAAGCCGAACCAACCGCCCCTGTTCAATCTGGGTGCGGTGTGGATTCCGCGTTTTTTATGGATTTGTCAACTTCTTCATAGGGGTGGCACTCCCTTTTCTCTCCAGTCTTGCTGGTCTGTTAGGAGGGCTCACTCTTCCAGTCACATTTGCATACCCTTGTTTCATGTGGGTCCTCATAAAAAAGCCTACAAAATACAGCTTCAATTGGTACTTCAATTGGATCCTTGGTTGGTTAGGGGTTGCTTTTAGCCTGGCATTCTCCATTGGAGGTGTCTGGAGCATGGTGAACAGTGGACTTAAGTTGAAGTTCTTCAAGCCCAACTGAGATTTAGGCGAAGAAAGGTAAAAAGGGAGTGTGTGTTCTGGAGTAGTATTATGGA
This sequence comes from Morella rubra, assembly GCA_003952965.2. Lineage (NCBI taxonomy): Eukaryota > Viridiplantae > Streptophyta > Magnoliopsida > Fagales > Myricaceae > Morella > Morella rubra. Next base: position 28,334,890 of record CM025851.1, read on the forward strand.
GAGCAAATTATGTAGCTTACTATACGCCAGGTGTTATGTAAGAAAACCGCTTCCCAACTAATGAAAGAAGTGAACTGGTGTCATGATGAACCCATTGTAAGCCTTGATTCCGAGTGATATTAGTCCTCTTGTGTAATTTGTTCCTCCCTCGGCTGCCTTGGCCCGCGGCTGTGTTGTGTTGAAATAACGAAGGAATGGCTCACCTCACCATATGTTGCTTTTTGAAGAGGATACGAAGAGTCAAATTTCTTATGGAGTAGGATTTCCAGTACGTGAAAGAAGCATATACATCGCATCCAGCTCCACTGAGCCAGTTGTAGGTGGCTTGGATTGCGTCAACTTTTTTTGGTCTTCCAAAAGTCGGTTCTGTCAAGGTAAAGCACCTTATAAGCTAAAGTTAAACACTTGTGGAGTCCCTATAGTCACAGTTCTTGTCGTCTGTCTTCAACCACCGCAGAAGAGTTCTGTGGGTTTGCAGTTCTGCTTCGTGTCATGGATGCCTCCTGCAGCTGGCCTAAAAAGTGTGCATCGACAGAACTTTTATCAACATGTCCGTGCGGTTCTGTCAAAAGCCTCCATTCAGGATATAATGAAGGGCTAAGGATCCTTTTTCCTTTTGTTCCTGGGTTTTGGCCGGTTTTTCAAGAAACCCGCCTGGTTTTAACTGACCATAGTTTCCATCAATTGTCATTTTCCAAAATGGTCTTTCTGTTAAATTTACTTCCATAAATTTACAAAGAGTCACGCGCCACAATTAAAAATTGACACTTATTTAGTAAAATTTATTTAAAACATTAATTAACTATTTTTAAAATACACAAAAATAATGTAATGTTTTAAAAATACTAAACAAAAAATTGTAAAAAATTGCAAAAACAAAATCCAGCCACAAGCCACCTTGCTTGCCAGGGAGCCCTGATCAAGGCTTCCCTTTGTCCACCTCTCGGCCACCCTTCTGCAGGGAGCCGCAGGGATGGCAGCGAGCAGGGGGGAGCCTAAGTCTATGCTCTCATTCGCAGGGGTGGCTCTCCTTCTCTTGCAAAGGGGTGGTCACCACCGCAAGGGGGAGCCCGTCGTCGGGGCAGCTCACACCGCAAGGGGTGGCTGCAAGCTACCTCCATGAAAGGTGCATGGGCTTGCCCACTGCATTGCATCCACCCTGCGCGTGGCGCCACCCCACCCCCTCCAATTATTGGGGGCGATTTTTTTGTTATTTTATTTTATAATTTTGTTTTTCTGATTTTGTAATTTTTTTACAATTTTTTAGCTGACGTGGCATATAAAATCTGTTAATTATTTTAAATTACACGTGGACCATTTTGACAAATGATGGAAGTCTAAGGACCATCTATGAACAATTTCTTAAAAATGGTCAAATTCCAGTCACTAAAAGGATACTTAACCCTATAAGAAATGCACTTTTAAAGTTTATCAGAACTTGTTTATCTTGAAATAGCTTCGTACTAAATGGGCGTTCCGCACTGTGAGTCAAAATTGTGAAGATAAAAAAAGTGTATTGTCTCTTTCTATTATTTAACCTCAAAAGAACCAAGCCCTAATTTTGCAACCCCTTGAGGTTACAATTAGTTGTATGTGTCTGCGAGCGCACACATATAAAAAAAAAAAAAGTGTTATGAGACATATGGTTAATATAAATTATGCACATATATATTTAACATTGAATATTTCTAAACCTACCAAAATTTTTTATAAGATTACCTCTAAACATCACTAATTAGTGTTAGGAGAGAGTACTTATGATTTCATACATGTGCAAGATTGATGGATCTAAATGCATTTTCTCCCATCTAACTATTGATGTTCTGATATTCTGCACTTCTAACTATGATTTTGATTATATTTGTCCCTTTACGACTAACCATGTAGACTTTGCATCATTCACTATTACTTTGAACGAAAAATGATACTTTTGGTAAGTGTAACCACGTCATTGCCTCCACACAAAATCATTCACTGTTAAAATATACACATTTGTTAGTTTATAGGTGAAAGGTAATAACATCAAAAATTTAAAATGCAAAGTCTCGTAACCTTATTTGATAGGCGAAAAATGTATTTATAAGCTCCAACAAGTCATCCGAATTCACTTGACCACTCGGACTTCAAGAGGAAGTCCATTTAGACGAGTTCCGTGGAGTTGGTGAACATGTGTTCAGACTTAAGAAACATGCTTTTTCAGTTTCATTGCATTTCATGTAATAATTTCCACCCTGTAAGCTTGCCTTCCCCCATCAAAGGATATATTCTTTTACGGTTAGAATGTGAGTCTCTATAAGCTTGTTTGTTTGTGCTCTCTTATTGTTTTGTTATTTCTCCCTTCCCTACTTATCTAGAAAGAATAAAAAAAAAAAAAAAGTAATAATTCTCACCATTCCATATTTTGGACGGGAATAACTACAAAAAATCAAAATTAATTTATATAATTAACTCGAAGAATACAATCTTAAATAAATTATTATACAACAACTGACCACTAGTAGAAATTTGAAAGAAATTTTAGCAGTGATATGTATTTAGTGTGAGGATAAAATATATCAATTAAACATTTATAATTTATAATCTATTTATAAAAAAATAAACAAACTACATCTGAACATATAATTTACTTAATAACGAACTCGAGCTCTATTTATATCACAGATATATAGTTTTCCTTAACAATGTGGTCGTGGTCGTGGTCGTGGTCGAATTGCATAGGAGAGAAGGCTAATCTTGGACCGAGTTGGACCTGGGACAAACGAAGAGTGAACATGGAAGCTTCGTGGAAAGGGAGGCCTATCTATTCGTCAATGGGAACAGCATCAATCCGCGTGAGGCCCTGCGTAAATGATGGATGTTTTCCATCAGAGCGATAGGGGAGCAACTAAGGAACATGCATGATCTCCAGACTGCAACAGAAATTACAGAACCATCTGTGGCTGCCGTCACCTTTGGGATTTTTCCTCTTCGCCGGAAGGACGACACACGTTAAGCACGAAGCTATACGTGGCTGAGCACCAAAAGATAAACGCCAAAAGATTTTTTTGAGAGTACGAAGAAAGAGAGGTGGTCTGTCTCTGTAGTGTGAAACCATATGCGTCTATTTTGACAAATTGATGACTGCTTACTGACTCCATATAGACGCTATATATGTATCGTATCTTCTCCCATGTCTGATGACAAACAAATATAAAGGAAAGTGACTCGAAACTGAATTCATCCACACCATCACTCTTACGAGGTTTCTTATGTCACAAGTAGTAATTAAGACACCAGATGAGTCAATATGCCTGTAACATAACACTGGGTCTCCCATATTTAATATTGTTCCTATTAATTACCAGACAAGAGCCAATATGCATGTAACATAACATATGGGTCTCCCACATTTAATATTGTACGTATTAATTATTAGATAGTGTAAACTCCACTGTAAAACTTATATACTATATCTATCTTTCTCCGGATTGAATTTGACAGCAAATAATGAGACCTATATATGTGTTTATCTTTGTCCGAATTTTGAATTCAACAATAAATTAAAAAGAATCTCTATCTAATTTAGAGGATTTATATGGGCACAAAATAAAATAGTATAAAATCTGTATCCATTTCTCTTTAAATTCAACCATATAATGAGAATTACATGTAGATTACCCGTCTGTTTTGTTTATTTAGTAAAGTTGGCTTGTTAAAATTGGCTTGTTAAAATAAGCAGCCTACACTTGTTTTCTCTTTCGGAACTAAAGATAAAGCACCTGGTAACTTTGGCACCAAGGAACATGCGCGCATAGTGGTCGCATAATGAGCACAGCACGAACCACCAAACTGTCCTTTGGTCGGTGGTCTGTCAGCCATTATCCCTTCCCTTTTTCCAGATAACAACGAACAACGTGTCAATGGAGACTTGACCAGCTCAACCTTTTTAAGAAACTTCCCAGTTCCCACCATTCTGTCCATTCCGATCGAACACCATCAGTGCGCCATTGGTAGTGGATCAGTCTGTGATCCCAAGGAGAAATAAAAAAGAATATAATCATCTACATTATTCTACTTCATACTTGTTTTTCTTTTGTCTTTCTTTGTCTCTTTTTGAACTAATAAATTATATTATCAATGGTTGGCAACAGTTCACTTCCTTGAACATCAGTTAATAGGTTGCAGGCAAGGTTGCAGTCATTTTCGCTTGGTCCTCAACCATTCTCAGTTGAAATCAGGTGGGGCTCGAGTCTTATGCCATTAGAACTTAGAAGAAACAGCGCATCTTGGAGTTGGGAAAGAATGAATGGGTGCGTAGCTGCTAGCTAAACACGAGAAAGGTGGGGATTGAAACAAAACTATGTCCGAGTGATTAACAAGAGAACACATATGGCATAATCACACGACTCGAAAGGCCAAACCTCGGACATTCTTCGAGATTCGGAGGTGAAATTTGATATCCCGCGAAGATTTTTGCGTGATAAATTCCCGACGAATGTTGCATTCAAAACCTCGACGTTCATGAGATTGGAAACCCAAATTTTCATGCATCGCCCAAACAGTTCTGTCCACTGAATGGTCCGATACAACGCAATTTAACAAAACCCAGAAACTAGACAGTGAAAAAGAAAAAGAACTCGATGCATCCAAATAATTGCCTTTCTCAAAGTAGATATTGTAATGTAAGACTCCTCCAAATGACCAAAAGGATGTCCTTGTCAACTTTCTTCCACCCATTTGTCCATGAAGGGCCAAAATTTACAGAACCAGGAAACAACGACATAAAGCCACAGCAAGACAGACGGTAGGAAGCATCCACCAGTTTCGCTTTCATCCAAGTCGTTTTCTAAGAAACCTATAACAGTCTATACCCACCAAAACACTGACCCACAAAAGAAGGCAACTTTGACCCATTAGGACCGACGATTCTAATTCCCAGTATTTTAGAAAACCCAACAACAACACAGAAAAGAAAAGAGAGTAACGAACAGCATTTCATGAAAATGGTAAATGCCCTATTTCTCCAAACCTTGGGCATGGGTAGAAAGAGCAAGGTCCGGCGAAGGAAACAGATCCCCGGAGCCGGCGTCAACCAATCCGCCTTCGGCTCCACTTACCTGCCACGTGGTGTACCCCGAAGAAGCCACTGAAGCACTACTACCACTCCCACCGCCAAAATCACCGACTTCGGGAAATGCCCAAGCCCCTCCGCCCAGCCCAAACCCCACTTCGTCGAACCCAGCAATAGGCCCCAGCCCGTAACTCAGCTCTAAGAACCCCGCTCCTGGCGTGTTCAGCAAGAAGTTGAAGCTCCCAACGGACCCACCAGCCGCCACGTTCTCGTTCAGGTTCACGTCATGCGACACCATCTCGGGTAAAACCGAAACGGGATTGGCGGGTACGGTCTCGCTGGTCACCGTTGATGAAGACGAGGAGGATGAGGAAGAAGAACTGGTGCTAGAGCGAGAGCGCTTGGTGATGTTTTTGCGGGTGCCACCCCCAACAGGGACGTTGCGGAGGGTGCCACCTTGGGTCCAGTAGCGGCGACAGGACTTGCAGAAGTGGCGAGGCTGGGAGAGGTTGTAGTTGTTGTAGTAGCAGAACTTGGTGGAAGTAGAACTGCAGCGAGGGCAAGGAAGGGGCTGGGTCTGTGGCGCTGGCGGTTGAGGCTGACCCAGGCTTTGATGGACCCCCGCCGCTGTGTGCTCGACGGTCTCCGATGGCATTTCTGGGCGTTTTCTTTTTTGGGTTTGAGTTCAGGGAGGAAAATGTAAAAGAATGAGACAAAAGTGGGTAGAGAAGAAGATTCAAGAACGAGAGAGAACAAACAAAGGGAAGGAGATGTATTGGAAGACGTGAGTGGATTTTATACCCACAGAGATGGAGATGGAGAGAGAGAGAGAGAGAGGCAAACGTGAAGGGTAAGTTGCCAAGACAACAGACGAGGAAATTTGGACAATGGGTTTACACGCGGTCGTTCTTGTACAGTACCCCGTACTGTGTTGAACCGATTGACGCGTGGCTCGTCAATACTCCATTAGGTTTGTTCAAAATAAATGGAGTTGCCCTATTTTTTTTTTCTATTTTACTCATATGAACTTAGTTCGGATTTTGTCTGTTTCATAGTCAAATCAAGAGTGAATAAAAAGTTGTTTATTTATTTATTTATTTTTAATAGTTAACTCATCATACACTTTTGTCTGTGACCTCTATCTTAAATGAAAACTAATAAATTAATCAAGGACATCCGTTATGTTCTTGAAAATACTTCAAACTGTTTGAGATTCTCTCCATTCTCTAATTTCCTACCAAAATTTGATGATATAATTTGGAAAATGAGAAATAAAATATGTGGAACTTAAGACATTTAATGTTGTCTTTTAAATTCTCCATCTTATAATTTTTAATGTTTGTTCTGTTTCTCTCCTCCTTGAATTGAACCATTCTATTCGTACAATAAATTAGAGAGAATCATAATTATCTCAAAACACAAGTAAATTTAACTTAAATAAATACTATAGCTCAATGATAAACTTTAACTTGGTCCAAATTCCATACCAACTTTAAAGTTGAATTTTTAAGATTATGCACTTGACTTGAATATGTCTTTAGTAACTATGTGTTTTTGAGATGGTTATGATGAACTCTGAAATTGGCCCATGGAGTGGAGGCTTATTCTTGCCAAAGAAGGGTTTCATTAGTGAAAAACGATCAAGAAACATTTTAGGGCTCAGAGAATGGAGAATTTCAATTTATATGCAATTGTATCGTGGTTGAGTAGTATAGGGGTTGGTTTGGTTGGTCAGGACTTGGGACTTAGGGGTGTGCTCTCCCTGAGGTCTCAGGTTCGAATACTCCCAAGTGCAAATAATTTTTTAATGCTACTCTCACAGCAAAATCGGACTTACATGACCTATGTGGCTTTGGGAGACTGTATTGACCTGAGATTTACCAGCCCGTTTGGTGGGTTCTACTCCGGTGGGCCTGCTAGGCTAGATTTTTCCTTGTCATTAAAAAATAAGAAGAGTAGTATAGATCTAAAATATTAACTTGCAAATTCATGGGAGAATTATCATGTTCTAATGTTGAAGTTATGGGGAAATTTTACTCTTCGCCCATGACTTTTACATGTTTTGCACTTTACACCCTAAACTACCACGTTTGAGATATTACACTCAGAGACTACTAATCTCTAACACATTACACTATTTGTCTATTTTTTTTGTCAAATTAGACAGACATTGACTTTTTAAAATTTAAAATGTCAATTTTACCCTTAATGTAACTTGCTATTTGAATTTTTAAGGATATATTCTTCATTTCATTATCAAAAAAGTCAATTTTTATCTAATTTGATGGAAAAAATAAACGGTTGATACAATATATTAAGGATGGATAATTTGTGTGTGCAATATCTTAAACATGGTAATTTGATGTGAATCTCGCTCGATGAAGAGATCCAACAACGAAGAGGGAACCCAAGATCGTTCTAGGACAGATTTGAATGGAGAACTTAACCTGTTGTTTATGATAAACAAGAACCTTGGTATAGGAAGACGCCACAAACAGGTGGTGGAAATTCCGTTTGATAAGTCGAGATGAACGCCACGGGAAATCCCGATAAGTTCGAGTAGTTCTTCAAAGAACCAAAGAGAAATACTCTCACAATTTCTGGAATCAAAGTCTGCGTTTTTCATTACTTAGGCACCTATCTAAAGGTCGGCCATTATAAGGAAAAAAACCCTAACATAATAAACCTAATTAAAGCTGAAAAATTGGTAAGGAAATAAATCCTTACTCGCCTAAAACAAAACAAGACAATCCCTATAATAGGAAAGAAAAAAAAGCTGGCGCCTACAAGAGTCAAAAGACAACAAAAAAAGAAACAAAATGGCGCCTAAACTAGCCATACACGCCCATAAAGAGAAAAGCCATAAAAAGAAGGAATTGTAGCATGTAGGCCTTAAAGAAAGATCCTTCTAGAACTTGAATCATGGTGATGCTTCTTGGTTGCTCACGTGGATCATGATCAATGGGCCTCGCGAATTTGCTTGAGCCCATGCCTTTTGAATTAGTCCGTTGAGTACCTCTTTAAACTTCTTTGCTCGTGCTCTCGTAACCGGCCTAATTGGAACTTGAATTAGATCCTTTGAAGTTGTGCCTTGATTTGCATATAATTTATCCTCAACTAAGTGGGTATACTCTTCAAGTTTTGATTGCAATATGAATCCTCCAACTTACCTACTGCTTAAAGATACGAAATCATTTCAAGTACTTAAAGTTTGTTTATGTGCCAACTTGGCATTACGCATAAATGGTTGGTTATGTGTACAAGATTCTCCTTATCATTAAAAAAAAAATTGAGATTTTTGTTGCTTCATATCTCTATTCAAGAAAGATCCACATTTGTTCTATCTAATCCTTCCATATATTTTTAAGAAGTGGTCTTTGATGAGTTGCATGAAATGTTAACACGTCCCATGCTACTTGGTTTGTTGCGTAAGCTTTTAATGCTTTTGAAGATTGTGCGTTGGCAATGACGAAGGCAAGAGTATTTGTTAATTGATCAGGATTATTTATAATTTATTGTCTGAAACTTTACATAGGTCTTGAAATTTTATATGGACATTATTAAATAGTATAGAGTTCACCTATTATATCTCTTTAATAGGAGATTAATTTCTCTCCCTTCTAGAGGCAAAAGTGAATTAAAGTAATTGATCATTAACACAACCTCACATTCTAGAGAGATTCAAGTTAGCCCGGAGTTTGTTGTTTAGTCAAACTTAGGGCGTCCCATGGTTGATTTACTCTCTCTGTTATGGCTTAGTTCTTCTTAGGGACGAAGCCATAATGTCACTTTTGTGGGGGCAGGCAAACTATATTATAGCCCCTGGTCCTTACGGTCTCCTAATATGCGTTTAGGTTTTTGTAGCGAGTGTTGACAATTGGAGCAATTATCTCCAAGTTGGTTCTTCGTAATTCAAGTTCTATTTTGTCTCTACCACTAGTTGTACAGATAGACTAAAATCCCTGTAAATATGTGATTGTATCTCATTAGGAATAGCTTTCCTCTACTATGGTCCTAAACTATAGGATCCAAAATTGTATACAGCGGCTATTTATGCCAAACGAGTATTAGTGAAAATAATATTGAAGCCTTTCGCACAAACTTCTTGTTTTTGACTTGGTATCAAAGCAGGTTCTTCACCTCGTAGTCCGAATTTTCATATACCCCTCGCATCATGACTAAAGATCAACCCGAATCATCTTCTGTACTAGTTATTCACGTTCAATCAAAAAACCCTAGTTTCACCACCAATACCATCCTTACCGAAGTTAATTATGATGTCTGGTCCCAAATCATGGAAATGCATATCGCAGGGCGTGAGAAGCTTGAATACCTCACGGGTAAAACACCTATTCCACAGGTTACTAATGCTTTCTACATAAAGTGGTATGCTGAAAATCAAAAGGTCAAAGGATGGTTGCTGACTTCTATGTCACCATAGATTATGAAGCGTAATCTTAGACTGTCTATTGCCCGTGAAATCTGGACTGCTCTTGCTAAAGCTTTATATGATGGGTCAGATGAATCGCAACTCTTTACACTTCATCAACGGGCATTCTCCACCAAACAGGTTGGTCGTTCTCTTTCAACCTATTATGGTGATCTAGTAGAAATCTTCCAAGAGCTAGATCATCGTGATAGGATTGTCATGAAAGATTCCGAAGATGTTGTCTCCTATAAAAAATCAGTTGAGAGGTTGCGGGTGCATATCTTCTTGAATGGACTAGATGCAGAATTTGAACAAATTCAAGGTGAGATTCTCAGAAAGGATCCTGCAATCGACCTTGAAGCAACTTATGCATATGTTCGTCGTGATGCCGTTCGCCGAGCTGCACTCCATGGTGAACCTGAACATTCTGAATCCGCTGCTATGGTGGCTCGTCGAGGCAAGCCTTCCCAATCTCAAACGCATTCGAAACCCGATCGCACTTCTAGTACGCCTGGATCACAAAATCGTAGCTATGAAATAGGGGCTGAAAAATCAGAACGTGTATGTACTCACTGTGGAGAAACCGGGCATACAAAGTCACGTTGTTATGAATTAATTGGATATCCAGAATGGTGGGATTCAGCCAAGGCACCTTACAAGTGAAATTCAAAGTCAAATCATCATGCTTCTATCGTTGTGGCTGAGCCTTCCACCAACACCGGCACTACTGAAGAAGCCTTTTCTTTCAATGCTACTTTTGGGAATGTTGGTAAGTCTCTTCATACCTCTGTCCCTGTTAGTCATAGTGAATGGATAATTGATTCAGGTGCCATAGATCACATGACCTTTGACAGTAAACATATTCAATCCATGAAATCCTCAGACCAACATATAAGTGTCCACAGCCAATGGTACTCCCTCTCCCGTGGTTGGAGAAGTTTCAGTTCCTCTTACCCAAAATTTGAATTTGGAGTTTGTTTTAGTTGTTCCTTCTCTTAATCATAACTTATTGTCTGTTACTCAAATCACCCTCATTTTGAATTGTATTGTGATATTTTGGCCTAGCCTTTGTGTTTTTAAAGACATTCGGATTCGAAAGACAATTGGTTATGGTACTAGGAGAGGAAAGCTCTACTATCTTGATCTACTGTCGGCAAGCTCCAATCAGTTGGCTCAAGTTTTCTCAGCTAATAAGTCTGACACACATCAGAATTCAGAAGTTTGGTTATGGCATAGGCGTTTAGGTCATGTATCTTTTGGATATTTACAGAAATTGTTTCCTAAGCTCTTTTCTCACTTAAATGTTTCGGATTTTAAGTGTGACATTTGTGAACTAGCTAAGAGTCACCGTGTCCCATTTCCCGTTAGTATGCATAAAAGTCCCGTCCCTTTTATGGTTATTCATTCTGATGTATGGGGACCTGTAAATATTTCTTTTTTGAGTGGGGCACGTTAGTTTGTTTCTTTTATTGATGATCATACTTGCATCACTCGGGTCTGTTTAATGAAATCAAAGAGTGAAGTTAGTTCCATGTTTCAGCAATTTCACAAAGTAATAGCCACACAATATCAATCAAATATTCAGGTTCTTCGTACTGATAATGGTGGAGAGTTTGTTAATCAAGACTTGAAACAATACCTAAATTTACATGGCATTGTTCATCAGACGACTTGCCCTTACTCCCCTCAACAAAACGGGGTAGCAGAGCAAAAAAATTTTCACCTTCTTGAAGT